>JANHMN010000001.1:201476940-201494070 GCA_030674055.1 Rhabdomys pumilio | reverse complement strand
TACTTGTTTCTGCATGTACTGTTTACATATGATGTGTGTATACTTGTCTCTGTCTGTACTGTTCATATATGACGTGTGTATACTTGTTTTTATGTGAGGGTACAAGCATACCACAGCACACAGGAGGAGGCCAGGGGACAGCCTTGGGTGTCCATCTCATCTTCTACTTTACAGGGATGCAAACTAAGGTCCTCAGGCTTTCCCAGAAGGCTTTACCATGGAGCCATCTCTCTGGCCCTTAAATCTTTACATTGGTGATGCATGCATATAACACAAATCTAGAAGTTATAAAAGAGATAAAGAGAAAAGGCTAAAAAGTCTAGCCTGTCTTCCTTGTAGTCCCAGGGCCCAGTCTTCTCCCAGAAGTCACCTATAGCTCTATACCCAAGAAAGCAGGGGTGGTGGCATACCTGCAGCCCCAGGACTCCGGAGATGCAGGCAGGGGGATCAGAAGTTCAGCGTCACCACAGCTACATAGTAAGTTTGAGACTAACCTGGCACACATGAGATTCCGTCTCAAACAAACAAACAACAGATTGGGCTAGGGTTCACTCTGAAATAATAGGGTGGATTCAGATTTCGGGTTAGCCAGGACTTTAATCATGATGTGTCCTTGATACTTTTTACATTTTTTCCATAAACATAAGTATATTCTTTCAGCCTCAAAATTGTCAGTTACATGAATTTTTTGGTTTGGTTTGGTTTGGTTTTGGTTTTGTGAGGCAGGGATTCTCTGTGTAACAGAGCCCTTTAACTTTCTTTGTAGACCAGGTTAACCTCAAACTCACTGGGATTCTCCTGCCTCTGCCTCTCAAGTGCTGGGATTAAAGGTGTTCGTCATCATGCCTGGCTGGAGTTAGACATTTTAAATACTAGTTCCTTAGAAGTGAAGCCTGTAAACTTTTCTTTAATCATTGCTAACTAAATTACACTGTCATTTCCTTTAAGAAAATATGAGCTTACTTTGTTCAAGGGAATTTTGGTTTCTATATTAGCAAGAAAGACATCTTTAGAGCTGGTGAGATTATAAATCCTCCACTTAATGTTCAGTGGGTTTTTGTTTTTGTTGGTTTTTTTTTTTTTTTGGTTTTGGTTTTTTTAGACTTAAGGAACTAAGGTCAAAATGGCAGTTATCAGTGTTAAACCGAATCCTGTTATTAGTGGCTTTTACATATAGCATGGGTTTCTAGCATTTCCATTCTTGTGTCCAATGTGTTTGTTGATTTCACGAAGAAAACTTGAAGTTTGAGCATCTGTAATAAAAGGTGTTTACAAACACTGACATTGGGAAGAAAACTTGAGATCTTTGGTGTAAGTTCATCCGATATGAAAAATGGGCGCTATACTTGGTGCCCTAGTGATCGTGTGAACCGACAGAAACGACCTGCAGAGTAAGCAGGGCAGGCAGCCATCCCAAAACTTCTGAAACTACGTTGCTTAAGGTGGTTGGACTTCAGTAGATGTACTGGGTCCTTCTGTACGATGTCTTGAAAAGAGACTGACCTCACGCCATCATAGGATCTGCACTTCAGGGAATAAGCATATAATGTGTTAGTTGTTTTAGAAAAAGATCAGGGGCAGCCATCTTCCAGTTAACTTGCCAAAATGACGAACACAAAGGGAAAGAGGAGAGGCACTTGGTATATGTTCTCTAGGCCTTTTAGGAAACATGGAGTTGTTCCTTTGGCCACATACATGCGAATCTACAAGAAGGGTGACATTGTAAACATCAAGGGAATGGGTACTGTTCAAAAAGGAATGCCCCACAAGTGTTACCACGGCAAAACCGGAAGAGTCTACAATGTCACCCAGCATGCCATGGGCATCATTGTAAACAAGCAAGTTAAGGGCAAGATTCTGGCCAAGAGGATCGGTGTGCGGATTGAGCACATCCAGCACTTGAAGAGCAGAGACAGCGTCCTGAAGCCGGGGAAGGAGAACGATCAGAAGAAGGAATCCAGAGAGAAGGGCACCTGGGTTCAGCTGAAGCGCCAGCCTGCACCACCCAGAGAAGCACTCTGTGAGGACTAACGGGAAAGAACCTGAGCTGCTGGAGTCTATTCCATACGAATTCATGGCCTCGTGTACAAAAGAGAAATGAAGGACCCGACTGCAGAGTTTTTCAAAAAAAAAAAAAAAAAAAAAAAAAGAAAAGAAAAAGATCAGATGCAAAAGTCACAAATACTTACAATAGAATATGTCATAGACTTCACATGGATGCAGGTGTGTTATACGGTGGTACAGCTCGTATACACCTGAGTGTGTGTAAGCTTCCTGTGTGTGAAAATATGGCTTTGTTTTTGTTTTTGTTTTGTTTGTTTGTTTTGTTTATTTGTTTTTTGAGCCAGGGTTTCTCTGTATAGCCCTGGCTGTCATGGACCTCACTCTGGTGGAAATACAGTTAATGTGGGGTATAGAAGCTTAAGATTGAATTGGAACCGAATTGAAATACCTTTTCTCTAGAAGCAGAAAAAAGCAAACCACTAGTTCCTGAGCACAGAGACTTCTAAGAAGTTTTTATGTGCATCCTTCCTGACCTCACGCTCTGTACTTTCCTTCAGAATCGCATGTGTGAGCGCACCCAGTGTGTACCAGAAGCTCCGGGAGCTTCATAGGGAAGACATCTCTGTATACATCTTTGAATACGACAGAAGATTCGCCATATATGGGGATGAATTTATCTTCTATGATTACAATAATCCACTGGACTTGCCTGAGGGAATTGCTGCACATAGCTTTGACATTGTGGTTGCAGACCCTCCTTACCTGTCCGAGGAATGTCTCAGGAAGACATCCGAAACAATCCAGTTCCTGACTCGGGGCAAGATTCTGCTGTGCACAGGTAGGTGCCACCATAACACCCTATAAGAGCCTCTGTCAGGTGCTGGGTTAAGAGTTCCCAAAGATCTTGGAGCTGGATCCTGAATCTGCCGTTTACTGCATGATCTTAACCAAGCTATGTGAGCTCTCTGTGCCCCAGAGGGTGCACATGAAGTGTTAACATGGTCTGACCTGTGCACATGTGGATACATGTTAGATATTCCTTTTGTTTCGCCACCACCACTATGGGCACATACATGCACATAGAACATCTGTGCACCTCACAGCACACGCATGCCTACAATAGAGAGAAGTGGGAAGTACACACTCAGCAAACATGTTAGAGGAAGTAAAGGGGAATATAAAGACTACCCTGTGTGCAGTGGGACTGTCCCCCAATTATTCCAGGGGTCTTCATCTAGGGCCCGCCCGCAGCTCAGATCAGCCATGTTTAGAGTCATTTCTGACTCTTAGCTTGCATGGTCTGTTCTTTGCAGGAGCCATCATGGAAGAGCAGGCAGCTCAGCTCCTAGGTGTGAAGATGTGCAAGTTTATTCCAGAACACTCCCGAAACTTGGCCAATGAGTTCCGCTGTTATTCGAACTATGACTCTGGGCTGGACTGTAAAGCCTAAATTCACAGGGCAACAGTTCCAGTAAAGGACTCCACATCCATTTCCCAATTCTCGTCCTGTGGAAACATCACAGTCTCCCCCTCTTTCTGCCCTGGCCAGGACTCCCCTGCCTTATTTTTGAAAGTAAAATAAAACTTCTCATTGCTGATTCTGTCATGAGATTGAGATTCTTACTCCACCCCAGGTCTGTGGACTTAGAGTGAAGAGAAATGTTGGAAGCTGTCTAATTGTTCACGTGTGAAAACAGAATGGCAGGCTTTTGCTGCCCAGTGGCTGGGAGCTCTGGACACTAGGCTCTGGCAGCTTCCTGGAGACTTGACCTACCTCCTTGAAGCAGGTGACCCATGGCCAGTGCTCCGCCCACCCCCTCCTGTGCCCCACCTCCCCTTCAGTGAGTGTAGCACTGATACCCCAGCATGTGGCACCTCGTTCCAGACCGGGAAAGGATGGCAGTGCCAAGCCAAACTTCCTAACCAAGCACCAGAGCGGGGTGTGCAGGAGCCTGGCTCTTACAGCTGTTTACATCCTTCCATGCTCACAGGAGCCAAAGGACAGCTGCCTGTAATCCCAGCACTAGGGAGGTTGAGGTAGAAGGATTGTAACTTTGAGCCCAGCTGGGGTCAAATAGCAAGACTCCAAACAAAAGCAGCAATGTGTAGAATTCGGAGAGCTCATAAGGGACATCATGCCGGTGGAAATGCCCACACTCTGTGCTTCCCACAGTACTTGAGAATGGAGGACAGCATAGCAAAGCTGGGATCAGCGTGAGCATGGCGGAGAAGGCTGAGGATGGCCACAGGGCCCTCCTCTGTGGTACTGGGATGTTCTCTCCGTCCTGTGGTAGCAGTTTCACAAATCCTGTGATCACATTACACGGTGCACATGAATCTGGCTGACTCCAGGTGTCATCCAAGAACAAAGTCAGTGACCTCACACTACAGTTACCCAGCATGCTACTTTCAGGGAGCTAGGTCTCAGGCCCTCCCTCCATATGCAAGTGTGCTCTAGCTGGACTGTGGGGACTGTGGAAGGATTTCTGGTGCTTGGATAAAAGTCAGCTTTCCTTGTGAACTTGTGAAACAAGCTTTCTGTCCCCAACAGGCGTCCCTCCCCCCAGCTACTCATCCTTGGTATAATCCACATGATTTGTCCCGAGCTTGGTACTTCCTGTTTGTTCAGTGCTCTTGTCTCTCATGCTGTCTGCCTATGTTCCATCTCTTACTAACTCCATTATTCTCTCCTGTTTCCCTAGCCCTGGCCTTGTCCAGTCTGCTTTCCTTTCCTCTGCTCTGGACTCCTCCAGGTGCCCTCTTGATATATCCTCTCTTACCCACTGTAAAATTCTTTCCCCTAATGGAGCGGCCATGTTGCCAGCTTCCGTACTTTGTCCCGTCACAGGAAATGAGTTAAGGGTACACAAGACCATTCTGGTGGTTTGGTAACTTTTGAGACCTACAATCATGTCAAAATTGAAGAAAAAAAGTATTCCTCCCCCTTTCAGGAAAGGATGTCTTTCTTTGACCAAAAGAATGTCAGATGTCCAACACATGTCACGAGTCCCCCATTGCCACGCTGATCAGCTTCTCCAACGGACACTTTTTTTTCCAGGCAGAAGCTGCTCTAGCATCGAGTCCTTGGGCAGCGCCACAACTGACCTGTAGGGGAGAGAAATGATCCCAGTTGTTGGGCACCTGTGCCGGCTAATTTTGTGTCTGTAACGTTTCAGGAATCAAACAGTCTGATAGTTTCTCATAAAAGAGTAACACACATGGGCACTGGAATGAGCTCAGAAAGGCCAGCGATGAGCCGTGGCAGGGCTCCGTATGCTAGTGTTACATACGGTATAGTCATCAGAGGAGGCTTCAGTCGAGAAAATGCCCATAGCAAGCCTGTGGACACTTACTTCATTAGTGATTGATGGGGGAGGGCCCAGCCCATTGTGGATACCGCCACCCCTGGGCTGGTGATCCTGGGCTCTATAAGAAAGCAAGCTGAGCAAGCCATGAGGAGCAAGCCAGTAAGAAGCACCTCTCCATGGCCTCTGCATCAGCTCCTGCCTCCAGGTTCCTGCCCTGTTTGTGATCCTGCCCTGTCCTGACATCCTTCAGTGATACACAGTGATGGGAAAGGCCAGTCAAACAACCTCTTTTCTCCTCAGTCTGTTCGTGGCCATGGTGTTTCATCACAGCAACACTAACCCTAATTAAGACAATGTCAGAGAAGATGGGCTTGTTGCTATAGCTAAACCCAGCCTGTTCTGACTGACTCAGGCAGAGGCCAGGCAGGGCTCTCACATTCCCAGACACTTTTAAAAGTGCTAATTTTTTATGAGCTATCTGGCACATGTTGTACATTGTTTGAAATGTTCTTTAAACAATAGTCCCTCCCTTATTGTTTCCATGTGAACCAATTTGCCACAAATTCCTTAAGTGAGAAACAGACATTAAGTGACAAATTATGTGTACAAATGAAATGTCCAATTTAGGAATTGTAAACAGCTAACAGCAGAGAAATCAGAAACCGACTTGTCCTATAAGCTGGCATTTTTCATCCAAGAGAAGCTGTGGAGCTCCTCTCAGAAAGGCCGAGAGACCCAGGTCAGGAAGCCCTCGTTCCCTCCCAGCCGAGCCCCACCCCCACCCCCTGGTGCAGGAGCTTGACCCAGACCCTCATGTATGCAAGGCCAGCATTCTATGAGCTGAGCTAGCTCCTCAGCCTGTAACTAAGCAAGCTTGTTGAAGAAGCAGCCAACATGCTTTATGGCTTTTGGACCCTTGATGTTGCTTCAGCAGTGGTAAATCTGTGTTCATACGTGACCTGTTTTTGAACCTCATAAAAACCTGCAGCTGTTTCTGCAGCTCTTAGAACACATTGGCCACATTCCCGTGGAGGTGCTTTGGCAAGTTTGAGCAGGACCAGGAGGCTTCGTGTCTCTCTCTCCTCATTCTGCTTGCATCACAACAGCAAAGACCCAACATCATGAATGCTCAGAAGCCACTTTGCCTCTCATACTTTTTATGTGGTTTGAACGTCAAGTGTTCCCCTTAGGCTCATGTGTCATGAGCAAGTTCTAGGCTGGCCTGGGCTACATGAGATCCTGTCTCAAGAAAACATGAAAACAAAAGTCCTCAATCATTGTAGAAGGCCCAGTGGTCCTTGTGCTCACAGATAAGCCCTAGGAACTTGGAATGTTAAATATACAAGGTTGTTCCTTCAAAGGAACAGACGGAACCTGCTGTCTGCCCAGAAGGCTGGGACAGATGTGGTTAACCTTTGCACTATCTGTGTGGCTTAGACCACACCAGATCCTCCCTAGATCCTTATCCTGGAGGTGGGACCAGTAAGAGGGGGTAAGACACTAGGGTCATGCTTTTGAAGAATATCTGGGGACTCTGAGTTTTCCTCTTGCCTGCTTCCTCCTGGTCACCATGAGGTGAGCAACTCTGTTCCATCTGCCCCCAGACATATGTTCCTTGCCAGGAGCCCATAGCAACAAGGCCAAACAAACCATAGGCTGAAGTCTGACGCTCTGAGTACAGATGAACTTTCTGCTTCAAGCTGGTGTTGCTGAGGTATTTTAACACAGCGACAGAACATTTCCGAGGCGAGGGAAGCAGCCCAGAAGAGAGCTGGCAGCCCAGTTACCTTCCAGCAGCTCTTGTCTTAGTTTAAGAAAGAGGCTGTGTCTTGTCCAGAGTTGTTGCCCAGGAGTTTGATGACAGGAACTGAGCATCCAAGAGACATTGTGTTAGCTTCCTATGGCTCTAGCAGCAGTGCCCGAGATAAGTATTAGAACAAAGGTATACTCGGGCTCACAGTTCTGGAGGTTCCAACTTAAGGTCAATGGGACTCATTGTCTTGGGTCACTGGTAAGTTTCCCTGATGGTGGCACCAAGAAGCCTGTGACAGGCAAAACCGGTGTAGGGCTAAGAGCAGGAGACAGGTCCCCTGGGCACATCCAGAGTGACCAAGGGACCTCCCTGAGACCTATTGTTTTTTTCTGAAGTGAGTCAGGAGAGGGTATGGCTCACTTGATGGAAATCCCACTTAGACTGTTCAAAGGTTCGAAGGCCGGGTTCCCACCCAACAGTCCAGACACGTTCACCTGAACAAAATCTGGAAAGAAATGAAATTTACACAGCCAGGGAATCCTTCATCCACTGTTGTTTTAGTGACTGCAGAAGAATGCACTGAGGAGCAGACTTCCACCTAAAGGAGAGTTTAACACCCAAGACTGAGCCTTCCCTCTTCCTCCTCCTCAGGGTTGGCTTGATCCAAAATCCCATAAACCTCAGCCCATCGGTGCTTGGGGCTCCCTGAGAATTGGCTAAGATGTCTCATTCCACCTCCTGCCACAAAGTAAGATCAGTGGCTTTCGAATGTGAAAGAACAACACCAAAAAATTTAATGTCATAAAGTTGAGACCATCCATATGCTAAAGAACAAAAGGGAGTTGGTTCCTGGCCCCTCACATCCCTCCCTCTCCAAGGACCTGGGGGACCTTCGGTGCACAGATTAAAGCATCCATATCACCTTAGCAAGCCTGGGCAACAGGGGGGACTCAAGAGACAGGGCACAGTGCAGCTGAAAATAACGCTTGCTCTAAATTACTAATATGAAAATAGTTTGTGCTACTATTCAAAATAGTAGTAGGTATGTAATGTCTACTTTGAAAAATACATTTAAAGCTCTTGTAGCTGTCCTTTTGGGAAAAGTGGGCAGCGGCCAGGGATCATGGGGTGTGGGTTTTGTCAGGACCAGGGGACCTGACGCACGCAGGAAGCTGGGCCATTGGCAGGCAGTCCGCAGCATCAGCGCCCTGCCGGCCTATCGGCGGGTCCCAGCAGCAGCTTGTCCATGCTGGAGTTGGCACTGTCCGCTGACTTGTCCGGCTCGGGCACGCAGGTACAGCCCACTGGGATGGTGATGTAGTGCTCAGCATACACAGAGCGGCCCCCGGCGCAGGCCGCCGTGCGCCGCAGCACCACGGCTGGAGAGAAGACGGGTGTGCTGCGAAAGCGGAAGTCCTCCTCACCGTAGATCCCGGTCAGGCAGCCTCGGCACAGGCAGTAGGCTTCGGGCAGGTACCTTGGAAAGCGAGCGGGGTCGTAGGAAATCCTGCAGACATAGCAAGAGAGTGAGGGCCGCAGCAGGAGCATCATTGCGAGTTCAAAGCCAGCTTGGATTACATAGCAAGACTGGCCAAATGAGGAAGGCCTGAGAAGGCTGGACCTGACGATGCACCCTGCAGTAAGCATCCTGGTAGGGCCTATCTGGAACACAAGGCTGTGAGCCCTGACCCGGAAAAGATTGTTCTTCCAAGGCACGCGACCTTTATCATTTCAGATGCTGAAGGCAGCATGGACTTATCTCTGAGTGCCTGTAAAACTACCCTCTGTCAAAGTCACTAGCGCCACACACAGGTGGTCACTGCATAGGATAGGACACCGTATCATGTCAGTTCTGAGGCGTCATCTCCGTGATTCCAACTTCCAAGCCTACCAGGCTTTGCAGATCCAGATGTGTTTCCTATGGGAGGTAGGCAGGGACCAGTTCCTGCAGATAGCCACACCTGTGCAAAAGGCCATAAGGTGACCCTGTCCAGATGCATGCTGTCTCAAGGAGCTAAAGCTACAGCAGGAGACAGAGATGTTTGAAAAGTGAAAATGACAGTTTAAATTCCAGCACTTTGATTTTTCTCCAACTCTTGCAAGTTTCAACTCACATGCCAAATGTAAATACTTCCAGGTCAGCCTATGGCCAAATCCCAGGGGAGGCCACAGGTCAACTACAACAGGTGGCTCACTTGGAGACAAAAGCAAACCTAGAACAAGAGCCTACTCTCACAGAAGCCACCTACACAGCTACAGAAACCCAGTGGGTCATGAAGAGGAACCTAGGACCCTTCTTGAATGTCCCCTTGCAGAAGCAAGGGTTACCCCCACTGCTTGTGAGACTTCTGTGTGCCTAAGTCCACATCCATTAATCGATCCATCTAGAATCAGGCAATCTCTTATGGCTGAGAAAGGCAGAGCCTAGAGATGGGGCTGCTCAAAAATTTCAGTGAGGATGGAGCCAGTTCTTCAGACAGACAGAGAAGACTTTCAGTCTACTTGCTGGAGCTAGAACATACTGCTAGAGACTGGGTAATTCATAAAGAATAGGACGTTTACTTGGGTATGGTGGCACATCGCAACACTGGGGAGATAGAGGTGGGAAGATCGATCACGAGTTCAAAGTCAGAGTGAACTACATTGTATGGCTTGGTTTCAACCACTCTCTAAAAGAGAGGTCTACTTAACATTTAGCTCAGTTTTTTTTTTTTTTTTTTTTTTTTTTTTTTTTTTTTTTTTTTTTTTTTGGTTTTTTGAGACAGGGTTTCTCTGTGTAGCTCTGGCTGTCCTGGAACTCACTCTGTAGACCAGGCTGGCCTCGAACTCAGAAATCCACCTGCCTCTGCCTCCCAAGTGCTGGGATTAAAGGCGTGTGCCACCACCGCCCGGCTGTCTCTGTCTCTTGAGTACTAGGATTCGAGTTGTGTGCTACCACTCCTAAGCTTGAAATTACTTTTAAATGAAGAGCCAAAAAAAAAAAAAACAAAAAACAAAAAAACAACAACAACAACAAAAAAAAAAAACCAAAAAAAACCCAAAAAAACAAAAACCAAAAAAATTAAGTTATTAAATCTTCCTCATGGGAGAGCCAGGGAAATCTATGCCTGACTAACTGCAAAGGGCATCTGAGTGACTGAACTAACAGTTAGTATGTTGAGAGACTGTGGTCTGTGTGGCAGTGCCCTTGACATTTGGTAGTTTGTACAGCAATGGAGACTGGTGATGACCTGGGTACCCTGGTGAGCTAGGCAAGGATGTGGGACCTGCTTGTAAGATCACACAGGACTGTGGTCAGGCAGGACCATGGGCATCAGGCATTGGGATCATAGCTAACTCCAGAGGAGGGTCTGGGAAATGCTACAGGGACCTGGAAGATGAAGTATAGGGCTTCTCGAAGCCGAGAGGCAGAGGAGACTGCAGACAAAACGCATCGACATACACCTGGACCAGAAAAGAAATGACTGGTGCAAAAAGTCACGTGGCTGGAGCCATGTGTGTGAGGGTTGACATAGGGCACAGGGCTGTGTATGCATGAACATGTGTAGGAGAGAATGACTGTGTGTGAGCATGTGTGTGTAAACAGAAGCATGGGAAGAGGTTGGGTGTGAGATATGAGCACGTGTGTGTGTGTGTGTGTGTGTGTGTGTGTGTGTGTGTGTGTGTACAGATGTGAGGCTATGGAGCATGTATGGTACAGATGTACATATGGGCACAGAAGTACATATAGGCATGAGCATGTTTGAATGTGTGAGCATGTGAGACTGAGATACATGCATATGTTGAGTCTGTGAGTGAGACCATGAGAGCACATATACTCATGTATGTGATGGCAGGCTATGGAACCTGGTGGGCTGGACAGGTATATAACAGCCCTGGAGCCACAGCAGAGGACAGGAATTTAATCTCATAGCTCTCTGAATGGGGAAAGAAGACAGGCCACCCAGTATCTAGAGAGACTCCTGGAGAACCCAAGGGACTTCTCAGAAGAACTACAGAGATAAGGCACTTCTCTTTGACATGTTTGCCCTGAGACCATCGTCTATCCAATTCAATATCAACCAACATCCTTAGTGTCCTTTGGGAACAGCTAGCACTCAGGTGTCACTCTGGGTAGTTTTGTAGGTAAAACTATTCTTGCTTGGGTACCCGATAGCCAAAGGCTCATCCAACTAAAAATATCCATCCCAGTACATCAGTTGGTCCCCAAGCCAAAGCTCTCCTTTCTCCCTTGAGCCCTTTAGACTAAGGCCAGTGACAAAATACTCCATATGCCATCCCTGCCTGCCACCTGGGATAGAATGTAGGAACCAAGGGTGTTTTCAAGATGTGTCTTTGACACCTACATTGTTTCCTCACACAGGAAGGTGCTCAATCTAGAGACCAGATGTGTTGTTCAGGGCAGTGGCTGTCACTCAGAAGGACCAGCACCACAGAAGGGGAAGTAGCCCCTGAGCTGGCCAACACCCAGCTTCTTGTCAAATCAAGAGAAATCACTAGCTCTGTGGGAAAGAACAAGGCCTCCCAGAAAGGGTCTGGGACCCTTTCTCTTCCCAAACATGGAAATACAGCACAGCAGAAACCACCTGGCCTCTGAGGCCAGTCTCCTGTCCTGTGTCTGCTCTGTGCAACCTTCGCCTAGGTCTTGGTTGAAACACATCAAGTTTTCCCCCATGAATCAATGGCATGGCCCTGGCCCTGTGTGAAGTTTGGCTCTGGTGAGTGACAGCTGGTGGGGCTTAATCCAAGAACAAAGGACAAGTCCTCCAGAGATGATGAGAGGTGATGGAAGCTGAGCTCTTGGAGGAATTTAAGTGACAGCAGAGACAGAAAAAGAGCTCTGCTGCCCGGGGCCTGGACATGGTAGGAAACAATTCTAAGCGGTCTGGAGGCGAAACTCAGAGAACAATGAACACATTCCCGGGAGGAATCTGCCACCTGATGTGTGCTTGTGAAGGCCAAGTGTAGCCAGACAGCCACTGGCATAGTCTCCCACTTCTCAAAACATTTCCATTTCAAAGCAGCGGAGTCCTAGTAAGACTGATTCTCTCTGGGCAACCCAAAGACCCCCATTCCCAGGCACCAAGCTAGGGGTCCTGGCCAGAAGTTGGGGCACCCATGAGTAAGTGAGGACAAAATGGGCAGCCTGAAATCATGCACACTAGGGGCCAGTGAATTTAGCCCAGCAGACTTTCCAGAAAAATGCAGGGACCTGTCAGATATAAGTCCTGGAAAGAAAATGTTGGTACAGTCTAGTCTCCGACCAGTAACCCAGAGCGAATCACTGATGCTGCCTACTAAGGGAGATGACCTAACAGAAAGGCTACGTCTCAAGCTTCCTGGAGGCCCTTAGACCAGGCTTGAGTCTCCAAGGTCTTGGAAAATTCCATCAAGAAAGTGTATTCCTTTAGTCCATAACAGCAGCACATCTCAAACCCAAATCCCAGCTTCGAACTTGGCAAGCCAATCTTAAAACTCACAGGGAAGGAAAAGAAAGGCCCAGAACCTCAGACACATCTCAGGGAGGATAAGGGGGTTGACTCTCCAAGAGACTGAAAGGCATTAAAAGACAGTGGGAAGTCCAGGATGGTAGGTAACCTCCAGGGATCTCTAAGGGATTAAGCAGCTTCCCTCAGGAAAGCTGAGGTTCCGCTGAGAAGGCCTGTCAGTGCAAGACTTGAGGTGCAAGCAAAACTGCCAACATGGAGTTTACAGAGCACCTGTGTGGCTCTCACTTAAAATGCCGGTTCTGGCAGAGGTGGTGTGTGACACACACGCCAATGTAGCACTCAGAAGGCTAAGGCAGGAGAACTATAAGCTATAGGCCAGCCTGGGCTACACTGAACATGGGACCCTGTTTCCTGAGAGATGTGCCATTCATCCTGACTCGTTCATTATAATTCACTCATGTACTGAAACCTTACCCGGTGCTTCATGAACATGCATAATTATTGTGCTAAGGAAACTTACTCTTAGAAGAATAGAAACAGTTATGGTTCCCAGTCTTCTTGTCTGCCTTTGGAGTACCTACCATAGCTCCGTGCTTACTTGCTGTCCAGTGATCTGTTCTGTTCACTTAAACTGGGCATCTTCTTGAACATACAGATATATGGCCGCACCAAGCAGCAGTGTCTGACCACATGTGCACTGGATGGCTGGCCAGTGTCACCACGGACCGATGGCGGCTGATGGCCAACAAGTGGATGACACATTTTCCCAGTCCCTTCTCTGTATGACTAAACCAGCCCACACTGGCCTCCAGGCAAACAATAATTCACACAGAAGGTCATTATAACCCGAGTTGGCACTGCCTCGGAATGGCTGTGGGACTTAGTTGTACTTCACTGGAGGCACATAAGTGAGTTTTTTAAAAATAGTAATGCTCTTCCCTCACCCCTAGAGATTCTGAATTAATTGCTCTGGAGTGGAGCCAAGATGTTGCTATTTTTTTTTTTTTAAAAAAGAAGCTTCCAAGATCACTCTCACAGATAGCCCTGTACAGGCTGTTTGGTCTCCACATTTAAGAAAAATGAAGCCAGACTTGATGGTGCACACCTGCAATCCCAGCATTTGGGAGGCTGAGGCAGGAAGACTGCCACAAGTCCGAGGCTAGCCTGGGCTATATAACAAGACCCTGTCTCAAAACAAAAAGAAGTAATGAATTAAGAAGGGTTTGACAGCTGGGTACTTCTCTGTGGGAGAAGCTTTAGGCTCCATTCCCAGCATTGTGGGGTGGGAGGTGGCGGCGTGGAATCTAACCTTCCATTTTATCTTTGGAGTTAGCCCTGCAGTTGGGGCTGGCAGGAGCCACCACCACACTCTAGGGAAATCTCCCTGTACATGAACTACTGTCCAGTGCTCCAGGGCCTGGAACAGTGGGCTCTGTGGGGAAGCAGGGGTAACTGGGGACACTGGAGGCTACAAACATCTTCCCTCTAGGGGGAAGCTGTGGCCTGCCGGCTCATCAGCTCCTCCCTCCTATTTGCTAAGGCCCCAGGGAGCCAAAGAGCTGCAGTGTCTGCTGCCAAGAAGCACTGAAAAACGCTTCTCTGGCCCCTAAAAGAAAACACTGTGCATTTCTCATGAAAGAGGAGATGGAAAAAACTCAGCAAGGATTGCAGCAGTCCTGATCAGGACGTAGACACCCTCAGCTTCACCTGGCCAGGGAGAGTTAGAGGTCACTCTTCTCTAGCTGTTGCCATCTGAACTTGGCAGAACTGAGGCTGGGCCTGCAGTCGCTCCAGAGCAAATGTAGCTCTCCCACCAACGAGCAAGCTCGTGGCTACCAGCAGCAGGAAGGCTCACCTGCCCATCTTCCCTCTCATATATGTGGGGAAATAGCGGTCCTAGAATGATGGCACCTGAACACCTGTGTCAGCCTGCTTGTCTTCAAGGTAATGACTACAGTGTGGTCTAGGGAGACTGAATGTCCAATCCCACACCTGGTACACAGTGACAGGCCAGCCTGGGAATCCACTTACTCTGTGTAAAACCTATTCACCATGTGGCCAAGTAAGATGACAGAGTATTAGGAAAGAATTTGGAAGTTCATGGTGGCAGTGGGGCCTTGCACAAGGAGAGGATGGAATGAGACAGGCAGCCCAGACTTCTCCAAGGCTTTCATTCTTTTGTCATGGCAAATGTGACGCTCTGAGCAGCTGGGGGGCATCTCTTCAAAGGAAAAACTCACTCATGCCCACAGAATGGCTCAGCTCTCCAGGGGAGGCTGCAGAATGTGGGTCCAGAGCCATCTTTGATGTCCCGACCTTGGAACAATGGGGGAGGTGGCTGGATGTGCGAGGGCGGAGCCCACCTGGTCTGTGTCCCAGCTGTCACCATGGAGGGGCAGTTCACAAACACTAGCCTCTGGCCCCTTCCTTCAACTCTAAGACTCCCTGGTATTTTTTCCTTGACAACGCAGTAATTTGGGGAGATGTATCTCTGTCCTCCACCTTTTTAATGTGCCACTTGTGGAGGACAATATCAGAAGGAATGTCACTTCGTGGCCCATGTGGGACCGCCTGCATTTGCCCAAATCCTTCTGTTGGCACGGGCACCCACATTTTATTCAGGTGAAGAGCGTTGAAAGAGGTATCCAGAGTGAAATATTGTCATCGTCCCTGGCAGCACTCTGCATGCTAAAGTAAAGCCCCAGCCCTGAGAGCCACCAACCATCAAAGCTGACAGTAATCCGGGAACAATGCTCCATGACAATGCTTTTATTTTTATTCCCTGACAGGTGATAGGTACAGCAGAGCTGGGTGTATTCTGAGAAGCCCACTGGGGGACACTCAGCTTTGAATTTGAGCAAAGTCAAGGTCATCTGTCCATTAAAAATTATATATTCATATGTGTATATATATGTGTGTGTATATATATGTTCACATGTATATATAGTCATATATATATAATTCACACACACACACATATATATATATATATATACATACATGCATACACATACAAACACATACATACATACACACCCATACATATATATATGAAAACACCAACATCTCTTAAGCTGCTTGGGAAAAAAGTATACCTTCTTCTCCACAGTGACCAGTAGGGATGGGCAGTATTATGAAGACTCCCAGCCAGACCTAAGGCATTCTCTTGGGTGTCTGTCTCTTTTCTAAGTTACCTTTTTTTCTTAACAGAACATTATCCTAATAAACTGGTGTAGGAAGAACGTAGTGCCTATACTGCTGAGCCTCACCCAGCACATTAGATAAAACAGAATCCCCATCTTCCTGGAAGACAGAGGTCTGTGATGTTGTCTTAAGGTCATTTGGAACATTCCATAGCTATGAGGCAGAGACACAGGAAAGAGTGAACTTCCCAAAGAAAAACAAACTTATGAAAGAACTCTCCACCCCAAATTCCAAGAGGAGAGGCCCTGAGCCATCATCTGGTAGGATGCTTGCGCTGTGCTGCCCCCTGTTGGCCAGTGCTACCTCTGCAAGGAGGGATGGATCCCTGGGCTCAGAACTCTGTACTGGAATTGCAGAATTCTGTACTGGAGCCTTGGCAAAAAAATCTGAAAATGCATAACAGAGAGTGTATTTTTAAATGGCAAATAGGAATGTTTTTTAAAAGGTAGGTGTTTTAAAGGGTAGAAGATAGTTTCCTCTAAAATTAAACTACAGATTCCCTTAACCCTTAGCCACTAGATACCTTCCTGGAAACGTGCCTGAAACTTCAGAGAGTTTACTGCTTATAAATCAAAGTTTAAGTTATAAATTAGGTTCTCTAGGTTAACTAATATAGAACAATCAATACTATAGTAAGTGAATCTCAACATCTCATTGATTTTGAGACTCACTCACACTTCTCTTGAGGAAATGCAGTGTCTACAAGAGATGAAGTGAGGAAAGTAGGTGTGCTGACACAGCATTGGGTGACCCTGTAAGCATCGCTTGTACACAGCATGGCTGTACTGGGATGCCACTGTGATAACTGAAATGCTCAGTGTGTGGCTGCAGAGGGGCCAGCACGCACAGCGTGTTTACACTGAGCAGAGCGGTAGTTCATGTCCCCGGAAGGACAAGGTTTCATGGTACCACTGGGATCATCAGCATCTTAAAACATACGGGTTTCTGAAATTCTCCCTTTAGTATTCTCAGGTCACAGTTGACCCTGGGTAATTCAAGTCTCTGGAAAGGAAGTCACGGATAAGGGAGCTGAAGGCAATGATGGTGTTCTTGATTTCTTTACCTTTCTCTAAAGTTACATGTCTTTGATGTTTACGTCCACGTAATGCAATGTAGTCCAAGGGCCTCAAAAACATGTTCCTCTTGCCTCAGCCCCTGAAGGCTGGATGGCAGACGTGTGTCTTACCCCTTGCTGTCTCTGATTTATTTATTTATTTATTTATTTATTTATTTATTTTTCTCCTCCTCCTCCTCCTTCTTCTCTTCCTCCTCTTCTTCCTCTTCCTTCTCCTCTTCCTCTTCCTCCTCCTCCTCCTCTTCCTCCTCCTTCTTCTTCTTCTTCTCTCTCTGTCTCTCTCTGTCTCTGTCTCTCTCTCTCTCTCTCTCTCTCTCTCTCTCTCTCTCTCTCTCT
>JANHMN010000001.1:201421455-201468807 GCA_030674055.1 Rhabdomys pumilio | reverse complement strand
GCGCGTGCACGTGTGCGTGTGCCTGCCGGGCTGCTGCGCGGCGGGCTGCGAGTGCCTGTGAGACGCCTCTCCGGGCCGTCCCGCCGTTCTCCCCTGCCCCTCAGCCCCAGCCCGGCCTCGGCCATGCCCTCGCCCGTACCCCCGAGGGCGCTCACCAGTGTCCCCAACATCGCGTTGCCGTAATGCTTTCCCAGACTCGTTAGGAGGGGGTGCTGAAGGCTCTTCTGCAAGTAAATAAAGGCGCTGCACACGCGGGGCGTGTGGCCTGCGGGCTGGGTGTCGCCCCTACAGAAGTGGACTGGCGGTCCGCCTGGCTGGAGGAGGAGGAGGTGGTGACTGGCCTCGACGTCTCGGCACGGACCAGTGGGGCCTCGGGGATGCAGTCGGGAGGCAGACTTTGGCTCAGAGGAAACGGATTTCTCTAGGCATTAAAGTGGTCCAGGAGCTGGACAGGCCACTTGGAAATGAATGAATTCCAACCTAGAAAGGACTCTCCTCTTTGGGACCACTTCCTCTTCTGGGATTTCATAGTTTGAAGAATTATACTAGAGATTAAAAAAAAGTTATATTCTGTAAGGCGAGAGGAGACTGTTTTCCCTTCAATACTCATAAAATGACTCCATGCCTCTTATTCAGCTAAAGGCAGAGTAATAAATACGCTCCCCCTCCTGACACATGCTGTAAATGGGCATCTCCTGGTCTAGTTTTACAGTGTTGGAGAACTCAATCATGGTAATTAATTGTGTGAGCAGACATGTAAAATGAGCCTAAAGTTCTGTGAATGAATTGAGGGAATCAGCTCAAATGAAGGACTATATTGAATCTGAAGAGAGCTTGCTCACTTACTTGTTCATTATCTAAATGTGTCTTGCTTGCCAGGCATCCAGCTAATGAATATGATTACTTTCGAGCACTTCCACTTTGAGAATAAAAACAAATGGTTGAGACAAGCTGAACGCTTTTTTAAAGTGTGCAAAGTCTCTTTTGACTGCCGAAAACAGCTTGCAGCTCTGGGTTTAACCGAGTTGTAAACCAGTGGTTAAACTGCATTTCAGTTCTGCTGTGCAGAAAAACACTGGCCTTCGATGTTTTAAAACTGAAATGCTTTGTGGCAGCTTTACCATTAAAAGTCCCTTCAAATCTTACAGCTTAAACATTGTACAAGTCTTAGTAAACACACTTGGGTTTACACAACACTTTTTGACTAGCACATGAATTGCTAACATTGTCTCCTTTCAAGTAAAACGAGGAATAAAGACATTGGCACTCAAATACTACTTATTTTCCATTTGAAAAGCACAGTGTAGGAGTATTTCAGGGGGAGCTTGTCATTACCAGAGTTCCATGGAACACTCATTGTGCCAATCAACAAAGTACCTTCCAGTGTCTGACCACTGGACAACTCAGCTCTCCCAGATCCCTTTGATGGTTTTCAGTTTGTGGAAGCCCCCAGTTACTGAAAACTTAAACTGAGTAGAGCGTAAGATTCATTTGTGATTAAACAGAGGAGCAAAGCTTATAAATAGGTGCAGATTAAAAAAAATAAATAAAAGAGTTCCCAGATACGAACATTTTATGGGATACATGTTAATAATCATTCCAAACTTGAGGCTGGGGACATGGCTCAGTGGGTAAACGGGCTTGCCATGTACTAGAGGTGGGCCAGGTTCTATCCCTGGGACCCAGATAAAGGTGAAGGAGAGAACCAACTCAACAAAACTGTCCTCTGAACTGCACACACATCTTGGCCTGCATGTGCATTGTGGCATGTGAGCCACCTCCTGCACATCATTTCACACACACAATTTTAAAGATAAACATTAATCCAGTTACAAGCACTGGCTGTCTTGCAGAGGACCTGCTTGGTTACTAGTACCAAAATGGTGGCTCACAACCCTCTGAAACTGTAGTTCCAGGCGGCTTCACTAGGCCGTCCCAAATCTAGTAATGCTGCAAGAGCAACCTTGGAGGTGCCCAGGAGGTTAGAAGAGAGCATCATGTCTCTTGGAATTGGTGTCACAGGTGGGTTTTAAGTGACTTAATATGAGTGCTGGGAACTGAACCCTGATCTTCAGAAAGAATGATGGACAATGTTAACTGCTGGGCATCTCTCCAGCCATTATTTGGCACTATATTTCCAAAGCCAACGTGTGATTGGCTATTTCCATGCTGATCTTGGATTTCTGAGTAAGGTGCATGTACAAACATTTTCTCTCCTCAGAGGCTCCCTCATAAAGCTCTCCTCACTGCTGCCATGTACCCAGCTCCTCCTAGTCATGGGAATTTTTAACACTTAGACCTTACATTGTTTTTGCTTCTTAATCCTGTACCATCAACCTGTAAACAATAACACCCTGGTTCTGAGTGTCCACTTGAATTTTTGTCCCCCCAACCCCTGTCTGATCTTTGATGTCAAATTGTGTGGCCATATCCAAGGTCTCCTCATCAGGAATAGCTGACTGAATCTCAGTATCTGATTCCAGCACCCATGTCTGTCCTGTCCTGCACTTCTGTCTTCAGATCATGCCATTTTCCATTAACATTGCACCTTTAAGTCCTCGTATTTTCTCTAGTCCTATCTCATTGCTCATATTTATTATCATAGTCTTACAGTCCTTTGGGGCTCTATTCTGCAGTACTTGTCTGCACTAAGATTTTTTTTTTTTTAATCACACATGGTTTGGGGCAATGGCTCAGCCACAAAATGCTCACTATACAAGCACGAGGACCTGAGTTCAGTTTCCCAGAATCCATGCAAAAAATCTGGGACTAGCACCTGGCTCAGATTAGCATTTTCTTTTTCTGGTTTGGAGAAGTGTTCTCCAAGGTCCATGTATGCAAGGTAGGTCCCCGGGGCTCTGTCATTGAAGGTGTTAACCATGAGATGGGCTGTTCTGCCATGAGGTACTTCCAGTGCTGTCATAGTGTTCTATTGCTGTGAAGAGACACAATGACCACAGCATTTAATTGGGGCTGGCCTACCGTTCAGAAGTTTAGTCCATTATCATGGCAGTGGGCATGGCGGCACACAGACAGACATGGTGCTGAAGAAGGAGCTGAGAGTTCTGCATCCAGAGCCACAGACAGCAGGAAGGCAGAGACTCTGGGCTTGGAATGGGTTGTTTGAAACCTCAAAGCCCACCCCCCTACCCCCAGTGACACACTTCATCCAGCAAAGATAGACTTTCTAATCCTCTCAAGCAGTGCCATTTTCTGGTGATCAAGTATTCAAATGTATGAGCCTATGGGACCGTTCTCATTCAAACCATCACAGGCTCAAAGCAATAGGACTGTCTTAGGGTTTTACAGCTGTGAACAGACACTCTAAACCAAGGCAACTCTTATAAGGACAACATTTAACTGGGGCTGGTTCAGAGGTTCAGTCCATTATCATCAAGGCAAGAGCATGGCAGCATCCAGGCAGGCATGATGCAGACAGAGCTGAGAGTTCTACATCTTCATCTGAAGGCTGCTGGCAGAAGACTGACTTCCAGGCAGCTAGGATGAGGGTCTTAAAGCCAACATCCACAGTGACACACCTACTCCAACAAGGCCATACCTTCTAATAGTGCCACTCCCTGGGCCAAGCACATTCAAACCATATAACAAGGACCAAGTAACCAGAGACTAAAGCCAGTGAAGCCCTAAGCTAAGATAAACCTCTCCGACTCTAGACTGGTTATCTCAGGCATTTTGTCACGGTACTGAAAAGCTAATTATATTAGTTGTTTTTCTCATCACTGACAAATACCTGAAAACAGCAGCTTTATGGGAGACATTTATTTTGGCTCAAATTGAGAGAATACAATCCATGGCAGGAAAGGGATGGTGGCAGAAGGTTCTGTGGTGCAGGAGTGTAGCAGGCAAAAATCTGCTCACAGCTCAGTAGACCAGGAGATAGAACAAGCTTATGACTCCTATAAGATATAACCCCAAAACACCATCACCAACTGGGGACTGGATGTTCAAACACAGGAGCCAGTGGAGACATGTCACATTCAGACAATAACACTAACAGCATTCAATACAAATATCCTATTACATTTCCCACTTCCCCCCCCCCCCTTCTTTAAGGTCACTAACTTGGATCTATTCTCAGCAAATCTCTCATTTTCTTCCATAAACACATATACAAGCCACTACCCCACCCCCACCACATGAACACTCCACTTGCACTCAAGCTTGTGGGAAGACCCTTAGTCTTCCATGATGCATCTTATGAACCTTCTTGACCCCAGGGGCGAACGCTCTGGGCTTGTCTCTTCTCTGCTTTGACAGCCAAGTGTGTGGCTTGTCTTTGTTCTCTGGTTCTAAAAGTCCTACTTCCTATTGCTCAGTGCATTCCAGCCTGGGACCTTTCCCCAATAGCTCATTGAAGTGACTTTGATAAAGTCACAAGATGATATAATAATAATACACAGTATATAATTATTGGCACAGTTAAAATCTTTATGAATTTTCTGTGTAAAAGAGCTTGACTACTCTTTTATACCTTTGGATTGAGCTTTCCCTGGTTCTGTTTCAGTATATCTTAATATATACATATACATACATATATATATATATGTGTGTGTGTGTGTGTGTATTTTAAAATTTTTTGAGAACTTCATATATCTATATCACCTTCCCTCTTCCCCTCCAACTCATGTCCCCCTCTCAAATTCATGATCTCTTTATTATTGTGTGTATATACTTATTAATATACACATGTATATATAAGCTACTGAGTCCATTTAACTTTTTTTATATGAGTATGTCCAAGCAGGGCTGACTACTGGGATTAGACACTTATGCAGGATTCATCCCTGAAGGAAACTGATTCTCTGACAGGCACTGACCACCTGTAGCTCTTCTAGAGGTAGGACCCTGTGGAATTGTACCTGTTCACATTGGCACCTCACTGTTGATATAATTATGCTAGTTTTGTTCAGGTGGCCATAATGTTGAGAGCTCATGTCTGCAACTTCTCCATCATATATAGAAGACACTGTCTCAGCAGATGTCCTGGTCCTCTGGCACTTAAAATCTTTCTGCCTCCTCTTCCATGATTTTCCCTGAATGTTAGGTATAGGAGTTGTATTGGGATGTATAGTTGGGGTTGGGCATCCCATAATACCCTCATATTTTAAAATATCTTTGGGTGAAGTGGCATTTGCTTACAGTCTTAGCTACACAAGAGGCTGAGGCAAGAAGATCCTTTGAGCCCACAAGTTCAAGACCAACTATCCTGGACAAGAGTTGGTCTTAAGACAAATAAGATGGAACAGCCAATTCTCTGGACTATTTAGAGCCTCTCAGACATGTCTAAAGAAACAGAAGCCATTCTGCCCCAGAGTCATACCCAAGGCAAGGGACGCCCCCTCCCCCCCACATGTTTTGAGCCACCACTGCACTCACCTGTGGGGATCATGAAAAAGAGCAAGGTGACAAGTTTACAAGTGTCTGCTCTAATTGTTTTCTTGTGCTGCCTTCAAAATAGAACCATCTTAATGAGACAAAATCCCAGAGACTCCAAAGAAAACTTTCTAAACTCTAGGCAATGTAGCTTGAATAAAGATCATATTTATCTTAATAATTTCTAAGCCATGAAATATAGTAAGCTCACTACCAGCTCACTATGGATCAATAAGGAAGTCATTAGCCTAAGGTAATAGCCTCATAGTTTTTATTCTATTTTAAAAAATGACAGCACAAATCCATCCTCAGAGAACAAAATACACTTATTTAAAGTTTCAACAGTGTACAAAATTAAAGTTTGGAATTTGATCCCAGGTTTAACATGAGCATTACCTTATAAGGCGATTTCTTTCCTTTGGTAAATGACTTATTTGGCCAGAGAGAGCACAACTGGAAAAGTGCTTGTCTTGCAAGCTGGAGGACCTGAGTTCAAGCCCTAGAGTCCTTTAAGAAAACTGGATGTGGTGGCACGTGCTTATAAATCTCAGCAGCAGGGAGGCAGAGACAAGCAGAGCCGCGGAGGCTGCCAGCCAGTCTTGCCTATATGGCAAGTTCCAGGCCAGAGGAACCCTGTCACAAATGTAAAAAGGTGATGGATGATACCTGAGGAACATCTGAGGCTGTCTTGTGGCCTCCACAAACACAGACACACACACACCATATTAGAGTTTATATTATTCTGGGAGCAAGTCATCTCCTAACTCTTCATCTGCAAAGTCATCCTCGTCGATTCTTTTTTTGGCTGCAGTTTTTGGTCTTTCTATCTGAGGGCCCAGTGGATCCACATAGGAGGCATCTAGGTTTCAAGAGAGATTATACAGTTAGAGCAGTAGAGAAAACAAAGAACTTGAGAGTGATCTAGACAGTGCAAACCCAATGACTCAGAGTGAACAGAAATGCTCTTCCAAGGCTGTAACTTCAGCCTGCACATGTCACATTCTCAGCAATTCCCTGGGACACACTTGCCACCTCCCAGTCTTCCTCAGAGCAGCTGTGCTGGAGGAGCTTCGGGGGAGCTGAGCGGGGACCAGCACTTGCCTATTTCTTTGTTACCGCTACTTTCATAAGGTTCATCTGTCCCAGGCAAAGCTCTGAGCTTGGCACTCAGTCGTTCACTTTTACTACTGGCACTATTGTTCTGGCCACTGTCTGAAAACAAAAATGAAAATGCATTTATTTAGCATGCCAAGGGATCATAACACCACATTTTTTACATATGCACTCTTTTTTTTCTTGTGACAGTGATTCTTAAAAACATTTTTAAAGATGTATTTAATTTATGCCTATGAATGTT
This sequence comes from Rhabdomys pumilio, assembly GCA_030674055.1. NCBI lineage: Eukaryota > Metazoa > Chordata > Mammalia > Rodentia > Muridae > Rhabdomys > Rhabdomys pumilio. Next base: position 201,462,056 of record JANHMN010000001.1, on the reverse strand, counting down.
TTGCTGTACAAACATTTGCGTGTATGTGCGCTGTGTTAACGCCGTGATGCCTCTGAAGGTCAATAGAAAGTATCCAATCCCCTGGAACTGGAGTTACAGATGGTGGTGAACCACCACATGGGTGCTGGGAGTTGAACCTGGGTCTTCTACAAGAGCAACAAGTGCTTTTTTACCCCTGAACCATCTCCCCAGCCTCCATGATAAAGTGATGTTTTCAATATACGGTCTATTCACTAAACTAAGGTTAAGGTCTACCTGTATCCACTTCCACCATATGCCTTCTTCAACTAAAAATGAATTCAGTTCCCAAGAGAGGCAGTCTCTTGGGCAGACAAAGAGGATGCTTCCTGAAGAGGCAAGCGAGCACAGAGAATAGCTTGGGCTATGCACACATCCATCTCTCAATAATGCACCTAGCAACCTGCCAGCAGCCTAGGACCCCAACCTGCACAGAGGGTATATGCCTGCTTTAATCAAGAATGATAAGTTACTCTCCTGAGTAACCCTGTGATAATCCTTGGCTTCTACTGAACATACCCTAGTATAATACCATATGGGAACTATAGGCAATGGGCCAATCCACCTTAGACTGATTTTGGGTACATGTGCAATTAGGCAAACTGTGTCCTCAAAGTGAACTTTTAAAGATCCTCTTATGCCTGTGCATAATTGGAGCATACAAATGATTAAAATCAGATGCATTATGGGAAGGGACATGCACAGTAAGCAAGGGCTTACGTAACTGAAACCTGCCAGTCAAAAGAGAGAATCACTTAAACTATACCCATACTACCAAGGTCTCCCTTCAGTTGGACTTAGGATAGGAAGCCCTAAAAGAGCAACTGGAGCCCTGAGTACCCTCAGCTTTGTGACCGGCTGTTGGTCTGACAGTGCTTAGCTCAGTTGTTCTATTTATTTGCTTGACAAAGGTTCCTTGCTACTCTGCAATCCACGTGGGCTTTTATTTCATTCTTAAGGAAGAGGCCAAGAACCTGGAAACACTTAGCCTTATACCCTGCCCACTGATAACTATCAGTGTTAATAATGACAATTATTTACAGTGGTTGACAGACTCAAGGCAGAAAAAATAAAGCTGTAAAGAGAACATACAAAATAATGTAATTCATTTGTGATAATATTGTAAGTTAGAAGAAAAGAGGTTTTAAAATCAGACCCAAAAGCACGGATCTGCCCAACTGAGTGTGTGTCCCACTTGCACAAGTGATGAGGATAAGAACTCCGCACGGACCGCTTGCCTTCCATACTGTGCTGCTCGCACTGTCGTGAGTGTTACACTCCACTGTGCTCAGTACAAGAGGGAAGGACACAGCACCTACTCTGCACACCTGACAGCCTGCGGGTGGCTTTTATCTTTAATATTTCCATGAAGTCATATCCATAAAACATTTTAAATAACCAATAACATTCTTTGCATTTTTCTCATTTTATGGATCTCTGGACACTTCCTAGTTTACATTATGGCTGCAGTCTGGCAGCACCTCTGTAAGCTGTTATGTTAGAATGTCCAAACCTTAGGGCTCCCAAAGGCAAAATCCTCTGTAAAAAGACAGCTAGGAAGCCTGGTAGAAGATCCTGTCCTGGGCAGGTAGCAGGGACCTGCAGTAACTACCATAGGGGACTCAATTAATATACTAAATATGTGTGTAACTTTGTTTGAATCTGGGTCACCCCCTTCCCGTGTGTGTGTGTGTGTGTGTGTGTGTGTGTGTGTGTGTGTTTGTGTGTGTGTGTGTGTGTGTAGATACGCATGGAGACATGTGCACATGTGTGGAGGCCACAGGACTATCTCAGACGACATTCTGGACCTTGCCTTTTAGAAACAAAGTCTTTTATTGACCTGGTAGTTACTGATTAGAATAGGCTGTCTCACTGGCCAAGCTGCAGGGCCTTTCTGTCTCCACCTCCCTGCACTGGGATCATAAGCAGGCAGCACTACACAGCTCTTCATATGGGTTCTGGGGATCAAATCTGGGCTCTCCTGTTTGCATGGTAGGTACTGTACAGATTGAGCTATTCTCCAGCCCTTATTATCTTTTAAAAATCACCTCTGTTAAGGACATGGACATGTGATTTTACTTACATGTGTGTATGGGTGTTTTGGCTACATGTATATTTGTGCACCACCTGCATGCCTTCTGCCTACAGAGGGACCGGAAGAGGAATTTGGATTTCCTGGAACTGGAGTTCCAAATGGTTACGCACTGCCATGTGAGTAATTGAATCCAGGTCCTCTGCAAGAGCAGCCAGTGCTCTTAACTGCTGAGCCATCACTCCAGCTCCAAGAACGCAGCCATTTTAAAGGTTTTGGTGAACACCATCAAGCATTCTCAGCAGGGTGGAGCATTTGCAACCCCAGCAGGGGCATTTAGTTTATAGAGACTTCCCATCTTGACGGCACAGTGGTGTATACCTATAATCCCAGCGCTGGTGTGGCAGAGGCTGGAGGGTTGCTGAAAATCTGAACCTCCTTTGGGCTACAAAGCAAGTTCTAGGACAGGGAGACACCATCTCAAGAAAACAAAACCAAACCCACTAAAATTCAGAAACAAAACAAAACACGCCTCCTGTGCATCTGACTGCAGCTTGCCACCCTTGGGATGTTTTTTAAGACAATGCTAATTTTATAAGCTCCGTGTCCAGTGAGGATGCACTTTTCTTCCATGTACATGAGGACAGTGTGCATCTGTTACCTGTTCTCCTGTGGTTACTGCTTCTGGCTGGACTGAAGTGGCTCTCATCAGGGATACACTGGCCTTTCTAAGTTATCAGGGACCAGCTGAACAACAGATACCCGATGATTCTTCAACCTTGCCTTTCTCTTAAGCTAGAAGCCCTTTCAGATGTCAAGTATCAGCTTCTTATTTGTGAAAGAAAGTACTTCCTAAAACAAAGCTTTTCTAAGAAAATAAAAGTGCCCATTCCTCAGAATATGTCTTGAATATAGTGGCTATAATGCTTTCAAATTTGTTCTTCAAGGATTCCTTTTTGTAAGCTATAACTCTGATTTCCTAATTCCTTAAATATTTTAAAGGTTATTTTTTGTCTTTCTTCCATCCCCAAGATGATATTGGTATAAAACTGAGAAGACACAGTGTTGGAGTGTGGGGAAGTGTCTGCATCTGGACTACCAATGCAAATGCACACTCACACAGACACTCTTAATCCTCGCCCTCACTCCTTCCCTGTAGATCTAAACATCCTAAGCAGTCAGGTGACACCGGGAGACTTCAGGAAAGCTGACCCTGGTAGCTGCAGTCACTTGCACCACTTACAAGGGGTGAGGGAGCCTGTGCAGGGACTCAGTGAAGAGGTGAGCACAAGAAACACTCAGTTAGTAGAGTTTTAGTGTCGTACTCTGGATTTTAAATACCTGACATGGAAATCAGAGCTGGGAGGGAAAGGCAGAAGGTCAGTGTCATTTAGTTCACTGAGTCCTGCTGCGGCCAGGGACTTGATGCAGACATATTTGTCGGTGGAGAGGTTCACTGGGGCATGGTGGTGCACACCTGAAGCCCCAGCCCTTTGGAGGCTGAGGCCGGAGGAATGAGAGCTGAAGTCTAGCTTGGATTAAGATCTCTCTCTCTCTCTCTGCCTGTCTTTCTCTCTCCCCCTCTCTCTCCTTCCTTCTCCTTCCTTCCTTCCTTCCTTCCTTCCTTCCTTCCTTCCTTCCTTCCTCTTCCTTCTCTTTCCTTTCTCTCTCTCTCCTTCCTTCTCTTTCCTTCCTCTCTCTCCCTCTCCTTCCTTCTTCTTCCTTCCTTCCCTTTCCTTCCTCTCTCTCTCCCTCTCCTTCCTTCTTCTTCCTTCCTTCCTTCTCTTTCCTTCCTCTCTCTCCCTCTCCCTCTTTCCTTCCTTCCTTCCTTCCTTCCTTCCTTCCTTCCCTTTCTCTCTCTTTCCTTCTTCCTTCCTTCCTTCCTTCCTTCCTTCCTTCCTTCCTTCCTTCTCTTTCCTTCCTCTCTCTCCTTCCCTTTCTTTCTTTCTTTCTTTCTTTCCTTCTTTCTTTCTTTCTTCTTTCTTTCTCTTTTTCTTTCTATTTTTCCCCGAGACAGAATTTCTCTGTGTAGCCCTGACTGACCTTGAACTTGCTATGTAGACCAGGGTGGCCTCCAACTTAAGAGATCCGCCTGCCTCTGCTTCCCAAGTGCTGGGACTAAAGGTATGTGTGTGTCACCACACCTGGCTTAGCAAGACCTACTTTAAAACAGAAAAACGAAGATAGGAAGATAGGAAGGAAAAACTAGAGAATAACTGATAAAATAAGTTTGTGTGTTGTGGGGCAAAGGTGGCACAGTCTTTAATCCTAGCACATAGGAGACAGAGGCAGGTGGATCTCTCTGAGCTCAAGGCCAACCTGGTCTATGTCAGCTGATTTTTTTCCTCTTGGCAACTCCATCAAGGTATACCCTATTTTCAGTCTCATGTTACTGACAGGGAACCATGACAAAGTGCTTAGTGACTTGCTCAGGATAACTTACCATATGGTTTGACAAAGGAGCTCATAGACACCAAGTGAGTTTGGGACTGGGGAGCTAACCATAGTGATCGTAAACTCGGGACAAGCTAAGGGCCAGAGGAAGGGCATATGTTCTACTGCAGACACAGAAGTGCACCACAAAACCGCAGTTGTTAAGGGAGATGCTTCTGGAGGTAGCTGAGGTGTAAGGCTACTGAAGTTTTGGGAGAAGGTCATGTTTATTTGCTAAGGTCACTGGAAACCAGCACTTTAATAACAAGAAAAATTCCTAGGTACTACCTGTCACTACCATAATAGAAAGCTTAGCCTGAGTAGGGCTTGACATACTACAGGCCTGAGTCTTTTCATACATATAACAAGCTAAGAAAGAGTTACATAGTGTTCAGTGATTGGGAAAGGCAAAGAAGAATATTTTGGAACATTTCAATACATGACCTTTAAATCCTTATGTCTAATAATTTAGTCTGATGCCCATTCACTGGCACAACGTGTATAGATACTTTATGCTTTAAGCCTAGATTATCCATGGTCTGGATTGGCTTACAGAATTATTAAACCAAATAGAACACCTGCGGAACAGCTAACAGTGGGTAGTGACATGTGTGCAGCTCTTCTAGATTCTGACACTGAGGGATTTCAGCATGGTGGGTCCCTCTAGCTTCTAATGCAAAGTGGTCAGACACTAGGGTGTCCAGCAATATCAGCAGCTTCATCTGTGGAGTGAAGGGCTGCTCAAGGTGAGGTTGGCAGGAACACTACTCAGACAGGACAGTCCCCAGCCTGGCCCTCAGGGCTTGCTTCTTCACAAGAGTGGCCTGCTCCCTCCCTCCAGGTGACTCAGGTATCAGGTGTAATACCTCCTTAGTATGATTGTGGGGACCACTCCAGGACACAGTCTGGGGCTTGCTCTATTCCTAAGGCACAGGAATGTGGTCTTTTCACTCTCTGCAATGCCATAAAAACCCAGAAAAAATATTGAGAGCTATTCTAGTTCAAAACAAAACAAAACAAAAAAATTGCCTGTTTTTGGGACTATAATCTCCAAATCAAATGTCCTTCAAAAAGTTGATTGAAAAGTGAATTTCTGTTCACTGAGCCATAGTGCTTTCTTTTCATTGTAAAATCACTTGGAACATAAAAGACATTTTCACTGGGGAAGTTCACATCCAGGACATTGTCAAAATCACACGAAAAACACAGCAAGCCACTAAAATTACATAGAACAAACAAGAAGAGCAACTTAAAACAAACCCTTAATAACATGGGACTCAAACTAATCCACAAAACCATGATGGATAGCGAATGTCGAACCAGGAGGTATCCTTGTGCTGTGAGGACAGGCATACCTGAGAAGCAGACCTGCAGGTAGTTTCCTGGCCTCTTAAATGAAACCAGCACACCAGGTGAGAACAGGGCTATCCGCTGCCTCAGTTTATCCATGAATAACAGAAATATAGGACTGTGAAGACTTTGGGATTGTAGCGCATGTGGCTGACTTTAGATGCTGACATTCCTTGTGGCTTGGTTTAGTCTTCTTCTTTTTTGTATGTCTCTCAATATGTTACTAAACGTTGACTCCTAAACTCAGCTTGTAAAAGAACTATGCATTTTTACTTCAGGTAGTTAAAACTACTTACATTTACTTCATTTTAGTTAATTCTGTAAACAAAGCTCAAAAACCCCTGTGCATGCCTGTGGCCTCAGTCCATGGGAGGCTGAAGCAGTGTGGCCACAGGTTTGAAGGCCAACCTTAGCCACCACAGCGAGCATCTCAAAACACCTACCGAAACAGGTATGCATTTCAGGATAAATGAGGAGCTGCAGAAAGAGGCATCTCGAAGTGACATCCTTGTAGTGACAATGACATGGTGAAACCTGAGGGGAAGACCATACTGGCACATACTGGGAACTGGCTACAGTAATAGCAGCAATGACCTTTCCTGTAGCCATATGACACTGAGTTTAGCATCAACTCAAAGTGGAGCCATGGTTCTGCATGCATGGGCTGGGTTGCTGCAGCAGGAACAGCAGGGCTGGGAGCTAGCTCCTCAGACGTGGTAGTGAAACTCTGAGAGTGGGCTTTGGCAATCTAATGAGCCTTCTGGAGGATTCTGAGTCTGGAGCTACTGTGGGGAGGAAGAGGTGAGTCTATTCTGATTCTGAAACACAAACTCCAAACAACAAACCCAGAGCTCAACAGGTGAACTGTGCAGAGACAGCTATGCTATACAAACCAGTAATCCTGACATACCCAAGTTCTTTGTATTCTTCTAGACAAGCCTTTCAAATGCTAGCTGGGGGCACTGCAGTTTTTGTTTGTTTTTGAGACAGGGTCTTTCTACATGGCCCTGACTATCCCAGAACTCACAGAGATCCACCTTCCTCTGTCTCCTGAGTGCTGGGGTTATAGGCCTGTGCCACCACACCTGGTTCCTACATTTGTTTTGAACATATTGTACATGCTTAAGGCAGGCTTTATGTGCATCCCTGTTGAAAGCCTTTCTTCCCCATCTGATCTGTGGATGTGTAGGGGGTGAGTACTGCCACACTAGAAAACTGCCAGGAATCACAGGTTAACCAGGATGGTGTGGAGAAGGGGCTCTTTTGCTCCAGGGACCTCTAAAAGGGAATAGAAAGGTAGAGTGCCTGAAGACAGGAGTGCTGACACAGAGGGCTTGAGGGTATCCTAGGGTAGGGTGGGGTGGGGACTCTCAAGGCAGGATAGAAAGGCAGCCATAGCTCGTGTATACCGATTTCAGGGTGGGTGCTGACAGAGGATGAAGTGAAGACATTAGGACTGACACGTTTGAGGTGTTAGAAAATAAGGAACAAAAAAACCAAAGTTAGGGGAAACAGCAGCACCCAGGGAAGGTTCCTAGGCATCTCTTTAAACTGGTGCCAAGCAAACCGAGTGAGTGGCACGAGGCTCTGCTTGGAAAGTGCCACCAAGGTTGAGTTTCTCCTCGGAGCAGCTTTTTGTGAGTACAAGGCTCACTTGTGTGTTAGTATTTGTTTTGGCCTGCAATGGACTGGATGGGTGAAAGCAAACTTGATTAAAGTTGGCAGTGGAGCAGTGGGAAGGTGGGGCTGGGGCAGCATCCCTGACAGAGGCTTCCTTCTCTCATGCCACTGTGAGGAGTTTAAGAGAGGTGTGGAAGGGCCACCAGGTGGGGGTGGGGCGGAGCAGCCTTCCTGTATACTGCTGAGAGCCCTGGGCAGAGTTTCCAGACTCCCTCCTGCAGCGCATCCTTCACAGGCCAGGAGGCTCAGGCTTCCAGAGGGATTGGGTGTGGGTGGTGGGCTTTGGAAACAGGCTAGTCATTATTCTGAAAACTCCAGCTTCACAGAGAAGTGTCCTCAGAGTTTGAAGAGGCTGCTGCTAGATTTTTTTTTTTTTTTTATCTTTTCTTCTTTAAGTTTAGTTTAGTTTTTTGAGACAGGGTCTCACTCTGTAGACCAGGAAGACCTCGTACTCACTATTTAGCATAAGCTGGCTTCAAACTTGTGGTGGTGATCCTCCTGCCTCAGCCTTCGAAGTATGGGTCTTACAGGTGGGAGCTCTCTTACCCAGTTCAGTTTCAGAATTTTAATGCAGTGACTATCCTGAAGATCAGCTATAAAAAGGACATTCATCATGAAAGAACACAGGTCACATCTTCCTGTTTCTATAATCATGCCCTATCAGTTTGGTCTGGGGAACCTTCTTGAGTTTCTTTCTTTGGGAGGAGGGGAGGGATGATAGGGTCCTGGAGTGTAGCCCATGTTGGCCCAGAAGTCCAGATCTTCTTCCTGCCTTGATTGCCCAGGGCTTAGGTCACAGGTGGATGACAGTTGGACTGGATCAGGAGTTTCTTTTAATGCATGTACAGATTCTTGATGCACGATACTTGGCTAATTCGAGTTTTTGAAATAGATCCTTAGTCTCTCACTTCCAGTTTAAAAGTCTGTAAGCTGTGAAGGCCAGATTTCAGGGCGCCGTATGTGAACTTCTTAGGTATAAAACATGACAGGAACTATGTTCAGGCTTTACTTTTCTCAGTGGGACTATTCATATGTGACACCGGATTAAGAACACAGTGCCTCACTGTGAGGTGTTGTATGTGGCTGTTCAGGAGATATAGCTAATACTCCACACTAACTTCTGGCTTCACAACCTGCTTAGCTCAGAACCTCTGGACAGGGACCTGTGGACTTTAAAGCTGCCCCCAGCTAATGAAGGAGTGGTGGCTTAGATCTTTCAATATGTAGTTCAGTCTAACTGAAGATCAAGTGGATGCTATAGAGCAGGAGTCGTGGAGGGATCTGGGAGCTAGGGTTGGTAAGAAGGATGCAGGACAACTGCTCCTGGACACGGCAAACTGCCTTTGATGCTCCTTCAACTTAGGCTCAACACTGTTCTCCTCACTTCTCACACTGTGTGTCATGGATCTTTTGGACTAAGGAGGCTAGGGGTTAGAGGCCAGGGGCTAGAGGTTTGCCTGGAGAGGTTGGCTCTTAAGGAACCAAGCTGTCTGGCTAGAACTACATGCCACCATGTAAACTTATTTAGCAAAGTAAAGCTCTGAATTCATGATAGGATCTTTGTCTCAACTGCATTTCTATCCACAGAAAAATCAGAAAACCCATGTGCATTCCCTACTCTTGCAGGCCTGACAATGGCTTTGAACCTGTGTCCTTGAGTAGATGACCACATCCTACTATTATATACTTCTTATCCTCTGTCACTGTTATACCCGTGGATAAGAAGAGCTACAGCAGACACTGCTGGTTAATCAGTCAGAGCAGGGTGTGCGCAGGACAGTCTTGAGTGTGGGAATGAGAGGATATAGGGAAAAGTCAAAGACCTCAATTTAGCATTTATGGTTCTTTCTGTCAGCGTCTTTAGAACCATCACAGCTCTACTGTCACTACACAACCTCACAGAAGCTGAGAAAATGGAATAGAAATTTTACTTTAATGCTTTACTAAAAAGTGATGTCACAAGGAGCCAAATCAAGGGATTGAAAAATGTCAGGAACCTGAAAAGCATGTAGAGTATGACGGCTGGCTCACAAGCACAAGTGTGCCGTCACGATCAAGAAAGGACTGACCACATCTTCTCGATAGACTGCACTGCCACTGAGGTCAGACTGAAGATCCCAGCTGTCAGCATCCCTGAAACCACACGACTTCTCATGCTAAGTTCTTTACATGGGAATTTAAAATTATAACACAGTAAAACCTCATTCATATGCCCATCTATGCCATTCCCCAACTGAACTTGACAGTCAATGAGCAGAAGCAGGTATGTAATTTAAGAACTAAATTATGGTAACATTTATAAACATATACCCTATCAGAACAATCACTTGCCAGGTTAGAGTAAGTGAGGTTTTACTGTGGATACAAATAAACAGACAAAGAACATGAAACATATAAAGGACATTGTGGATGAGTCCAGTGTTTCTAGAAACCTGTCAGATCCAGTGCTCTGGCGCACAGAGGACACTCACCACTGCCAGCACTCCCCTCTCGTTTGCTGCGAGAACCCCCGCTGCTGTCTCTGCCCGATTTTATGCGCTACAGAAAGAAATAAGAAGACAAGTAGAGGAGAGTAAGTGACATCTCTTCAGAACACACAACCAAAGACAGGAAACTTAAAACTAACATTACCCCATGACCCTCAGGACCAATTCATCATCACCCACAAGCTGATTTCACATGAAAAAGGACAAAATCCTTTTGAAAGTGTGACTGCCTGGAACTTACAGAGTATACAAACAACATTTCACTCAACAAGGACCACCACTGCACAACCAAGCAATCCAAGCAATTAAAAGTCAAACAGCATTTTCTTGATGAGAAGGAAAAGGACTCAAACATAATAAAAGTCTGAGAAAAAAAAAGTTGAAGAAGAAAAAAAACTATGTACGTACCAAAGGGCATTTCCTTCTCAATCCCTAATGTGTAATGGTTTGATCCAGACCACTAGAGGGTTCAAAAAGGGCATCCTGGCTTTTGACATTAAACTTCTGAAAAGCATTATTAAAATCTCACATACACCAAAGGTTTGGCCAACATCTCTAGGCTGTGATGGATGTGTAAGTGTGTGTGTGTATGGGTACATACGTGTGTTTACTGGCCCACACATATGCATGGAGACCAAAGGTCAATGCTAAATGTCTTTTTAGTTGCCCTTTACCTTGATTTCTGAAACAGGGTTTCCAAACCTGAAGTTAGGGATTTGGCTACACTAGCTGGCCAGTCTGCTCTAGGGACCCTTGTTTCTGCCCTTCTGTGTTAGGATTACAGATGTGCCCTTTACATGGGAAGCCTTTTACAAGCTTCCTCGGGCTTGCATGGGAAGCTGTGATTTTCTTTACATTTCTTTTCATAATATGAGGTTCTTTTGTGTTTAACTTAAGTGTCAAATTTTTTAGTTTTTTTTTAATTAAATACATTATTTGATATTCATATATGCATATAATGTATTTGTATTCAACCCAACAGTTCATTAACAAAATGTAATAATTGTAATATGTAAGCATTAAATGTTAGAGCTCCCAGTTTCATAAAAACAAACATCAAAATGCCAGGAAGGTCCTGATACAATAATAACTGGCTTCAACACATCATTCTTCTCTTAGATAGATCATCCAAGCTAAAAACCAGTAAACTGCAGAGTAAACTATAAATTAATATATATATATAATATTCCATCTAGTGGATATGGAATATATATTCCTCTCAGCAGCCCATGGAACATTCTCTAACAGAGGTTACATTATAGGCTACAAGGCAAGTCTTTTTTTTCCGAGACAGAGTTTCTCTGTGTAGCCCAGGCTGTCCTGGAACTCACTCTGTAGACCAGGCTGGCCTCAAACTCAGAAATCCGCCTGCCTCTGCCTCCCAAGTGCTGGGATTAAAGGCGTGCACCACCACCACCCGGCTACAAGGCAAGTCTTAACAGCACCAAACAAAAATGAAAAATTAATGCTTTATATCTTTTTAGTTGCCAGCTAAATAAAACTGGAAGTCAAAGACACACTAAGAGCTGGAAACTGAACAATACCCTTTGAGGGACTATTGGGTTGTTGAAGAAATCAAGAGAAATTTAAAAATTCTTAGAACTGAATGAAGTCAGTACTCATCAGAACTTTTGGAATACAGCTGAGGCAGCTCTAGCAGGAAAGTTTATGGCTATAACTGTACACATTAACCATTAGAGGGTCAGTGGGATAGCTCAGTGGGTAAAGGAACTTGCCCTGCAAGTCATGTGACCTGAACTGGATCCCCAGATTACACTTTAAAGGTAGGAGAAGAGAATCAATTTTACAAAGTTGTCCCCTGACTTCCACATGTACACTGCTGCATACATGCCACCATCACACACATGACATCCCCAATCTCTCTCTGTTTCTCTCTCTCTCTTTCTGTCTGTCTTTCTCTCTCTTTCTCTCTCACACACACTCACAATAACACTTTTTTTTTAATTAAAGAGAGATGAAATAAATAGCCTAATGATGTGTCTCAGGGTCTTAGAGAAACAAAACTGAATTCTAAAACAATAGTTGGCAACAAGTAATAGGATCAGAGCAGAATTAGCGTGATGGAGACTAAGAGAAGAACACAGAATTAAAGCGAATAGAGACTACCTTCTTTGAAAAAACACAACACAAAGAGATTGAAAATACCTAGCCAATTTAACCCAAATAAAGAGAAAAAATGTTATTCATTAATAACATTAAAAATAAAAAAAGTGAGGTTACTACAGATTCCAGTGGAATCCAGAGGATTACTACAGAATAATATTCCAGAAGGACTGGAAAATTTAGAAGAAATAGATAAATTCCTAGACACATACAACTCACCGAAATTAAACCAAGAAGATAGAAATAACTTAACTGTATCTATAAATATCAATGACATTAAAGGCACAATAGGGTTTAAAAACAGTGCCCAGGACTGGATGGAGTCACTGCACAGTTTGCCATATAATCAGAGAAAAGCTAACATCATTGTTCCTCAAATTGTTCTGTAAAACAGAAGGAGAAAGAACACTATACCAAACTCATTCTATAAATCTAGCATTAGCTTAATACCAAAAAGGTGAGGACAGATCTAAAAATTGAGGACACTACAAAACAATTTCACTGATGGGCACAGGCATAAACATTCTCAATAAAATATTTGAAATCTGAATTTAAGAACACATTAAAAAGACGATACATCGTAACCAAGATGGCATCACTATAAACAGGTCAACAAGTGCAATATAGCACATAAGCAGATGTAAGTAGCTCTGAATCACAACAGATGTAGAAAAGGCCTTTGACATTATTTGACATCCCTTTGTGATAAAAGCCTTGAGGAAAACTAGGAATAGAACTAAAGACCTCAAGTAGCCAAAGCAATCTTACACAGAAAGAACAGTGCTATAAGTATCACAGTGTCCAATTTCAGAGCCACCTTATCAAATGTGAAGATGGCTCTTGCATCCTACTCAGCCCTAAGTTAGAAGGTTGAGCTTCTACAAGCACCAAACTATCCACCATGCTGTCCCTGTCCTCATCTATAGCCTTCTACTGCCTTGGCTGGTCCCTATGTTCCTAACAACCGTTGAGTCTCTTCCCTCTGTCCATTTAGACTCCTGGCCCACCTTGGTCAGCCTTTGTCTGACTCATCTTTCTGGCTTACTCACCAGGAGAAACCTAAGCCTCTGTTGCTTCTGTGACTCATCTCCTTCCCAGGACACTAGGAAATGGCCAGCCACACAGATGGACACCGCAGGGCACCAACGGTATAGTCAGAGTCTTGGCCCAAGCCTACAAAACTCTGTTCCCTGTCCTCTTTGCCTGTGCCAAGTAAGGCCCTGCCTGCTTGAACTGGCGGTGGAGCGTTTCATTAGGCATGCAGCTTTCCCTTCACCTGCTAGCTCTTCTAGAGATGCATGTGTGTCCCTGGTGGCTTGCCCCTTGTCTCTGCTGGCTCATGGTTTTCTCTAATGTCCTTACTTTCAGATCAACATCCATGTGCATTCAAATCCAACAAATACTGGTCAGATGGCTCAGTGGATCAAACCATTTGCTGTGCAAGTGTGATCATTGAGTTTTACCCCCCAACATGCAGTGGAGGCAAAGAGCCAACTCTTGAAAGATGTCCTCTGACCTTCACACACACTGTGACACACGAAAGCTCACATTCTTTGTGTATCTCCTTGTAGCTTTCACTCTTTTTTTTTTGTTTTTTTTTTTTTTGAGACAGGGTTTCTCTGTGTAGCCCTGGCTGTCCTGGAACTCACTTGGTAGACCAGGCTGGCCTCGATCTCAGAAATCCACCTGCCTCTGCCTCCCAAGTGCTGGGATTAAAGGCATGTGCCACCACTGCCCGGCTTAGCTTTCACTCTTTCTCTTTACTTACACACACACACACACACACACACACACACACACATTTTAAAACAACAAATCCCACCAGAAGGAATCTTATGGGCCAACCACATTAAGGGTTATGACAAGTATTTTGTATGCAAATCACCAAGGTGACACTGAGGTTCAAAGAAAAATAACTGAAGCCATAGTCAGCTCTTCACATCTGACACCACATACTGCTAGACAGAGATCTGACCAACAGAACTTCAGTCAAATACATTCTTCCTCAGCAGATGCAGAGGAAAGCCCCCAGGGATACAGCCATGCCAACATCAATCCCACCAGGCCATGGATCCAAGTCTGGTGTGCCCCCAGGGATTACAGGGCGGGCTGGGAGTGGAGTGAGAGGTACAGCAGAGACTAGGAGGAGCTCAGGAGGGACCAGGCCTCAGAGCTACCTAACAGCTCCTGCTAGGCTGGGTGGAGCAAGGCAGCCCCTCCCAATCACAGGGCAGAACACTAAAGTGGTTGCCAGCAGGGTGAATGGGAGGAGCCCAGGCACCTCTGAGATGAGAAATAGAGGTCAAGTGGGTAGTTTATTAATATAATGATGGGGCAGAGCTAAAGTCTGTGGAGTTAGAGACATAAAGAGAAGTAGGAGCCTTCTGGAGAAAGCATTAAATGATGTGAGATAGGTACAAAAGTATAATCTATGTAAGAAGAGTTGAAATGGAAACTTCAGAGCTCTTTGGGAAGTCAGTTGTATCAGATGGTGTTTTGCTGGGGCAAGCATGTGAAGGAACGGTTCCGTGAGGTGGACACAGGTGTGAAAGGATGCTCTGCTAATGCAGACTAGTGAAGGAACCTGCTGAAGGGGCACAGGTGAAAGGATGAAAACATCCTCAAGCAAGCATGTGAAAGGACGTGGGATGACAGATTCTTCCCTAATGATGCACACGTATTGGTCCCCTTTACACTGTGTTGTTGAGCTCCATTTGTCTGGACCCCATAGACAGAAACACACAAAAAAACTTCTGGTGGTGTGCTGGCTGGCAGCTTCTTGCCACTTCCTTGGACAGCTGATACAGACTTAACATGCTGAGGCAAGATCAGTGGAGGACACATGATGTTTGGAGAGAGTATAAATAGGACTCAAGGGACTGAGGGGGTTTGCTTGTAGACGTAGCTTTGCAATGTTCCTTGGTCTTGAGTCTTCGATGATCTTCGATTCGTTGAGAGGCACAGCTGAGAACTCCTGGTGTCCTGATGGTCTTGGCCCTACTGCTGACTCATGCAGACTTGGCTGAGGCCTGACTGCTCCTCCTGGGTCGTGCCACTGCTGCTGCTATTCGGACACTACTGAACTGGACTGCTGGTATAACCATGAAGTGTTTGCGAGTGGACTGAGTGACCACTGCTGAATCCTATGAACTGAATTGCTAATTTCCGGACAATGCGGATGTAATTTACTCCAAAGAACCATTTCTAAACAGGTCCATTTCCCCCATATCCTAATAACCTTTCTTTTCCACTACCTCTGATGGGTGATGGGCTAGAAAGGAGGTTAAAGCATTTAAGAATCACTATTCAAAGTAGGGCTGAGAAGAATTAAGGATGACAAAGAGCCGATGCAAATGAGAATCTGCAGCTAATCTCTGTGACCCCACAGTGGCAGCCTGGCCATGTGGCCTGCCAGCTCCTCAGGCTCCATGGCCTACCTCAGACGCAGCCAAGGGCCAGGTTCATTTCAATAAGACAACAGCAGCTTGTTAAAAAGCATTGTGATGTTCTTGCCACATGGGAGATACAGGTGTGCTAATAAAATTCACAGTGAGTCACACTGATTTCAGGTGGGCTGTGAGGGTAGATACGGAAGGAGTCATTGGTTCCTTGACAATGAGGCTATTAGTTTCTCGGTGCTTAAGTGAGAAGCAGCCATATTGTGGGATAAAGAGTAAAATCGACAGCCTCGACAGCTGCCTGGCATTGCCAGCTGCCTGTGTTATCTGGCTAACTTAAAAGTTGTAAGGTCGTACTTTTGTGAAGGTCACTTCCTTTAAGAATATATGTACACCTTTAATCTCAGCACTGGGGAGGCAGAGGCAGGCAGATCTCGAGTTTGAGGCCAGCCTGGTCTACAGGTGAGTTCTAGAAAAGCTAGGGCCACACAGACAAACCCTGTCTTGAGAAAACAAAATCGAAAAAAAGAGAAAAAGAATCTATGCATTATACGTTTTTGTGCATTTGTGAAATGCCTGGAAGCATATGATGTTAAGTGATCTCTGCAAGTGGTGTGGATACTTTTCACCCTTTGCTTTACACATTTTATTTGAATAAAAAGTTATTTAGAGTAGTCACAGTGGCGCATGACTGCAGTGTTAGCACTTGGAAGGCAGAGGCAGGAGGACTGAGTTTGAGATCACTTTGGGAAACTTTGTGAGATCCCATCTCAGTAAATCAAAATTATTTATTAAAGTAATCTGTCTGAATCCGCCCCTCCCATGGTACTGGGATTGAATGAGAGCTACTTACATAGCAGGTAAGTGTTCAATGGCTGAGCTGTCTCTCTGGTCCTGTTTTAACTATTTTAAGACAGTCTTGTTGAGTTGCTCAGGTTAGCCACAAATTTGTCATCCTCCTGCTTCAGCCTCCTGAGGAGCTAGGATTAGCTCTCAGGTCTAGCTCTGAATTTTTAAAAGAATATATTATTGTTTGAATAATATATTAATATCAGATATTATTTAAATAATATTAATAACATATTAATTAATCATATTAATATTAATATATTATTATTACATTATTATAGACTTGTTATATAATATATAATATATAATGTATAATGTATAATATAATACATATATAATAATCATTATATAATCATTATATTATTATATAATATTATATTAACATTAATTATATTAATAATATATTAATATTGTCTAAATAATATATTGATTGTTTGAAAAAGAGATAGCACTCTTATTTTGAAAAAAAAAAAAAAAAGCCAATCCCATTTAGTGTGTGTGTGGGGGGGAGTGGGCCAGAGGGAGGGGTTGGGGTAGAAGAAGAGGTGGGAGGAAAAGAGCAAGCCAGAGCACAGGACCTAGATCAAGCTCTGTAGCCACTGTGGACCTATGCTGCCCATCCATACGAAATGTCAATCATGCCTGTCTCTAGCATCGCAGGATCATTGCAACAGTTGAATGAGCTAACACAGGTTGATTGCTTAGCCAGTGCCTGCCTTCCCACACACTTAGCAGTGCCTACAGGCCCAGTCCCCATGGCTATAGCTAATGTCTAGCCTGGTCGATGTACTAAAATTAACCAAGGGAAAGCTGCTACTAGAAACATGGACAAGGCTGCTGGGGTCACTCAAACGTTGGTCACCTAAGCTCTGTGCTTTGACTCTCCTCCCTGATGCCAATCCCCTGCGTTAGCAGAAGGAAAATGGACGGTCCCTCCTTCCTCCTTTCCTTTCTGAGGACATGGTCAGGTCTGCATTTTCTAGCAGTTCCAGGTAAAATCTGGGTGTGATGAAAGTAGTCTTGAGTTCAATCACATGGCTATTGCATAGAGTATCTCTTGTCAATTTCTCTTGCATGAAGAAATCAAAGACTACTTTTATCACATCAAGATTTTCCTTACACAAGCCAGGAAACAGAGCCCTGCCCCACAAGCTCACGATCTAAGAAGGACACACTGAAATGGAACCCACAATAATTATTCCAGAAGCAGGCTCTCATACTCTTCAGTTCTTCCTGTTCCGGCCCTTTTTGTTCCTGTGACCTTTGTCTGACATTGCTCCCCTCCATTCCATGTTGATAAGCCAAACTGAAGTTCAAGGACACCCAGAAGATGTTTCTTCAATGTATGCTGCAAGGAGAAACACTGAAGAACAAAGAAAACAATGTTCTTATGCAAATGGAATCACAGGTGGAAGAGGAGGAAAGAAAAGGCCAGGGGCACAGAGTCTGCAGGAGCCTATTAGGTTCCTCAGAAACTAAAGAGGGATTAGTGTTCTTTGATACTTCATGGAGTGGACTAAGACTTCTAATATAAAGAGACTGGCGTTTGTCAGTGGTGGAGCATGAAATGCTGAGAAGCTGTAATGACAGATGATGTCTAAGTGACAGTAGGGGTCACAGGTTACAATGAGGTCAGTGAGGACGTATCTGAGGGGGCTCAACAGGCACTGAACTGTCGATATGGGTGATAATTGAGACAAACATGGGAGACTTTGAGTGAGCTATCCAGGATAAGAATTAACTACAAGCTGGGTGTTGTGGCGCAGCCTTTAATCCTGGCACTCAGGAGACAGAGGCAGGCAGATCTCTGAGTTCAAGGCCAGGCTTACCTATAAAGTGAGTTCCAGGACAGTCAGAGTTACACAGAGAAATCTTGTCTCAAAAAACAAAACAAAAACAACAAAAAAAGGAAAGCATTAACTGCAGATTAAAAAAATGATTTATCAGTTAAAAAGACTTCTCTAATTTCTTAGGGTCTTGTACAAATAGTTTTTCTTGTGATGTTTAAATATTTTCCCTGATGTACAGTTTACATGATCAATTGAATCCTTCCAATGATGAGGCTTGCCAAACACTGGTCTAACCTCTTCAGGATGCCTTCTTGGAAGAAACCATTCTTTTTCACCATAAAAACGTAGCTTTATTTTTTTCAAAGTATAGAGGAATATGAAATAGCCTCGGTATACACAGGAAAAAGCAACAGCTACTTAAATACGTAAGTATGTTGATGCAGAGTAACGAAAAGGCTGTGGAGTAACCAGAGGAAGGAAAGTTGTCTCAATTCATTTACACTTAATAAAGTTCTTTAGTCCTTGTGGATATTAGTCCAAAGATGTCAGCTAGATTTTAGAAACAGTCCTGCTGCTATAGAAACTGTAATAAGGCAGAGGGCAAGAGACAAGACAAGCACCAAGGGAGACGAAGGAGCAGGGATAAAAAGACTCTCATAGAAACCACATGTGAACAGCAGCTCCACTGAAGTTCCACGGGAAGATGGGATTAAATTAGTGGTGAAACCCAGGAATCCTTTGTAATCGATGCTTCCTAAAGCTTATGCTTACATTAAAGCCACTGTGGCCTTGGAGCAGTGGCACACACCTGTAGCCCCAGCAGGCTGAGGAAAAAGGATTGTTACCAGTTTGAGGCTAACAAGAGCTGCAGAGTTCTATATAAGGATGGGTTACACAGTAAGTCCTGTCTCAAAAATAAAAGCTGCCCATTAACTGCCCACAAGGAGCTCTAAGAAGCTAAGAGGCTACTTCTGAGGGCTGGGAAGGAGCTCTTCTTAGAGGTCTAGGGAACCAGGCCCCAGGGCCAGATGCTGCATAAGCAACTGTGTCCGTGGAAGCTTGGGCTCACTGCAGAGTTTTAAGGACTTGGAATTGAACGCTTGTTCAGTACAGAGACTCCATCTGCACATGCACTCATGGTTCTATATGAGGGTCTCATACAATGAATTCAATCCCAAAATGTGCTTTGTTTAAGTATATACTTTTTGGATTCTTATTAAATACATAACTACAACCATAATCATTCCAACTTGTCCTTACAATGGTTTATGTGTCACAGTTGTGTAATTTCATTAGTATTTGGTACAGAGCAGAGATTGGCCAGTACAGTGGGTTTTAACAGTGTAGCCTAGCTTAGCAAATAAATACCAGCTTGATGTTTTAATGACTTTTAAAGCAAAACTAGTTTGCTTATAATATTTTCATAAGAGATCAAGTCACACCTTGGAAGCAAAGACAACCAGCTACATTGTGCAAGCATGTGTGCAATCAGACCTTTTCTAAAGCCAGGATACTTACATTTTTGAAACAAGTCATTTGCCACTACATTACTATCTCTTCCCCTTCTTCCTCCTACTCTCTCTCTTGCTAAACCCTGACCCGTGGACCGGAGCAACAGCACAGGCCAGGACGTTTTTGGCCGCCAAGCCAGACAGAGTACATGTGCCCGCATGGTGCGCCCTGCACTGTGCTTCACCACACAGACCCCTAAGGAATGAAGTGTTGATGCCACAGCAAGTGACAGGTTTTCATGGGACACAGTTCTCACCAATAAAAATCAAATTTCCAAATTAACCTCTAAGTGACTCCATCTTCTGGAAAATGGCAACTATTTATCTATTAGTAGTTCTCCACTATGGATCCAGCCCTTAGAACCTGCCCTGCAGAGACCAGATTTCAAATCTAGACTGCAGTTTCAATGATATTTCCTACTGTAATAGAGCAGAAAGGGAAGAAATTCTGCCTCTTCTTTCCTTGCCAGACTAGGACCTGAACCCAGGACCTGTGCACTAACTGGGAAAAGCTCTGCCTTAAGGTGCAGCTCCAGCTCCTCACCTCTGCTTTAAACACTGTTTTTTGTGTTATCATTACTTTATGCTAGGGAAAATAACTGCCACTGAAATAGTAAAAATGCAATGGTAAATGGAAACATTTGCTCAGGTGACCGTGAACGTACAAATCATTCTGATTTTAGTTCGCCAAGTAAAGTTAGTTCTGTATTGGCTTTTAAGATACCTTGTTTTGAAAACTAGCATATAAAAATTGGATACCATTCTGGTCCTTTGAACAGATGTGTTTTAGTAGATTCTCCTTCCCCTCAAGTCTCTCACCCACCGCTACCCTCGGTCCTCCCTTCGTGTCCCCAACCCATCTCTTTCACGGTTCACCTGTCCTTATGGCCACCCCCATCCGTCCTCAGCACCCATTTTTACCCTCTCTTAGCCTCCTTTCTAGGTTTTACAATTTACAAATACACACACACACACACACATACACACACACACACACACAGGCTGGGATGTACTTAAGAAAGAGAACATGTGGGTTCTGTCTTTCTGAGTTTGAGTTGCCTTACTTAATATACTATATTTCCAGATCCATTCATTTCCCAGCAAATTTCCTTGTTACAGGTGAATGAAACTCCAAGTCTGCCTGATGCGTGCATCCTTCTGATGCAAGCTTCTAGCCCTGTGCATGTCAGCTACAGCAGGCTGACAGTTTGGAAATTAAAAGACAGTAGTTTTTGCCCCTTATGAGATACCTGTTCCCTCATTTCTTTCATTTTTTCCAACCTCTTGAGTTTTGTGGCATATTCTTGAACTTCTTTTAATCCAATATCTGTGCAGAGACGGACCAAGAAACGCAAACCTAAAAAAAAAAAAAATATTTAAGAAAGGAAAGGTGCTGAGGGACAGACTGTGCGCCCACTTTGCCTCTGCCTATGTGCTCTTCCATCCATCTCACATCTCACACTTCCATCCCTGGAGTCCCTGTGTGTGTTCATCACTTCGCTGCATGAAACAGTAACCACTTACATACATTTTACACAACATGTTTAGGTGTGCTTACACAAATGACTTATTTATTTAGAGACAGGTTGTCTCATGTATCCCAGGCTGGCCTTCAAACTCGCTAGATCGGCTGAGGATGACCTCTGACTTGTGGCTTTACCTCCACAGAGCTGAGATTATAGTCACAAGCCAACACGCCTGCTTTAATGTTGCTATTGTTGTTATGTATATTAGACTTCTGGATTTAAGATTGTACTGATAAAACTAGCAAAATTAAATAAGGTGTGGTAGTTTACATCTGTAATCCCAGAACTGAGAGGCTGAGGCAGGAGAACTGCCAGTTTCAGGTCAGCCTGTCTCAAAATAACAAAGCTTTAAGACACAAAGAGTGAATTAAAAACAAAACAGAACAACCAACCAAAGTGATTTTCTTTCTAACTAATGAGAATGAAATTAATCAATAAGACTTTTACCATTTGTTGTCTCAATACTTTGAGATTTTTTTTTTTTTTTGGTGTCATTTCAAAATAATTTGTTTCTCTCAATATAACAGCAACACAGATTATGGTAAATATTTATAAAGTATATAAAGGCATATAAAGATAAATGAAAGTTAATCATATCTTCTCTACTCCCAGAAAACCTAAACATTTTGGGTCTTTCTTTGTGCTCTATTGTCAGCTATCAAGAGAATAAGTAAAAGCTAAGTTAAAAACTAGTTTTGTTGCCAGGCAGTGTGGTGCAGGCCTTTAATCCCGGCACTTGGGAGGCAGAGGGAGGTGGATTTCTGAGTTCGAGGCCAGGCTGGTAACTAGTTTTGTTTTGTTTTTGGTTTTTCGAGACAGGGTTTCTCTGTGTAGCTCTGGCTGTCCTGGAACTCACTCTGTAGACCAGGCTGGCCTCGAACTCAGAAATCCGCCTGCCTCTGCCTCCCAAGTGCTGGGATTAAAGGCATGCGCCACCACCACCCGGCACTAGTTTTGTTTTTGAGATAGAGTCTCATATACCTCAGAGTGGCCTCCAATTCATTATGTAGCTGAGGCTAGCCCATGACTTCTAACCCTGCTGTCTCCCCTCCCAGGCAAGCCATACCACGCCCAGCTTCACCAACACTGGGGATGGAACCTAGGGCTCCTTGGTCGCTGGGCGAGTATCCTACCAAGTTCTAATTCTCGTCTCTAAAAATAGTTTCTAATACCTGAAAGATATCCAATAATATGCTGAAATTGTATTTATTTAATTGGAAAAAGTAGTCCCAAATATGCCTATTCCTTGAGATGAGTTACAAAGCAGAAGATTCTGTGAATCCAAACTTCCAACCACTCAGGTTCCTGATACAAACTCAATTCCAGCTTCCAGGAGCCTATGCTAGTTTCCAATGGCAACACAAGTTTCTGAGTCACCACATC
This sequence comes from Rhabdomys pumilio, assembly GCA_030674055.1. Lineage (NCBI taxonomy): Eukaryota > Metazoa > Chordata > Mammalia > Rodentia > Muridae > Rhabdomys > Rhabdomys pumilio. The sequence goes on along the minus strand of JANHMN010000001.1, from coordinate 201,439,476 downwards.
CCTCTCCAATCCCTTTCCATAGGAGTGGAGTGCAGCTCACCAGGAGGTGCTGGCACTGTCATGGCTTGTACTCTCTCTCTTGCTCTCAGTAGGATGCCCAAGCTGTTTGTCTAGCTTCCTTCAGTACTGCTGGGGTTGCAGGCTCCTACCAGCCAGCCAGGCTTAGATCATACTTCCTGACATCCTTAGAAGAAGGAGGTAGGAGGTATGCAGCATATTTCTCCCCTTACCATGACTGCCATCAAAATTATACTTTATAACTGTTAGCTAGATGCTAAACTAATTTCTATCCTCATTTGATGGAACATAAAAAGAAAAAAATCCCATTTGATCTTTGAAGTTTGAGTCAGCTTCCTAGTGAACTGCCAAATTAAGTTTTAAGCCAGCCTTTTGCTTCTCCAAAAGCTAGGTGAGCGTATTTGCTAGGCCCTAAGCCTCTAAGACTATGGTTCTGTTGTGTTCACATGCAGAGGCAAATTGTCCCACTGCCAGTGGTATTTGGTGTTTAGCAGTGCTGACAGCTACCTGTGTCTGGCTTTCTTTGTAGATGAGTTCTCTTCTGTTCTGGAATGTTTTTTTCTACTGTATCTGTGATTTCTGCTTTCATTACCATTGTTCTAGTTTACTCTTTGGTAATATCCTTCAATTAGGTTGTCTCTGGTCTCAACTGAAGATGTGTATCTAACTTTAAAATTATTATTATTTATTATTATTTGTGTGTGTGTGTGTGTGTGTGTGTGTGTGTGTGTGTTTTGGGAGTAGAAGTTGTTAAATTGAGGTCACCAGGCTCATGGCTTTACCCTTTGAGCCATCTCTTCAGCCCTCTTTTACTTTCTTTATCAAATTCTTATCATCTTTATCTTTTGTTTTCTCAGTAAAAATCCCCCAGTTTTCTAACCACTTGACTTTAGTTTCCAGATCAGAGGGGCAACTACTTCTTCATATTCTCTTCTGGTTCTTAGAACAACTTTAACTCTTTCGTTACATTATTAGTCAATAGATTAACAACACCAGCTTATTATTAATGATTATTAGTATGCTAAATTAGCAATATAATTATTAACTTATGATTGAATCCTATGAATTTGTTTATATTTCTTTGGTAAACTATACTTTCCATTGCTCCACACTGGCTCTCTCTCCCCTTTCTGCTGCTCAGATGAGGAGAGATTTATCCAGACTCTATTTGCCAACAGAGAAGGCTGTGGTCTTCCCTTGGTCCTGTTCCGCTCTATACGCAGGTTGGTGTCCTCCTGCTTCCGCTGACACCTCAGTCCTCTCTTGTGTAAGTGTTGCAGCTCTTGTCAGCGTGAACATGTCCACTGTCTATAGGCGACTGCACTCCCACAGACACTGGCTTCCATTGCTGTGCTTCTGTGGCATATCTTAAACTACACCATTCCCTGCAGCCAACAAATGGCCACCTCTTTCACCCTTAAGGAAAAGGTTCCCTCGACCACACATTCTGAAGTGAGCCACTCCTCGCTCCCACCTCACATTTCTCGCTTGCTGCTCTCCTGTTTCTACCTCTACTTCCCCAGTGACTTTCTAAGATCAGTGGTTTCCAGCTGGTGACTTCTACATTTTTTTTCTCAGTGCTGGGTCAAAATTACTACATAAGTCACTTGTGAATACATTACCTTAGCAGTTCACAATGCAAGGGTAGTTTATGCTTTGTAAATGATATACCAATGTCTTTCTCTTTTGCCCTGCCTCAGAAGAGCAGCTTAGAGGCAATTTATAGAAAGTAAAAATGACTAGTTCCAAGGCCAGCTTGAGTTATATAAGTTCTAGCCAAGCATGGGCTACAGGAGACCCAACTTAAGCAAACAAACCCCAAAACAGTTTTGGTAGCTGTCCTCTGAAATGCATGGCATCATCTGTAAGGCTGTAAAATAGACCAATTTTTAAGTTTAAAAAGTTCTTATTGTGTGTGTACAAATGTGTTGCTTGCATGCATGTCTGTGCACCACATGTATGCAGTTCCCTTAGAAGCAGGCCACTGTATTGTTGTGTTCACCAGAAAATGAGTCTGCTTCAGATAACATTCCACAAATTTCCCCATCTATGGCTTCAGTTACGATAGTCAATTGATTGTACTTGTTTTGAAAACTATATAGAAAAAATCATCTTAAATATTTCTTATATATACATAATTATTCATTTAACTTTTAAAGCAACTCTTAAAACACTCTATAAAGAAAAAATATAAGGGTGCTGGAGAGATGGCTCAGCAGTTAAGAGCACCGGCTACTCTTCCGGAGGTCCTGACTTCAATTCCCAGCAACACATGGTGGCTCACAACCATCTGTAATGGGATCAGATGCCCTCTTCTGGTGTGTCTGAAGACAGCTACAGTGAACCCACATACATAAAAAAAATCAATAATTCTTTAAAAAGGAATTATTTGAGTCAGCATTGTAGCTACTCCAGCAGTTTTCATCAGGAAGCAATTCTACCCTCTAAGGACATTTCATCAAGACTGGAGACTTCAGGTTTCAACAACTGCGGTAGAAGTGCCACTAACATCTAGGTGGAGGCTGAGAATCTGCTTATGCAGCCTGATGGATGGCCTGCACTCCAGGATCAACTGTTGGGCTCACAAAGGTCCCTTTGCCCACAGATCACTAGAGAAACCAGGAACATTAGCACACAGCGGCCTCTTGTAGGAGATAAAACACCCATTTTCCTGTGAAGATGCCTGGGAGTGGATTTTGTTAAGATCTGGTGACCTTTTTGCTATCTGTGGAGAAAAATGTGGGCATGGCAGATCCCATACACCTTTTGCTATAGAGGCAGAACTCACTTAAATTCCCCAGAATGATTACCTCAGACTCCTCCTCCTCGAGCTTCATTACAAACCTGGAATTGGACTGATTGTTGCCTGGAAACATTTTTCCAAACTGTGTTTTAAATATGCTGACAATGATCTACCTGGCATTAGTGTCTCCTGTCTGATACCGGCAGGGACCCCTTCAATCAATCAACTCCAGGTGCCAGGAGGGCAGGTTCCACTTTTATATACATTCCTGGACCTTTGGCTCCTGAGGGGTCTCTAATGTAACTGAGACTAAGAACCACATTGAAAAGTGTTTAAACAGAAATAGAAAATAGATGGCCGGCTCTACTGCAAACCTAAGCAGCCTTTGAAGGAGGAGCTAGAAGTCTGCACTGTCTAAGAGCTCTGCAAGTGACTGCCCTAGGGCCACTTCCTCACAGGGTGTCTGCCTACAGTTGTGAGGTGACCAGCATTAGACAGCGCCATCCACTCTGCAGTGCTGTTCTTACAAGAGCTGGGCTGAGACTCTGCCTACTCCTCGGATCAGGCTGCACCATCAGAAACCTGAGCTCAGGAGAGAGGTGCTTTTACTGTAATGTGTTGCATGTGTTTATTATTTGTGAGGACAAAATGAAAAAGACTTTTCAAAGATGTTCTCTCTGCTACAGCGCTGTTCTCAACACCTCCCACACCTCTCAGTGACTATCTTCACCATGAATGAAGAGACTTCTTCTCAAGAAATTGCTCTTCTCTTTTTAACAAAAGTGGTAAACATTCTAAGCTGGCGATGACTTTCTGCTTTTCTTTGACTCCAAGGCAACTCAGGATGAAACCGAAGGTTTAGTGGTGATGTGCAGTGGATGAAGGTAGCCATTTTCTATTCTTCTTAGACTAGCTTTTGTAGTTTCTGCTGTAATACTTTTCATTATCAGTGAAAGGCTTCAAATCCACAGTACAACAAGAGGGGATACATGGAAGGTCTGCACGTGTGCACTGCGGCACAAGTGTGCCTACCCACACGTTACATACACACACACACACACACGTACACACACATATACATACATACATACATACATACATACATACATACATACATACTCCATTAAAAATCCTAAAAATGCCTTCCCTATAAAACATCACTGTTATATGACTTGGGTAACTGAAGAGGACCTTGAACTCTGAACTTCTAACCCTCCTGCCTTCACTTCCTCTGCACTAAGACTCCAGGCATGTGTCAGCACATGTGGTTTTAGTTGCTGTGCTTTGTTCACACCAGGCAAGCATTCTGACAATGGTGCTACAGCTACTTTCCCCCAGATCTGTTTTTAAACCTTATAAAATCTTGAGAGGTAGATCTGTTTAATAATAAATAGAATGAGCTACTATACTTAAACCATCAACAACTAAATTCTGTAAAAATGCCTGTTTATGGAGTTAAATTTTCTGACCAAATAAAAACTTTTAAACATGAGTACCACAACTAAGGCATCATTCACACATATAATTACTATAGCAAATTTAATTATCTGTTAGAACACAGAACGTGTTCCTTGCCTTCAAAGTTAGAAAATGAAAGGTCACTTACATTCAACATTCTCTGGAAATTTTCTATGAATCTCTTTGTAAGTATCTAATGCCTTTTGGTAGTTACCTGTAAACAAAGAAAGAGGAAAGTATAGTAGCTAGCTATAGAGAGTTATAGAGATCTTATTAAATTTAACAATAGGGTTAGTAGAAGCATTCATGTTTGCAACAAGCAAACATGTATCATTCTTGAATAGTTTCTGGGAGAAAATATACATATGAGTGTGACGTTGATGCCCGTCTCAGCACTCGGAAGCAGACGGAGGAGGGCTTCTGAGGAGAGAGCAGCCTGACTACACAGCGAGTGTCAGGCCAGCCAGGGTTACATGGTAAGACTGGGCTCAAAAAATAAAAAATAAACAAACAAAATTGAAAAAAGATTAGTGTAGAAATGGTTGAAATTTAGTTTTTACTTCTCAACAGAAATAATTCAGTGGCTACCTTTAGGATCCATTCAGAGCTTGAGGTGTGGCTCAGTGGTCCTGTTCAAATGAATGTGGCCTTACAGTCAAACTGTCCATCTGACAGGAGCCATGGTAGTGTCAAAGAGCGAGCCCTCCAGCGCCCGCTTTAGGACCACACTAAGTTTGTAATGTATATCCAGGCCACTCTGAAGACACTCACAGGTATCAGGAAACCTCCCATATGCAGGTGAACAGTGACAACCTTAGCCTGTGCTTCCTGTGGGGTGACGGCTGTCTTTCCCTGGGCATTTTATGGTCTATGGGGGTTTATAAACTTCTTCACACTGACCTCCTAGGTGAATCTCTGGCATTCTAAGCACCATTAGGACAGAAACATAAATCTCTGCACCTAGTGTTCTTTGTTGTAATTATACATAGTTCCCACTGTCCCAGTTCTGAATTAAGAATCACTCAAGCACAGAATGGAAATAGAAACCAATATAAAAACATGATTTTGTGGTTAACTTTGAGAAACAACCCGCTGTTTAGGGGAGTCACTGGAATACATGATTAGTCCTCCCACCTTGCAGCCTGGGTGTACTCAGGCTTGCTTTTAAATTCAAACCCAGTGGCAACCCCCACCCTTGCTCCAAACAAAACCAAAACACGCCCACTTTGTAAGCATAACTTTTTCTGTATGTAGTAATTATTATGTTTTTTTACATGATATGGTTCAATTATGTGTAGTTATTTAGAAAGCTAATGTTTAATAACAAACATTCAACTAGAACATGTTTATATTCATAATTACCCAAAAGAAAAGACGCAAACTAAATAAGAAATTGAAAAAAGTCAAAACATTTACCACTTCTTCTAAAACAGCTAGCTACCATCAGCTGCCATTTCACCTGTGTGGGTCTGTAAAAGCAAGAAATTAGTGGAAATTAGAGACAGAACAAAAATAATAAGACCGTAAAACATTCATTAAACTTTCTACCTTTAATTCCTTCTGACCTTTTGTTTATTTAATCTGTATTAATAATATACAGGCTCACATATTTAGAATCTAAAACAAAAACCCCACCCTAAGATCTGAACGAGGAAGAGCTTAGGGACCTATTTAATACGCCCCTGCCCTTTAAATCTCCCTTCTACTAACCCAGTGGCTTTCAGACAGCCTTCAAATGCCAACCTAGTTTGATAGCAAGCCTATCAGCTTTGGGATTGGACAGAGCTGGGCCTCAATGTCAGCACTGCTATGTGGCAAATTATTAATTTTAAACCCACTTCCCACACACCTACCCACTGCAATCTAAATAAAGTATGTAATAAATTATATACTTTCTCCCTGACACGGGTCACCTCCTTGCCGACATGCCATATCCAAGGACTATCCCAGCTTGTTTACCTTTAGACGCCTGTCTAGGAGCAGCATGGCTGGGTCCTATGGTGACTACCACACTGCTAGGTCTTAGTGAGTCTAATGTTTGAGTGTTTGCAAACTATTTATATGAAATAAAATTGTGCCTTTTCATTAGCAAGCTGCAAAGACCTTGTTTTTCCACATCCTCCTCGACACTTGTTACCCGGGCCCCAGAGCTCATCTTCAATCCCAGCACTAAGGAGGCAGAGGCAGATCTCTGTGAGTTTGAGGTCTACATACTGAGTCTTAAGACAACCAGGGCTACATAGTGAGACCTTGTCATCCTCATTATTTTTTAATTCTTTGAGAATTTCAAGCATGTAAGCAATGAAATATGATAATCCCATCCCTACTTCCCCCTCCAACTTTCCCAGGCCCCCTACCAACACATCCCACTCCCAACTCCTATCTTCTGTTTAAATACCTCACTAAGTCCAGTATGCTGCCCATGTGTGCATGCTACGACTTGCACTCCCTAGTGGGATGGAGATAAGCATCCTTGCATATGCTTATCAGCAGTTTGTATACCATCTTTGAAGAAAAAGTCCTCAATTTTGCTGATTTTTGTTGGTGTTGAGTTGTAGAGGCCCTTTATATATTCTGGGTAGTGATCTACTCTGTGGGTTGCTTTTGTACTCTTTTTTCATTTGATAAGCAGAAGGTTGAAAATTTGATGAAGTCTTCTATTTCCATGTTTTGATGTCATTTCTAAGAGTTTTGCCGCATTTGATGGCACAATTTTCACCAAGAATTTGTATTTTATAATTTTTAATCTTACATTTATTTGGGTCTTTAATCCACTTTAAGTTAATTTTTGTTTATGGGGTAAGCTAAAGGTTCTTTTTTTTTTTTTTTTTTTTTGGTGGTTGTTGTTTTTGAGATGAAGAACTGATTTGTAGCCCAGCCTAGCCTCGAACTCTCAATCCTTCTGCCTCAGCCCCAGAGTACTGGGATTATTAGTGTATATCAGCAGTTGGTTTCAAACTTTACTTTTTCTGCCATGTAAATATCTAGTTTGTTTTTGGTTGAAAAGACTGTCCTTTCTGCATTGCATGGTTTGGATGCCTTTGTAGGAAATCACTTTCCCATGTATGAGAGAGCTAATTTTGGGTTCTTTCATCTGTCTTTCCAGCCCCCTTTAGTACCACACTATTTTATTATGGCATATGCACACATATATTGAAAATAGGAATTCTGAGTTCTCTAACTTTGTTCCTTTTTTGATTGACTATTTGGAATCTCTTGAGACTTTTTATGATTATTATGGTGGATTTCCTATGTCTGTAAAAATACTATGGGGAATCTGATAGGGAGAGCCTTGACCTTAAGATTACTCTGTACTGTTAACAACTCTGGTCTTCCATTCCATGTACATGGTGTCTTTCCACTTCTTAATGTCCTTAATCTCTTTCAAAGTGATTCACAGCTTTAAGTACAAGCTTTTTAGCTACATGATTTAATGAATTCTTATTATTCTTTTCAATGCTATTATGGATGGTATTACTTTTACCAGTTTCATAGTTGTCCTTTTGAATTGTTTATTTATTCAAGTCTACAGAAATGCAAAAAGATTTTCATGTGATTTTCACAAACTACAACTTTCTTGAATTCATTTATTGTGTTTCCATTTTGTGCATATAGTCATCAAATTTTGATATGTAAGATTACCTTTATGATCAGAGATTTCAGGACTTTAAATATACCATCTACTGTCTTCTGGCCTTCAATGTTTCTGCTGAGGACTCTGCTTAATATTACCCAGCATGCTTTGCATGTGACAACATAATCTTGATGTTCTCAATACTTCCTCAATAGTGTGGCTAGAGTGTCTCACTGGGAGTCTCTTGGATGTTTCTCACTTACAGTTCACTGAGCTCTGTAGACTCACAACCTTTCCTCAAATATGGGAAATATTGGCTACAATGTGTTTCAGTAGTCTTTCTGCTCCTTTCTCTTTGTCTTTTGGAGCTCCCATAATACATATACTGGTCCTCTGGAGGTGCTTTATGATAATAGCCATGATGAGCATATTAAATAACATTCTCTAAAAGTATTAAGTTACAGGATTACATTGAACAATGGACCAATAGGAATAGAATTCCTTTTCTTTCTGTCTTTCTTTGAAACAGGGTTTCACACTATATCCCAGGAGGTTGGCTTTGAACTTGTAAAAAATCTCCTGCTTCAGCTCTCAGCACTGGATTACAGACATCAGCAAGTATACTCAGCTTGGGATAGTATTTCTTAATATTTTAAAATGTAATTTATAGATATAGAAAAATAAAACAAAAATATAGGCTTAAATCAATTAGAAACATATTAAACATACTAAGTTATTAGGAGATTACTAAATTACCTCAAAAATATAAGCAATACAACCAGGAGAAACCTTCTATTATAAATATTACAAAAAGAAATTAAATTGAATTAAACCACTTGTCAATTGTCTGTAATATATAAGAGTCTATGTGACAGAAGAATGAATATTCCCACTCCTTAAAGTTTATATTCTTATGGTAGAGGCAGGATTTATATAACAATAAATACTTAGCACATGTGTCAGTTGAAAATAAAAACCTATTTTACACATGATTTAGCATACCAGAAAGGAAATTACAGTGTACAGTACAGAAAGTACATGATCAACATTTTACAGGAAATATAATTATTGTACACTGAATGCCTCTGTCACATAAAGAACATAAGAACAGAAGCAAATGAAGGTAGATGCAGAGAAAGTGAGGGAGAGAAGTATAAAGGGACTTTGCATGAAAGATACACATCTTCAGGGAAACTGAAACATAAACACAGAGAGGAACTACAGAGCTTTGAGAAGGATGAGGAGATGGGGAGACACTGAAGACTTAGGGCAGTGCTCATATGACACAAATTTATATGGCATCCATTTGCGAGGCCACAAAAGTTATCTGGATAACTATTCCCAATGGGAAAAAAAATGGTTAGATTGACTCAAGAATAAAACTTGGGAGAAGAGACAGGGCAGCAAAACAAGAGAGAAAGTGGAACTGTGAATACCATTAAGAAAGGGTATAGATATGACCAATTAGACAGACATTCCGTAAGGCTGTGTTCAGAAATGAAGCCAGGAGGAGACCGAGAAAAAAAAAGGGGGAAGGGCACTGAAGGCTTCAGTTTCACCAGGTAGGCACACTCTAAATAGGTAGCATGGATCTCAGAGAGAGAAGTCGTTTGGACAGCTACCTCAGGGAAGAGGGTTTACTGATGCCAGTGTGGTTAGCATTGGGTAAGATCCACACGGGTTAACTGCAGAAGAGCTGAGGCTCAATGGAGTTAGTGCAGTCAGCGTGGATGAGACTAGAGTGCTGATAAAATGGGTAGAAAACGAGCTGGGTGAAAGGGGAGACTTGCCACACTTTTTCTTTTAGCTTTGGAAAATGACTTATAAAAAATAGAAAACTAGAAAAATGGAAAAATTTGTTTTAATAAAGCAGACTCTTCATTTAATTAAGCCAATTTAATCTAAAGTATATTTACCTATGACTCTAAGGAAGTACTTAACCTCATTATTGTTTGTTTTTAAATTACATTTATTTCTTTCTTTATCTATCTGTGTGTTTGTGTGTGTGTGTACGTGTGTACATGTACATGCCTATGTGCATTCCATGGCACACATCTGGAAGTCAGAGGACGACGACAGGAGTCAGTTCTCTCCTTTACTGTGGGTCCTAGGGATTGCTTTCAAGTGTCAGGCTTGGTGGCAAATACTTTTCACCTGCTGAGCCTCTTGGTTCTGGTTCTGAGATAGGATCTCACTCTTTAGCATAGGCTAGCCTCAAACTCATGGAAAATCTTCTTGCCTTAGTCTCCTGAATGCTGGGGTCACAAGTCTGAGCCACTACACCCGTCTGGGGATGACTAATACCACTTTTATAGGATACATAAAAATCAGAGTGAAGGATGGAACCATGTGGAGTGCGCCTTACTGAGGAATGGTCTAATGGCTAGACTAGGGTACGATTAAGCATAAAAGGTGTAACTTACCATAAAAGGTGTAAAGATGTTATTGAACTAAAATTATTATTCTAATATTAATAATTAGTTCTATAGTTATCAAAACATTTATATGAAACCAATGTAATAAAAAGTAATTGCCTAATATAAATTCTATACAAAGATTACTTAAATCTCTGGGCCTTCTGCTATCCTTCCAATGATTCTAAGTTACAGTTTATCTCCTAATTTAATATGGTCAAAGACAAAGCAGGATATCATACATGCATTATGTTTAAATCAGATATGTGAAAAACATCAGATGTGAACTAAAAAAGTAAAAAAAACTTAAATTTTGAAACAGCTTAATTTTTAATGTTCAATGTACAGCACCTGTAAATTGAAACCAACACAACTTCCTTCCGTTAAGATTCTTTCAGCAATAAAATTGTACTGACTGAGAAAGTCACTTTCTGATTTGTAAATAAATTCTATTTGTTCACTGAAGTACAAACAAGGAAAACAGATAAAGTATATTATAAAAAGTATTTAAAATTAAAATCATATAAAGGCAGATTGGGAAAAAATAATTTTTTTAAAAAAAAGGTATTTAAAATTTCTATGCAACAGAAAACATATTGTCACAATAGAAACAAAGAAAAATGAACAAAATACAAGAAAATGAAAATAATTCATTAACATATTTTCATAAATTTATTAGGCTTACCAGATACTAAATTTTGGGGGATAAAAAGTCTTAATATAAGATATTAACTAGACAGGCAGTGGTGGCACATGCCTTTAATCCCAGCACTTGGGAGGCAGAGGCAGGCGGATTTCTGTGTTCGAGGCCAGCCTGGTCTACAGAGTGAGTTCCAGGACAGCCAGGACTACACAGAGAAACCCTGTCTCGAGAAACCAAAAAAAAAAAACAACAACAAAAAAAAAGATATTAACTAAATATAAAATTCAGTTACTTACTGTATAAGGGAAGCTCTTTCAAAGTACTGAATGGCTTTCTCGCAGAACTGGGTATCAATGTAATAAGCTCCAAGCCATTCAATGACTTCAATGTTAGAAGGGAAATACCTGTATGACTAGAGAAAATACAGAAGGTGACAATTCAAAACTTCAGTAGCAATACAGAATATACTTCTGATTAACTTGTGTTAGATGGATTTATTTATAAAAGTATGAGCTATCAAAAGATTTTTACGAGTTTTAAAACTATACAAGACTTAAAAAACGTAGGCATACTGACAGTTTTCAGTTATATATGATCTGAGTCATAGAAAATATTTAAAAGAATCAAGTGATACAAATCATGGTTTAAGAAAATGACTTAGGGGCTGGTGAGATCGTTCAGCAGTTATGAGCACTGGCTGTTCTTCCAGAGGACCCAAGTTCAATTCCCAGCAACCACATGCTGGCACAGCTGTCTGTAATGGACTCTGATGTCCTCTTCTGTCATGCAGGAATACATGCAAATAGGGCACTCATATACATAAATAAATAACTCTTAAAACGAGTATTTTTCATTTTCATTAGGAGGAATCAAAACTGTAGTTTAAGAATGTTTTGTTTTAGCTAAATCATTATTACTTTTTGACTAATAAGCCTTTCTAAAATGTTAGGCCTGTTCCTTTAAAACCTGTACAACGTCAGAAACTGGAAGGAACGTGAGACAGCACACCTACCTCATAGTAATATTGGAACGCCTGGGACTTGTCTCCCTCACTATCGTATAACTCTCCCAGTTTAGACAGAGCTTGGGAATCAGTGGGAACAACACTGATCAACTGCATCAGCCATTCAATAGCCTGATTGGGATCTTCCATTAACTCGTATCTTGGACAATGTCAGTTAAGAAATCAAAGTGCTTTTCCAATATAGTAAGAGGCATTAAAAACATTAACTCATGCCTGCTTTTCTAACAGTGAGTGGGAAAACCAAGCTAAGTGTCATTAGCAGCTGAGGTGACAGCAGAGCGCCATACAGCGCATGCGCCATACAGCGCATGCTCCATACAGCACGTGCACAGAGATCCAGCACAGGCCCTGAGTGCCGATGAACAAGCCGCGCGGCACTGAACAATTGTGAGGATAAGAGTTTTCAGAGAGCTATGTTCACTATTTCTATACACCCAAGGCAACAATACTAATTAGTCCTCAATATCCTACAGGAATCAGAATTAATACAATGCTAAAGTATTTAGTTGACTTTCAATCAGATCTATGTGTATGCAAAATGTCCTCAATTCTTTCAATTATTTTTTAAATTAACTAATTTTTTAATTTTTAAAGTTTTTAATTTTTAAGTAATTCCTCTTGAGATTCAAATGATCTTTTACCAACTGAACTACTTATAGCAGTTTAATCTGTTAAGTTATCCTCATCAATTATCTCTATGGCTAATATTATTTAATAATTAATATTCAATTTCCGACTGAGGGAATTAATAATGTCCTTAAGTTTTCAAGTGAGATACACATTTGCTATCTGGCAAAGAACTTGAGCGCTATTCCGAAGAATTGCATGCAGTTTCAGGAAGGAGTCCAAGGCTTCGTCCAGACGGTTTAACTTCTTATAGGTGAGGCCTCGGGAGGAAAGAAAGAAGCAGCATTACTGGCAGATGTAGTCAACGTGACAGGATAAGTATTTAAATATATGCAAATATTCATCCCCAAGAGAAAACAGAAGTCAACTGAGGATTTTTTTTAAAAACAAGAGGAGGTGAGATTTCCCCAAGCAGATAGACGTGCTATAGACAGCTCCAGTGAGCTTTCAAGTGTGTGTGGTGGGAGAGGGGAGCACATCAAGAACAGACATGAACCAACAGACTCAAAATGGAATAAATACTTCAGCTATGAATCCAGCTATAAACATAATTAATAGACATTTAATGTCAGTGGAGATGAAGGGATAAATGTGATACTTGATTGTTTATGCTGGGAACAAATGTAGGTCCTTATTTCATTACAAAAAAGAAATTCAAGACATAGTAGAAGCTCCAAGGGTAGTTAGGAAGAGGAAAGGGATCACAGGAGTGGGACATAAGAGAAGGTAATGGGACTAAGGAGGTAAATATGATAGAAATATATTATGTTCATGCAAATCTCATAATAAAACTTATTATTATGTATGATTAATACTTACTAATAAAATGTTTTAAAAATTCAAAATTTACTTTTAAATGACACAAGAAAAATAAAGCTATAAGAATCTAAAAGTATCTAAAATTTATAAAGTGAAAAAAAAAAAAAAACAACCAGCATCTAAATGGGCAATTAAGCTCTTCTAGAAAGGCCTGTGCCCTTCTCTTTCCTATGCCAGTGAAACCCTTTCCAGATCTCAAATGTCACATGCTCCATTCCTCTTGCCACCTCTCAGCAAGGTGCCTAACTAGCTACTTCCTCCCTAGTCCCACACTTCATCTCCAGGGTTGGTAGTGGGTCTTTCTCCATTTCTGCTTTCTTTTTTTTTTTTTTTTTTGCCTATCAACCAGAGGGATTACAGGTTTTTTAAGTGGGTGCTGGGGATCAGAACTCAGGTTCTCTTGCTTGTGTGGCAGCAGCCACCTGCCCAACACCCTTTCCCTTAGCTTTTATCTGCAAATTGCTAAACACCAGGAAATAGTTTATAAGACCAGACATCCAAAGAAAAGTAACAACATAAAAAAGACAAGAAAAAAGCAAAAGCCACAAATAAAATTCATAATAAAGCAACGATACATGCAGAGAGAAGCATAATTTAAAAGGAACATCAGTAACTAAAGAAACAAGTTCAGTATTAAAGACATGTATTTGTTTGGAACACCTTGGGAGAAATAGTGCCCATATCTGGCATCCTCTGAGGGGCAGGAAGGGAATGAGCTGGGGAGTCCTTCATAACTTTTAATAGTACAAATGATACAAATAAAACCTGAGAGGCTGGAGGAGCGGCTCAGCAGTTAGGAGCACTGGCTGCTCTTCCAGAGGACCCAGGCTTGGTTTCTAGTACCCACATGGTGGGTCACAAACATCTGTAATTCCAGTTCCAGGGGATCTGACGCCGTTCTGGCCTCTGTGTGTTCCAACTACACATGTGTTGCACAGATAGCCATGTAAGCAGAACACCCACACACATAAAATAGAAAAAATAACAAAAATTCTGTGGCATATTTGGCAAAATCTTAAAATGTGTCAAACTGTGGCATTAAACACTTGATATATTTGACATTTTTTTTATAATTAAGAAGAAAGATGGGTTTTTTTTTTCCTTCTACCTACTTGGGAAAAGTTTAAAACATCATCCCATATCATCAGAAACTTGGAGACATAGTCTTCTAACTGTGATAGATAAAGATATTAGAAAAGTCTTCTTGGAGAGCAACATAACACTAACCCAAATTTACATAGCATGGCCTTTGAATTATCAACTCCATTTAGAACAGTCTGTTATTTTTAAAAGAAGGCTGACACTATCTTAATGCAATTTGCCATGAACTTACCAATATTATAAAGTGCTTCTGTACAAGAAGAATCATTTCTTAGGGCCTCTTTATAGAACTCAGCTGCCTTCTCATAATCACCATTTGCAAAAACCGTATTCCCTTTATTAGTGAGAGCCGATGGGTTATATCTATCTGAGTTCACAGCTAAATCTGCATAGCTGCTGGCTTGGGCAAATTCGTTTTCCTAAAGGAAGTAGAAAAGATAGACAAAATTTCTTCAAGTCTCTTCAGAATGTTCAGAGATTACTGAAATGATTTTTGGAGATTATAAATGATGACATTCTGAGATGATAAACAATGATGAATGAAACAAATACTTTAAATATCTTGGTTTACTCAGGCTATGTGTAGTTGTCAAGTTCAAACAGCCAAGCCTCTCATGGCTGGCTTTCCTAGTCTCATGGTTTGATAACAACAGCATTTCTATGTAGGCGGTTCCACGTTCAACGCCCAAACCCGTGTCCTCATTTGCTGTGCACTGCCTTCCCACCTGAAGCACTGAAATAGCTGGAAGGGCCTCCGCTGTCCCCTGCTTTGCACCTTGCTATGTCACCCACTAGGCACCTGCACTTATGCCTATGTATTGCCTTCTCTTCCTCTGTCAGCCAGAAGCTTGATAAGGATCTTGTTATCATTCACATGAGGCCTGTGGACCCCTTATTTCACTGTGGCATGACCATCTGTGTTAGCTCAGTTCAGTGAAACTGACAACCCCTTTAAAATGCCCAACTCAGTGGCAAACACTCCCCAGCATTGGGCAGTTACCACTATTGCCTCCCTCCTGGATACTCTTCTTCCTCTCCACAGAAATCCTGTTTCCATTAGCAGTGGTGCTCTCCTTTCTCTTCTCCCAGTTTCTGGAAATCTGTATTCTTTCTATTTCCCTTCCTATCCTGGACACTGGATGTTAAGTAGGATCTTTGTGTATGGCCACTTCTACTTGGTGTGTTTGTAAGGTACCATGTATTAACAATCTGTCGCTTTTAATGGCTAATATCCAGTGGATGGATATACCACATCTGGCTTATCCCTTGTTGCTGGTGAATCCTCAGGCTGCTTACATTCACCTTGTGGTTGTTATGAATAATGCTGCTGTGAACATCTGTGTCAGTCTTTGTGTGCATTCTAAACTACAACTTATACAGAAATTGGGACTGCAAAGTAGAATGCAGCTTCGAAAAACCTAAAATGTATACCATTGTCTTATGGACAACAAACAGAACTCAGAAGAGGGTTGCTGTGAGGGCTGCAGGGGACGTGAGGTGGCGGTGGAGGGACTCAGTGGAACCTGCAGAGGTGGGAAGGAGCTGCTCTCTGAGGCTGAGTAAAGGGCAAATCAAGTCTGTAGTTGGAAGGCAACTGGCATACGTGGCGCCCACCTGCTTTCAGAGTCCCAGTGATTGGCATCTAGTAGGCACTCAGTGAATTCGTGTTATGGATGGTGCTCTTCAACTCTAAGTCACTTAACCTGAGATTGTGCTTTCTTTGTCACTAACACGATGGGTCGATGGTCTCTAGTTCAGCTTGCAGCTGTCAATCCATAATTCTCTGTGCTTTCCTCACTACCAGTCTTCCCTCATTTCTTTAGGGACAGTCTTCTTACTCATGTCTGAAAATTCAGCCCCTTCAGCACTGTCAGTCAGGCCCCTGGTAACACCTCAGTCTGCTTACAGTCTGCACCAGTCTTCTGTGGAGGCCTTTTCTTAGGTAGATTTAGTAATGCAAAAAGCTATCATATGAACAACTCTTAGTTGGAAAAACTAAAACCTACCAGATAATACAGGAACGAGAGGTTGGTCGCAGCTGCACTTTTCACTCTACTGTCCTTCTTCTCAAACATTTTCAACGTGTCTACAGCCTAGAAACAGATTGTCTGAAGTTACTACCACTGCCATACAGTAGTATCCAACGGGTGTGGCTGGGAAGGGTCTGTGTGGACTGGAAGACAGAGGCACAGGAGGGAGCAGCAGTAAATTCAAGAAGACAGTTGGCAAGAAGAGAACTTCATTTACGATAAGAACTCACTAAACAGAAAAGGCAGACATTCTATACCTAATGAGAACTGAATTTAAGAGCATATAGCTGGATTTAACAGAGGATTAGACACAGCTGGAGAAAGGACAGATGGCAGGAAAAGGCCAGCTGCAGACACTGGACCCTGTGAGTCAGAGAAGCAGTTTCCTATTCACCCTGCACAATGGCTGGGTGAGGACCTCACACCTTTTACCTGACACAGTCCAATTTCCTCCTGGCAGAATATGCTGGGGCTTCTGGTTGTAGATATTACACACCAATCTATGGATCATTTTCCAATAGCAAACAACCAGAAAATTTATATAAAACACTATAAACAACTTGGAAGGCACTGGAGAGTTTGAGGACCAAGACCCCACAAAACATTCTGAGTAAAGTACAGCTAAAGGATGAATGTATTTTAAGAAAGATGTTCTTTAAGAAGAACACAAAAGAGGCAACCACAGGGCTGGAGCTTTTACAGATGTAAGTGAGGTGCTAAGCGAGAAGAAAAATGGATGGCTGAACCAAAATCAATAACAGACAACAATTCTGGGAATGTTACCAAAATATTATCTAAAGTAGATAAATATGACTTCATCTTCAATCCTGAGAAATGAAAGTACACATTTAGCCACCTTCCAGGTCTGATATAATGCCATCCAAATGGCATGCAGAACAGTCAGGCACCTTACATGAACAGTGCATGGAGATCCAGCTTAGAAATGACTTTGATATGAGAAGGAGAAGGTGCAAGAGGGAGTGGGCTTTATTTTCCTCCTTTTAAAAATATACATTCATGCTTTGCATCTTGAAATCTCCTATTTATAGCAAGCACTTGTGTCCAAGCAAAACTCCTTCCTCATTTCACTACTACCACCAGCTACACCTGCTACAACTAACCAGAAGGACGTGCCATGCAGCGCTTGATTCCAAGGAAGTACCAGCCAGCCAGCTGATTCAGGTTTAGTTAAGAATAGGAGTTTTTAAATCCAGATTCCCAGGTTAGTGGCGTGGGTCAGAGGAACAGTGCTGATCTAGAACGTATAAAGGTCTTAGTGTGATGCCTAGCACCACAAAATAAACTAAACAACTAAATTTTACAATGTTGGTTCCCTTATGAGTATGCTAGTACTCTTTTGAAGGGTTTTCATGGCCTTAAAAACCTGTCAGACATTTCTAGACTGGGTAGGAAACATCCAAACATCATATCTTGTCTTTTCAAGCTAAAGAAGGAGGATAACAGTAAGTGAGAGGCCAGCTTGGGTTTCAGAGAAAGACTGTCTCAAAGACAAAATAACCACACACACACACACACACACACACACACACACACACACACACACACACAC
>JANHMN010000001.1:201377875-201421445 GCA_030674055.1 Rhabdomys pumilio | reverse complement strand
CACACACACACACACACACACACACACACACACACACACACACACACCCCCCAAGAGGCAAACAAACAAATGACCACAACCAACAAAGACATTCTGAATGAGAGGAGCAAACTGAGCAGGAGATGACAAGATTTGCAGTAATTGTAACAGAAAAAGCTGAGTGCTTACTTTATTTTATTTTATTATTTTACATGTATTAGTGCTTTGTCTGCATGTATGTCTGTGTATCACTTATGTGCCTGGTGCCCATGGAGGCCAAAAGAGGGCATCAGATCCAATGGAGTTGGAGTTACATATGCTTGTGAGCTGCCATGTGGGTGTGGGAATCAAACCCAGAACCTTTGGAAGAACAGCTAATCTCTTAACGGATGAGCCATCTCTCCAGCACTAAGAGTGCTTAGTTTTGGATGAACAGTTATAAAACATGAACTATGGCAATGTACTATTAACCTTTTCTAAAAGTAAAATAAAATTAAAAAATAAAATGCCAAGAGAAAGTAGATAAATAAAGCCTTCTCCACTGTGTCATCTATAACAGTATACTCCTTCATACTCATAAATTCTTTTTCAGGTCCCAAGATCACTCCAGCAAGAAAACAGACCAATCGATCTGTCTGTCTCCCATCACATGATTCTTCTGTAACAGAACTTGCAATGGCTGTTTGTTTGATAAAGGATCTCATGGCGCTCAGGCTAACTCAAAACTCACCAGTAGCTGAGGAGACCTTGGATTTCTGATTCTCCTGCCTCCACCCGCCCCCCTGCCCCCCCCCCCCCCATGATGGGATTACAGGCATGATCCACTGAGGCTGAGCATGGCATTTTAAAAAAAGATTTGCTTTTATTATGTGTTTATGTGTATGTCTTTGAGTAGCTATGTGCATGTGAGTGAGTACAGGTCACAAAGGAGTCCAGAGAAGTGTCAGATTCCCTGGAGAAGGATTTATGGGCAGTTGTGAGCTACCAGATGTGGATACAGGGAACCAAACTCAGAACCTCTGCCAAAGAAATATATGCTCCTAGCCTCTGAGCCATCTCTCCAACCCTGACAGTGGCGTTTTAATGGGTGATGGTGTGGTGGTAAAATGACAGAGCAGATATCAGGAGTCTCTGGAAGGTTTTAGTGCTCTGTAAATACTGAAAGACATAAACTTTAAGTATGGAGAATTAACACATGTAATCACCTGCTTCTTGGTACTGTAACATATCAATCATTTTATTAGTACATGGACAAGGGTCACTGTAAAAGCCCCGAGCTAACTGTAAAGGACCACTCTTGCCCACATTTGGGGGCCAAACTATAGTGGCCCACTCTGTTCCGTAGGTCTGGGTTTAGCAAGAGAGAGAGTGGGGGGAAGAAGGGGAAGAGCCTCGAAGAATAGAGACAAGCCAGAGGATCTGTAGTCAAGTCTTCTTTACTGTCTCCACCATACACACACCACTACACCTACTACTACTACACCCCCCACTACAAGGAAATCCTGGGTATTTATAGGCTTTTGCCACGTGCCTTGTAGTTATGGATATGATGTAAGCCTTACAGGCGTGGACAGCACGTGCGCCTTACAGGCATGTATGGCGTGGATAGCATGTGGATAACACGTGCACCGCATGCCTTGTAGGCGTGGATACCACGTGCTCCTTGCAGCTGGGGGCACTAAACAGCAAAACAAGCTATGTGGGATATCACAGTGTGCTTCAGCTGTTGTAGGCTGTTGAAAACCAAGTCTCATGTCAGGGTATATGGCTCAAGATGGCTGCAAAGCTGATAGCTGCTTTCTAGCCGCTTTTTGCTTAAAGTCAGCTCCCAACAGGTCACTTCACTCTGTTCTCGTATTCTGAGTAAGAGGTGTTCTCCCCACTCTCTGGAGAGCAGCTACTCCTTTCTGTTGTCTTCAGACAGAAAAAAAGGTTCTTCATTAGGAAGAAAAGAGAAAGCACTGGCTTGGACAGAGTGTGGGAAAGATGCTCTGACTTTCCCTGTGCCTTGCTGTCTGAGTCAAATGAAGTTTGAAATTTTGGGTACATAGGACACTAGCCATCCGTTTTATAAACTAGGAAAAGAAGTGTATTCTTCTTGTTCTACTTTGGTATCCTCTCTCTTTCTTAAAACTCTGCCAATTTCTGCTTTGTCTCAACTCTGCTCCACTTGAGCGAGTACTGAAGGGCTTACAGTGCTCCATCCCATCTTCAAGACAACAGGTAGTAGCTTTCCAGTGAGGGATCCCAGGTTCTAAGCTCATGTCTAGCACGGAGAGCCCATTGTATAAGAAACATCTGAAACAGCCTCAAGGAAAGCTGTTCCACAGAGGACAGAATGGAAGCACATCAGATTACTATTTGGGCTCCCTGCACACACTGGCTTCTACAGGCCTTAACACTTTGCAAATAGTCGGAAATTTCAGGCCTGGATCAGCATAAGGTTTTGTAATTTAACAATATGCTATCTATGGAAAGTATTTACATTTTAATAAACAGAACCAACATGTAAAGGCTTGTCAGACTTATGGGTGGGGTGGAGCTCAGGAGCAGAGCACTCTAGAGCATTCTAGAAAGGCGTTTCCCTGTATTCACTGCTAGGACTAACTAACATGCAGAATGCTGTAGCACTTACTTGGTTAAAGTCCTTTTGTCTCAAGTATGTAATCGCTTTGTTAATCTCCAGATCATTGGCCAGCTCCACGTACTGAGAGGCTTTCACTACTTCCACACACCTATAAGAAAGGTGACACACAAAGCGGTACTTGCTTTTATTTCAGTTCTCTCACCAAGTGTGTTTGCACATATGCAGTGTACCCTTCTGTTGGGTTCACACATGTGTGTATTCATGCACATATGGAGACCAGAGGTCAATGTCAGCTGCCATCCTCTATCATTCTCCATGGTGACCATAAAACTCTTACAAGAAAAAGCATTTAATTGAGAGTTTCATTACAGTTTCAGAGGCTTAGTGCATTATCATCACCTGGGGGAGCATGGCAGCATGCATGGCAGGCACAGTGCTGAAGAAGAAGCTGAGAGCTAATCCTGATCCCCGGGCAGTAAGAGCAAGCCTGAGCATGGCATGGGCTTTTAAGACTTCAAAGCCCATTGCCAGTGACACACTTCCTCTAACAAGGTCACACATCCTAACCCTTCTAGCTTTCAAGTAGTGCGACTCCATGGTGACTGAACATTCGAACAGATGAGTTTATGAGGCCATTCTTATTCAAACCACCACACATATCAATTTTAGAAACAATGATAAAAAAAACAAGATAGCATTACATGGTCATGGTATCTCATGGTATCTCATGGTATCTCATTAAACCTGCTTCAGTGAATAAAACAAAATAATACGTGGCACTGAGGGTGTGGATCACTAGCCCAAACCATAATTAGAAACATAGAATTCCTTTCTTCAACAGGACCTTTTCCTGAAAAGTCCCACATATAAAAAAGCCTCTCTGTTTGAAATAGGGACAGAGTGGCAGTGGTGGTGCACGCCTTTAATCCCAGCACTTGAGAGGCAGGGGCAGGTGGATTTCTGAGTTCAAGGCCAG
Source organism: Rhabdomys pumilio (assembly GCA_030674055.1). Classification (NCBI taxonomy): domain Eukaryota; kingdom Metazoa; phylum Chordata; class Mammalia; order Rodentia; family Muridae; genus Rhabdomys; species Rhabdomys pumilio. The sequence continues at coordinate 201,417,903 of JANHMN010000001.1, read as the reverse complement.
CCTGGTCTACAGAGTGAGTTCCAGGACAGCCAGGGCTACACAGAGAAACCCTGTCTCGAATAACAAAAAAACAAAAAAACAAAAACAGAAACAGAAACAGAAAAAGAAATAGGGAGAGAGGACTTGAGGCCCCCCTTGCACTATACCTCACCGAATGTCTATCTGTTCCCTTCTGAAGACATGGCTCATGAAATTTGAGTTCCAAAAGAATAATCTGGAAACACAGGTCTATACAGCAAATATTTATGAAATGTCTATTATATGTCAGACATTATGTTTTGGTACAGGGGCTGCAAGAGTACATATAACACTGTCCCTCACCTGTGAGGAAAGAAGCAAACCAAGCTCTTTTACAAAGCAGTTCAAGAAGACAGCTAAGAGACACCAGCTCAGAAAGGGGACTCCACAGATATTGTAGCTCAGTGTGAAGGACAAGTCTGAATGACTTGAGAAAAACAAAGGTCTCCTAGGATGAATCAACAATATTCTAAAGATGTGGAAGGCCAGCAAGCTGGACCTCTTTAGGAGATTCAACTGCTGTATGAAACTGAAAGCACGCAGAAAGTGGAAAGAAAGGTGGCCTGGGAGGCAGGCAAAAGCTACATCATTTGGATCTTCTGTGACGAGACAAAGAATGCATATACAACACTCTCAAAGTCCCAGACAAGGCTTTAAGATGGAACCAAATGTGCCAATTTGCACTGACAGTCATGGAAGTCAGAAGCCAGGTAGACAGAATGGACGAGTCCTGAACAAAATGAGGTTTACACCTATATAGGTAGAAAGAGGAGACAGGTCATTCTGAGAGAAAGGAGCCAGAATTGATGGGTGGTCACTGAAATAAAGGACATGGAGCTAACTTTAGCCTTCTGGCTTAGACAGTGAGTTAACTAGTGGTCCCATTACCTCAGATGTGTAAGTATATGTTAACATGGGCTAAAAGAGAGGCTATGCTTGGGGCTGAAGCCTGAATTAAAGTGCATAACGACCATGTGAGAGAACAGAAGGAGCTGGCCTATAATACAACCCTGAGTTTTAGAAAACGCATGTGGAACCGAATGGATAGATACAAGGGACAATAAGAGGCACAAGTGTTGAAGTGAAAAGTTTTCTACCCAAACTTCCAACACAGAATGTCGAGGCTTCATCTACATAAAACAAGTTTCTATTTCTCTCAGCACAAAACCTAGCTGTTGTATAATTTAACCCAATTCTGTCACTGACTTAGCAAGCACAGGACTGCCCTGCACTTCAGATCCCTGTTATGAGGGTGGGTTGAGGTTCGCAGTGCACCCTGATGCTGCCTCAGAGGAGAGGCTCTTGTGGGCTCCAGGTCCCACTCCTTGCTATCACAGCACACAGAATTGCACAAGTTTACCATAAAGAACATGATGAAGGACACAGAGGAAGAATGTGATGAAAGCTCAGTAAGAGGGCTCAGTGACTAAAGCGCTTGCTGCACAAGCTGGACCACTTGAGTTGGATCTCCACACCAACCTTCAACCTAAAGGAAGAAAAATGGAACGAACTCCAGGAAGCTGTCCTCTGACCTCACTGCACACCACAACACGCAGACACATTCACATATAAATAAATAAAGAGAGTGTGAGTGCAATCTGGAAGGGTCCTTAGCAAATGAGTGTATAACTGGAGGAATCTGGGGTCCTCCACTTTCAACTTTAAGTATTTGGTATGTGTGTGGCACACATGCACACATACATGCGCACACAGGTTTGTGTGAAGAACTTCAGATATCTGGAACATAGAGAGTATTCTTCCTTCTCCTTAAGAATATTCTCCATCCCCACTTCTATCTTTACTGACTCTTTAGTTCTCAACCAAGATATCAATATAAGAAGATTTCCATAGCCCCCGTTTATAAATTAGGCATTCCTACTAAATGAAGAAATAGTTCCTTATCAAGTGTTACTTTATGTCAGGGTAATAACCACTTAGATTGCTTTGTTATTGTTAATATATTTATCAACTTAGTTCAACTGAAACTTATTGAATAAAAACTTTAAAAATCTTTGACTTATCATTGGCCTCAATGAACAAGTACACTTGCTTTTGTTGTGGCTGCTGGCTTTCTAAGCATGATATTAAAATCATAAATGATAAAAAAAAAAGACTAATTAATTTCATTTCTAAAACTCCTATTCCTACTGGAAAACAATTTATAGTAATTTCTTGTTGGATTAAATTTTTTCAATATGAAGACACCTGACAAAATAATACAAAATGTAAGAGGTTAGTGACAGTGTAGTCATGGTTTTCTAAAGCAGTATCGCCAGTGAAGCAGTCTATACAATTTGTATTATACATCTAAGTGAGCACACTGTTGGAAGCTTTGCCCTCTGAGACTACAGACAAAACAGATATCTACGTCATCACCTTTGAGCATTGAAATAGCTGTGCTAGTGTGGTGGGCTGACTACGCTTGGCCCATGGGAATGGTACTGTTAGGAAGTGGGGTCTTGTTGGAGGAGGTGTGTCACTCTGGGGTGGCTTTGAAGCTCCATCAAGTGTGGAGGAGTCAGTCTCTCCTGGCTGCAGTCAGACCAAGATGCAGAACTTCAGCTCCTTCTCCAGCATCGCGCCTGCCTGGATGCTGCCATGCTTCCTGCCATGATGATAATGGACTAAACCTCTCAATCTGTAAGCCAACCCCAATTAAATGTTTGCCTTTATAAGAGTTGCCTTGTTCATGGTGACTCTTCACAGCAATGGAACCCTAACTAAGACATCTAGTAAGGCAAAGAAGCTCAGATGGATATGGAGGGAGAGCCAGGAGGATTGCAAGTTTGATGCCAGCCTAGGATACACAGCAAAACTCTGTCTCAAAAATCAACAAGCAGGCAAGGGAGATGGTTCAGTGAGTAAAGTGTTTGTACAAAAACATAGAACCCAGGTAAAAGCCAAATTGACAGTGTGAGTATCTGTAGTCACAGCACTCCTCTGAGAGACCAGAGAGGAAGGCACAAGAGAACCTGTGGAAGTTAGAGACCCAGCCTACCTGACACCAACAGTGGAGAGGACAAAAGACAAACCCTGCCGCAGACAAGGTTTAGATGGTGAGGTCCAGCATCCAAGGTTATTCCTGACTCCTGCAGGCTCTCTCAGTCTCTCTCACCCCCCCTCCCCCCCCTCTCTAACACACACACACACACACACACACACACACACACACACACACACACACACTTTTTAAAAACTAATGAAAAAAGAAGCTAATTTGTTAAGTGTAGTGATTCCCTGCAGGCTCTGCAGGCTCTGAGGCAGGCAGAAAAAAACAACCCATGAAGAGACAAGAATGAAAATCAGCTCAGCCCAATTTTATTGCAATAGGCACTGAACCAGGACTTCCAGAGTCTGGCCCAAATCATTTTACTTTAGCTATATTTAAGTATAACCCAATTTTGGGAAAAAGAAGTTTTCTGATGACAATGAACCCAGTCCTGTGAGTACACCACAGTATTTACATTTCATATTACTGTTTATATTAAACATTACAGGCTCACACTGAAGCTCTTTACAAGAACACATGGTTCATTGGTAAGCTGCATTCTTGTTGACTTAGAAACAGTGCCCAGGAGAAGGAGTGAGGTAAACACAATGCCTGTGGGAGTCAGGACTGGCCTGGCCCTAAGATAGCACAGAAGTCACTTAGGCTGTTATAAAGCACAAGAGACATCACTCGTAAGGACAAGTTTTATGGCCTAAAAGCAATGCTCAAGATTTGGGGGAAGGGATGTGTGGTAAGTAAAAACATTCTGGGGGATACGGTAGAGCCTTTCTCATCAGACAGCAAAAGGATCCAGGATAGTCAAAGCTAGACGCTGAGAAAAACCCTGGCTAGAAAAACAACAACAAATGTTTACAACCAAAACAACAGCAATAAGACAAATGTAACAAAAGATATGTAAGTATCTAAAAGACTTTGGGGGAGGAGTTATCAACATGCAAGTGCTCACTTCTCACCTAAGAGCCTTCATTCGGCTTTATGGAGGCAGGGTGAAGGGCTCACTTCAGCCATGTTCCCGCCACTCCTTGCAATGCTAGGCTAGTGCTTCCTAGCAAAGTAAATACTGTCTGTACATTTAGCAAGTCACCGGAGCAAACCAGAAGTGGGTACATATCTGTAATCCCAGTACTGGGAGGGCTCCATACTGCCTCAGAAAGCAACAAAAGGCAAGGCTCAGTGGATCAAAGTGCTTGCTTCTCAAGTCTCACAACTTGAACTTGGATCCCCAGAATCCATGCAAAAAGCCGGACATAGTGGCATGTGTCTGTAGTCCTACCACTCCTATAAGCAGATGAGGGTCATTGTCAGAATTCCTTAGAAGCTCATGGCCCACCTAGTTTGGGCTAGAGTGTAGTAGCAGCAAACAAGAGAGACTCTGCCTCAGTAACAAGGTACAAAGAACCCCGGCGGCTGGAGAGATAGCTCAATGGTTAGGGGGAACATGTACTGATCTTCTAGAGGACCTGAGTTCAGTTCCCAGCACCTACATCAGGAGGCTTACAATTGCTTGTAACTCTAGCTCCAAGAGATCTGATACCATCCTCTTCTGTCCTCAGTGGGACAACCACAAGCACACCAATTCCCCATACATATATAATTAGAAAAACAAAAAATCTCTTTAAAAAAGGAAGCAAAAACTGAATTATCATCAATAAACTTAAGCTTAACTTTTTGGAGGGAGTCACAATCTAAGTCACAAACTGAAAATTATCCCAGAAATATGGGAGCTGGAGGAGAGGAGAAGATGACCCTGTTTTTTAGAGAAAAACAAAACCAAAACAAAAAAAATTGTGGTTTTATAAACTCTATAGTATTAGTAAATTTTTGAAAGCTGAGCTAGCAGCATGTTGGGGCCACAAAGGTTGTGTGCTCACAGAGCACTAGAGGAACCAGGAATTGTAATCACTCAAGCGTATTTCCTTAAAGGATGAGATGTCTGTTTTCTGCTCTGAAAACTGAGAGTGGATGTTGTTACCTGGTGACCTGTGTTATCTGTAGAGCCAGACCTTACCCAAATCCCCCAGAATTATCCCACACGCTCCCTCCCTAGACCTTTATTTTTAGCTCTCAGTTAATAGAACCCATCCTTAGAGGAGAGGTCCACATGTACTTTACAGGCTGCTGACCTGTCACTTGCTCTCTTGGTCAGAGACCACACCAGATCTAGACCCTTAAGCTACAGAACCCATCTTCATAGTCACATGTATTTTGCAAAGGAGTTTCTATGTGACCATTCTTCGAGCTTTATTGTGCATCCAGGATTGGAATGATTGTTGCCTGGAAACTTTTTTCCAAATTGTACTATGTTTAAAGGCACTTACAATAAACTGTCTAGCATCTGACTCCTGAAGTTTGATCCAACCTGACTAAGTTGAACTGAACCAAAATTTCCTTCTTACTCCACAGGGATCACTTCCCTGCCAGCAGTAGAGCTGGTAGGGATTTTCCCTCCTGCACTGGCATAGTCCAGATTCAATGGGCTGAAGTGTTAGACAGCAAAACTAGTGACTGAAAAACAAGCCATGGCTACCACTGAAAACCTTTTAAGTGGAAATAAGCTTGAAAGAACTGGCTTGAATGAACAGAAAGTAGTCTTTGAATAATTTTAAATATACAAACACAGAACTCCCCAAGAAGCTAAATTAAACAGAAGGCTTGATTGGCATCTTTCTTACAAATATCAGTTTAAAATGACATAAACAGAACAGATATCAAATAGCTTAACTAAAATGTTTTATTTAATTTCAAGTCTTAAAAGTTCTCCAAACACTGAACAGCTGTCATGTCTTGAAAAGACTGTGGCTTAATCATCAGCAGCTGGTGACGTGCAGGAAAAGAGCAAGGGTGGGAAGTATAACCATGACTCACATAGAACGTTTCTCTGCGCAAACTCCAGAGTCCGCCTGTCTCCACTCCCCTATTCCTCAGCCCGTGTCAAGTCCCGCCTGCCCTCTGTCTCTTGTTCCATTTCTTTACTATATTAAGTGTATAAAGGCTGTCTTCAGATATCCCACCTCTCTCATGTGCCAAGGAGGAGCCTTCCCCTCTGTAGGCACGTTCAGCATGCAGGCAGGGTCAAACAGGAAAAGGGTCCCATCGCATGTGTTCAAATCTGGTCACTGTCCTCAGACAGCAGTAGAACTCTCCTTGAATATTCTTGTGCAAACCATCTTCTCAAACTAGCAGACAGCTTCACCTACACTCTTCCTTTAACTTCTTACAACAACTTATACATCTCACTCGCCTCCTGGACCTAGGAGTTTTTTTTTAGAAGACTGTGGACTGAGACTTCTGATACATCCCATGGCCCAAATTCACACTCCAATTTGTGGCAGGAAGTGACCTGAAGTATCCCAAGGACACCAGGCTGCTGTAGACATCCAGCATCACATCCCTCAGAGGGTTCTGAGCAGCACCCAGGTCCTGCCACACCTGTCAGCTGAAATCCACAGCTATGTCCTCAGAGGATAAGCAACTCCATTTCTGGCTTCTGAACACCCACTGTCCTCCCTATGGTTCTCTTCATAACATCATATTTACAGGGTGACGAAGGCTGCACCAGAGCATCCTGGAACTCCTGAACAGGTTGGGGGGATCCCCAAGATGGTGGGCAAATGGTAGGTTCAGAGACATAGGCCCAAACCAGTCTTTAATCTCAATCATAAACTCTAAAGTTGTCTCCAAAGAGTACTATCTACTATACTCTCTCTAAAGCAAGTATGTATCTATATATCTCATGTATGTATATTATACCATGAATATAAAATATCCACACATATATATGTGTGTGTGTGTATGTATGTATGTATGTATGTATGTGTGTGTGTATATATATATATATATATATATATATATATATATATATATTCATATCAATTACTGTCAGATCATGCAAGGCTTGAGTATTGGAACTCTGACAGGGGTGGTGAGGATATGAATAAAGGACAGACACACATTTATGAGGTACAGTACAGCATGTCTCAGTAGGAAGTCTCTGTGGGTAACCAGTCTCAGGCAGTAAGCATCAGAGAAGAAATCTGCAGTTGCTTGTCTTCACACATACTGATCAATCACTGATTCTCAAGGAAAGCTTTGCCACCCCCTTCAGCCTGGCCCATATGGGTGGTTATCAGTGAGAGAGTATGTCAACAGTCCCACAGGTCTAAGGCCTTGGAGCCCTCAGTATATGCCCACACGAACAATACACAGTCACTTAGGACTTCAGTTCTTCCTAGGATCCCTATACATGATTATTTTAAAGATTATATAAGGTATCTTTCAAGCTACTAAAATCAAATTTGTACTTGACTTTCTTGTTATCTGAAATCTAGCCCCCCTACCCCCAAAAAGAGGGGGAAAAAGGGCTTTTTGAGATAGGCTTTCATGTAGCCCAGGCTGGCCACAAACTTGTTAAGCCAGTCATACAGCTAAGCATGCCCTTGCTCCTGATCTCCAACTTCCAAATTCTGGGATTACAGGCATGTACCACCATGCCTGAGATAGCTTTTTTTAAAAAAATTGGTAGGTCCCATATAAAGAAATGGGTTCCTATCTGGATAACAAAAGGAAAATAAGATATATTTTAAGTTACAAATAAAATCTTAGAAGTTCTTTTATGATAAAAAATACATAAGGGTCTAAAGAGATGGCTCTGGGTAAGAGTATACTGGCTGTTCTTGCAGAGGACCTGGGTTTGATTTCCAACATCTACATGGTAGCTCCCTTCTGTAACGCCAGTTTCAGGGGATCTGATGCCCTCTTCTGACTCTCCTAGCGCACCTGGCACACACAGTGTACATACATACATGCTGGCAAAACATCCAAAAAATAAAATAATAATAAAAAATTAAGAAAGAAATATAATAGGACACTATGCTCTTTGGTTAAAGAAAATTTTATATTTTATATTTTAAAATGTTAGGCCAATATAAAACTATATGGGGGTACATCTGGAACTCAAGTGACAGAACCTGTTGACTAAGTGTTCTGTCTACATTCCTCCTTCATTAGGTTGGTCTATACCACAAATGGACTGACATGTATCTTTTTAGATAGATTCCAATATTGATATGCTCATTTTCCTATGTGTAGCTGTTTAGCAACATTTCTTAAACAAACCCATCTTTCTGTTAAATGGGTGGCTATCATTTCACAACCAAAATATATTCAAGCAAAAGTATTCACCTTGGCTTGAAACAAGGATCCTTAGGTTAAATGTCTAACTTGAATGATCTGAAAAGTTAAGAGTAAGATGGCACACAGTAGTTGGGTACATTGTCCCCTAGGCCTGTGTGTGATCCGAGCACTTGGGAGGCTGAGGTAGAAGGATCAAGTGAGTTCCGGACTGGACCACTGTAATGGCTAATCTTGGTTGTCACTTTGACTCAGCTGGAATGAACTAAAGCCCAAGCTGCTAGGCACTACTGGGAGAGATTTTCCTGAGTGGATTATTTGAGAACACCTTTTAGTGGCAGCCATCATTAAACAAGATGGGTGAAGGGACCTTTGGGTTTTTGCCTGATTGCTCTCACTCTCTCTGGCATGTTCATTTGTCTTGCTTCTCCTGTATTAAAATTAATTTGAGATGCCAATGTATACTGAAGACCATCAGCTCTGCTGAAACCCTCAGGGCTCTAGTGCCGGACTGGGACCAGGATACATCCAGCCCTGTGGACTGAACAATGACTGCGTTTTGGATTCTCAGCCTTTTAGTCACAAGACAGCCATTGTTGTCTACCCAGACCACAGCCCGGGTCCCTCTAATCAAGCATATATATTAGTAATATATATTATGCATTATATATATTAAAGACTTATTTAAATATGTATTTTTTTGTATATGGGTGTTTTTTTCTGCACATATGTTTGCACACCAGAGGAGAACACAGGACCCCAAGGAACTAGTGATAGACTGCAGTTTCAGACAGTTGTGAGCCACCAGGTGGTGCTGGGAATTGAACTCTGGACCTCTGGAAGAGCAGTCAGTGCTCTTAACCACTGAGCCATCTCTCCACTCTCTATATTCTTTTTTCATTCTATCACTTCTGTCCCTTTAGAGAACCCTGACTAATATAACCAAAGAATAAAGAATCCATCTTAAAGAGAAAAGGGAAAGAGGCAGGCAAGCTGGCTGGCTTAGTGGTGCACACCTGTGATCGGAATCTGAGATGAAGGAAGGAAGATCATTCAAGGTCATTCGCAGCTACTCAGAGAATTCAAAGGCAGCCCAAGTACAAGAGACATTGTCTAAAATACACAAAGAAGGAAGAGAATCCCCTAGCCTGGCATGACTTCAGTCTGATATAACAAAATCAGTTACAAAGTAAAATTTGAAACTTATTTAGAGGAAAATTGCAGTCGCACTAGTTGTGAGCTAGATAAATCCACAGTATATCACTTTGTGAATTAGCAGTGAGAATGCTAAGATAACTACTATAAATAATCTTAAAAATATAAAATAAAATAAAATACTAAAAGCTGCCCCATTCTCCATAGTCCCAAGAGAAACAAAGAAAACCTGTGCTCTTGAAAAAATAACATAAACACACACACACACACACACACACACACACACACACACACACACAGAAAGTTTGCATGAGAAGTCCAACGAAGTCTCAGAAGTCAAAGAAACACCAGAGAGAAAATACCAAATCAGAGAAGGAAAGTGACATGGACATCTAAAGTCTGATAGACATTAACAAACAGATGTGCAGGGAGCAAATTATCAGAAAATGTATATGATGTTTCCCCAAGTTGAACAGAAACAAGGCTATGTAGGTGTCTATGGAGCTCTTGAATCAAAGACGGGGGAAAAGACAAATTTAAACATATGCTTCAAGAATTTCAGAGAAAGCTAGGGGAAAAATTATTATAATCTTTAGAAAAAAAATACAGGTCACGTGCAATAGGCTCCTAGTCACCAGCAAACCTACTTAGCAAGAAACACAAGTGCTCAAAGCTCAGAACAAAGGTACAGCCTAGACTCTTAAACCTGAATTCACTCTTACCAGTTATAACCCACAGCAAAAGATGCTTCGATCACAGGAGCAATCAGTTTTGCAGCTGTCATGATGTATTTTTCTGCCATGGCTTTCCTATATTACAAAAACAAAGGAGTTATGTTTAGATGTGACATAAAAGTAATTTATATTTAATTCTCAAAATTTAAGTAGAAAGATTATCTATCAAAGCTAACACACCACAGAAGCTTAGTAGAGGACAGACAGCCACATAAGAAATGTGTTCATAAAGTCTAGGAGTGAGCAGGGCCTGCCTCCTTGCACTGAGAAGGGAAAGGCAGGTGGATCTCTGTGTTCAGGACAGCCTGAACTACATTGAGAAACCCCATCTCAAAAATCAAAAAAAAAAAAAATAATAATAATAATAAATAAATAAATAAAAAATAAAAATTAAAAAAAAAATAAAAAATAAAAATTAAAAATAAAAAAACAAACAAGAAAAAAAAAACCCAAAACTAAAACTAAAATGAAACCAACCCCCCCAAAAAAGGCCCGGAGTGGTGGTGTATATAACCTTAGCACAAGGTTAGTAGAGGCAGGAGGACCATGAGTTTGAGGTCATCCAGTCACAGGTCACTCTGGATTACATAGTAAAACCTTGTTTGTTCCCCAAAACAAGGGCTAGGGAAGCAGCTAAGTATCGGAGCTCTCGTCCATCATGACTAAACGTGGTGCCATTCCAGTACTACCACTTACACGTCCTGAGAGACATGTCTGTAAGTCAGACTAAAACAACTAGCAAACACAACTGGCCATGTGAGGGCCTCCTGGGACACCTGTGTGCCTTTCTTCTCCTGCTTGATGATGCCTCTGACATGATAAAGAAATAATGAAACACAGACAAAGCTCCATAGCTATATTTACATAACCTACCTTTGGACATGTGAGCTGTAAACAGCTATTAAGGAAACAGTGTATGGGACTGGGCAGATGGCTCAGTGGGTTACTGTTTGCTTAGCAAGCACAAGGGAGGACCTGGCTTGGGTTCCCTAGCACCTACATAAAAGCCAGGTGGTACGTGCCTGTAATCCAGCCCTGGGATGCAGAGAGATGAGGAGCCTACGGGTTCACTGAGTGGTCACTCCAGCCACTGGCTGACTTCTAGGTTCAGTCAGCAAAAGGCAGAGTGATAGGGGACAAGCAACATTGACTTCTGACCTCTACGTTTGCACATCCAGACACATGTACATGCACACACATGAACATGCACACACATAAGCCACACATGCACACAACCCCCAAAGAAACTGTTATTTTTTGTTGTTGTTCTGTTTTGTTTTTTGAGAAAAAAATTTCTCTGTGTACCCCTGGCTGTCTTGGAACTCACTATGTAGACTAGGCTGGTCTCAAACTCACAGAGATCCACCTGCCTTTACCTCCTAAATGATGGGATTAAAGACATGGACTAGGTCACTACACCCAGATGCATGTTACTTTTGAAAGTATATATGTATGTGTGTGTGTGTATGTGTGTGTGTGTGTGTGTGTATGCAGCATATTGGTATATTATAAAATACACATTGTCACCATCACTGGAAAATAGCGTTGTATTCCAAAGGGGATATGCCAATTTTCAATGATAGCTGATATTTATCTTAGTGTACTTTTGTTAGATTTATAGACACAGCAGTTTTTAAAATGAACTCACGGGGTAGAGAGGTTCAGTGGTTAAAGAGCACTAGTTCTGGGCTGGAGACATGGCTCAGCAGTTGGGGGCACTGACTGCTCTTCCGAAGGTCCCGAGTTCAGTCCCCGGCAACTACATGGTGGCTCACAACCATCTGTGGTGGGATCTGATGCCCTTTACCAGTGTGTCTGACAGCTACAGTGTACTCATGTACATAAAATAATTATTTGAAAAAAAAGCACTAGTTCTCTTCCAGAAGACTTGGTTTCAATTCCCAGTACCCACATTGTGGCTTTAGCTCCAGTTCTGGGGGATCTGATGCTCTTTTCTAGCTTCCACTGGCAGTGGGCATGTATGTGGTATATACATATGCATGCAGGCAAACACTGATCCACATATAATTTTAAAAAAATGTTAAACAAAGAAAGCCAGTCTATTATTCCATTTATATAAGGTATCTACACTACTGAAAATCACAGAGAAAGACTGTAGAAGGATGGTTTCCAGAAAGTAGTATTTGAGTACACACTGGGAGCTACTGTTTAATGAATATGATGGGTATTGAGCTTTAGTTTTTGAAAATGAGTAGAGTGCTGGAGATCAGTTACACAATAACGTAAATGTACTTAATGCTACTGAACTGTGTACCTGAAGAATGACTAAATGAGCCAAGTGAGATGACTCACGCCTTTAATCCCAGCCCTCAGAGGCAGAGGCAGGCAAGTTCCAGGACAGCCAGGGCTACACAGAGTCCTCATTTTGAGGGTGGGGGGAGTAAATGTTTCAGTGTCATGCACAGTGACACACATATGAACCCCAGAGGGCAAAAAGACCATAAACTCCAGCCCAGCCTGGGCTCCATGTTAAGACCTGTCTAAGTAAATACATTTCAGGATGGTCTGTCTCACATTGTATCTATTTTGCCACAATTAAGAAAACAAAAGGTTGCCCTCTACCATGTAACATACATATCACATACTCAGTAACTCAGACTTCCAGTTATGCTTTATGGAGGATGGCTGTGTGAGTCTGGTGTGCTGCTGTGCACTTACAGTCAGAGTGCTAGGCAGGAGACAGTAAAACCCTCAAAATAGGAAAGAAAAGGAGAAAGAGGGAGAGGGAAGAGGGAGGAGGGAGGAGGGAAGAGGGAAGGAAGGAGGGAAGGACAGAGGGAGGGAGGGAGGGAGGGAGGGAGGGAGGGAGGGAGGGAGGTGGCAAAGAGCTCCCAAAACTTGTGGAATTTCTTCTGTGCTACAAGTATGGGTTTGAGGTTTTTTTTCTTTTTTGTTTTTTGTTTTTTGACCATAAGTTATGCTAACAAGATGTCTCATGGTCCCTAAAAAGGTTAAAAGAACATGATCACTTAGTAGGTGGGTTTAGAAGGACCAGGGTTCAAAGCCATCCTTACTAAAAGAACAAGTTTGAAAACAGCATAGATTACATGAGACCCTGTCTCAACGGTGATAAAAATGGAACTGGATTGACAGAAATCAACACATGTGATCAAATGTCTAGAATTTTCCCTCTCATCTTGTGGTGGTTTGAATACGAATTCTCCTAAGAGGCACATATATCTGGTTGCTTAGTCAACAGGGAGTAGACTCTTTGAAAGGATTAAAAGGATTAGGAGGTATGGCCTTGTTGGAGGAAGTCACTTGTTGGAGGAAGCTTTGAGGTTTCAAAAGCCCATGCCAGGCCCAGACTCTCTCTCTCTACCCACGGATCAGGATCTAGCTCTCAGCTATTTCTCCAGCACCATGCCCACCATGCCCACCACGCCCGCCATGCCTACTGCCATGCTCCCCTCAAGATGATAATGGACTAAACCCCTGAAACTATTAGCAAGTCCTAATTAAATGCTCTCATAAGAGTTGCCATGGTCATGCAATGGAACAGTGACTAAGACACATCCCAATGTCTAGAGAGGGAAGGAGCTGAAGGCAGAGAGCCATCAACAATGGCCAGCGATACAGGCAGTCATGTCTCCAGTGCAGAGCCTAGCTTAGGGAGGATCAGGCTGGTGAACAGAGGTGGTAAGGAGGAGGCGCAGACCGAGAGGACATGGGATCTTACAAGTCTCCTCAGGAGCTCATGCTGCATACCTTGCCTCTTGCTTCTCGGCCGAATCCTTTACAACAAACTAGCACACAAACAAAGGGGTTTCTCAAGTTTTGTGAGCTTCTAGTAAATTACAGATCCGAAGAAGGTAAAATAAATAAATAAATAAATAAATAAATAACCAAAACCAAACCTGTCTTATAGGAAGTGAATCAGAACAGAAGGCCTTGCTTATGGCTACTGATTGTATTAGGGGATGAAGAGGCTTGTGGGACCGAGCCTTTAATCTGTGGGGTCTGCATGAACTTAGGTGGTATGAAAAGTGAGTTTTTGGTCAAATGTCCAGAGACTCATATAATCTTGGTATGGGAAAGGTTCATATTTGGCGTTAGAACTAGAAACAGCACATACACACAAACATGAACGCACGTGTGCATACACACACTTGCACAGACACACATGACATGACAGGAGGAGAAGGACGTATTGAGAAGAAGAAGATAAAGGTGTTAATATAATCAAAATTCATTATGCACATGTGTGAAAAATAAAAATAAAAAGAGAAAACAATAAAATAAATACATGTTTTTCCTTAAATTTGGTATTTAATTGGCAGGCAAGACAAAAATGCACAAGACAATTTTTTTTTAAAACAAAATAAAGGTAACTAAATTGCAATACAATACCAAATGGATAGGGGAAGAGAATTTCACAGAAATGGTTAAGAACAGCTAAGTAAGACCAGGCAGGTAGAGTAGGCCTGTAATCCCAGTGCGAGGCAAGAAGATCACAAGCCAGCCTGGGTTACTGAATAAACGTAAGGTAGGTCAGGCAGCCTAGTGAACCCACCTCAAAGTAAAAAGCAAGGAAAAGGCTAGAGATGTAGTCAGTGGTAGAGCAGGGGGCCTGTTTAACTCTCCTACTGCTAAACATACAACTTAATAATGATAACTGGGCTGAGATCAGGCTTAAAGAAGAAATGAGAACCCATAAGGTAGAGAGAGGAGTGGTGGTAACAGCTCAGCTCAGAAAACAGATGCAACTGACCTTTGATCTGGTTTGGTTTGGTTTGGTTTGGTTTGGTTTGGTTTTGGTTTTTTGAGACAGGATTTCTCTGTGTAGCCCTGGAATCCTAGAACTTGCTTTATAGACCAGGCTAGAACTCAGGGATCTTCCTGCCTCTGCATCCTGAGTGCGGGGATTAAAGGTGCTTAACATCACTCCTGGCTCTCCTGACAAGTTTTATAAGAATCAGTGAGAACAGTCATTTTCTAAAATCTAAAGCCATATTAGTTAGTGGCCAAAATGTTACCTTTCACGTTCCATTTGTCTAAGATGGTCATTTTTTATAGCTTCAATCAATAAGTTAGTATGGGGATCATCCTAGAAAAAAGAAAATTAAAAAATAAGTCAGAAATAAAAATTAAAAATTTAAGATTTCTAAGCAAAATCAAACAACTAGATGTATAAAACAGTACATACATTAATCTATTTTCCTTATATAGGGCAGAACTTGGTTTTATGGTTTTGATGACTGCCTATCATATTCAACATGGAACTAATGTGTATTCTGAATAGCAGATAAAAGGGCCAGGCCAGAAAGAATAGTACCAAATATACAAACACTATGGCTGTGTGTATAAATATGCAATATTATAAATTTTAAATTCAAATCCAGGTCTGTTCATGGTTAGTCACTGCTTAGAGTAAACCACATAACTCCCTGTTGAAAGTAAGGATGAGACTGGGGATGACACAGCCCACTGACACAGGACCAACTTGAGCATGGACGGCTTGGGGTTGTCAGTACCTCCTAGACAAACACAGAGGGTTTTTAAATCACATACACCATTTTTCTCAGCATGAAAATAATGCACAATAATCCATATTTGTGCAGCATTATGCTCCACGTATAACACTTTACATTTACTGGTCATTCAACCCTCACAATCCTAGATGGCATGTTATAATTGTCCCATTATAAAGGAACTGAGCAGCAAGGAGAGCAAGTTCTGAGTGGCAGGTCAGGCATCAGGACTTCACAGCCTACACTCGGTCTTTTCTAGGAACAAGAGTACCCCTATATTATATCAAGAAAAATCTATTTCCAGGGAGAGAGGGAGAGAAGCAGAGAGAGAGTGAGAGTGAGAGAGCAAAAGAATGAGAGCGAGCGAGATAGAGAGAGAGAGAGAGAGAGAGAGAGAGAGAGAGAATGAATGAATGAATGAATGAATGAATGAATGAATAAATCTACTGTTGGGCATGCTGAGTCTACAATCCCAGCAATGTAGAGGTTAAGATGAGACAAGAGGATTCAGAATTTTGAGGCTAGCCTGGGCTACATGATGAGTTCTAGGCCACCCAAACTTAAGAAACCCCCAAAGAATAAACAATGAAATTCAACTCTATTAAATTGAAAAAAAAAAATAACCTAAAAATGCAGGCAATTTCATATGGTTTGAATTAATGTAACAGAATGCTAACAGTTTATGCATAAATATCTGGAAAATTTCTTCAAAGTATTAAGAAAAAAGAAGAAGAATAGGAGAAAGAAGAGGAAGAAGCCACAATATCTAACTGCCCAGAAAGTAATGTTTCTATTTTGGTGTATTTTCTACTAGTTTCTCATATGGAAAATATGAACCTGTACCTCTTAACATATACTATATACTATTATATACTATATACTATATGCTATATGCTATATGCTATATGCTATATGCTATATGCTATATGCTATATGCCATGTACCATGTACCATGTACCATGTACCATATACCATATACCATATACCATATACTATATACTATATACTGTTCCCTCTTTAAAGTCTTGAAAAATAAGACTTTACAGAGGATGTAGTTCAATTGGTAGGATGTTTGCCTGTGATCCATGAAGCCCTGAGTTGAGTCCTCAAGACTCTATTAGACTGGGCATAAAAGCATACGCTTGTAATCATAACACTCAGGAAGTGAAGGCAGTATCAGAAATTCAAAATCACCCTTAGCTATATAGCAAGTTTGAGGCTAGCCTGGGCCAATAAGATCCTATGTCAAACAAAACAAGAATTTGCAGTTCCATGGTAGATGGGCAGGGTATACAGCTCAGTGGTAGAGCATGTGCAAGGCCGTAGTGTCAACCCTCAGTACTGCTGTTCTAGTTTGTTCTTACTGTTCTGATAAAAACACTGACCAAACCAACTTAGGTATGGAAAGTTTTATTTAGCTTGAAGGTTTCAGTCCATCATCACTGGAATCCAGGGCATGACCCTCAGGCAGGAGCCTGGCATCCAGGAACAGAAGCAGAGGCCATGAAGAGTGCTCTTCCTGCCTTGCTCAGCTTCTTTTCTCATACAACCCAGGGCCATCTGCCCAGAGGTGGCCCTGCTCACAGCGACCTGCCCACCTCCAGGCAAACCTGACAGAAGTAGTTTCTTAGCTGAGGTTCCCTCTTCCCAGGTGCCTCTAGTTGTGTCAAGATGACAAAAACTAACAATGAAAAAACAGTCCCATGGTCACATGGTTTAGGTATAGTCAAATCTTATTTTTAATGATTCTTCTTTTAAAGTTTTGACTAAAATTGTGTGATCCGTTTTAACCATATTTCTAGCCCTATTTCAAGAATCCCATTCTCAATTCAATTTAAATAGCAAATGAAATTTATCATCATCCCTTGAGAAATTCTAATCAGCTCACTTACAGAAACAGAAAGACAGATAAGCAGGAGATGCTGTTAACTCTCATTTTCATACTCACACTTGGGGAGATATATTTATCATCTTCATCGATTTCTAATGGAACGGCAATTAATTTTTGGAATGCCTTCTTCATTTTCTCTCGATCTCCAATGGCAAAACAACTGAGAATGAGGTTGAAGCCTGCCTTCAGGCTCGGGGCCATACTCATGATGTGCTCAAATGAGTTGATGGCATCTGAGTACTGACCGGTTTTTATAAACGTGATTCCAATGTTCTGCATTATTTTAATCCTAAACAAAGAAAACACCGATTAAATCGTAAACAAAGAGGGACACGGATCAGCCTAAGCAGCGTGAGTCCTGCTATGATATTCAGGTGCTGCACCTTCCTGTTTCTTTCTCATTTTACTCTCTAATTTATAAAAGCTTCTAATAGTGTTAACAGGAGATCACAAAATTTAGTGATTACTGCCGTATTTACACATGTGGGACAATAACTACATATTACCCTGAAAAGAAAACCTTTGTTCCCTGTCCTCACTGTGAGCACTAGGCAGTCACTAGTCAACTTTTTATCTCTGCCTTTCCTAGTTATTGCCTACAAGTAGAGTCCTATCAAGTGTCTCGTTTCATTCCCTGACACAATCCTGGGGTTCCTCTATACTGTAGTGTTGGGGATGCACCACCTTTTAAAAATCACTAAATAGTAGTCTATAGCATAGATACACTACATTTTATTTCACTTTTTTGAGACAGGGTCTCAACTATGTAGCCCAGGCTGGCTTGGTGGCTTGGGACTCTATTTAAACCAGGCTGGCCTTGAACTCATAGAGATCTGCTTGCCTCTGTTTCCAGAGTTCTGTAATAAAAGATGTGTGCCACTACACCTGGCCTTACCATATTTTCCTATCTACTGCCTACCTGGTGGAAATTTAGGTTACTTCTACTTTTTTGATATTATGATTAATGCTACTATGGATATTCACATATAAACCTTTGAAACAGTGTAAAATTTCATTCCTCTAAGTATATAACTAGGAATAAAATTGTTGGCCATGGTAAATGTTTACCTTTTAAGATTAGCCTGCCTTTCAAAGTAACTGTACTTTTCATATATCCAATGTATGAAATTTCTAATTTACCAGCATTTATAGTAATACCTGTCCTTTTGGGTCATTCTAGTGGGTGTGATCCCACCTCATTTCCAAGTATATCTGAACATAATCTCACTGTTTACTCATAATTAACAGACTGGATCAGGATCACTCATCCCATGAATGTAACCCACCTCAAGTGCCCTTCCTTAAAGGACTCTCTTGAATAGTCCTCAGTAGTTACTGCCTTGGCTAAATTACTACTGCACACACTGCCTCAGCTATTATTAAGCCTGTATGTATGCTCCCAAATTACATTTTCCTGACATGCTCAAATTCTTGGTCTTATCTGAGTTAAGGGCACTTCTAGAGTATCATGACACTTGCTGAAAAGTAGCATTTAAAGGGACTATCACAAATGAAATGTCCTAGGGAACATTAAACCAAGAAATACAGTTTTTGCTCTTGAATATTGCAGGAGTAGAAAACATCCCAACTTCTCCACCTTTTATATTCCCCAGTGACCATTAGGCTCACTTGTCTCAAACAGCAGGAAGAGTGTGCTGTGGGTCGTGGTCTAGCCTTGCACTGCAGTCTGCCATGCTGTCAGGATTGCTGCTGTGGCTGTGTTGATGGTAAGTGTGTAATGTTACTAACAGCTGCACTATTAGCTTATTTTATTTTACTTGATAATATACTATTCCTTTAACCTTGAATTTTCCATTATGTCGATGTGTGCAAATAGTCACAAGTGAACAGAGCAAAATACCACATCTGAAACATGAACCTAACATCTCCCATCTACAAACACTTCAAAATGCTCAGTCTAATGACAGCAAACCACAAGTTATCTTGTTTATGAAGAGACATTTAAAATTTAGACACCATACTTCACACTTACCTCATTTCTTTATGGACGCTTGGGATCTGATCTAAGGCCATTCGGTAGAACTTAATGGCTTTGGAATAATTCCTCTGCTTTAAATAAATATTTCCCATATTCACTTTCAGTCTTCCTAATTAAAAAAAATGAGTATAAAACATCTTCATGTTTGTACTTTTCCTATGATAATAGATAATCTTAGCCTATATTCTCTAACGCTGTTTTTCAAGTTAGGAAGCTTCAAATGTTTTTAAATTTTACTGTTCGTGTGTAGGCATGAAGGCCAAGGTACACATGTGGAGGTCAGAGGAAGTCATGGGAGCTGGTTCTCTCCTGCTACTTTCTAGGATCTGGGGACTAAACTTAGGTCATAAGCCATATGTACAAGAGTGTTTCCCCACTGAGCCATCTCACCGGCCCAGTTATGAAGTTTTATACATAAAATTCTAACATCAAAACAGTACACCAGTGTCCTATGTTAATGCATGGACTTAAGATGGCTAAACAACAATTTGTATTACAGACTCAAGTCCACTGTGCTAAGGAAAATGTGAGACAGGAGAGACCCTGGGAAAAGCCTGCTGTGCAAGCCTGAGGGGCTGATTCCAACCTGGAGTGTACAGAGGAGGAAGAGGAGACTCGGCGAGCAGGCGGTCCTGTCTCCACAAGTGCAGCATCACATGCATGCGTTTGTATTTACACACACACACACACACACACACACACACACACACACCATACACATTTTAAAAAGGGATAGGAGACATTTGTAAATTACTCAATAAAGGTACAAAATTTTAATGTTATTAAAGGAAACTCTAATAAACCTTAATATCACAACAAAAATTATACAATATAAATATACATTCATCTCTTGAGGATAGTCACATAAGGAAAGAAACATTATGGTTACCATGCCTCTTTCTTCCTATGATGATGGAATAAAAAAAAAGAAAATTTTTTTTTGTTTTTATTTTTGGAGACAGGGTCTCACTATGTAGCCCTGGCATAAAGTGAGGAAATGTAATTAACACTATAAAAGAGCTACATATCTATTTACAGACACTTACCTGCATTGCTAAACATCTTATTTTTCACTATAACTTGGTATGTGTTTAGTGCTTCTGCATACATTTCATTAGCAGAATACTGACTGGCCAAGTTGAAAAGAACCTAGGAAAGAAACAGTATAAAAGCCACACAATGACCAGTCTAGGCCCATTCACCTGCAGTCACTCTAGAGGTTAAAACACTCGCTGGGCAGTGGTGGGGTACACCTTTAATCCTAGCACTCAAGAGGCAGAAGCAGGATCTCTGTGACTCTGAGGGCAGACTGATCTACAGAGTGAGTTCCAGGACAGCCAGGGCTACACAGAGAAACCCTGTCTCAAAGACAAAAAACCAAAAAACCAAAACAAAAAAAGCAACAACAATAAAAACCCTATTTGAATGAAGCTGTTGTCTCAAGCCACTCAGCCAATCACGTACAACTGCTACCTTGTACAAGTAAACAGACTGCAGATGATGGGAGACCTGTCCTAGAAACTTCACTTTCTATGGATCTTATTTAATTGGCATAGTACTTATCATTCAATAATCTTGGGAAGGCCCATAAAGAGTAAATGTGCATTGCCACTGTTATTGGCAGAAAAAGAATAATCAAGAAAAAGACTATTTAGTTCTTATAAATAGAAATGAAATATCATTTAAAATAGCCTAAACAGTAAAGTGAATCAGAGACTTCATATAACATGGTCTTTTTCTGAGACAGGGTCTCACTATGTAGCCCAGGCTGGCCTGGAACTTGATATGTAGACTAGAGTAGCCTCCAGCTCCTAGAGATCCGCCTGCTTTGGCCTCCTGAGTGCTGGAATTAATAGTGTGTGCCTATATCTGGCACTTTAACATTTCAGATGTTTCCTTTTCCATTTATCTGCTGCTCCCCACCATGATGGTCACAGACTCGTTCATCCTCTAAAACTGGCCTAGATTAAAAGCTTTCTTTTATAAGATGCCTTGGTCATGGTGTTTGCTACAGCAATAGAAAAGTAACTAAGACAGTACCCCATAAGTCTGTATCAATTTTATGATTTGGTAAAAAAAAAAAAAAAATTCTTTTCCCAAATGCTACAAGAGGGCTAGAGATGAATGTGACTAGCTGCACAATACCTGGGTTTGATCCTTAACACTAGAGAAAGGAACGAGGAAACCCTGGTAAACACACAGGCCTCAACAGGCACACCAATACTTACAGAGTAGGTTAAGTCCAAGTTGATATTTTCTGGACTTGTGACTTGCTCTCGTTGTCTCACCAGGACTCGCTCTTTCCTTCCTGCATCTTTCGCCTTCTCTAAGGCCTGAAATCAGACTTATACTTGGTAAGACAGGTCTTTGCATTCACCAACATTTATACATCTATATAATGCACAACTGAATACACACCCCATATCAGATTATTCCGAATGCCCCTGTGGCCTCATACAAAATTTCCCAGAATGCTGTTTAAACTGGAGCTTTGCATCACAGAGCTATGTGGTCTTGCTGAGAAAGGGTATATTTACTACAAGTTAGCATTGCACCACGCACTGCATGCCACCCCCTGGACTTCATTATGCCTCTTTTTCCTGCCAGTTCCTGAATGTTTGAATACTTTTATTCAATCTTAAAATGTAAAGATTTGGATAGATTTTGTTTGGCTTTGGGAATGCTTAAAATTAACAAGCTAAAAGATAACTATGGCCTAATATTACAAGAAATGTTTAGCTTGGATCTCAGTGTACTCACAGTGCTATGGACCTTTTGTTGATTTCCACAAAGAAATATAATAAGAGACTTATCTTTTAAGTCATAGAACATTGTACTTTCATGGTCTGAGGTCCAAAGTAATGTAACAAACAAAACAAAAAGAGAGGATTTAGCAGCCAGGAGTGGTGGTGTGACCTTTAATCCCAGCACTATGGAGACAGAGGCAGGAAGATCTCTGTGAGTTTGAGGTCAGCCTGGACTATATAGTAAGTTCCAGAAAAGCAAGGACCATGTAGAGAGATTCTGTTTCAAACAAAACAAAACAAAACAAAACAAAACAAAACAAAACAAAACAAAACCAAAAGAAGATGAAGATGAAGGAGGAAGAAGAGGAGGAGGAGGAAGAGGAGGAAGAAGAAGAGGAGAAAGAGAAGAGCCTGGTGGCACAGTAGTTGTGTGGGAGGCTAAGGCAGAAAAATCACAAGTTTAAGGCCAACCTAGGCAACTAAGACGGTCTCAAAATTAAAAAGTAAAGACTACCATGGATACAGCTCCAGGGTAGAGGGCTTAGCTAGCATGCACAAGGGCAAGGAAGAAAGGAAAGGAAGGAGGGAAGGAAGGAAGGGGGGAGGGAGGGAGGGAGGGAGAAGATGTTTCTGTTTAAATGTGGTGATATTTTATATTCTGAAAGTAACTCTTACAGCCTAAGAGACTAGAATTTTTGTTGGACCTCACGCCAGATTTAACTAGAGACTTTAAAGTCATTCAACACTTAAGACTGACATCCTACGGTATACTCAAACTATTTGTTGAAGAACCTGCTTTTAAAACTGGCTCTAAACCAGTGGGCCCAGAATCCTTTGGAGGTCGGATGACCATCAGAAAATACAGACATCTATACCATAATTCATAACAATAGCAAAATTACAGTTCTAAAGAAGCAATGAAACTAATTTTATGCTTGGGGGTCATTACAACACCAGAAACCGTATTAAAGGTTTGTAGCATTAGGCAGGTTGAGGTCCACTGCTTTAGAAGAACGATGTAACAACCTTACTTGCCTCAGATTTCCCTTTTGAAACAACATAAGCTAACACATATCTATAATTTTAAATTATGTGATATTCCATGCCCCCATCCAGATAATGCATGCGTATCATGCAAACACAGAAGTTGAAAACAACTTTCTAAAATCTACCACACAGGTTGCCAGCAACTGTTTATGGACTCTGGTTGATAAACAGTGATGTTTATAGACAACTGTTTGTTGTCTGGGTCAGTTAGGATCAGCTGCAATCAGTGACTTAATCCCTTATAAAACTCCGTTAAAGATTTCTGTAATGTGCTTCCCCCACGTGGTGCTTTCTATGCTATTCAATAAATACAGAATGAAGCCTTTGTTAAGGACAGACATAGGGGTAAACATGAACTCAGATGCAGGCACACATTCAAACTCATGCAGCAGAGAGGAAGAGACAGACAGAAGACATAGGAAAAATGAAGCACAGAATTCAAATCTAGATTCACTCTTGGTTAAATGACTCTAACGCAGTGGTTCTCAACCTACCTAATGCTTTGACCCTTTAATACAATTCTTCATGCTGTGGTGACCACCCCCCCAACCATAAAGTATTTTTTGTTGCTACTTCATAATTATAATTTTGCTACTGTTATGAATTGTAACATAAATATCTGTGTTTTCCAAATAGTCTTAGGTGACCCTTGTTTAAGGGGTCACGACACTCAGGTTGAGAGCCACTACTCTAAGGAGCTTGCTTTTGTCTCTTCCCTTAATACATTTCTGGTAACTTGGGAATTAATCATTAATGCATTTAATCTGCACACTAAAAAGCAGAGCTGATTTCCTGAAAAGCAGAGTTGATTTCCTGAAAAGCAAACCAAGATTTTGTGGTTTACTTAGAAAAAAAAGGGTTGGTGAGGTTTCAATGAGAAAACAGAACTTAGGAAGCTGGACATGGTAGCATATGCCTACCCCACCTCTACCCACCGAGCACTCAGAATGTAAAAATGTTTAGGCAGGAGGATCATGAGTTCAAGGCCACTCTTGGCTATAGTGAGACCCTGTCTCACTATAAAGGAAAACTAGTCCTCTATAGAACACAATGTGATCCATGAGTCATGGGAGCTGAGTTTTGGAAGTACTACATCGAATTGTTTCCACACTAAAAACCAATGCTGGAGCTGGGCAGTGGTGGAGCACACCCTTAATCCCAGCACTCGGGAGGCAGAGGCAGGCGGATCTTTGTGAGTTTGAGATCAGCCTGGTCTACAAAGTGGGTTCCACGACAGTCAAGGATAAACAGAGAAACCCTGTCTCAAGGGAAAAGAAAAAAGAAGTTGTGTCTGGCATGATGGCACAGGAGTTAAAAGCACTTGTGGAGGACTAGGGTTTGCCTCCCAGCACCCACATGGAAGCTCCAACAATCTGTAACTCCTGTTCCAAGGGAACCAACGTGCTTTTCTGGCCTTCACAGAGACTGCACATGTGATAAACATACACACACTCAGGCAAACCACTCATACACATAAAGTATAAATAAACCTTCCAAAGGTAATGTCAAAATTGTACAAACATCCAATTGTACTATAAGACTTTGTAAGACAAGATTCTCAAGATAACTGCCTTACTCAAACCCTAAGGCCAGTCAACAGAAAAAAAAAAAAAAAAGGCACACGTTTATGCATATTTAAAAGTAGTTACAAACATCTGCACATATCTTATACTCTGAGTTCTCCTGGTTTAACAACTTACCAGTTTTAAGTCTCCACAACTGTTGGCAATACAGCTTTCTTCCACCAACTCATTTACTTTCTTCTCCAACTGTCTAATCTTTTCTTCTGGACTGTTGAAAAAACAGTGGGTATGATTTAAATCACCCAACCACTATAATCTATATCACAAGTTACCTTTTAACATTGCCTATTAAATGCTATTACACTTTAAAAATAGATTTCAAATAAGGATATATGTGGAATTGTTTTTTAAAAAAATACATTATTGAACTTAATAATTACATTAGAGAATCATTCATAATAAACATTAAAATAAAATGAACATTTATTTAGTCTCAAGTGTAATAATCTCACACAGAACTAAATGTGCTGTCCTAACAACTCCACTTATTTTTCATAAAACACTTGATATGAGAACTAAAATTATAGTTTTCTGAAAAAATTAATTAGATTAGAAAGTTCTGCCAAGATCACACAACTAGTAAGTAATGGGGGCAGATACAGACCAGTCAGGCCACTAGACCACCACATCTGCATAAGTAATGGAGGGCAGATACAGACCAGTCAGGCCACTGGACCACTGCAGCTGCGTCACTGCTCCAGAGAGAAGGGGCTATTTTTTTTTTTTTTTTTGAGATCCTGTGAAAAATGAAAACTTCCCCTCTGGCTAGGAAAACTAAAGCTCATAAAAGAGATTTAAAATTATTTATGAACATAAAAATGTAGTAAAGAAAATTTCTAACAAGAGCCAGTTTAAAAACTTGGCTCCAGGGCCCCACATAGGCATGGACCTTACTGCCAGAGCTTGGGCATCAGAGGAAGCACATCTCTGACTCAGAAGCCAGCCGGTGCACATAAAGCACTCCAGGACTCCATAGTGAGGCTCTGCCTCAAACACACGCACACACAAATGCATGCACGCACACACGCACACAATTGCCAAAGCAGTCACACTTGAAAATAATGTTGCTTTGCTACCATTTTCTTCCAGGGAAATAGTGTAAGTCTTAATGCACACTGATAACTAAATAAACAAACCTTTTCAAGATAACATAACATTTAAAATCCTGTTTGGCCTTCAGAAGAATCACTACTCATGAAATTCAGACCACAACTTCAGTCAACTAACAGTTCAATAAGCGTGCATGACTTCACATGACTATTCCTAGATTTTTAATCCTCTACTAAATCCAAGAATTAGGATGAAGATTTATCAGTATACTGCTCACACAAGCTAATATTATGTATCTAGAAAAAAGAAAAAAGAAAGAAAAAACATGCAGCAGCAGCAGAAGGCCTTGCATACCTGTCTTCATTTTTGGCTTCCAAAGGAGGAGCAGGGCCCCTGGACTGACCAAGGGGGTCAAATGCAGAGCCTGAGACACAATTCAGGAGTTTTAGTTTATGATCCAGCAAAGCTGAAGAGAATCTTGTACACATTAAGTTACTATAGATTAAATAGTGTAAGTTCAAAAGTTAGGACAGCTATTACACCTGTACTTGTACACTTACATAAATACTGCATGGGAATTGTTAGATTTTTAACAAGCATGAAACCATAAACAAAACTTACAGATTAACAAAGACAAAATAAATTACTCCCTCAGTATTCACTTTCTTCCTTCAGAGATCTGTATTTCTGTGAACTCTAAAATTATCAAGCATGTAAGGTATAACTTAGGATTAGCTTTATAACTTTTTATTGTTATAAGAAGCATTAATTTTTGTTGGTTTTATTTTTAATTATTTAGCTTACATATTCAAATAATTTCACCTCTCAATTTTAGGATCAAGTTCTAACTCACATAAACCATATTTTAGGTACATAGTTCAACATATCTCAGCACATTACACACTGGTGTAATTGCTGCCCCATGGGAGCTACAGCACATTACACACTAATGTAACTGCCGCCTCACAGGAGCTACAGCACAATTGCACCAGCCATTTCCTCTTAGTCAGCTATTAGACCAGGCTTTCCATATGTAGCCCAGGCTAGAGAACAGGTGGCACACCTTTCTTAGCCTCACAAGTGCTGGGGTTACAGGTGTGAACCACCATAGCTAGCCTAACCCTTTTCTTTCCTAGTGAATTTCTCTAAAATCATGGTGTGTCTTATAATCAATGGCATGTTTGATCCTATTTAAAATAGAAACGATCCACACATACAACAATGGGGTGAGTGCCGGAGGGACGCACCAACCTCGCAAGGCTGCCTTGGAAAAGCCAGCTGCTCTCACTGCTGTCATTGGTCGAGCAACTCCATCCTTCAAAGAGAAGAATCATTTCAACTTATCCCTGAATAAGAACTATTCCTACTGACAACTCTGCACATAACACACATCCCACTTTAGCCTGATTTTTACTAACCATCTTCTCATGCCTTACTTCTATATCTACATGCAACAACCCCACTCTTTCTCTTTCCCCTGTAAAATGTAAATGCTGGAACTAACAGTTATTCTCTTGGTTTGAAAAGAACAAACTAATGAGCTTATTTGTCAGCTACTCCTGCACTTCTGGCTGGTCCCCCATATGCCACGAAAGAATCCGCAGAAATTGTAAATGGTAGCCAGGAGAGCGAGTTCCAGCTATTCCAGAAGGAAAAAGCATCAATGTCAACTCCAACAGCCTCTCACTCGAGACTGGAGCATACAAATCTAAGAAAGCATACTTCTGAAAATTCAAAACAACCCAAATGTTAACCCATAATAAGAGGTGTTATTACATAGGTAACAACTTTGTTAGAATTGCTATAATACAAGAAGAGGAAAAATCTTTGGTAATAAACTCTACATCACAAGACAGGCACAAATAAACCACAGTAGCAGACAGACCTGAATAGTCCCTGTCATCGGCCTTCCCATTGATGATGTCAGGGATGTCTTGGACTAATAAGCAGAAAAACAAGTTAAACATCTTCCTAAAATAGCTGTCTGCAACTTTACAGATAAAACTGCAGGCATCTCTTAATTTTTTTCTTCTATCTACCCATAAGCACAAACAAAAATTTTCCATTTGTCACCAAATAGTATGGTATCAATTTACAAAACTCTTATCAGGGGTAGGCAAACAACAATCCACCTTTGTAAATAAAGTTTTACTGGACTACAACATCTATTTATACATGACCTGTGGCTATATTACAAACACTACTGCATGGATAGTTGTGACAAAGACAACTTGATCTGCAAAACTGAAAATACCTGTCCCTTCACTGCTTCTTGCTATGAAGAAAGACCAAATGCAAACATACCCTCAAGCTGATCTCCTTACTCATGTAAAACAGGGCCAAGAAGGCAAACACTCTGGACCTCTGGGCTCTGAAGCCATTTTGCTGACTTAGAGTGCATGGTCATAAAGATTTTCAAAGTTACTCCACATCAGTATTTCATTCCTCTACCATTTCTTTCTTATTTTATGTAAGCCAAAACATATTTAGGAACGTTAAATAAGGTTAAAAGGACTATTACTCTAGGGAGTTTAGAGACTATTTTCCCCAAAGGGTCAATAAGATAAAACCCAGATATATATCCCTGAGATGTTTTCTTAAATTTCCTATATTCATCTATTGAATGGTTTAAGTTCTTATAAACACTATTGTGCTTATATGCCATACAATTCACGTGGAACTCATGAATGGAATATACATCAGAGTTGGTTATATTATGTAGGAAACAGAAATCAATCAGCAAATAAGTTCTACAAATAGAAAAAGAATAATAACATGCAGTTATGCACAAATCAAACTTACTGAAATATCCAAAGCTATTGCTCAAATTAAGACTTTTGACAAAGCACAAATTATTTAGAATTGTCTTGTATGAACACACACACACACACACACACACACACACACACACACACACACATATGTTCATACAAGACAGTTCTAAATAATTTGGAAAAAAAAATATATATTTTTGGTTTTTCTTTTTTTCGAGACAGGGTTTCTCTGTGTAGCCCTGGCTGTCCTGGAACTCACTCAGTAGACCAGGCTGGCCTCGAACTCAGAAATCTGCCTGCCTCTGCCTCCCAAGTGTTGGGATTAAAGGTGTGTGCCACCACTGTCCAGCTGAACTTATATATATATTTAAGAAGCATTTTAATATTTTAGGCTTAAAAGAACCTACCCCATATCCAGTAGCTATGGGTCTGCTGACTGCTGTGCTTGGTATTTTAGCAGTTACCTTGGGGAGGAAAAAGAGCATCCTTAGCAGGACTCAGATCATGCTACATACTAGAAAATGCAAGAGACTCATCACTAAAGAAGTATGCTGTATTCAGTGGTCCTCCCAGGGAAGAGCACACTAATTCTGGCATTGTTAGGAAGTGGTAAAAGTGGTTTATGTGAGCATTCATAAATTAAAATAGACCATTCAAGAAGGAAGGAACAGCCTGTCAACATTCAGAGGAAAGAAGCTGATTCTTAATCTTATACCACACACATAAAAGTAATTCAAAATATACTGAAGACAAAAACTACAAATCTCCTGGGAGAAAATAACAGAAGAAAAGCTGACGCCTTAGCCTTCACAGTGACTTCTAGGACAAGACACCAAAGCCTGACAAACAGAACTGCACTGAGCCAGAAACTTCTGAGTACCAGAGAACACAATCATCTTGTTTGATGAGATCAGCTCACAGAATGGGAGGAAAATCCTTGCAGACCACGGATCTGAACAAGGACAACACTGAGACTATAATAATGAACCTCAAGAACATTTACAAAGGACAATATGACAGCACTCATGACCTCACTGTTGGGGTCTGGTAGTCAGTCACAGCAGCAGAAACCTGAGAGGGAGCTACTGGAGTGTCAGAGGAGGAAAAGCATGGGAGTCATTTAACGGACAAGAGATTTTGTGTTTGTTTGGCTTGGGTTTGTTTGAGTTTTTGAGACAGGTTTCTTTGTGTAGCCTAGGCTGTCTTGAACTCACTCTGTAGACTCAGAGATGCCCCTGCCTCTGCCTTCCAAGTGCTGGGATTAAGGGCTTGCGTCACCACCATCTAGCTTAACAGACAAGAGTTTTACATTTGCAAGAGTAGACAATTCTGAAGCTCTGCCTCACAGCAATGTAAATATATTTAGTATTACTGGGCTACACACCTAAACACACCTATAATGGTAAATTTCATGACATGATTTCTACAAGCTTGTTTATTATAGTTTGCTTACTGGAGGTCTTCTGCCATGACTGGTTCTCACTGCTTGTTGAAATCCTGTGTCATTCTCCAACTCCTAAAGTAAAAAGGCAAATTTACCATTCAAAATAAGTATGACAAAAGTTAAATTCTTCTGGTTCATATTCAAGACCCTCTATAATTCATCTTGCTACAAATACGGACTCCTGTCTTTAAATTCTATACCCCCTAGCCCCCAACATCAAGGCTCCTTCTACTCCTCTGGAATCTTTGGAACCTTTTTTTTTTGCACAAGGATCTCCCACAGTAGAAGAATAATTAGTTATGCTGGTGTGTGCCACTGACTTCACACTTCACAGAAAAGTCCTCAGTTTTTATGACTGAGAACTATGTACTTATTTAACATCATCTAAAATAGCCAAAACCCCTAAAAGAGGGTGGTGACATCACCTGGTTAAACGGCAAATATTCAAGGACATGACCTTTCCTCCTTTCTCCCTAGTAGCTGGTGAAGTGAGATTCAAACCTTTCCCGTTCTCGCTTCGCTTACCCTCCTCTCTCCCCTCCTTTGCTCTAATATTCCAGGATCACACTACTGTCCCTACCTAAAGAAGCTGCAGGACAGAAAGGGCCATATTCTCTACAAGCAAGAAGGCAAATATTTTCTCTGTTCCTTTTCTGTTTGACCAAGTGAAACAGCAGGACCCTTCACTCCAGGTGGAAACCGACATCTCCATTGAAATAAACTTTTCTGACTCTTGACCTGTATGTAATTTCCCGAGAAGTCTAAGGGAAAGACTACTAGTCAAGGAAGGATGTGCATGTTCCCGAGCTACCTGGCAGCCTGTCCCACCAACTGCCCATCTTCTAAGCGGCTCTCACTTTCTGCCTCTGGACTAACTTCAGATATACGAGACACAACCCTCACTCTTGCCTTGGATCTGTTTCAGTCTGCTTCCTGAAAAACACATGTGCTGCATCGTTTGGTAGTGGCTTCTACCTTAGAGGTCTCAGGATAGAGGCTCAGCCCTCAGTGTGGTGGCACAGACAATGTGGAGGTTGCTGTGCTTAGCCATGACCATGCTGGTCCTGAGAGAATAGGATGTTGGCAGAGTAAGACTGGCCCTTCTCCACTATGGCTGCCCATCTCACCGTGGGGTCTGTCTCTCTTGTAGACACTTCTGCATCATGCTGCATTACCATACCAATGGTGTATAGCCAAGAAACATTTATGTTACTAAGAAGTGGTAATTAAATGTGATAGTGAGTTAATATAATTGCTCACTCTTGGATATTCAGCCTCAAAACTGTTCACTAAGTATTTATTTTTTCTACATGGTTCCCAGACTCAGATATTTTATTATAAAACACTTAAACAAACAAACAAACAAACAAAGGCCAATGTATAATAAAATAATCACTATCAATTAACAAAAAAAAACCCAAATCAAAACTAAATATTTACATAACCAGAATTATATACACGAATTTCTCATAGTTATAACTTCATATCAAATATACAAAATTAAGTGTATACACAACTCTTAGTCATAAAAACTGGGAACTTTTATGTGAAGAATAAAGTCAAAGGCAACCACCACCATAACTGATACTTCTACTTTTGATAGATCTTTTGACTAATACTTCTACTTTTGATTGATCTCAGTCTCTTGAGATCCCTAAACCAGTATTAAAAATTGGTTAACCAAGAAATTTAACTAAACCACAAGATTAAAAAAAAGCCCAATCAATACTCCAATTACAAACAACAAATACTACTCTTAACTTTCTCTTTCTGCCTTAATTACTAACTTGCATATAAGTATTGTATGCAAATTCAAAATGAGTTACTTATATACTGAAATATTTCTTTCATAGCTTTAGTTAGTATGGAAGAAATCCACATATAAGTCAAATGTCATTTTGCTAGGTAATTGGTTTAGGAGTCTCATATTCTTGTTTCAAATTGAGTCATGAAGATACACTACGACAACTTTTTTTTTTTTTTTTTTTTTTTTTTTTGGTTTTTGGAGACAAGGTTTCTCCATGTAACCCTGGCTGTCCTGGAACTCACTCTGTAGACCAGGCTGGCCTCGAACTCAGAAATCCGCCTGCCTCTGCCTCCCAAGTGCTGGGATTAAAGGCGTGCGCCACCACCGCCCGGCACACTATGACAACTTGTAAAGGTAGACAACTTCTGGTTCTTTAAAATTAGTAAATTTAAGATTCATTAATTCCACTCTGTAACTATCTTAAAGGAGTTTAATCAAAATATAGAAATTATTCACAAATAAAATTTTATTATGTTATTTACAATAGTAGACACCTTGTGGGGAGAAATCTACAACAGAAAATGTGTCTAAACAAATGATCATTTTCAGTTATGCAGCCATAAAATTCTATTTATACATGTAGCATCATGACATGATGTTAAATGGGAAAAAAACAAAATTGCCAATCCTAAATATGATAAAAATTGTATATATATGCAGAAATAAAAGACAATAAAATATTAATAGTATTTACATCTTTTATATTGGGGGATGGGATTTTTTGAGACAGGGTTTCGATATGTAGCGCCAATTGGCCTCTAAACCATGATCGTCCTGCCTCAGCCTCCTAAGTGCAAAGATTACAGGTGGGCACTACACTGTCTCACATGTGGCTGTTTCTGAATGACAGTCATCAGCAAATTTATTTTCAACAATGGGCATGTACCATTTGGTTCTGGTGGTTTCTGAAGCTTGAACTCAGGGTAGAGAAGCATGTTATTACTTTTATCCTGGGAGAAAGGGGAGGTTTCAATGTTTTTGTTTGCTTGTTTTAATACTAACTTTAAAAACTGTTTGCAACTCAAATATTTTAACTAAAACTGACTAATTCTATCTGCATACATGTGTGTTTGTATACCAGAGGGAAACAACTGCCTATATTAAAGGACAAGAGACCATAACAAAATACTAGGCTGTAATACAGTGGAGATAATCTTCAGGTCACTGCATCTGCTATTTTATTATTATAATTATTCCACTGTTACAGTTTGTTAGTTTATTATTTATTTTCTCCAGTTGCCTATAGTTTCCTACTTTTCTCTTGAGTGCTAAGGTTACAGGCATGTGAACATACAACTACTGTCCTTATAATGATCCGTATCAGAGATTTACAAATAAGCCATCCCGATTTGCCTTCTTGCCTTCTTTCTCCATGTCAAATTCAGACAGCTATATTAAACCAAAAAAAAAAAAAAAAAAAAAAAAAAAAATCCAGAAAGCCAAATGGAAACTCTAGAACAGAATGTGAATTTCTAAAGTCCTACAAACAACTAGTATTTTATTCTTATATGGAACTAAATTAATCACATCTTGCTTTCCTTTCCTTTCCTTTCCTTTCTTTTTCTTTCTTTCTTTTTTTGTTTTGAGACAAGTTCTCACTATATAGCCTTACTGTTCTGGAACTCCTATATAGACCAGGCTTGAACTCACAGATATCTGCTTGCTTCTGCCTCTCAAGTGCTGGCATTAAAGGTGTACACCACTGTGCCGTGCAAATCAGCTTGCTCTGCCTCTGAGTGCTGGACTAAAGGTGTGCATATCACTGCCCAACTGTGCTTTCATTCTTCACCCATATTAGGTTAAAATAATTTTCATAAAGTTTTCTGTTTTATTTTGACAAAATTCAGAAACTGAAACTCCCATAACAGATATGAATGGGTGAAAATATTTTAATTTGTCTTGGTAATAATTTCATCTTTGTAACTATTATAACATTAAATATTAAATAGATTAATTTACATAAGTGGGAATTCATGAAAAAGAAAAACTAATACACAGTATGATCCTCTGTTACCCAAAAGTATAAAGATATATATATGTCAGACTAAGGGAACAATATTCAGTAAGACCAGCATTTAAGTTAGTCTTCAAGGTAATAGTCTCTATGCCTGTAATTTTCCTCTATGCTCATTTCTATTTCCCAGTTTCACTATAAAAATACATGGATAACAAGAAAAAAATAACTACAAGGCAGGTAAAAATTAGAGCACTACAAAGGTGGTCTCTACTCTAAGATCCTTGAAGATCATGCTGGATGCTGAAGCTAAGGCCCTGTGAATGCTAGGAAAACACTTCAGCAACTGAGAGCATTCCCAGCCTACGATCCAGGTCAGATGCATGTCAACATCTCCAAATAAGAAGAGAGACTGGAAAAGAAAAAACACACTGAGGCTGGTGAGGTGGCTCAGTGGTTAAGAACACTTGCTGCTCTTGTAGGACCTGAGTTTGGTTCCTACTGCCTTGGCTCACAACTGTTTGTAGCTCCAGTTCCAGAGGATCTGATACCCTCTTCTGACATTTGCAGGCACCAGGTATACACATGGTACACATAAATACATACAGGCAAAACATTCATATACATAAAACAAAAATTTTAGATATTTTAAAAATGTTTTAAATAAACAAAACCAAATTTGATCTTCAGTATCTCCAGGTTATCTAAGTCCTTACTTATGCCTTAGCTGTGCTGAAGAGTCCAGGGACATAGCTGTCTTATTCTGTTAGTCTTTCTTACGAGCTCCCTTCTGTTGCAGCCAGTCACTGGTAGGAAAAATGAGGTTTTTAAATAATTAGTTTTCTAGTTTTTAACACTTTACTTAGTCATGCCAGGCGGTGGTGGCACATGCCTTTAATCCCAGCACTTGGGAGGCAGAGGCAGGCAGATTTCTGAGTTCGAGGCCAGCCTGGTCTACAGAGTGAGTTCCAGGACAGCCAGGGCTACACAGAGAAACTCTGTCTCAGAAAAAAACAAAACAAAAGAAAACAAAACAAAACCCCCCAAAAAAGCAACAACAAAAAAAAAGACGTCACTTAGTCTGAAAGATAAAAAAAGCAAAAAACCCACTTAAACCAAAGTCCTCATGAATCAGCTGAATTGGTTAACAAAAGAGCACTGTGTGAACGATGTTTTTACCTCAGTATCATAGGCTGGATTGTAGTCATTGAAACCAGAGTAAAGATCGTCTTCATCTGTTTCTGGTGCCAGATGAACATTTTCCATCATTTGTACCTGTTAAAAAATCAGCAATATAAAAATATTCCTGATGTAAGAATTTATTTTTCTGATGCTAGGAATTGAATCCAGAGCCTCAAGCATGCTACAAGTCACATCCAGGCCTAAGAAATAATTCTTAGTTGAAACAAAGAATTCTTCAAATTCATTCATATTTTTCTAGAATCCCTTTTCCAAATTATCTAAACTGTCAAAACATATATCTACCACCCTCATTCACATTTGTTCCACATCTTTTATGTAAGTTACAGGCAACAAGAGGGGTACAATTGCCTACCCTGATTTTCAGAGGTTAATATTAAGTAGAGAAAAACTGCAATGATCAATTACAATGTAGGGCAAAACCTATTATACCCCCAGCAATTATAAAGACCAACAACACACAAGGTCAGCAAAGGAGGGCAGCCAGAGTACCTACACATCATTAGTGGGAGCATAAAATGTTACAGCTTTGGGAAAAGGTCTGCTGTTTCATCCTATTAACCTTTTATGACCTAGAAATTCTATTTTTTTTGTGACAAAAATGAAAACATATGTATACCAAAATATTAACGTAAAAATGTTTATAGCAGTGTGTTAGTCCTAAGAGCCCCCAAAATGGTCAGAGTACGTAACCTGGAGTACTGTCACAATGAGAATATGCACAGCAACAAGGAGCATGGAATAGACGCTGTGCTGAAAGAAGTCTTATAGAAAACCAGCACACTGGGCCTTGCTTTACCTCTGTGAAGTCGCAGAAGAGGCAAAGCCAAGCTATACAAGACAACAGAACAATGGCTGCTTCTTGCGGCTGAGTAGTAGAGTAAAATTATGGAATGATAATAAATGTTCCATTTGGGTTGTGCTGGCATACAAGGTGAAAGCTTAGCAAGGGATGTAACTCCATGGTAGAGCACAAAAAAAAAAAAAAAAAAAAAAAAAAGTCAATACAAAGTGGAACAGAAGGAGAGGTGTGTAGTTACCACAAACACACACTGTAACTGTACTAACTACGTGAGTATCTAGAAAAGGATCCCAGAATGCTGCT
Organism: Rhabdomys pumilio; assembly: GCA_030674055.1. Taxonomy (NCBI): domain Eukaryota; kingdom Metazoa; phylum Chordata; class Mammalia; order Rodentia; family Muridae; genus Rhabdomys; species Rhabdomys pumilio. Next base: position 201,381,763 of record JANHMN010000001.1, on the reverse strand, counting down.
GAAATCAAGTCAGTATTTTAGGGAAACTGGGAGTGGTGGTGGGGACGGTAGTTTGTCAAGAAATGTAGCACTGAACTGCAATGTCTGTCTAACTTGCATCTTAGGTGTGTTAGTAAATTCCAAAGAAAATTCCATCTACTCTTGTTGTTTGGCATAATGCCAAGTTTATGTGGTTTCTCAGAATCTTTGGCATAGTAAAATAGTGCTCTGAGGATTCATATACTATAAACCCCACCCCCTACCCCTCACCCACTCCACCCCCACCATTTTAAATGTATTTGCTTTCATTTTCTGCAGATTTCTCTTGTAAGTTTCTGCCTCACCAGTTTCTCCTGTGATCTTTTTCCTGTGCAGCCTCTTCTGTTAGCTTAGGAATATTGTTTTGTTTTTGTTTTTCCAGTGAAGATCACACCAATGTGGCAGGGAGCTAAGGCATGGGTTAACCCACCTCTAAAAGCCCAGCAGTGCACCTTGGGGGCTTTACCTGTATCTGATTAATAACCAGAGACTCTACATTTATACCTCAGTTCAGGGGCCAGTAAAATGACTCAGCAGATAAAGATGCTTGCCACATACATCTGGTGATCTGAGTTCTATCTCCACAGCCCATGACAAGGTGACTGGAGGGAACAGACTTCTCAAAGCTGTCCTTTGGCCACCACAGGTGCTCTTGGCATGTACTCACCCCTTACCCTTACCATGCACACACAATAATAAACAAACACACTCTTTGGTTTAACATTGTTTTGCATTCTCTAACATGTGAAATAAGAATTCAGCACTCCTTTTGGGCCACCAGTGTGGTGTCAAGCTCACTGTTTGGCCTAGGCACAGCTAATAAATCTACCATTATTTCCCCCAGAGTGCTGCACACTGTTCTTTTGTTTGTTTGTTTTATTTTGTTTTTCGAGACAGATTTCTCTGTGTAGTCCTGGCTGTCCTGGAACTCACTGTGTAGACCAGGCTGGCCTCGAACTCAGACATCTGCCTGCTTCTGCCTCCCAAGTGCTGGGATTAAAGGCCTGCGCCACCACTGCCTGGCTGCAAACTGCTTCTTTAAACTAACATCTTCCAATTACTTGCTGGCTATTTTTGTTTTTGTTTTATTTGATATGCCTACCTTTGATGACCTTGTCAGTTTCACAAGTGATTTGTAGTTGTTTGCTTTGGGGAGTTGTTTTTTGTTTGTTTATTTTGTTATTTTTTTTGAGACAAGATCTTACTAGGTAACCCTGCTAGCCTAGAACTATATACACCAGGCTGGCATCCAACTTGCCAAGATCTGCCTGTTCTGTTTCCCTATTGCTCAGATTAAAGACATATGCTACCATGTCCAATAGAACACTGAGCTTTGAACCTCTTGGTTTGCAGAGTTGTGTAGCATTTTCTGGGTCAATATATCAGTGAACCATGCTCACTGTCTACTTCAGTTCTTTAAAACAGAGGCTCTCAACCTTCCCAGTGCTGTGACCCTTTAATACAGTTCTTCATGTTTTGATTAACCCTAGCCATAAAATCATTTTCATTGCTACTCCATAACTGCAGTTTTGTTACTGGTATGAACTGTAATGTAAATATCTGATACTTCTGATGGTCTCAGATGACCCCTGTAAAAGGGTCATTTGATGGCAAAGGGGTCATGACCTACAGCTTGAGGACCATTGACGTAAAAAGACCAAGACTCTTCCTTTCCAACTATCATTCGGGGCTTGGTGGCACTCTAAGGAAGTAGATTAGATGTAAAAGGCTCAGAAATTCAAAGTCAGCCTCAGCTATACAGCAAGCTAGCAGCCAGCATAGGTCTCAATAAATAATGTGTATTATTCACTGGGTTTCAGTATATTCAAATGGTGTACAACCATCACATTTTCTTCATCCTATAAAAACAAAAACCTGAGGCTCTTTAGCAGTTACTCCACATCTCTCCTTTTCCCCAAGCCCCCGAAAGCCACTAAATGACTTCCTGTACATTAGCCAAGACTTCATGTGCACGAAACTGTGCAGTATGAGGCATTTATGCCTAGCTTCTTTCATTTAGCATGTTTTCAGGGTTCATGATGCAGTTTCATTATATACTGCATCCATTTAATGGATGAATAATAAAATTACAACATTTGGCTTTTTTGTTCTTTAAGAGATGAATATTGGGTTGTCTCTATTCTTAGGCTTTTATAAATAACCCTCTTATAAATGTTTACATGCAGATTTTTACCTGAATGTTTTCTTTTTAAAATTTATGTGTCTGTGTTGGGAGCTGGCCAACATAGTTACTGGAAACTTAAGACCCCTGGAAAAGCAGCAAGTGCTTTTAACTGCTGAGCCATGTTTCTAGCCATAGGTAAGTATATGCTCAATTCTACTGGGTATATACTCAGTATGAAATGTCTGGGTCAAACCGGAACTCTGTTAGCTTCTGGAACAGCTGCCTGTTTTTTAAGCAGAGTGATAAATATTATACCATCCTAATCAACGTCCCTTGAGATGTTAGTCATTCCCTTTCCCAGTGTATACACACTGCATAGGCTACCTGCCCATTAGTCACATAGCAGTTATCTCCATTACCAGGTTAACTACTCTGGTATCATAGTCCTTGTTATTTTGCTAATCATCGGATAAGAACAGAGATGTTGGCAACCAAGCAAGTCAAAGAGAAGGCATAAAGTATCTCCTTTAAGAATCGACTCACTTTATTACATCCCAAGCATTGGGAAAACAGGACAGCAAAAAAAAAAAAAAAAAAAAAAAGTTAGAGCAACAAACCATATTTATATCACTTCCATCTCAATATAGTATTTTAAATACTTTTCCTTTACTATTACTGTTAATGTCTTATAGTGCCTTTTATAACTTAAATTTTATCATCGGTATGTATGTATATGAAAAATACAGTGTAAGAAGGATTAAGGTTTTAAACTTCCTTTATGGGCCTTTGTCTATATCCCTTACAGATAAGAGAAAAATCCTCTGCTACTCAGTGGCTCTCAAACTTGAGGATGAGTCAGAAGCTTAAAACTTTCATTTCAGCTCCTTGGCCATGAGTGCTTCTGATTCAGAAAATCTTAAGTGAAGGAGATTCCTTGATCTTTCAGAAAGTAAATTTATTGGGATTTCTTTTGGGGGGAGGGGTTGTTTTGTTTCTGAGACGGGGTCTTGTATGGCCTAGACTGGCTTTGAACTCAACATGTAGACAAGGCTGGCCTTGAACTGCCTCCTGCTTTTACATCCCAAGCACTGGAATGACAGGTATGAGTTATTCTGCCCGGGGATGACATCTATCTTTTTCCTTCCCTTCCTCTCTCCCTCCCTCCCTCTCTCCCTCCCCCCTTCTTTCTTTCTCTCTCTCTCTCTCTCTCTCTCTCTCTCTCTCTCTCTCTCTCCCCCCCCGCCCCGTGTGTGTGTGTGTGTGTGTGTGTGTGTGCGCGCGCGCAGGTACAAATGTGTGCATGTGGAAACAGAGGTCATCCTCTTAGGCTGCCTTGTTTTTTGAGACAAGATCTGCCCCTGGGACCTGGAGCTCAATTCAGCCAAGCTAAACAACCAGTGAGCAGCACAGATCCTCCTGCCTTCAACCAGCCACCACACTAGCTTAAGTGGGAACCAGGGACCAACTCAGGCCCTCATGCTTTTGCAGCAAGCACTTTACCAACTGAGCCATCTCCATAACCCTAGAATGTTGATTAACAAGTCCCCAAGTGATGCCGAAGCTGATGCTCTGGGGAGCACGATTTCAAATCACACTCTGAAGAACTTCCCACCTACAAGTGCTTCTGATGTCACTTTAGTCATATTCAAACAATCAGCTCTTAGAACTAGACCTTCCTTCTGGCTCTTAACTAGATCTACACACACACACACACACACACACACACACACACACACACACACACA
>JANHMN010000001.1:201311764-201377865 GCA_030674055.1 Rhabdomys pumilio | reverse complement strand
CACACACACACACACACACACACACACACACACACACACACACACACTGGGAGACATTATAGATAGCTGAACAGACCAATAGTGGTCACAAAAATTTAAAGATGTGGAAAACAAGGCTAGGAAATATTAAATGAATTAATTACTCTTCTCTAACAACTATGAGTGGCTAAGAAATAATACAATTCAGGATTTCTATATTCTCCAAGGTGTTTCAAAAATAATTTGGAATACTGTCATTTCAATACTGCCAGTGAAACTATTTTACATGGGAAAGTCCTTTCTTTTTATATACTTCTACCTTGCATACTCAAAATGTCTACAGTAGTTTCTCCAAAGTTCCCAAGCAGAGTTGAAAAAGGAAAAGTGAAATTTTAGGCTTGGGAAAACAGTAGCACCAGCCAGATTTCTTATCTATGCAACCACGGATTCAACCAACTAGAAACTGAAAACATTTAGGGGGGAAACTTTTATCTTTACTGAACATGCACAGGCTCCCCCCCCCTTCCCATTTCATTATTCCCTGAACAATTTGGCATAACAATCAATTACATAGCAATCAATAGTCTAAGATAACAAAATGGGAAAATGGCTTAGATACAATGCAAATATCATCTTATGTATGTGAATGAGCACCTGGGAAATTTGGTATTCAGGGAAAGTGGGTGTCCTAGAACCAACCCCCAAGATATATGTTTTTATCTTTCTAAGACCGCTTTATTCATTCTTTCCTCTACTTTTGCCTTTACTCCCGATTACTAGGCAGTAACAAAGTTTCACCTGATGCAAGTATTAGAAATGTTCGCTGTAACCCACTGTGAAACTCTAAAAGTTTCATTAGTGCAATAGCATCGCCAGGCCGTGTGACTGCCCCGGGTTGCCTTGCCAGGTGGAGAGGGAAAGTCCATCCTCCGATGAGGAGCGCCAACAAAGTGTAGGCTACGGAAGAGCATTCGCCAGAGCCAGGCTTGGGCGCCCCCAGCCTGCCTACCCTCGCGACCCGCCGCCGCCGCTCACGCACAGGGCAGGTTGAGGGCAGCAGGGAGGGTGGCCGCGAGAGACCGGGCCCTTCTCCTACCTCGCGCCGAGGGGGAGTGGGCTGACCACGAGTGGGCCGAGGAAAGAAGCGACACCTGAGTCTCAGCAGGCCAGAGCTGGACGCCCAGCCGTTGCCAGGCGCAACTCCAAGGAAGCCGCTCCCACAAGCCTCCGCGCCGCGTGGGCGAGGCCGGAAGCTCAGGACCGGAAGTGCGTGGCTGCTGGGACTTGTGAGCCGCCGACAGCGGATTCCCGAGGCTGACTTGGTATTAATGTTGGTCTAGGAGGATGCGTAGGAATGATCACAACAAGGAAACCAAGGTCGAATGAACCCCGAAGCAGCCATCCCCAGAGCAGGAGACCAGAGCGTGATGGCCGGGTGAATGAAACGTGTCCCGGAGCCACCAGGCGGCTTGGGAACCTTGGAAGACCGTTTTCAGTGGAACATTGCGTAGAATTGTACGCGTCACCCCATAAATTTGTCGTATTATCCTGTCTGGGTTCTCTCTAAGTAAAATCTGAAAAGTTAAAAAGTAAAGGTAATGTAATGCCAGATATGATGACGTACATTTGTAATCCCATCGCTTGAGAAGTGGAGACTGAATGCTCGGAGTACAAGACCAGCAGGGCCAGCAAAACGCAACTTCAATAAGTTGCAGTAACTTCAAAGTAACTTCAATACAGAAAGGCAAATACTAGAGTCAATCTTTCTTCCTTTCTTTCTTTCTTCCTTTCTTTCTTTCTTTTCCTTTAGGTTTTTCGAGACAGGGTTTCTCTGTGTATCCCTATTGTTTGTTTGTTTGTTTTTCTTTATTTTTTTGTTTGTTTGTTTGTGACAGGGTTTCTCTGTGTAGCTCTGGTTGTCCTGGAACTCTCTGTAGAGCAGCCTAGCCTCAAACTCCTTAGTGCTGAAATTAAAGACGTGTGCCACCACTGTCCCAGCACTGAATTCCGTTTTTTAATGACTGTACATCAGGGTGCCCAGTCGTTGTCTGAGAAGAAGACATTATGTTAAAGGTTTATCAGGCAACAGAGTTTTTATTTGTTCCTACAATAATTATTGACCAATCTGTTAACGTTTGTAATTAGTTACATGTAAAGTGGGATGGGAAGCAAACAAGCATGAATCCCATGACATGGGCAATGGAGTGAGTTCCATGTATGAATGTTAAGAACACTGGAGGAAAAGCAGATTTGAGGGAGAAATGAGTTTAGTTTTGAACGCATCAAGTGCCAGATGCCTATAGAATATGCAAGAAGAGATACTGAGTACACAGTTGTATATAACGATATAAAGCTCAGAGGAGAGGGATGGGAATATAGCTCAGGGTTAGGGTGTACCTGTGTAGCCCTGGCTGTCCTGGAACTCACTCTGTAGACCATGCTGGCCTCGAAGTCAGAAATCCACCTGCCTCTGCCTCCCAAGTGCTGGGATTAAAGGCGTGTACCACCACTGCCAGGCTGTGATCCAGACCTTGAAGCTGGAAGACACAGGTTTTTTTTATCTGAATCTTTACCTGAGATGACAGTATTTTGGTCTGGATCTTGAGGGATAGTGACCATAAAAAGCTTAGGCCTAGACTTGTTGGTACATACCTTTAATCCTAGGAGATAAAGGCAAGGAGATCTCTGAGTTCAAGGCCAGCCTGGTACAGAATGAGTTTCAGTTAGGCCCAGGCAAGGTGGTTCATGCCTTTAATTCCTCCAGGAGACAGAGGCAAGCAGATCTCTGAATTCAAGGCCAGCCTTGCAGGATAAACACTAAGCCTGTGACTCTACCTAATTAGATATTTAGTAGGAACTAGAGGACTTCTCACCTATGCTATCCAGAAAATACCATTAAGTCTAGTTAAATATTTTAAATGATCATAATACCTTTTTTTAGACTTTGTCTCCAATTTAGGATCTTGATAAGTAAGAATTATAATTCTTTAAAAAGATAAACACTATTTTTGCAACTGACACCAATAAAGTTCAAAGAAATTATCTCCTGACCTTTGGACAAAATATTTAGAGCCTGTATTGGAAATAAAGAGTGCACTCATATTTTAACCCAAAGCTTGGAACTGCAGAATTTCTTACTTCTAAGATACAGATTAGCTGGGCGGTGGTGGTGCACGCCTTTAATCCCAGCACTTGGGAGGCAGAGGCAGGCGGATTTCTGAGTTCGAGGCCAGCCTGGTCTACAGAGTGAGTTCCAGGACAGCCAGGGATACACAGAGAAACCCTGTCTCGAAAAACCAAAAAAAAAAAAAAAAGATACAGATTAACTTAATCTTGCCATTCATTTCAATCTGTTCTCATATAAATGGACACTGGACTGTAAATTACCTTAGTAAAAGGATCTAGCCACATCATTAAAACCACAGCTACTAACTTGCTGAAATTAACATGAGCTATACAAGGAACCATGATGTGCTGCAAACTGTATCCACATTGCATGGCCCAAAGGTATTGGATAAAGATACTAGCTCTGTTCAAAAAATTTACATCAAAGGGGTCCAAGTGTTCATTTTATAGCATACTGCTGACCAACCAGAAGGTATCAAGATGGGTGACTAAAGGTCACTCTCGACTTCCTGACTTTTTAAGTGCAGGTCATCAAACCCAGTGCTTTACACATCCTGGGTATGTGCTCTACCTCTGACCTACATCCCCAGCCCAATATTGATGATTTTTCAAAGGATGAAAAAGGCACTGTCGTAGCCTTCTGATTGGAAGGTATATATGAAAAGAAAATAAGGCATCTGTGTGGCTCACTTCTCTAATCCTAGTACTTTGGCAATCGAAGCAGGAGAATGGTGTGACTTTCAGGTCACCTTGAGCTGAAGAGTGAGACCATGTCTCATTGACCCAACTACCCCCCCCCCCACACACACACAAAGGAAAAAGAGAAAAGTAATGATCACAAATACAAAGTTACTCCATATACTAGTCAACAAAGAAGTATATCCATGAAGAGAATCTTCTTTCCAGTAACCAGAGAGCCTCAAGATGCAGAAAATCAAACTAAAGCCCTCATTATAAGGTTGGCTGAATTACAGCAAAAAAATCAAGTCTCAGCCTCAGACAGTGTCGGCAGTTAAAGGAAGGGCAGTAATTGGCAAAGAATGGGATCCTATAACTTGGGATGAGGATGTGTGGGAGGACAGTAGTAAAGCTGGGAACCTTGAGGTTCTCAAGGGTTTACCACACCTGAGGAAGTAGTACCCTCAGCCCCATCCCTTGAAATATTGCCCTTTTCAGCTGAGGAAATTAATCCTTCATTGTCTGCTGAACCAGCAGTGATTTTCTTTGAAGAAAATGCCAAACAAGACTGATGCTCCTCCAATTACATTTATGAATAGACGCAAGGCAAGGCAGACCCCTATGGGGATGTAGGAAATGTAGTCCTCCAGGAAGTGTACTCCACTACTAAGAAGCTTAAGGAGTTTGCTAATTCATTCAAGCAGAAGTCTGGGGAATATGTGTGGGAATGAATTTTAAGGGTATGGAATAATGATGGAAGGAACATAAAACTAGGTCAGGCTGAGTTTATTGCTAGAGAACTTCTGAGTGGAGATTTTAGGTTTAATATGGAAGCTTGCACAGTTTTAAAAATATGGTGTCAGAAGTTTGTTTGAATGGTTGGCTGAAGCGTTTATCAAAAAATGGCCTACTGAAAAGGAGTTGGAGATGCCTGATATCCCTGGGCTTAGTGTCGATGAAGGGACTTTAAGGCTCAGGGAAGCTGCAATGCTAGAGTGGATACGCTGTGTAAAATCTAAACGTCCACAATAGGAAGGCCCAGAAGACATGTCCTTCATGAATCCTATAAGATGCAAACTGGCGAGAGACCAGCACATTTGAAGAGTTTTGCCCTTTTCCTTGTGCCAGACCTTAGGGTTGGAGATGTTCAATTGGATGAATTAAATGCAATGGGTTTAATTGGGCCCCAAGGTAACAAGGGCTAGGTGGCAGCATTGAGTCTCCAGAGACAAGGTGATCACAGTTATTATAATGGGCATTGTAGACAAAACAACGTTTATAATGACCTAGCCCATAATGGTCAGCACAGGAGAGGTGAAATTTATAATGGCATATAAACCTTTGGTACTGGCTAATCAATCATGGTGTTTCCAGGCATGAAATAGATAGGAAGCCTACTGCATATCTCTTTGATCTGTATAAGCAGAAAAATTAAAAAACAAAAACAAAAAACAAAAAAACGTTTACATTGGTTCATGACAAAAGGCAAGCTCAGCCAGTGAATCGATTTCCAGACTTGAGTCAATCTGGGCTATACTCTCTGCAGGAACAAAGGAAGGCACAAGAGAAGGTTTATTCATTCTTTGCCTGTGCTGCTGACGTCAGCATCACTAGTACTGAAAACTTCTGAAGAGAGGGGCCATGCTCTATATTTCTCAGCATGTTCCATGAAGTAGGATACATTTTTCTCAATGTTCTAAGTGTTTTTCTTAAAATTTGGTTTGATAGTTCATATTTATTTATTTATTTATTTATTTATTGGATATTTTATTTACATTTCAGATACCATCCCCTTTCCCTGTTTCCCCTCCCTATCCCATCCCCCTTTCTCCTTTTTGCTTCTATACATTTTTTAAATGTTAATCAAAGGCTTTATAAGTTTGGTAATGCTCAATAACAAGATGCCCAAACAATCAGAAGTGTAACCCAGTACCCAACCTAGATATATCAACTGTCTTTGACTAGCAGAAACACGTAAACATCCACCTCCATGTTATTCGTTATTCTCTCTCTCTCTCTCTCTCTCTCTCTCTCTCTCTCTCCCCTCCCTCTCTCATCACCTAGCTCGTCCTCTCCTTCTCCTCCTCCTCTCCTTACTCCTCCTCTTCCTCTCCTTACTCCTCCTACCTTAGATCCTCCCTTCCTGTTAAAATAAAACTTTTCTCTCAAAATACAATTAGAGCATAACTATACCAATTTGTGTCAGTAGGGTACAAGATAGACCTAATACCCAGTCCATCATTTTGTTGACTAACCAGAACCTCTGTCATCTCGCCTAACTAAGAGACTTAGTTCTGAACCTGGCTTTTCTCTTGACTTGGGAATGAATGTCAGCTGAAAACTATCCTCTCAAATCTTTTCTCTCAAAGTAAATAGCCGGGATTGGCTATGAGACTATGTCTTCAATCCCATCAGAAATCCAGAATGACTGAGTTAACTGAAATTATGGGAAGCACAAAGCATAGCTTCTAAAACTTAGGCAATTTATAGACCGTTGAACACCTAGACAGTCCCTATACTACAAAATGTTGGAGCATCCAGTCTTCAACCTTCTGGCCCAGGATAATCTGACAGACCCAATGATGCAGAATTATTAAGGGCTGATTACTCTGTCTTGGCAGATATAATCAGTCAACTATTCCACAAGTGTGTCCTTTTTTGGACAGTAATTTGTCTGTAGATGAAAAGACAATTCTTGCCTAGTGGCTGTCTCACCACAACTGGAGTAACTCTAAAGATGCTCAATTTCTTCTTAGAATCTTAGACAGGAAGCTAGCTGTCAGGAGCAGACAAGTCTCTAATCAAAATGAACATTAATACAGAAATGTTTGTAACATCAATTTCGTGGACTTCTGATGTTTTGAAAACCAACTATTTATGTAAGGTAATCTGGACTGTTGTCTGTTAACTCCTCTCAGATATTTCTAAATAAAATATAGAAAACACCCTAACAATAAATTCAAAGCCATGAATTTGCTATAGGCCCTTAATTCACAGGCTAACCATCTCAAATCAGTTAAAAAAGTTAAAGACTGGGTCTAAGCCTTGTATTCCTTAATGTGTTATATAGGTACAATGCCTATGAGAGAGAGAGAGAGAGAGAGAGAGAGAGAGAGAGAGAGAGAGAGAGAGTGTGTGTATCCCCACTGAAGACAGAAGAGGGCATTAGGTCCTCTGGAACTAGAGTTATAATTGTGGGCTGCCCAGTGGGTGCTGAGACAGCATCTCTCTAGCCCTTCTGAAGGAGCCTTCTAGTTTCCTGTCTGTGCATGTGCTGTACATGATACTTGTGCTCTCCTATAATGAGTCGCTAGCAATGTCCTTCCCTGTGAGGACAATGAGCCGCTGCATCCTAGTCAACCCAGGCTGTCCCTGGAGAAATAGACCTATTGACCTAATCTTTGATTCCAATTATCTGTCCACGGACTTGAATTAAACATGAGAAGGGCCTTGTAGAGCTCTCTAAGCATCAGGTACTAGAGTGTACTCAAGCACATAGCATTTGCTACATACTTAATTAAGTACGTACTTAATTAAGGAAGGATCCTTAATCCTTCAGTCCCCCAGCCTTTTGTGGGACTGTCCTTATCTCATAGCCATTGATTCTATCCTGTGGGCATAGTAGACACAAATACAAGATTCTCAGGGTTAGGCTTTATTGGTTATACTGAAGGCTAAATGAGGCCTTGGGTACCTCTGGTGTCTTCAACTAGGGGAGAGCAAACTCCACAAGGGGTTCCCAGGGTTCAGGGCAGGAGAACACACGTGGCTTCTGGCCAGCCAGCCCTTCAAGGTGTCTCTGTGCCTCCCCATGGTCTGAGAAGTCCTGGTGGGGAGGGTGGGGTTTGGAGGGGGTGTTCCAGAGGGTCTCCGCTGCTCTGGGATTAAGATGGCGACTTTCGGAGAATAGACCTTAGGGACACAGACCTCTTTGAGACAGAAGGCCTGGGCTTTGGGGACGCAGTGGCCTGTCTTGGCTCCTGAAGTAGAGACCTGGAACACTGGCTGGATTTTGGTGATTGAAGGTCTACAGACCGGAGGCTCCGGGCCTGGAAGAACGTGCCGGTGATTTGAACTGATGCTTGGGTTGCAGGCTTTTGACTGTGGAGGATCTCTTCCTGGGACTCTGCTCCCACCGGACTTTTTTGGGGGAGCAGATGCAAAGCCTTGGCCTGGCCCCGAGGCAGGCGGAGGCCATAGCCAATGCCTAGTCGGAGAGGCCCAGATTTCTGGCCCTGGGCACAGGGCAGTAGTTGAGGGAAGGCAAGCAGATGGGGTATGGTCTTGTACTTGGGGGTGGGGCAAGACGGGGTGCGGAGCTGGAGGCACACTAGACATATGGGGTACTCCACGACTGGGGGCGGGCCGGTTGTACCTAGCCACAGGCGCTGCAGAAACTGTAGCTTCAGGTCTCGTGCAATTCTTCGGTGCCCCACATGGACCACCAGGGCTTGAGCGAGGGCCCCTGGGTCCTTGAATTCTGCAGGGCCCACCTTGCTTGGCACACATTCCCCTGCCGCTACAGAGGACTCGATGCTTCTGGACGGAGGCCACTGCCATGCTTGCTTGTTACTCTGAATTCCTTGAGAAGGTGAGATGGGGCTGGGGGAAGTGATCCTGGTGCTTTGAAAGTCCTGGAGGGGGGAAGGGAACTGGTAGGAGTGAGGAGAGGAATTTTGTAGCTGGGAAAGAGAGGGGGGGCGGGTAAGAGGGGGAGAGAGACAGAGCTGATAGTTGGAGGGAGAGGTGAAATGAGGAGAGGGGAGTTTTTCACCAAAATAAGTATAGTTTTGGCGAAAGCAAAACTTGCTGTCTCTTGTGGGAGAGCAAGAGTAGAGAAGAGGAACAGAGTCAGAATTCGAGTCTGAAGAGCAGAAGTGAGGCCCAGGGGAGTGAGTCTGTGTCAGAGAAGAGAAAAAAAACGCGTGCGTGGTGGTGGGCAAAGGAAAGTGGGAAGAAGAGAGGGTCTGATGGGGAGAAAGAAATGCTAAGTCGGGTGGAGGGGAGTCAACAAACTGTGAGAGGACCTGAGGGGGACACTCTGGGGGTGCTGAGTTCTGTAGCAGCACCTGGTCCTTGTTTTGAGGCAACATTGCCTTGAATCCAGGAGGGAAGGGGACGGGGTGACAAGACCAGTGGTTAGAGACCTAAGAGTCAGTCAGTGTGGGGATCTCTGAAGCCGGCTGTGGCTGGTGGTCAAGGCTGCCTTCTGTGCACAGTGTGGCCGCAGCAGCTGGGTTCTGCTGCAGACAGCAGCAGCAGGCCAAGGGGACATGTGGCCTCTTCTACCTGGCTGTGGCATGCTCAGTCCAGAGCCTGAATCTAAGCTTGGCTCCTCAAGTTTCCTCAGCCATTCGCTGGGGATGTATGGAGAGGGAGAATGAGAGCTGTCCCTGGGGAGCTGAGGGACAAGCGCAACTCTCTGTGTGGAATCAGGAGGAAGACACAGTCTGTAGGACCTGTGGAGAAAAAGACAGAGGTCAAAATGTCGGGATGATTTATCCACTTCTGGATTCTGCGTCAGGTGCTCATTTCCAGTGTGAACTCAAGACCCTCGATGTGAGGTCTTTGGATGTAGTTCAGCTGGTACATTGCTTGCCTAGCATACATGAAGTCCTCGCCATGATCCCCAACCTCACTTAAGGGCGGCATGCTGGCACAAGCCTGTAATCCCTGTGGAGATAGAAGGAGCTCGAGGCTAGCCTGGGTTCCACGAGTCTATCTCAAAACAACAAAGACTAGCAGTTTGTCACCTTTGAGGTGAGAAAATCTGGCAAGGTGCTGTTGAGAAGGTTGGAAAAGTGGAGATTAAGGCTGGAAGGAGGGAGGGAATGAGGGGACATGGGCAGCAAAGAGCAACGAGGGCCCAGATGGGGAAAGGGCTGGAGAGGACTGTGCAGTGCTTTACCAACGTGTGTGCCTTCCACCGTTTCAAAAGACACTTCACCAAATAGGAGACCTGGAAGAAAAAGCAGAGTCACAAAACAGTCTATGTACCCTCCTCCCGCCCCAACACTCTGACCCCTAAACTGACTCTGACCCAGTATTCCAGTCTGAGCGGTGCCCTCAGTCCTTTTTCTGGTACACAGAGCTCTTCTGTGGTACAGAATTTTGTCCTAATCCTGACATACAGATTTTGTAAGCATCCTGGTTTCCTGGCATGCTGGTTCCCCTGGCCTCTTGTCACTCTCAGCACTCAGCCCTCAATCCTTCTTCCTCAGCCTGGCCTTGGCTGAGAAGGATTATCAGAGCCAGTGGCAGCAACAGTAGGGACAGCTGGTAAAAGGCTCCAAGACACAGTGGGAGCTGAGGAGCTCCTGAATGCAGCTCTCCCTCTCTGGCATCAAAAGCCCATGTCACAGAGGTCAGATAATGACATCATAGATTCTGCCTTCTCCTCACTCTCAATGCTCTGGGTGTTTGTCAGGGACCTGCAAAGGCTGTTTTGGTAAAATATTTCAGGTAGAACTGTTTGATGTATACCCACAAACCTAGCTCTGCTTGTCTGCTCTTAATATTTACAGGTCTAGTCAATCTCCAGGAGACGGGGCTGAGTCATGCAACTTCCTCATTGGCTTGCTGTCTGAGGGAAGTAACTGTGCTCCATACCATTTCATCTTTGGAATATTACTGTATCTTTTAATAGCTATTTTTAAAGATTTTGCTTATTTAGATGTATGTCACATGCTTGCATGTGCCCTTGAAGGCCTGAAGAGGGCTGGATCTCCTAGAGCTAGAGTTTTAGACACTTGTGAGTTGCCTAATATGGGTGCTGGGATCTGAATTCCAGGCCTCACAAGCAGGAAGTGCTCTTAACCACTGAACATCTTTTCAGCCCCTTAACTGTTTTCTTTTATTAAATGGTTTATTTGCTTTTTTTTTTATGTGTATTGGTGTTTCACATTTATGAATGTATGAGGGTGTGTCTCAGGGTTTCTATTTCTGTGACTACCATGATCAAAAACCAAATTGGGGAGGAAAGGGTTTGTTTGGCTTAGCTTATACTTGCAGATCATAGTCCATCACTGAAAGAAGTCAGGACAGGAATTAAAGCAGGACTGGAAGGAGGAGCTGATGCAGAGGCCATGGAGCGATACTGCTTACTGGCTTGCTTCATATGGCTTGCCCAGCCTGCTTTCTTATAGAACCCAGGACCACCAGCCCAGGGATGGCACCACCCCCCATGGGCTGGGCCCTTCCCCATCAATCTCTAATTGAGAAAATGAATTACAGTCAGATCTAACAGAAGCATTTCCTCAACTGAGGCTTCTTTCTCTCTGATGACTCTAGCTTGTGTCAAGTTCACACAAAACCAGCCAGTACAGGGCATCAGATCCCTTGGAACTGGAGTCACAGACAGTTGTGGGCCACCTTGTGGGCTCTGGAAATTGAATCCTCTGGAGGAACGGCTAATGCTTTTGATCACTGCACCCTCTCTACAGAAACAGTCATGTTCTTAACATTGTGTAGTGTCTGTGTTCATATGTGTGAGTTAATGCACATGTTGGTGTGTCCATGTGAAAGCTAGAGATTGCTGTCAGATGTCTTTCTGAATCACTTTTCCACTATACTTTGCCTGGAGTAGCCTGGCCAATGAATTCTAGTGATCTGCCTGTCTCTTCCTCCCCACTGCTGGGTTCTAGGAAAACAAAGTATTTCCATGTGCTTATAGATTGTTTATATCCAAATGTTTGGCCCATCATTTAATTGTTTTTTGTCATTGAATTTATTTTTTAAGTTTTTATGTGTATGGGTGTTTTGCTTGCATGTATGTCTAAATGTACTATGTTCATTCCTGGTGCCCTCAGAGGCCAGAACAGGCCATCAGAGCCCTTGTGACTGGATATACAGATGTTTGTGAGTTGCTATGTGTGGGTTCTGGGAACTGAAGCCCAGGTCCTCTGGAAGAGCAGCTGGTGCTCCTACATGCCGAGTTGTCTCTCCAGCCCTTGCATTTACTCATTGTATGTGCACAGACACACAGCACACATGTGGATGTCAAAGGGCAAGTTGATCCCTCCTTCCACATGTAGGTCCTGGAGTCATCAAGCTTAAGGCAAATGCTTTTGTCTGCTGAACCATTTTGCTGGCCACAGTATTTTTATTGTTTGCTTTTTGATTCCCTGAAGCATTTCACCCCAATAATGGACCATAATAAAATTAGGGACGAGTACCCAGAGTGGCTTGTGTAATACTGGAGAAGGGGGATGCTGGGGAGATGGTAAAGTGCTTCTTGGATAAGCATGAAGACCTGAGTTTGGATCCCTAGCACCCACATAAAGCTGAGCACAGAGGCTCACATACATCTCCAGGCCCCCAGCCCTGGGTGGCAGAGGCAGGGGGGTCTTGGAGGCTTGCTGGTCAGCCACCCTAGCTGAAATGATGAACACTAGGGTTAGTAAGAAACTCTCAATAAATAAGGTGGACAGCAGTAGATGAAAACCCCTGGCACTGACCTCTGACCTCCACATGCACACAGGGCACCATTTCCTCCATATCCTCTCCTCCCCAACACATACACAAGAGAAGGGCACTTGGAAAAGGCTGGAGAGATGGCTCAGTGGTTAGGAGCACTGACTGCTCTCCCAGAGGTTCTGAGTTCAATTCTCAACAGCCACATGGTGGATCACAACCATCTGTAATGGGATCTGACACCCTCTTCCGGTATGTCTGAAGACAGCTACTGTGTATTCATATACATAAAATAAATAAATCTTTAAATTAAACAAAGGAATATAGAGGTTGAGTCCTGGCCACCAGGACTGGCAAGACTTGAGGCTATGCACAAAGATCCACAAAATCCCAGATAAACTGGGCTATTTGGTTACCCTACTATTTAAGCCTTTTGGGACTTGTTCACCTTATAGGGACATCAGCTAGAGATTGACATCACTAATCTGGAGAAATCCCTTGTTTTGCTGTCTGAAGTGATCTCCAAAAATTGCAAAGGACTTTACTGGACTTGATTTACCCTCTTACAACAATAAAGACTGTGTACAGCTCTTGACTGTGTACAGCCCTTAAAGAAGAATGTTTCTCTTATATAGACAAGACAGAGATGGTTAAAGAGAGCATGAAAAGGGTCAGAGAAGGCCTTGAAAAGAGACAGACAGACAGACAGACAGACAGACAGACACACACACACACACAGAGAGAGAGAGAGAGAGAGAGAGAGAGAGAAGGAAAGAGAGAGAGAGAAAGAAAGAGAGAGAGAGAGAGAGAGAGAGAGAGAGAGAGAGATGAGAGAGAGCTGGTACAAGAATTGGTTTTCAACCTCTCAATGGTTGTCAACCCTACTTCCTTTCATTTAGGGACCATTAGTTGAGATATTTTTGCTTATTTCTTTTGGTCCCTGGCCTTAAATAGGCTTACTAATTTTGTGAAGCAACAGATAGATAATTTGATAGCAAAACCTATTCAGATACATTATCATAAGTTAGCTATGGAGGATCATGAGACTCAAGACGAGGTTGTCACTTCATCCAGGATGTTCCCAAACCCCACCTCCACTTAACCTAAAAGAGGGGACATCCACCCCTAGACCAAGCAGAGAGGGGCCACCCAGAACCCCCTCTGACTGGCAGTCTAAATTCTTGTTTAGGCTGGGAGGCTAAGCACTGCAAGGGAATATAAAATTTAAAATATCTTTCTGGGTTCCCTGAGGGACAAGCCTGACTGCATAGGGGTTGATGTCAAAAGTGTCCCCTCTCCAGGAAAAAGACATCAGGATGGGTATGGCTCTCACGTCTCACTGAACAACGACAGGGGGACCGGACCGGAACTATTACAAGGTCCCCTTTAATTACTGGAAGTCAGGCTTCTATCCTCACCTTTGCAAAATTGGACTTGTTACAGTCCTTCTATACTTGGAGAAGGCAGGAGATGTCAGGGGCAGCCCTGCTTATACACTGAAGGCTTAGAATCAGCCACAGGCCTGACATAAATGCCTGCTAATACAAAGTCTTGGGTTTCTGTGGAAAAACACTGAAACAGTTACTGTTTTTTATTGGATATTTTATTTACAATTCAGATACCATCCCCTTTTCCCATTTCCCCTCCCTAGAAAACCCCTATCTCATCCCCCCTTCTCCTTTTTGCTTCTATACATTTTTCTTTTAATGTTAATCAAGGACTTTGTAAGTTTGGTAATGCTCAATAACAAGATGCCCATACAATCAGAAGTGTAACTCAATATCCAACCTAGATATATCAACTATCTTTGACTGGCAGAGACACGTGAACATCTGCCTCCATGTTTCTATCTATCTATCTATCTATCTATCTATCTATCTATCTATCTATCTCTATCTCCCTCTATCTCTCTATCTCTCTCTCTCATCACCTAGCTCCTTCTCTCCTCCTCCTCTCCTTACTCCTCTTCTTCCTCTCCTTACTCCTCCTACCTTAGATCCTCCCTTCCTGTTAAAATAAAACTTTTCTCTCAAAATACAATTAGAGCATAACTATACCAATTTGTGTCAGTAAGGTACAAGATAGACCTAATACCCAGTCCATCATTTTGTTGACTAACCAGAACCTCTGTCATCTCGCCTAACTAAGAGACTTAGTTCTGAACCTGGCTTTTCTCTTGAGAATGAATGTCAGCTGAAAACTATCCTCTCAAATCTTTTCTCTCAAAGTAAATAGCCAGGATTGGCTATGAGACTATAAGTCTTCAATCCCATCAGAAATCCAGAATGACTGAGTTAACTGAAATTATGGGAAGCACAAAGCATAGCTTCTAAAACTTAGACAATTTATAGACCGTTGAACACCTAGACAGTCCCTATACTACAAAATGTTGGAGCATCCAGTCTTCAGCCTTCTGGCCCAGGATCATCTGACAGACCTAGTGATGCAGAATTATTAAGGGCTGATTACTCTGTCTTGGCAGATATAATCAGTCAACTATTCCACAAGTGTGTCCTTTTTTGGACAGTAATTTGTCTGTAGATGAAGAGACAATTCTTGCCTAGTGGCTGTCTCACCACAACTGGAGTAACTCTAAAGATGCTCAATTTCTTCTTAGAATCTTAGACAGGAAGCTGTCAGGAGCAGACAGGTCTCTAATCAAAATGAACATTAATACAGACATGTTTGTAACATCAATTCTGTGAACTTCTGACATTTTGAAAACCAACTATTTATGTAAGGCAATCTGGACTGTTGTCTGTTAACTCCTCTCAGACATTTCTAAATAAAATATAGAAAACACCTTAACAATAAATCCAAAGCCATGAATTTGCTATAGGCCCTTAATTCACAGGCTAATCATCTCAAATCAGTTAAAAAAGTTAAAGACGGACTGGGTCTAAGCCTTATATTCCTAAATGTGTTATATAGGCACAATGCCTATGAGAGTAACAATATTAATCTCACTTTTATATCAATAGAAGCTCATACCAATGAAAATGTTAAATTCGAAATCAAAGTAAATTTTGTACCATTTAAGAAATTATAACTTCATCTTAATAACAATTATGCATATTTCTACTAATAGGTTATGGCTATGCAATAAATCCTAGCTAATCCTCCCTGTTCCAACAAAGCCACTACTTTTCCCTAGAAAGACAGCCCAATATTAACCACCTTAGTCCTCAAGCCCAGGGAATAGGGGTACCGACTCTTCATTAACTTTTTCAAGTTGATTATAGGAGTTGAGATATTAGAACAGTGGCAGGGGAAAGAGTAAACTGATAAATCTCTGACTCTGTGTCTTCACTGCATCCAGGTGCAATTCCATGACATTAGAGGTTTGAGTAGTTCTGCTCATCTTGCTTGATGAGTAGAATACTCCAAGGCTGTGTATTCTACAATATACAACTCTCAAAACAAATTTTAGTATCAAGATAATTTTTTGTTTGAATTCTGGAATCTAGTCTTCTGGCAGCCTGTCTCTGTCATGTCTAATCTATATAATTCTGAGAGTTTCGATGAGGGTGTGCTCCCACCATCCTCCCATTCCCACCTCCCTGCTCTTGAATTTCCCAACACTAGGGCATCCAAACTTTCAGGCACCAAGGTCCTCCACTTCCACTGATGCCTAACTCCTTACCTCATCCCCTCTCCTCCAATTACTATGAAGGTGTACTCCCACCATTTTCCCATTCCCACCTCCCTGCTCTTGAAATTCCCCAACACTAGGGAATCCAAACTTTCAAGCATCAAGACCCTTCACTTCCACTGATGCCTGGCAAGACCACCTTCAACTACCTATACATGTGGAGCCATGAGTTCCTTTCTTTGTGTTCTTTGGCTGGAGATCTTAGAATGGCTATTCCAGCTTGTTTCTTAGAACCTTTTGCTTGAAAATTTTTCCAGCCTTTTACTCTAAGGTAGAATCTGTCTTTGTCATTGAGGTGGGTTTCCTGTATGCAGCAAAATGCTGGGTCCTGTTTATGTATCCAGTTCATTAGCCATTGTCTTTTAATTGGGGAATTTAGTCCATTGATGTTAAGAGATATTAAGGAACAGTGATTGTTGCTTCCTGTTATTTTTGTTATTAGAGGTGGAATTATCTTTGTGTGGCTATCTTCTTTTGGATTGGTTGGAAGAGGATTAATTTCTTGCTCTTTCTAGGGCATAATTTCCCTCCTTGTATTGGAGCTTTCCCGCTATTATCCTTTGTAATGCTGGGTTTGTGGAAAGATATTGTGTAAATTTGGTTTTGTCATAGAATATCTTGGTTTTTCCATCTATGATAATTGAGAGTTTTGCTGGGTATAGTAGCCTGGGCTGGCATTTGTGTTCTCTTAGGGTCTGTATGACATCTGTCCAGCATCTTCTACCCTTTATAGTATCTGGTGAGAAGTCTGGTGTAATTCTGATAGGTCTGCCTTTATATGTTACTTGACCTTTTTTCCTTACTGCATTTAATATTCTTTCTTTGTTTTGTGCACTTGGTGTTTTGATTATTATGTGATGGGAGGTATTTCTTTTCTGGTCTAGTCTATTTAGCGTTCTATAGGCTTCTTGTATGTTTATGGGCATCTTGTTCTTTAGATTAGGGAGGTTTTCTTCTGTAATTTTGTTGAAGATATTTTTTGGCCGTTTAAATTGGGAATCTTCACTCTCATCTATACCTATTATCCTTAGGTTTGGTCTCTTCATTGTGTCCTGGATTTCCTGGATATTTTGTGTTAAGAACTTTTTGCATTTTGCATTTTCTTTGACAGTTGTGTCAATATTTTCTATGGTATCTTCTGCATCTGAGATTCTCCCTTCTATCTCTTGTATTCTGTTGGTGATGCTTGCATCTATGACTCCTGATTTCTTTCCTAGGTTTTCTATTTCCAGGGTAGTCTCCCCTTGTGATTTCTTTATTGTTTCTACTTCCATTTTTATGTCCTGGATGGTTTTGTTCAATTCCTTCACCTGTTTGGTTGTGTTTTCTTGTAATTCTTTGAGGGATTTTTGTGTTTCCTCTTTAAGTGCTTCTACCTGTTTACCTGTGTTCTCCTCAAATTCTTTGAGAGTGTTATTTATGTCCTTCTTAAAGTCCTCTATCATCATCATTAGAAGTGATTTTAAATATGAATCTTGCCTTTCTAGTGATATGAGGAATTCAGGACTTTCTTGTGTTGGAGAACTAGGTTCTAATGATGCCAAGTACCCTGGGTTGCTGATGCTTATGTTCTTGTGCTTGCCTTTCACCATCTGGATCACCTTAGTGCTACCTGCCCAGTCTCTGACTGGAGCCTGTCTTTCCTATTATCTTGGTTATATCAGAACTGTGTGGGGTGGGTGTTACTACTGGGGTTAGAGCGGGGCCCTCTTCCTTTGGGTTCTGTGAGATTGGGGGCAGAGCTGCCGCCCGGGATCTGCAAACTGCTTGGGCCCAGACCGGAAGGCGATAGTTCATACTTATAATCTCAGCACTTGGGAGCCAAAAACAGGAAGATTGTGAGTTTGAAATCTGTCTAAATAAATAAAATATAAAAATATGAGCCACATTCATTTGTTCATACCTGTTGTCTTGGCACTTGAAAGATATAGGTAGTGGGATAAGAAATTCAAGGTTATAATGTGTTAGAGGATGGGCATCTTAGTTTACTCTTTGTTGTTGTGATAAAGACCATGACCAAGAGCAAGTTGAGGTGGTTTATTTGGCTTACTCCGAGTTACAATCCACTGGGGAAAGAGAGCAAGAACTCAAGGCAGACCTAGAAACAGGAAGTGAAGCAGGTCATAGAAGAATGCTGCATATTGGCTTGTTCTCGATGATTTGCTCAGCCTGCTTTTATATGCAACCAATGCCACCTGTTGAGGGATGGCACCACACACACTGGCCCTCAGTAAACTTGCTTATAGATAGGCCAATAAGATGGCAGCATTTTTCTCGGTTGACATTCCCCCTTTTCAAGTGACTCTAGCTTTTTCAAGTTCACAAAAAACTATCCAGCATGGGATACATAAAATCATGGGTCAAAAACAATGGAGCTCATGAGGATCCATACATCCTTGAACTATTGACACTGAATGGATACTGGAGAAGAGGGAGACATTTTCTTCAGTGGTGTAGCCACTGGTAAAGTGTCCAGGATCTCATAAATAACCCCTCATCCATGCTTATATAAGCAGCTCCAATTAAGCCCTGCAGTGTTGCGACCCAAGCTAGCCCCACATTGGGCGCCAAAAATGTTGCGAGCCACACTACCTCAAGCTGCTCCAGTTCTCAGGTCGGGGTTCAGCAAGAAAGAGAGTGAGGACAGTCTTGAAGAATGGAAACCAGACAGAGTATGTGATTCAATCCCATTTATTCTTCAGTCTCTCTTCCTAGTCCAAGTTACCAGTCTTGAGTTCCTAGTCCCTAGTTCCTAGTTCCTAGTGCCTCCAAGTTCCAAGTTACTTCTTCCAAGTGTCTAGTCCAAGTTAAGTGTCTAATAATAGTTGCTTGTCTCGAGTCTCAGGTGCCTACTACCTAATATCTAATTCAAGTATCTGATGTCTAATAATTTCTTCTGTCTGCCTCTCACCTTTTATATGTCTCACTTCTAAGCCACGCCTTTAAGTATGCCTTTAAGTCATGCCCTTAGGTCTTATCTCTAAATCACACCTTTAAGTCTCACACACCCAAGGGAAGATCCTGAGTATCTAAAGCAAGATATTATCAGAGTGTGCTCAGCTGTTGTAGGCTATTATAAACAAGTCTCTTGTCAGGGTATATGACTCAAGATGGTTGCAAGGATGATAGCCGCCTTCTGTCGGCTCCCTACAAGTCCCCCTTCTTAATATTTTTTCACAAGAGAAGGCTGGGAAAATTTACAGAAACCGTGCCTGTCTTAAGTTGGAACAAAGGACCCCAGCCTCCCTTTCCCATCTTTGGATACTCAACTGCCATTGGTTGAGCTCTTGTCTTAGGATGGTGAGGCCTCCCTTTTTAGGGGCAAGGGTTTTGAAGTGTTCTCTTACCTGTCATTGACTATCCAGCTTAGTGCGTAAATTAGGGGATAATCCTCATTAGTCTTGATGACAGAGGTTTTACAATCCCCTACTTCCAGCCTGTAATAATGGACCTGTATGGGTTTCATTTGAATAGCATCTATCTCTTGTTATATAAAAGCTATCAGTTTGTTGAACAGCATGGACCCGAGAGAAAAGAGACTTAACAATGCCTGAATAGTAAGTATAACAGCAACACTCTTTTTTAAGGGCAACACATAACTTCCTCTATAAGAGGAGTAAAAAGTATAAGCCTCTTCTATTCTGTTTATAAATGTGTTATAGCAGAATCTAAATCTATAGAAATATAGAACTGATCATAGCTTTGATCTTAACAAAACAAGTAAGGAAATCTCCATTCCTGCTCCTGTCAATCTCAAACCCAAAAAACAACTATAGTAACTGTGGTAGTGGGTTTTCTCCTGGGTCTAAACAATGTTCTCCACTAAATCATAAGTTGGGGAACCAAGAGTCCAATAGAGCCACCCTGGAAGTATGGGTGGTGATGTCTCCTTCCACATTGAGGACTTCCCAAGTCAGGTTTGCTGGTTGATCTGTTCCAGTTTGAAGGCAATTGAGAAGCATCTTCATGTTTCCTGCAAAGAAAAAATATGCTTCTCAGGGGGTTTCTCCTCCCTGGATTTATTATTGTTGTTTATTTGTTTAATCAATCTCTCCGGCAGCCAGCGTGTGGCATCTGCAGTTTGGAAATATATGCAGACAGAACCTCCTCCCCAGATAAGCACTGGATCTGGCCCATTCCAGGTTCCAGTTAATGGGTCTTTCCAGAGGACTGTTGCAAAATTCTTTTTGGTATCAGGATGCCAGAATCTATCTGCAGCGGATTTTCCTTCAGAATCCAAAGTTAAAAAATTAAAAATAAAGAGCGTGTGATGAAGGATATTTCTGGGGGATCCCTTGGTAGGGTACCATTCCCCCTTTTTAATTTTTTCAAATTGACATTTAATAGTTCGATGTGCCCTTTCTACCATACCTTGGCCCTGTGGATTATATGGAATACCTGTTTTATGTAGTATTCCCAATTTATCACAGAATTGGTGGAAACTGGAGCTTGTATAACCTGGGCCATTGTCAGTCTTTATCTGTTTAGGCACACCCAATACAGCAATTGTAGCAAGCATATGAGTGATCACATGCTTGCTTGTTTCTCCAGATTGTAACGTCGCATAAATGAAATCGCTGTATGTATCTACACATACATGTATATATTTTTGATTGCCAAATTCATTATAATGAGTAACATCCATTACCATGGACCTCAACAGGATGAGTAATTCCTTCTTCACCTTTTCCTAACCCTTTACCTGGGGAAAACCCAGAGTTTACCATTTGAGCCATGATTAGTTCATTAGGGCTGCACATAATTAATCTCAACTAGGATAACAGATCTCTACCCCAGAGATTAATGGGGAGGTCCAGGATGACATAGGGTTGTATATTCCCTATATTACCTTCTTTATCTTTCCACATCAGCACCTTAGAGCTTTGTTGTAGAATTTGACTTTGGCCAGTACCCCTTAGATTGGTTAAGGTTGGTGTCAGAGGCCAGGTGGCAGGCCAATCGCTTTGTTTTAGGATAGTCACATCAGCTCCTGTGTCAACCAAGCCTTGGAATGCCTTTCCATCCAGCCATAGTGTCATCATAGGTTTTTGTTTAACTATAGGCTGTACCCAGTATGCATCAGAGGAACCAAAGCCTTGATTCCCTCTCTTAGAATTCTTATATTTGTGATTAGTAGGGTACAATGGAAGTAACAATAGTTGAGCTATCCTCCTTCCTGTAGGAATGGTGACTATATTCTGAATTGCCTGAGCCATTACCTTAATCTCACCTTGATAATCATTGTCTATAACTCCAGGAAAAATTTGTAGTCCCTGCATAGTAGTACTGCATCTTCTTACTATCAGGCCAAACACATTTGGATAGAGTGGTCCAAACACTCCAGTTGGTAAGGCCTGAGGTCCCATTTCTGGGGTTAATACTATGTGGGTGGCAGAACTAAGGTCTAGTTCTGCACTTCCTGGTGTTGCTTGACTAAGTTCTTTGTTTGTTTGTTTGTTTGTTTTTGGTTTTTCGAGACAGGGTTTCTCTGTGTAGTCCTGGCTGTCCTGGAACTCACTCTGTAGACCAGGCTGGCCTCAAACTCAGAAATCCACCTGCCTCTGCCTCCCAAGTGCTGGGATTAAAGGCATTCGCCACCACTGCCTGGCTTCGACTAAGTTCTGAAAAGGATTGTTGTTTATTGGTAAGAAACTGAGTGCTCCATAAGCCTGTTTTGGCTTGTGTTGGTTTGGGGCCTGGAGCTGGCGCCTGTTCCCATTTCCCTGATTATAGAAAAGGGTTTCCTTGTGTGTCTCTTTTGGACCTACATTCACTAGCCCGATGCCTTCCACGTTTGCAAAGTGGGCAGAGCCCAGGCTGTTTTCTGGGCTGTCTCTGGGTTAACTAATTTTCTGCCTTGCAATCTCTTGCAAAGTGTCTAGGCTTGCCACATTTAAAACTGGCCTTTTGGTTTCTACTAGCCAAAAAATTTCTTACTGATTGTCCTTGCATGGCAGCCACCATAGCTAAGCTCTGTTGGTAGGAGGGACCTATGTCAGAACAGAGTCTGATATACCCTGTAAGGTCTATCTTTTTTCTGTAGGGTCTAATGGCCGCTTGGCAGGCAGGATTGGCATTTTCATATGCAAGTTGTTTCACATAATCTACACTTGCCTCTGAATTACCAAAAATCTTCCCTGCTGTTGTCATTAATTGATGAACAAAATCAGAAAATCGTTCATCAGGTTCTTGTCTGACTGCTGTTAAGGATGCACCAGGGTCTCCCTTTACCGGGAGTTCGTGCCAAGCCTTCATGGCTGCATTTTGAATTTGAGCAAATAAGCCTGGGTCATATTGCATCTGGTTATCACTAGAAGCAAATTGCCCTTCTCCTACTAAGGCATCAAAGGACCAACCATTGCCTACTTGAATGTTTCTCCTAGCTGTTTCTTTACAATTCTCATGATACTCTGATTTCCAAATAAGATAGTCACCACCCTAAGAACTGCTCTCACTATGTATTCCAATCGCCAGGAGTCAGCCACTCCTCTGTGGCAGACTCCAAGATTGCAAGTGTAAAGGGAGCAGTGGCACGTATTGAATTTTTTAATTCTTTAATAATTTGAAAATTAAACCCTGTATGATGTCTTCAAGCAACACCTTGATCGTCTCTGGTCTCGGATACAGGGAAAGCCTCAGTGTCTCCCTTCTCTGGATGATCTGTGGCTAATCTTAAGCTAGGGGATAGGGGCTGCCTTTGGACTCCTGGTCGAGGAACCCAAGGAGCCGGGGGATTTTCGCAGTTTACCTCTCGAGACATCTTCCCTGTCTTTAATTTTTGTAGCTGATTAATTAAGTCCTGATACTCTTTTTCTAACTCTATTTGTTGTTTAAGAAAAGATATTTTTCCTGTAACTCCCATCTGGAATCTATAACCACCATCTCAATTGTGGGAACACTTGGAGGCAGAGGTGCATGGGGAGGGGGTCTTCGGGAAGAGGGCCATTCAGGGTCATAATGTTTGGCTGCCTCTTCCTCTAGGTCAGCACAATCTTGCTCTGACAAATCATTATCAACCTTTGGTTGTATTTTAGATTCTAATTTCAGATAAATAGGTTTCTTTTTGTTTTGAACATGAAAGACACCATTCAAACAACAGAACAAAAGCAGACAATTAACACACGTGAGCAGTAAACAACAAAATAAAAACAGAGAGTTGAGTTCAGGCTGACTTATTTCTTGCCTTCTTCTCTTTTTTCTTTTTTTTGGGGGGGGGGGTTCAAGACAGGGTTTCTCTGTATAGCCCTGGCTGTCCTGGAACTCACTCTGTAGACCAGACTGGCCTCGAACTCAGAAATCCACCTGCCTCTGCCTCCCAAGTGCTGGGATTAAAGGCGTACACCACCACCGCTGGCTCTTGCCCCATTTTCATTATCATGCCTTACCTTCCTCGAAGCGGCAGATTCCCGCGGTGATCACCTTCACTTCACTTCTGAATTTTCAGCAGATCTTTCTTTCAGTAACGTTCCTCACTGGGTCTCTGATTCTTGCTGCCCCAAAATAAATATGTCAGCACAATAAATATGTGAAGGCCAAAGAGAAACAGCTGGGAAGAAGAGAGGATCAACAGTAGTGGAAGGAGAACAAGAAAATGTTAACAGATGTTATCAAAAATC
Organism: Rhabdomys pumilio; assembly: GCA_030674055.1. Taxonomy (NCBI): domain Eukaryota; kingdom Metazoa; phylum Chordata; class Mammalia; order Rodentia; family Muridae; genus Rhabdomys; species Rhabdomys pumilio. Next base: position 201,354,402 of record JANHMN010000001.1, on the reverse strand, counting down.
ATCATAGAATTATCCCAAGATGTTACAATAAAACCCATTATTGGGGCCGGAGCATTTGGTGCTCTTACAGAGTTCAGCGTATGGGATGCTAGAGTGGTGAGGCGGGAGTGGGTGAATAGGCAGAGGAGCAAGGGGGAGGCAAAGGGGAGGGGCATGGGGGAGATGGGATGGGAGGATGTGAAGGGGGTAACGGGGAAGGGGGTATTATTTTAAATGTAAATAAATATAAAACGATTAATTACAAAATATAGTTCATCCTGGAAAAAAATTTAAAAAGAAAGTTTGAAAAAATACCAGACAAACAAAACCAAAAAACCTAGATAGAAAAAAACTGAAGGTGCTAACCTAAGTTTTCCATGGAGGTACAAAGCAAAGGAAAAGAGTGGCCTGGTGTGAGAATCTTGAATGCAGTCTACTGTAGAGACATGAATGGAGGCCACTGTTGTATCAGAGCCAGGAGAACATATGCTCTGCGTCATTTAGCTGAGCTTTGGACATCTGTGCCTTCCAGATTCATCACTGTGGAGCTGAGGAAGAAAGAAACGGCACTAGAAGTTTGCATATAACTTTTATGTAGTATAATAAAATTTTTTGTATGTCTTTCAGTGGGTTTTTTTTTTTTTTTTTTAAAGAAAATGTTTATTTTGGTCTTGGGATGGAGTGCCCAACCTGGCATATGTTAGGCATGGGCTTTACAAATTAATCTACATCCTCAGCCCACAAATGTCTTTAAACCATCACAGACTGTAGCCTGGGTTACTAGAGATCCTGAATTTCCATCTTCAGCTTAAGTATAGTGATGTTTTAAATACACACTTTGTCAATAATTACATTTTTTAAAAAGTAGCTAATGAGATAAAATTCAAAGACTTCTCAGCACAGTGTTAGGCTTAGAGTAGGGCTGGTTCTGGACCCAGAGAAGAAAGTGTGTTGGAAACAATGATGGCTATTCCTGCTTGTCAACTTGACGATATCAGGAATGAACTACAATCCAGAAATGGAGAGCACACCTGTGATCCAGATCTTGAGACCAGAAGACATAAACTTCTGATTTGGATCTTGAGGCATAGTGGCCATGGAGAGCTTAGGCCCAGGCAAGGTGGTACATGCCGTTAAGCAAGTTCCAAGTAAAACCAGCTTAGGTCCAGGTGTGGTGTTACAACCCTTTAATCTGGGCCACACCTTCTGCTGGAGGCCTACATGAGAACATTGGAAGAAGGAAGACTCACTTTTTGCCTGTTTGCCCTTACTTGCCAGCACATCTGTTGGAGCCTACTTCTTCAGGATTCCAGCTTAAATAGAAGACCAGTTGAAACACCCAGTCTTATGGGATTCTTGGACTTCTCATTCACAGCTGCCCATTGTTAGGTTAGATGGGCTGCAGATTGCAAGTCACTCCAATAATTTCCCTTAATATATATAAAGATGTTCCATAAGTTCTGTGACTCTAGGGAACACTGACTAATACAGAAAGTGTGTTTAAGGCAGGGTCCTGGTTCTCTCTTCAGCACTATTTCAGCACTGAGCGTCTGTGGCCAAGTCCTTTTTTTGTTCTAGAATCATCTTTTCACCAGCGACAGGGAGGGGTCAGACGTGACTTCCTGGCACCCCAATGGCTTTTTGAGTCATTGATTTCATCTATCTTTTGTTGACTTGTCGGGAAAGCAGTTTGACCCTGGCCCTTTACTGCCTCATTGTTCACAAGGGGAAAAAAAATTCAGAAATTGCCAAAGGGAACTTAGGTCAGGTCTAACACCGATTTCTTACTGTAAGAACCAGTAGAATGTTCTAGGGTTAAGGCAACCACCTGTATTTGGTGTAAAGGCGATTGCTGATTAAAACGGAGGGGAATGTTGCAGATGGGGGCAGGGCAGACATATGGAAAAATATTAAACGTTCAAATTGCTTTTATAGATGGAAAATGGGTAGAGGGGAATCTTTGGTGACCTCTCATTGCTGCCCAGGAGACCCTGAGTATGCTTAGAGCAAAGTGGAGCCTCCTGAAGAGCCCACACTAGGTCCCTTTGACGGGCTTTACACACTGCTTGCTTGTTGTTGCCCAGGCTTCCAGGCTCTGAAAGCCAGTTTCTGAAAGGATGGTCTGTGTATCTTATGTGCAAAGTAAATTTCCACCCTGTGGGCGTTCCCTTTTTCTACTTCAAATGTGTTTGCTTATAAAAAGCCTTATTCCCTAGTATGACACGTTTCCTCACCCCCACCCACTCTTTCTGCTTGCCTGCATCAGTAAGGAGCTGATTTCATCGTAATAGAGTAAATTCAGCTTTTACCTTAAAGTGGCATAAGTGAAGGTTGGAACGTGGTTTGGAAGGAAACAGATATGTCCTTTCCAACCCAAAGCAAACTCCCCCCTTGTTCGGCCTCCAAAATCACCAACAAACGAGAAGACTAGACTCTCCAAAGGAACATTATACAAAGATATTTGATGATAAGAAACGGTGGTTGAGTACTTGCCTAGCATGCGCAAAGCTCCGAGGCCTAGGTTCCAGTTTGTTCCACAAAACAAACAAAACTGAAAGCAAGCAAACAAACAGAAAAATTACCACATGCTCCTTTCAGCATTCATGATCTGGTCCCGAAGGCCATCAGAAAGAGGCAGTCCTGGCAGATGGAGGAGCATGCGCAAGATGCGCTGTACTGCTGGATCCAGAGCCACGTGCTGTTGGTGACTGCTTCAAACTAAACTTAATGTGGTTCAAAGGAAATCACTCTATGTGGGAACGGGAAGTGTGGGGAGGAGTGGAGTCACAAACCCAGAAAACAGACCAGCAGCGAGGTGCTGAGTAGCATCAAATGGTTTTGTTTGTTTGTTTTTGTTTTGTTTTTTGTTTTCTTAATGCAACCTTTGGACCAATGGGGAAATCCAAGCAAGCTGTGTGTGTCAACCATCCCATTGGCACTATGGTGAGTACCAGGCTGCCAGCACCCGAGGGGACTTACAAAGACCGGAAGCAGCCAATGCCCTGTTCCGGTTTTGCTAGGATGCTCTACTTTGTGTCACATCGTATGACAGCGGACGTGGGCACTTGTATTGTTATTATGGCGTTGTGGAAGCCTCCCTCACTGTCCTCTGGGCCCACCAGGAGCTGCAGCTCCCAGAACTTTAAACATTTGTTGTAACGTGGTCCAAGAATGGAGTCATGTGAGGAGATTTCTGACTGTTAATGAGAAAACTCCAAGAAGATAAAACAAGAGTCTCATGACACCAGAAACATAAAGTTGTCTTGGGGATGTGTTTCTGTGCTCCTCCCATGTGTACTGAATAGGAGTAAGTTTAAGGTGGAACCTGCCTGACTCCGTTTTTTGAAGGTAAGGCCATTATTATGCTCTACTATTAGAAATAAGTTTCTGTTTACTGTAAGAACTGAGTTGCTGGTTTTCAGTCTGTTTCCTGGAGCCTGACCTGCCCCAACCCAGGACCTTGACTTGTTTTCCAGAACACCCCAACCCTCCCTTACTTTCCCTAATCAGCCTCCCTAATTGAATGTCAACCACTTTATGGGTTTTTTTTTTTTTTTTTTGACATCTATCTGAACTTCCTTATTGCCCCATTGTCTCTCTTCCCTAAACCTGCTTTGCAACTACTCATGATTTTACTCCTTAGAAGGAGCCCTAGAAATGGACTGGACTTGTTCTCTTTAACCCAATTTAAGAGCCAATCACCGGCCAGCTCTTGGGTACACCCCAATAAAATAGAGCTTGCTTCAAATTTTGCTCAAAATTGTGGTAGTAGTCTTATTCTCACCTGGTGGGATTAACATTTTCTTCAGATTTGTTCATTACAGCTGGCTATTATTATTTGTTATTGACTATTGTTATATGATTCATTTTGTGAGTCAATGAAGAAACATGTTTCTGCAACGTGTTTTTGATTGTACACTTTACTCACATGATTCTTCTTAACTCTTGGTGTCTAAATTGTCTACTGCTCTGAATAAAGTTGACTATTGCATGAGACTCTAGTTTGCCTCATTTTTTAGCTCCATTCTTTCAGGACCCACTGTCAACTAGAACGGTAAACAAACATTTGTTCTTCTGCCTGTTCTCTATTCCCTGTTTCTCCAAGGTGTGAGGTGATGAGTCCAGATCCACAGTCCCGCCATGGGGTCGCCTGTCCTCATACCTTCTCCTCCTTGATAGACTACAGGTCTTCAAACTGCAAGCGGAAATAAATTCTTCCAACCTGTCTTAGTTAGGGTTCTATTGCTGTAAAGAGACACCATGAACCATGGCAACTCTTATAAAGGAAAGCATGTATTTGTGGCTGGCTTATAGTTTCAGAGGTTCAATCCATTTTCACCATGGCAGCATGCAGATGTTGGAGAAGGAGCTGAGAGTTCTACATCTTGATCCACAGGCAGCAGAAGGGGGCCATGTGCCACACTGGGTGTAGCTTGAGCATAGAGACCTTAAGCCTGCTCCCATAGTGTCACACTTCCTCCAGCAAGGCCACCCTGGGGCTATTGCTGAGGACAAAACAGAACACTTCTATCAGATAGAAAGTTGTACTGGATCCTGCTACAAGGGTGGAGAGAATATTAAATTACCCAATGTCAGTGTATATAAACTGCTTACCCTGTGCAGTCCTCAGGATTATTCATGCTACACAAGTACTCAGTAATGCTTGTTGCAAGCACCCTGTCTGGCTACCTAAGTAGGTTGCTTGGCTCACTTCATGAGCTAGCTGAGGGTCACTCTATTCTGTCCTCCATCCCTCATTAAGACAGTGAGAGAAGTAGGAGCAGCAGCACAGACAGTAGAAGGGCTACAACACAAAGAACAGCAGAAGCTTGGTAGCAGCAATCACAATGTGTAGCCTTGGAAAGTTCTAGAGAGGGGTCAGTGTGGGGAGAATGAGGATGAGTAGAAGTGAAGAGGTGAGGAAGTATGGAAGGCTGTGAGGACACAGAGAAGAGACACTGCAGGCCTTGGTCACTGGAAGTATCAAGGGCTGTGTACATTAAAGGCCAAAGGCTCATGAGCTGTCACACTAGCCGTGTCAAGACTGGGAGTAAGGATTCCACAGTGAAAGGGAAAATGGGGTTGGAGGGAAGAGGGCTGAACTCATTCTCTTATCAGGAATGCACTCCTGAAATGTTATCATCCCTCAGTTCCGGAAGGCTCTGCTTTTGTAGTAACCACTTACAGGTCCCCCTTCATGTCACAGTTGTACCAGAAGTATTTTCTACACTATATGACGCACAGATCACTACTGTACACTTTTTAGGTGACTCATTTACTTCAAAATTCTTTGTTCTCTGTTGGGAGCCGACTTTTAGCAGAGCTAGAAAGCAGCTATCATCTTTGCACCCATCTCAAGCCATATACCCTGATAAGAGATTTGTTTTTCAGCAGCCTACAACAGCTGAGCACACTCGGATAAATAGCTTGTTTATCCCACATAGCTTGTTTTGCTGTTTAGTGACCCCCAGCTGCATGGTGCACAGGGTAAAATGTCTTCACTTGTGTTCTCCTGCTTGTGCTTATAAACACACAGGATTTCCTTGTAATAGTGTCAATAGGAGGTGTGAATATAGACTATCGGAGACAGTAGAGATGTACAGACCCTCTGGCTTGTCTCTATTCTTGAGTCTCTTCCCCTTCGTCCCCCCACTCTCTCTCTTGCTAGACCCTGACCTGCGGAACAGAGCGGGCTGTTACAGTTCTCTATTTTCTGCTGTTGTTGTTTTGTTTTTGCTGACCTGGAATTCACTATGTAGACAGGATGTCCCTGAACTCACAGAGCTTCTCCTGCCTCAGCCTCCTCAGTGACAGGAGTAAGTGATCACTACCACACCTGGCTGTTGTCTATTTTTTATGGTGAAGGAAATGGAACACATATAATAGACAAGCAAAAGAGGCCTAACTTGGGGCAGAACAGCTGGAATGGGGAATGAGATACAGAGAAAACAAGTAGGGGAGGGAAACGTAAAAAAAAGTATAGCTTGTGTATAAAGATGCCGTGATGAAAACCCTTGTTTTGTATGCTGACCTAAAACTTTGGTAATAAAGAGTCCTTGTCCTCTATTTTCAAATTCAAGGTAGGTATATGTGTATTCAGGTGTAGAACTGTGAGAAAAAAACAAGAAATTCTTTGTCATTACAAGTGCGTCTTCACCCATTAACAGCTCCAAAAGGAGCACCTAAGTGTGTCCTCTGAAACCCTGGGATAGAAAGTCAGAGGGAGCCTTGGGCAGCTCAACAGAAGGCTGCTTGTTAGAATTCTCTAAGTCTGGCTTCCATTTCTAGCATAGACAAACAACCCTCAAAAGCCACCCTGGGCCATGATGTAATCGATCTATTTCCTTGACTGTCTGCTTGTTGAGTTAGCTTCTTGCTTTTACCTGCCACTCAGAGCGTCCCTCACAGATACACATTTAAAATATATGTGATGTCATCTATTAGTGAATTCAGAGATTACTTGGAAAGACATCACAATACTTATACATGGTCATAACAATCAGGGCTCTCTGACGAAGAGCCACCATCTGTCTGAATGAAGTCACAGCCAAGCTTATCAAGTTTCCTAAACAATATTACGATTATCACAGCTTTTGTTACACATGTTTGGATAGGCTGTGCATTGCCCGAAGGAGACATAACTACCTAAGGTGGTCCTATTTATATTATGGGCATCATAGATTTGATACTTCTAACAATCATAATAGTAAAAAAATCATCCAGAAGATGACAGTAAAGTATCTTGGCTTTGTTTGGGAAAAAACAAAACAAGACTTTGAATCTGAGGAGATTGCTCAGTAGATGAAATGCTTGACACATGAGCATGGGGATTTGAGTTTGGGTTCCTAAGAAACATGTAAATGGCCAGTTCAGGGATGTGTATGTATTCCTGGTGCTGGAGGGGGCGGGGGTGAAAACTAGAAAAAAGACGGTAGAGAGCAATTGGGGGAAGACACCTCTGACCTCCACACTCAGGTGCACAGCTATACACCCACATGCACACACACATACATACCTAAACTTGTGCTCACAAAAATTGTGACAACTTTTTGCTGATTAGGATTTGTGCTTTTTTTTTTTTCTTTTTTTTTGGTTTTTTGAGACAGGGTTTCTCTGTGTAGCCCTGGCTGTCCTGGAACTCACTTTGTAGATCAGGCTGGCTTCGAACTCAGAAATCCACCTCCCAAGTGCTGGGATTAAAGGCATGTGCCACCACTGTCTGGCTGCTTTTGTTTTTTGTTTTTTAATCCTAAACATTATTACAATGAAAACATATCATAAATTCAGATTAGCCAGACTCAAAGTTTATCCATCTTAATGACTTAGACCAGTGGTTCTCAACCTTCCTAACCCTGCAAGCCTTTATTGCATTACAGTTCTTCATGCTGTGGTGACCCCCAACCATAAAATTATTCATTGCTACTTCATAACTGTAGTTTTTACTGTTGTGAGTTGTACTGGAAATATCTGACATGCAGGATATCTGATATTTGACGCCTGTGAAAAAGTCTATTTAATACTAAGGGGTCACGACCCATAGATTGAAAACCACTGTTCTATACATTTAAAACAGCCATTCTGGCCGGGCGGTGGTGGCGCACGCCTTTAATCTCAACACTTGGGAGGCAGAGGCAGGCAGATTTCTGAGTTCGAGGCCAGCCTGGTCTACTGAGTGAGTCCCAGGACAGCCAAGGCTATACAGAGAAACCTTGTCTCAAAAACAAAAACAAAAACAAAAAACAAACAGCCATTCTGAAGGCATGGAGCTTCATACTGGAGTTTACACTGGGTCCAGTATAACACGTAGAAGGGAGAATACAGAAGGGTAAATATTTGGTTGATGAGGAAGGACCGAATGCAGGTTAAGGACACATGGGCCATAGAAGAGGATGTAAAGCTAGCTGGTTTTCTAGTTAGGATTCTGACATGGATTTGGAAAAGGTGGTGGATCAGCGTGCAAATGCCTAAGTCCTTAGACGCACAAGGCTCTTCAATAAAACGATGTAGTAGTTCCATAAAACATGTTCTTCAGCTTACTTACAGTACTCGAAACAATGTCAACACTGGGAATAGTTGTCACACTGATTGTTGAGGGGACAGTTACAAATGTCTGTATGTGTTCCTTACAAATGTAGTACTTTTTCAAAACTATACTCGCCTTGTGGTTGATTGGATCTCAAAGTATGACGCACTGACTATACAGGGAAATATGAGCGTCACGACCACTCAGAGCTGTGGTTTGGGACACAGAGCAATGATCATATTTGACTTTGGAAAAAATCTAAAAAGTAGAAAAACTGCAGGGCTTAAGAAAAGTAGTGAGGGTAGGGGAGTGAGTGAGTGCTTGCTCAGTAAAGACTGCAAAGGCAGATGTTGCTATGTTGAGATCAGCAAAACTCAGGATTTTTTAAATGAACCCAGATGAGGAACACATGGGAGCCCCCTGGGATCATGTGACTCCAGGCCAAGAGGACAGGTTCACCTGGGTCAGCAAGACTCCCACAGGAGAGTGTGGCAAAGCAGGCCACCAGGAAGTCAGACGGAGGGAGGCAAAGGGGCAAAGGGCTGTTCTCAGTCACAGGAGTCAGTTTAAATGACCTGAAGAGTCCTGCTGGAGGTTCGGTCCAAGTGACCAAGAGAGACTTGAATGTCCTTAGGATCCAGAAATCACAAAGTATCCAAAGCCTGATGCAGAGAGAGCCAAGTCTCAGGAGAGTGCTGTGACAGAGGTAGCAGAAACAACAGCCTGATCCCACCTGACCCTCTCTTTCCCTCTCCCTGCAACTGCTGCCAGAGGGCATAGGAGATTTAACTTCCTGACTGAGACTGTATTTACAACTAAATTCCCTTAGGCTTCATTTTTACTCCCAAGTGTGGAAGGGTGATCAGGAGCCCACCCAGGCTCTTCATAATTAAAGTCAGGGGAATCGGTTCCTGTCTTCACTTTTGAAAATGGGCAGACAAAATTTGGATCGGATCTTGATAGCCTGTCTTTCAAACATGACAAACATGAACGTGTTCTGTAGAGTTCTTTACACCATAGTCAGCAGTAGATGTTGACAAAGGAGATCTATTAGATTATTTTCTCTTTCCCTCTCCTCCTCTCCCCCTCTCCTCTTCCTCCTCTCTCTGCAGGGGTTCTCTGTATAGTTCTGGATGTTTTGGAACGCTCTCTATAGACCAGACTGGCCTTGAACTCACAGATCTGCTTGCTGAGATTAAAGGACTGTGCCATCGTTGCCTGGCTGTAGTTTACTCTCTTAAGTAAAATTTTTTATTGTTATAAAACAGACATTTACAAGACTTGGAAAAAAACTTTTGAGATTTATTTATTTTCTGTACTTTTATTTTATGTGTGTGGGTGTTTTGTCTACATGTGTGTCTGTGTACTATGAATGTGCTAGTGTCCATGGAAGACAGAAGAGAGCCTTGGCTCCCTTAGTTCTAATCTGATTTTAGTTGTAATCAGGAGTTACAGATAGTTTGAGCTGACAAGTGGGTGCTAGAACCAAACCTGTTTTGGGAGAGCAGTCAGTACTCTTAACTGATGAGCCAGCTTTCTAGCCCTTAAAAAAAGTCTTATCATGTGTCCTACAGCTAACTTTTATCTGATTTTTTTTTTTTTTTTTTTTTTTTTTTTGGTTTTTCGAGACCGGGTTTCTCTGAGTAGCCCTGGATGTCCTGGAACTCACTCTGTAGACCAGGCTGGCCTCGAACTCAGAAATCTGCCTGCCTCTGCCTCCCAAGTGCTGGGATTAAAGGTGTGCACCACCACCGCCCGGCCTCTGATTTTTTTTTCTGATCATTTTAATAATACCATGATACACTAAAATGATGGACTATTTTGCTAATTTAGTTTATATTTTTAGCATCTCTGTCATCAAAAAAATCATATTCTTCTCCCTCCCTTCCTTCTTTTCTGTTTCCTACCCTAGCCTGTCTAGGGTCTTAATTTATAGTCCAGGATGGCTTAGAGCTAAAGTGCTGTGAACATGTTTGTTTGTTTATTATGGCTTTAAGATAAACCTTTATTTTTCTTTTGAGCCTGAGTCCCATTGTGCCTCAGCCTCCTGAGGCAGCCATCACAGGCACCTACTGCTGCTCCGGGCTGGCTTATTATTTGGAATTTTATTTCACTTCAACTTGTTTGGACAACAGTCTTTGTTGCCTGCTCTGGGATCCACGGCTTTGATTTTTGCAATCTGTAGGGCGTGAGTAGAGCAGACCACTTTGGAGCCTGGCAGATTCCATTGGAGCAGCTGTCCCTACCTGCACAGTGTCACTGTCACACTGGAAAAGGAAACAAAGCAGGAGAATGCTGTGTTCCTTCCCTTGGTTTTGGAAATAAGGAAAGAAAGTTTTCAGGGAGCATCATTGAAGATTAAGTGTAGTATGTGCTTAGTAAGGACAAAAATAAACATTCATTCCAAACATTAAACATTTGTTAACAAACTGGCTTGGATGTAAGGGGAAAAAAAGGTGGCGTGAACAAATAACTAAAACTTGAGGTTTTTGTTATATACTGTGTAGTTAGTGCTGGTGACCAGCATCCTGGGAGCTCAGAAAAGAGAGGAGTCATCATAGATGATGTTGTCATAGCTGCAGGGGGAAATAGAGTGGGCTGCTTAAAAGGAAAGAAAGTTTCAGGTAATTTCTGGCAGAAACAGTCTGAGATTTGGAGAAGCTGTGGATATGTAGAGCTGTCTCAGCTATTTCAGCACCCCAGATCTCAGGGTGAAGAAGTAGCTCAGAGAGAGAACGCTTGCCTACCGTGCGCTAGGCCCAAGGATCAACCCCCATCTCCTCTTCTGGCTAAAACAAATGAAAACAACAAACAAACAAACAAACAGAAACAAAACTCTTAAAACCTGCCTAGACATTTTTCTGTGCTTCAAATCTCATCTTCCCAAAGACACATTTGATAATCACTGAGTCTCAAATCATATACATTGAGTCACTTAATTATCTGAACTTTGTTTAGTTTCTCTGTCTTTAAAGGAAGCTTGGTGAAACTAAAGGTCTTCTGTATTGGTCCTGGTTACCACTGTTCTCAAGCCTAGAACTGAGCTAGCCAATACTGAATGCACACGGTTATTTGACTGAAGTAAAACGGATTTCCTCATATTTAAAGTGCCAGTCAATACGTGAGGCTGGGGAGTACCATATTGAAAACACTTTTGTCAGCTTTCAGTCACTTAGATGACATACCTGAGACGATCAGCTTTATTTGACTTCATGACTTCACTGATGATCAACGGCCCCATTGCGTTGGGCCTGTGGCAAGAAAGCATGCTACAGAGGCAGCAATGATTAAGGAGACTGGTTTACTTCATCGTGACCAAGAAGCAAAAGGAAAGAGAACAAGGGCTGGGATTCCAATGTGCCACTCAAGATTGTTATTGTTCATTTATTCAATGGCCTAGTTTCCTCAAGTCCCATCTCCTAAAGATTCCATCACCTCTCAAAAGTGCCACAGATTGAGGCCCAAGTCTCCAAAACACGGGCGCGTGAGAAACTCTTATGGTCCAAACTCAGTGCCAGAGGACTTGCTGTGTCTGTGTAAATACACTGATTTAACATTTAACTTCTTAGTAACATGAAAATAAGAATAAAGAAGAGGAAAGGTTAGACTAGAGCAGACTCTGTAGACATCAGACCTTAGCGTCACGGTGGAAAGTTCTGGACAACACTGAGTTAGAGTAGTGACTGTACATATAATATACTCAACACATATTGAATGAGTGAATGATCAAAGAATGTTGTTGATGCTTGTGTTTTCTGTTCTGTAAAATGAGGAAAACAGGGATCTGTGCCAATGTCTGATATCCATGATCCATGTCACCACCAAAGGCCATGTGGACACCTTGATATCTCAAGGCTGTACAAAGCAGGCCCGTGTGCAGCCTGGATAGCACAGTAGAGCAGGCCCTGGTGTCCTGAGAGCAGGTGGACTGGTCCTATCCCTTGCCTGGGCAGAGCTGGAGAGCTGGCCCAGGTGGTGTGAGCATAGGAGAGCTGGCAGGCTGACCAACTCAGCTACCACCCAGACTCAGATCCAGGGCTTTGAGTTGGCCCACCCCAATATTTACTCCATCTGTGAACTGGAGCATACGAAGGGGCCTGTCCTGTAGATCCAAAGCTTCAGGATCTCCATGACACAGGGCAACAACAGGATGTCTGAGAGAACTCCCAGTGAGGATCCAGTATTGATGGTGCAGCAGAAGCCAGAGGCCTCAAATTGGACCAATGACTCACTGCAATGAACATTTGCAAAAAAGCTGTTGCGGCAAAGTGATGCGCCGCAGCTTCCACTGGGAGGTTTTGTTTGTTTGCTTGCTTGCTTACTGGTTGGTTTTTGTTTGTTTTCTTTTGGAGGTTCAAGGGTAGAGGGTGGATATGGAGGGACTGAGAAATGAATCAGATTGGGGTGCATGATGTGAAATTCACAAAAAAAAAAATCAATAAAAGTTTTGTTTTTTTTTTTTTTAAATCCTTTACAGATGTGCCCAGCCACTTACTTCCAAATATAGTCAACAACCAAGAACAGCCATCAGATTTGGAGTTACCTTTCAGGTAAAGACAGCTGTAAACATCTGGGTCATATGAAAGAAGTGTTGTGTCCAAACCATATGTGTGTCCTGATGGAAACAGCTAGAAAAGGTAAGATCAGAGTCAGATCCTTGTAGCACAGTGAAGACTGTGAATTCTGCAGAGCGAGGCCACCTCCCAGCCTCCAACAGTCAGAGTGCCTGGAGCCAGCTCTGCATCTTCCTGGTGACACTAGCTGTTACTGATGCCCACCATTGGGTTGTCTGATAAACTGACTGGGGCTGTTCACTATAAATACCAGTTTCTGTAAATAATGTGTGTTACCCAAAGGGAACATCAAAGATGTTTAAATGAGGCCTCTTGAGTTACATAGGTGGGGACATCAAGAATTCAGTCTGAGCAGGGTTGTGTGGTGGATGCCTTTAATTCCAGCATTTGGGATTAAAGAGGTAGGTGATTTTGAGACTGGTCTGGTCTACAGAGTGAGTTCCAGGACAGCCAAGGCTATGTAGAGAAATCCTGTCTTGAAAACAAAACAAAAACAAAACCAACAATAACAAAGCCCACCATACTATTCCCTCATCCACTCTGTTGTCATGTGTGTTTTAACATGCTTCACAGATCTCTGGCCCACCCCCTCCTATGATCTTTCCTTGTTGCCTGACCCCTAGAGGCACTGAAGTCCTACTTCAGTACATAAATATAACATTTAAAGCTAAGATTCACATATGAGAGAGAACATAGAACGTTTGTCTTTCTGGACCTGGGTTGTCTCACTTGGTGTATGCATTATCGTTCACTACTAGGAAGCTGGCTGAGCCTGCTCCTTTTGGGTTTTATGGCCACATCATTGTGCAGGTATAACTCATTAAATCACTGGCTGTTGATGGCTAAGTCGACCTTGAACCCCCTCCCCACCCTCCAGGAAACTTGAGAGTGGGGCTGGAAGTTCTTACTCTCTAGCTTTATGGTTCATTCTCTTGACAGTGGTCCCTACCCTGAGGAGGCCTTGCCAAGTCACTAACTAAGTGTGGACAAAAAGGACATGTTCTGAATAATGAAAGATGTTCCTTTCAACTAGAGTTCCTGAGCTCAGGTTATCTTGAGGTTTTTAGGAGCTGGGCAGTAGCTCCTCTGAGTTAGTCAGTTTTTTTATTGCTATAACATACCTCGGAAGCTAGGCTTTCTATGGAAGATGTATTTTACCTCACAGTACGGAGGCTACCAGTCCAAGATTAGTGACCTCCATTTTGGCCTCAGCTGGGTGCTCCTTGGCTGCATCACAACACTATGAAGAAGGAATTACAAATAGCTGCATGGAGTTGTGTGTGGTGAGTTAGCCTTATTTATACTAATTTGCTCAGTGACAACTAACTAGGGTCTCCCAGGACTACATTAAGTTGAGGAATATAGGCCCAATGACCTAATCAGGTCTCTCCATCTCCCCTAGGGCCCTCCCCACCACTGCTTCTTTCCCTCATGTCTCCAGCTCAGTATTTGACTAAGAATGATCTTGACTTGGTACTTTTGATCCTGCTGCTTCTACCTCTCAAAATGCTGGGATTCCAGATACACGCCACTAGTTCCATTTTATGTGGTGTTAAGGATGAAACCTAGAGCTTTGTGCACTCCAGGAAAATGCCCCATCAACTGAGCTACATTGAAGCCACCCAGACTGACTCTTGTATCTAAGATAGCTACATTCACTGTTTGGAGTGGTCTTCCCTTTGTGTTTGAAGGTACTTAGATGCTTGAATTTTATCCTTGTTTCTCTAACTTCACCATGAAAGGAAGGTGACCTTCAGGACCTCCAAGACCAAGTTCTTAGGATTTATTTACTCCAGAGGGACAAAGAGCAGGGAGTAAGAGACAAAGACAGGAGATAGAGGATAAGGGAGAAGGGGAAAGGAAGAAGGGAGGAGGAGGGGATATTTGCCTCAGAGGGACAAAGGATTACCTCTGGATACAGAGGGACAGACATGGCCCATAGGCAAATGGTGGTTTATTGAGGTGAAATGGGAAACATCATAGGACGAAGAGGTGTTTGTTTGTTTGTTTTTGTTTTTTTGAGACAGGGTTTCTCTGCGTAGCCCTGGCTGTCCTGGAACTCACTCTGTAGACCAGGCTGGCCTCGAACTCAGAAATCTGCCTGCCTCTGCCTCCCAAGTGCTGGGATTAAAGGCATGCGCCACCACTGCCCAGCGAAGAATTTAATTTTAATTGAGCATGTTAATTATGTGAGCCAAGGGGGGCTTTTGATTGTTTGATAGCTGGACCTTTGTGGTCAGCTTCAGGAAGAGGTATTGGTCAAATAAGGAAATAGACACTGGTTTAGGAAAGTAATCTAACATTTTTTTGGCAAGGCAGAGGGAATGAGGGAGAAAGACAAGGACTGCCAGAGCCATGTTTGCCATGCTTAGGATGGATGACTAGAGTCCCTTCACTCCACATGCAGACAGTCTCTGAGAATCACATTATCTTTAATGCAACTTTAAATTAGTGACTAGTCATTTAAAAACCACGCCAAAATAAACTATTTTCTCTATCTCCCCCTGCCTATCTCTCTATTTTTGGAAAAACAGATTTTAGAATTGGAATTAAGCCCAAAGGTTTATATAAGCTGGGAGGTAGTAGCTCCAAGGTACAGCAGTGGCCTAGTGGGCACAAGACCCTTGGTTTGACCTTCAGCATGGCAAAACCAAAACCAACCAACCAAACAAACAACAAAAACCCTTGTATTTTAAATTCTGTAATGTATTAATAACCAAGGGTCTAAGATTTTCACCCTATTGAGAGTCAACAAACGAACTTGGTATTTTCTTAGAACGATAGTAAAGACGGTCCATTGTTAGGGCATTTGCAAGAGGCTCTTTTAATTTTTTTTTAGTTTTAATTAATTAATTAGAGAGAAGTCTTGCCTCATTGTCTAGGTTGGCCATGAACTTCTGAGATCAAGCAATCCTCCTGCCCTAGCATCCTGCCTCTCTGAGATTAGCAACGAACACCCCCAAGCACAGGTTTTTAGCCCTGAATTCGATGCACAAGAAGGACCTGCTGTTTGCAGTGGGGAAAGGCTTGGAACTTACATTTGCCCAAACTGAAACCTTTGTAGTAGGCACCCTCCCCTGTGGTGACAAGTGCTTGGCCCTCACTCTGGTGCCCAGACCCATTTCACTTTTGTGTCTGTTTCAGAAACTGTTAGCATCAGGAGACGGAGGCTTTGGAGTCTGAGCTGTGGCAGATGCTCTCCCAAATGACTTACTGTGACCTTGAAGTGATCCAGGAGAGGTAGCTACTGGCAACCATGCTAATTAAACCTATTATAAGTACATGAGTCCTTTATTAATGGCTAGACCAACGTGGGCTCATGACTCCAAAATGCCTCTTGATGTTCAAACTCAGGGGCACAGTGTTTTTAAGAACAAAAACCACAATTGTATTAGTGCTAGAGGTGGGGTTCACAGTGAGGAATTTGGGGTGTCCTAGCAACATCTAAGTTTTCTTGTAAAACTCAGCAGTATTTTTCAGACTCCTTTTTTATTTATACATCCTCTTAGTTGTTTTAGCTTTAGCTTGTGCAAACATTAATTATTTTGGTTAATATGCCTGAACCATGGACTGGAAAAAAAAAAGCATTGCCAAGGCAGATATGGCTTTTAGGGGCTATATAGGGGGCTGCTTACTGGTTTGCTCAACATGGCTTGCTCAGTCTGCTTTCTTATAGAAGAACCCAGGATCACCAGCCCAGGGATGGTACATGAGCTGGGCTCTCTCTTATTGATCACTAATTGAGAAAATGCCTTACAGCTGGATCTCATGGAGGCATTTCCTCAACTGAGCCACCTTCCTCTCTGATGACTCCAGCTTGTGTCAAAATGACACAAAACCAGTCAGTACAACCTTCCTTGCAGAAAAGGGACTGGTTATCAGTATAATTTGGCCGATTTGACTGATAAAAGGTGTTTTTCTTGTGTCACTTTTCATCTCATTTCAACGAGGCTTGGCATCTTCAAACGTTTATCGATAATTTGTGGAATTGCTTAAAAACCTGACCCCCTCAGAGGTTTCTCTTTCCATATCCCCAGCAAAGGGGTGGGAATAAGGCAAGTGTCTACCCTCCTGAATCTGTCAGTGTCAGTGTGTGCCATTCAGTGTGATTCCTCTCATTCTCTGGTCTCAACTATAAGTAAGAGTCAGGTGTCTGGGCACTAGGTCCCCACCCCAACCCCCCAGAGTCTTGCTGTCTCCAAGCGTAGCCCGGGGTCGGAGCTCCGGGTTCAGTCTCCCAGGTTCTGGGAGAGCAGGTGCGTTCCATTAGACCCTGCTTGGCTTTTTTTTTTTTTTCTTTTTCTTTTTCTTAACACACTTGGCACTGCGCCCTCTGGAAGGAGGAAGTAAGGCACACAGAAGCTGTGGTATGCTACAAGGAATTCAAACCGTCCTTCCGTTTCTCAGAGTGACATATCCGGGGTTTCCCTTTGTAGTTGTCCCTAAGTACCCCGGCCTCCGTTCACTTCAGTGAAGCCAGGTGCAGGTATCTCACCAGATAGAGCAGAGTGTAAACAGTGAAACAAAAGTCCTTAAAGTGCCAAACTGGTGCTAAAGTCTTTAAAGGAACATTTTCTTCAAAGTGTCTCTGGGGTGAAGCTTTGGGCCATCTTGGCAGTATCCGCTCCTGGTTTAATGATTTCCTGTTAGAAACTGAAAAGTAAAAATTGCTTAGCTCAGAAGTGTCTGGTCTTCTCTGTTTCCATCCACCTTCCCACGCTCCTACGTTCCCCGTGCTCAGTGGCCGTCCCCGCGCCTCTCCTCGAGGGCTCCGCCCCTCCTACGCCTTGGCCTCGCCCTGGAGCTTGTCAGCCAATAGGCTGGGCCTCACGAGGATCGGGCACGTCCACCCAGGCGCTGAGCCTTAGCCTGGCGCGCGACCCGCTCCGCTTTGCTCGCTCCCTCCGCTAGCGCAGCTGTACGGCCAGGCCCGGATCAGCCATGGCGTCCCCAGCAGCGGGCGGGGTGGTGATCGTAGGCAGGTAAAGGTCTCAGTGGCGCCGTGCTGCAATGGCTGGCGCCCTGGCAGCGTCCGGAACACGGGACTTCCCGCGGGCGGCCGTGGGTGCCTAGGGTGGGCATCAGTCTGTACCTGCTCCTCCAGGCGCTTCGTACTTGGGCTCCGGAGCTAGCCTGGCAGGAGGTGGCCTTGGCTTGGCCGGGCAATGAGGAGAGCCTTAAGTCGGTGCAGGGTCACTTTTGTCAGCGCAGGCTGGATAGCTCGGAGGTGCAGGGCTACTAGAGGTGCCTGGCATCAAGTACTAAGTAAATACTAGCGACGAACCTGCGAAAATTGTGTTCTAATGCTTTTGAGACGGAGGTCTCCTGTAGCTCATCCTGGCCTCAAAGTTTCTAGGTAGCTGAGGCAATCCTTGAACTCCTGATCCTCCTGCCAAATACTCCGATTACTGGGATTGCTGGTGTGTGCTACCACGCCCAGCTTGAAAACAGCTTATTCTTATTAAGAACGCAGATAAGAGATTTACCCAAGATGATAGTAACAGATGATTATTGGCCTGGGTTGCAAGGAGGTTCGTTCGTATGTACCACTGGGCTAGGCTTATAGGTCTCTGGAGGCAGAACCCTTGTCAGTCAAGGCACCGGGCTTTCCTGTGTGTCTGTGTCCCAAGGCAGGAGACTGAGTCACTTTAACAGCCCAAGTTCATCCGACACACCAACTTCTGTTCTCATGCTTCTTTTTTTCCCCCTTATTGCTTGTTTTTTTTTTTTTTTTTTTTTTTAAATAAGGGCATTTAGAATACCTTTCATTGGCTAGCTGTCTAAAATTCTATCAACATGTTGCAACACATAGTAACTAGTATTGGTTGGTAGCTGTGAAAGAAATGGCTTCATGTCCCTGCTTATACTTTTGGTTACCTGTTGTCCTGCCTGCAGACCAGTCTCAAGTTCAGGCGGTTTCCATGAGAGCCCTTTGAAGGAAAGTGTCAGAATGCTGTTGCTGTTTTCTCTCTTACAGAACTGTGGAATTAACTGTACCTTTGTCCTTTCCCGTGGATGCCTGTGGTTGAATGGTCAAGAAATATCAAAAAGTGCACTTTGCCCCTGTGGTGAATTGTGCTGCCTCGCCTTCTTTGAGAACCACTGGTGTCAAGGGCTAGGTTTTTGCAGTTTTCTGCCTGTATGTGACAGACATCAAGGGGGGCTTTGACTGGATTCTGCATTTGTCTGGCTATGGGTGGTTCATAGACTCCCAAGGAGAGAGACTAAACAATCAACTATTTCTGAGCCCATGGACAGGGAACTAGAAGGGGGCTGGGACATCTTAAGGACCACAGGATGACCTGGGGCCCGTTGTCTTCTAATGTGAAAGTTCCGTCTTCTGCTTACTCCCCTCACCCTTCCCTGTCCTTCTTTCTCATTTGCTTATCCAGCTGTCAATCAATCATCTACCTATCTATATTATATGTATTACCTATCTTCTACCATCTATTTCATCTCTATCAACTTTATTTTTGTCCTCTATCACTCACCGTCTCTCTTTCAGGGCCCCATGGGTGACTCACAGGAATATCCATTAAACAGATGGTGCCCAGAATGTAAATCAATTCCTTAGCACCTGGATGAAGAGCTTGGCAAAGCTGCACACCTGTAATCCTGGGGAGGTGGAGACTTGAGGATCTCAAGTTCCAGGCCAACCTGGGCAACAGTCTCAACCAAAACCAAAAACAACACAGAAATAGATCTGGCAGCGATTCACTGTTTTCTTTTTAAAGAAGTTAGGCAAGTTTTTAAAAAATATTTATGTGTGTGTGTGTATGTATGTATGTATGTATGTATGTAGTGTGAGTAGAGATCAGAAAACAACTTTGTGGAGTTGATTTTTTCCATACCCTTATGTGGAGTCTGGGGCTCAAACTCACTCAAACTCAGATTAGGTCCCTAGGTTTGAATGGCAAGTACGTTTACACCCAGGCCTCTCCTTGGGCTTTCCTTCCTCTTCCCTCCCTCCCTTTCTTCCCTTTTTCCTTAAAGTGTAGGGATTTAACTCAGGGCCTGCAAATGTGGGTAAGTTCCTTATTGAGCTATACCCTAGGTCATTTTTACCCCCTCTGATCTAGGACTTTACTATGTAGCCTAGGCTGGCCTTGATCTCATGGTTTTCCTTCCCCAGCCCTCTAAGTGCCAGAACTATGAGCATATGCCAGGTTACTGGCTTATTGTAAGTGTGTGTGTGTGTGTGTGTGTGTGTGTGTGTGTGTGTGTGTGTGTGTATGTGGGGTGGGGGCAGGGTTCATGTAGCCCAAGCTTGACTCTGATGGCAGGATATTTAATCTTACTGTGAACGCCAAGATTGGGTTATTTACTGAAAAAAAAGCTGTTTCTAGTTATTGTGTGGCTCAGTCTTAGCACATACCTTTAATCCCTCTGGCTGGAATATAGTCACACCCTTACTACATACTTTAACCCCCCAAAGCAAAGGTAAAGTAGTTTGTAAAAGGAGGCATCCATGTTTGAAAGTGATGTCTAATTGAGTGGCAGACAGAATGATGGGTCAGAGAAAGATCTGACAGACTAGGCTGTGCCTACCTCTCATGAGAAGAGAAAGGAAAGAGAAGCCTCTGGAGGGGCACTGCAAAAACGGAAGGAGGCAGTTTTTTGAGGAGAGTTTTACAGAAAAAAAGCTGAAGAGGAAACAAGCTAGACACAGGTGAAGACAGAATGAGCCAGAAGATTAGAACAGATTACTCGAGTTAGTTGAAGGCCAAGCAGAGTTAAGGAGAAACTGAGAGAGAAGCCAGAGTGAATCAGTCAGCCTGGAGAGGAGTTTGAGCCAGAACAGCTGAGTTGAACCAGCCAATCAGAGCTCAGAAAGAACTAGGAACTGGTGAGCTTATTCAGCAGTAAGTCTCAGAGGCTGAAAACATTCTGGGCCTAGAGTAGCTAGAAGCTTCCAGGACTAGGCCTAGGTTAGCAGCCGGAGGCAGTCAGCCTTGGAGACAATTACAGCAGGAGAATAAAAGTTACTGTTGGGACTCAAACTCCCACGACACTGAGGGTGACCTCTAACATCTTGTCCCTCCTGCTTCAGTCTCTCCCCAAAGCTCCCTCAGTGTTGGGGTTACAGAACATGCCCATCTAGAAATTTGGCCTTGATTTAATTATTTCTATTGCTCTTTCCACCAAGGCTACGTTTCCTTAGGACCATTTAACCCTGTGAGCTTCTGGGCAGGCTGTTTTAAAATGGCAGAGAGGAGTAGACTTATAAGAATTAAGGATGGAGGAAAAAAAACCAAAACCTATGGTAGGAGCAAAAGACAGAAAACCAGGAAGTGGCAGAAGGGCATTTGAGTGGTGTTCCCAGGCTGTCACTGTCATATCACCTTTACACAACTGTTTCTCAGTCACCGAAATCGGAGTGCTGCCGTCATTTCCACACTGTTCTAGACTTGAGCTTGTTTAGGACAGTGTCTGGGGAGGGTGGGTGTGGGCATGGAGGGCAGGGTTTAAAGCAAGGCTCTGCATATCCTGGTGCTAGACCTGTCTTTTCTCATACCCTCTTTTCACCAGACATAGGATTTAGTCCTCAGCTTGGGGTTGGTCTTCTCTAAGATAAAACTGGCTTCTGGCAGCTTCCCCTACATGCTGATATTGTGTTGCCAACATTTGCACTTTAATCCATATCTACTCTCCCTGGACACCTGGTCCCAGTCTACAGGTGTTTGGATGTTTCTTATAGAGATCACCCTACATATGTGAAGGCCTTGGAAGATGCTGTTTGATATTTGTCTTCGTCAGGGTTACTGTTACTGTGATGAAATACCGTGACTAAGGCAACTTGGGGGGGGGGGAGGCAGTTTATTTCTGTTTACACTTCCAGGTAATAGCCCATCACTGAGGGAAGTCAAGGAAGGAACTGAAACTGGGCAGGAACCTGGAGGCAGGAGCTGATGCAGAGTCCATGGAGGGATACTGCTTACTGGCTTGCTTCTTCTGGTTTGTTTAGCCTGCTTTTTTATAGCACCCGGGACCACCAACCCCGGGATGGCTCCACCCACAATGGACTGGGCCCTCCCATATCAATCACTAATTAAGAAAATACCCCACAAGCTGGCCTACAGCCTGATCTTCTGGAGACATATTCTCAGTTGAGGCTCCCTCTCTGATGACTTCAGCTTGTGTCAAGTTGACATAAAACTAGCCAGCACAATATTAAACAGGAGATTTATACTCTAGAATCTTCTTCTTTAGTAAGATTCCAGAATTTTGCTTTGGGGCAATTTTAATTTTAATATAACATTTTATGGATTATTTGAAAATTTTATAAAATGTATTTTGATCATATTCACCCTCTACTCCACACCCACCTCTCCATATCTCCCAATATTGTGACTTTTTGTGCTACCCATATATACTCATGGGTGTGGAACCATCCATGAGTGGTCGGTTAATATCCCAGGGGCCACACTTATAAGGAAAATGACTCTCCCTCCCCTAGAAGCCACCAACTATCAATAGGTTCTCAGGAGTGGGAGGGGTTTTTTTTTGTATTTTTTTATTGGTTATTTTATCTATTTACATTTCCAGTGTTGTCCCTTTCCAGGTTTCCTCTCTGCAACCCCACTTCCCTCTCCCCCGTGCACAACTCCCCCTCCCTCTCCCTCTGCCTCTGTGAGGGTGCTCCCCCACCCACCTACCCACTCCTGCCTCACTGCCCTAGCATCCCTGTACGCTGGAGCATCAAGCCTCCACAGGACCAAGGGCCTCTCCTCCCACTGATGTCTGACAAGGAAATCCTCTGCTACATATGTGGCTGGAGCCATGGTTCCCTCCATGTGTATTCTTTGGTTGGTGGTTTGGTCCCCGGGGGGGGGGTCTGGTTGGTGATTGTTCTTCCTATGGGATTGCAGACCCCTTCAGTCCTTCCCTTAACCTCCTCCACTGGGGTCCCTGTGCTCAGTCTGATGGTTGGCTATAAGCATCTGCATCTGTATTGATAAGGTGCTGGCAGAGCCTCTTAGGGGACAGCTATACCAGGCTCCTGTCAGCAAGGGCTTCTTGGCATCAGCGATAGTGTCTGGGTTTGGTGTCTGCAGATGGGATGGATCCCTAGGTAGGGGGCAGTCTCTGCATGGCCCTTCCTTCAGTCTCTGTTCCACTCTTTGTCCCTGCATTTCTGTGATCGTTTTCACCCTTCTAAGGTAGCTTCCCCCTTCTAAGTAGGACTGAAGCATCCATACTTTGGTCTTCCTTCTTCTTGAGCTTCATACGGTCTGTGAGTTGTATCATGGGTATTCTGAGCTTTTGGGCTAATATGGAATGGGGGCTCTAAAGTTGCAGTTTTTAAAAAATATAAACTCTTTGAGACATATTTTCTTCAAAGTGTTGCCCTGTGTACTTCCTGAGAATCTCTCTGTTAATTCTTCCACACATAGAGAACCAGCCATAGGCATACATACTCTCTGCCTCTGAGTTCTTTACAGCGCTAATGTGCTCTTCCTAGGAAATGTTTAATAATGGCCAACTTTATGCATCTCACTTTAATCAGTAACTTAGGGGCAGCTTGTCCTCATGAAGAGGTAGCTGTAGACAGACAGATAAAATTTTAAAAGTAGCTAGAGTCAGGATTTCTGTTAAGTTGGAGCCATCCATGGCTATATAACAAGACAAGTATTTAAAAAGAATAAACAAACAAACAAACAAACAAAATGGACCCAGAGTAACCTTACTCAAATTTGGCTGGCATTAGTGATAAGACTATAACAGGACCAGCTTTGCTACTGAAGTCTTCCCTCTTGCTTTGCTGCTGTGTCCCAAGGTAGCTTTTGTGATAGATTTATGAATTTTGAAACTTTAAGATGCATCAAGCCGGGCAGTGGTGGCACATGCCTTTAATCCCAGCACTTGGGAGGCAGAGGCAGGCGGATTTCTGAGTTCGAGGCTAGCCTGGTCTACCGAGTGAGTTCCAGGACAGCCAGGGCTACACAGAGAAACCCTGTCTCGAAAAACCATTAAAAAAAAAAAGCATCATAATAGGAAGGACCTTGCATTTCCTCAGTGAGGAACTGAATGCATTAAAGAAATGGAAAAGGACTAGAGAGATGTTCAGATGATTAAGGACACTGGTTGCTTTTCCAGAGGGCTTAGGGTTTAATTCCTGGGGCATACATGGCGGCAGCTCACACACACTTGTAATATCAGTTCCAGAGGGTCTGGAGCCCTCTGACCTCCTCAGATACTTCATACACTTGGTGCGGGAATATGCATGCATGTGCATGCACACACACACACACCACCCAAACATATAAAATATAATAATAAATAAAGAAATATGAGATGTTGCTAAGTGGGGCACTGCAGTATATCCCCTTAATCCCAACACCCAGAATGCTTCTACAGAAAGTGAGACTGTGTCTTAAAATAAACACAAGCAACAAAAGCAGTTCTTGTTACGTCAGAGATGTGGTTGAGTAACAGGTACAGCAATTGCCTATTGTACAGGGAGCCTTGGGTTTGCTCCGCAGCACTTTCCAGCAGAGATGATAAGAAACAAGATCAAACTGAAACCAGCCCCCTCCCAACTGCTTTGAAATGAAGTCCAGGCAGGGACTGCAAAGCAGGGAGGTTGCTTGATGTGAGTGGCTTCCTCTTACAGTCTTTGACCTTTACCTTTATAGACCCAGGGAGAGAACACACCCTCCTGTATACTTGCAGCTTGCCAGCACTGCCTGTTCCTGCGCCTGTGTCTGCAGCCCAGGGTTTCTCTGTATAGCCCTGGCTGTCCTGGAACTCACTCTGTAGACCAGGCTGGCCTCAAACTCAGAAATCCACCTGCCTCTGCTTCCCAAGTGCTGGGACTAAAGGCATGCGCCACCACTGCCTGGCTTCAGATCTTCTTAAAATGAAACGTAAAAGGGAATTTTCTTTTTTCTTTCCTTCCTTTTATGCTCTCTTTTATCAATTTTTTTTGAAACAATATCTTATGTAAGTTAGGCTGCCTCTCAACTTTAAGCCTCCTGACTCTATCTGCTATTTCCCAGGAATAGAATTTCAAGAATACAATACCATATGTAGCTCTGATACGTTCCTTTAAACATGTTCTTGGCTTCTGTTGATTTGTTGTTTGGTTTTTAAACCTACCGGGTATGATGAGTCATACCCAAAATTTTAACACTCAGGAAGCAGAGGCAGGAGGATGAAGAGTTGACATGTGGCTTAGACCACATAGAGAGTTCCAGGCCAGCCTGGGATATGAGTTATCACAGAGTGATTTTATCACTGGAATCCCCATACAATACAGCCTGGAAGTAGACCACATCTGAGGCTTCTTTTGTGGTTAAGTAAGTCACCATTCTGATAAATATAATATGGAAGAAAAGGGTCTAAAGCTAATGGCTGGCCAGTTGAGGACTGTTTTGAACGTTTACTGACCTATAAAGAGAAAGTCTTAAATTGTTAAAGAATGTTAAAGGCCCTTTAGAGGACTGGATCACAGGTAGGAGGCCTGTTTGAAGAAAAGAAATAAATCTTCAGCCTAGGACCCTTCTCTTCAAAGCTTAGCTTGCCATCGAATGGGTTTTCTTTTTCTTCATGATTTAGAACAACTCAGTCTAATAGAACTTTGCACAAAGATGAGATGTTTTCTACGTGGTTGATCCCTGTTACCTTGCCTCACAGGATACCAAACATCTGAAGCTCAAATTTCTTACAGGATATAGTGGAGCGTTTGCAAAGAACCCATGCACATTATATTTTAGTTATTGCTGTACAATTGATGGGCTAGAGCCATAGCAGGGGAAGTTTGTCTAGAAACTTCTATTTATGTAAAGCTAGGATTCTTGACTTTGCTGCAGGAAATAATTTTGGGACCAGTCAGTATGAAATAGAGTTGGAATTTATCAAGTAAATTTTAATATAGAGTTAAGGCTTAGGAAAAGTACAAGATGTGAGCTTTTTAAAAGAAAGGGGTGCTTAAGTGTCTTTATAATAACATATGAGATTTTGGAGGCTTCTGGCTTCCTCCTGCAGCATATGGAAACAATATAGGAACCTACAGCCAGACATGCAGAATGAGAGACCTTGGGACACTTGGCCCTAAACAAGATGTCTCCATCAAATCTCTCCCCTCAAGACTAGGGGAACCCTGCAGGAGAGGAGGCAGAAAGAATGTAAGAGCCAGAGGGGATGGAGACATCAAGAACAAGACCTCCTAAATAGACATGATCAAAGCTCATATGAACTCACAGAGACTGAGGCAGCATACCCAGGACCTGCACGGCTCTACACCACGCCCTCTGCAGGTATATTACTGCAGGCTTTCAGTTTAGTGTTTCTGTAGGATCCCTGAGTGTGTGAACACCTGGGTCTCTGTTTCTTGTGCCATGTCTGAGGCTCATTTCCTTCTGTTTGTTTGCTTTGTCCAATTCTGATGTGTTTTATCTTATTATATTTTATTATATAAAAAAGATTTTGGTGGCTTCTGAAGATACATCTCAAAGGGTCACTGATGAACATCAGTGAGATCATAGGGCAGTTTCTGAGGTACATTAGAATTACAGTTAGTAAGCTAAAACTATAGGCCACAAAGATTGAGAGCTAATGCATGCTTTATACTGACTTTTGATAATTCCCAGAAATTTGTATTTTACATGTGGGAGTAAGACTGTATACTCGTAGTCCTTAAATATGGCTCTTTGTTCTTTTAAAATTCTTTTTAAGAAACCTTTGTATAAAAGGAATATTGTCAGGGCTGGAGAGATGGCTCAGTGGATAAGAGTACTGACTGTTCTTCCAAAGATCCTGAGTTCAATTCCCAGCAATCACATGGTGGCTCACAACTGTCTGTAATGGGATCTGACGCCCTCTTCTGGTGTGTCTGAAGACAATGTCAGTGTACTTGCATTAAATAAATAAATGTTTAAGAAAAGAAAGAAAGAAAGAAAAAAGGAATATTGTCTCTATGCAAAGAAGCTTCACAGCAGATGTTGCTATTGTTGTAACTCATAGCTGGTGAAAGACTTCAGCCAGATTCTGGTCAAGGAGTCCATTCCCTTCCCATGTCCCCCCAATTTTCCCGTCTTTATGCCCCACTTAATATGGTGTAAATGGCATGTGAATGCTTGTTTATTGTTTAGGAAGTAATGACCAAGGAAAGTCAGCGTGTTCAGAACAAATGTGAGTTCTCAATGTCTGACCTGTGGAGAGGCATCTGTCCAACCTGGTAGCCACTGAGACGTGGACATTGAGTACTTGAACTGTGTTCCATTCTGCTCACCAATGGAACCTTAACATTTACTTTATTTTTAATCTAATTTTTAATAGCTACACATGGCTAAAGTCTAACATACTGATCAGTGCACATCTAGAGCTCTATGAGTTTGATTAAAATTTGTATATATATAACACATCTTATATTAATTATAGGTGATTCTGATAACGTAGAACATGGAGTCAGATCTCCCACGACTGAGACACTGCCAAATATATGCCCACCTAATCCTTCAGTTCCTGAGAGACTAGTTGTTATATCCAGAGGCTTCTTTTGCCTTGCCTTTCCCTGGTAGACTCCTCTTGACACCAGACCTCTAAGACTGCCCTTACCTTGATCCACATCCTCAGTTATCCAGCTAAACCCAATGACTTGAGAGTCATCCCAAATCTCAACCTGATTAGTGCGTTGTGATCACAGATGGTGCTGTCTTCTCTTTTGGTTATCTATCTATCCATCCATCCAGCTATTACTATCATCTATATATCTGTTATCTATCAATCATCTATATATCCATTATCCATCCATCATTTATACATCTACTTCTATCATCTATATATGTATCCATCCATCCATCCATCCACCACCTATGCTTCTATCATCTATCCATCTATCATCTATTATTTGTCTATTATCTATCATCTATCCATCTATCCATCCATCCCTCCATCCATCCAGCTATCTAGAGCACTTGCTCATGCTACAGGGAATATATGGGGGTCAGAGGACAATTCTCAGCAGTCGGTTCTCTTCTGCCACCTTAGGGAATCTAGGATTGAACTCGGGTGGGCAGGCATGTGTACAACCACTTGTACTTGAGTTATCTGGCCAGCCCTCAACTTCCCCACTAGAGTTGGAACATTCTGCTGGTTACACAAGCAGGCCAGCCAGGGTTATATAATGAGATCCTATCTCAAACAAACAAACAAAACAAGAAAGAGAGAGAGAGAGAGAGAGAGAGAGAGAGAGAGAGAGAGAGAGAAAGGGGAAGGAAGAAAGTTGTACTGTCTCAAAGCTCAAACCTTTGCTTCCTGTGTCAATCTTCACTTTCCTGGGGATCTCATTAATCTCCTCTTAGAAATGTCCATACAGCAATGCCCACATTGACATCTTAGGCCAGGCCTTGACTCTGAACCTAGTTCCTATCCTGTTGTGTGCTAGCCCCATACCTCTTTGATATCTGCTTCCCACTTAAAAATATCCTTCACTGAACTCCTGTTGTTTCCTAAAGTCTTCACCAACAGCTTAATGACGTCTCACTCTTTCTTGGAACATAATTTGGCCTTGCTTTTTTCCCCACATCATATGGTCCACCAGCAATTATTAAGGTATAAATCATGAACTCAGTTGTCCAGTTTTCATCCCCCTGCCACTTTTGTCCACACACACCACCACGTCCTGTAACAGCCTCTGCATTCCTTACTCCTATGTTTGCCCAAGTGAGACATTTCATGACTTGTGACAGGGCCATGTTGATAAACCCATCTTAAGGTGAACATATCAGGAGAAGAAAATGCCCTAAATACAACCATCCATGACACATTCCAGCTAAGTGTCTTAGCACACAGCATAGCATCCATTGTCCTTGGTGATCTCAGGGATGACTGGGAACTGCAGTTGCTGCCCAGCATCGTGTGTGTGTGTGTGTGTGTGTGTGTGTGTGTGTGTGTGTGTATGCATGCATGCACGCGCATGTACACACACACACACACACACACACACACACACACACACACACAGGATCCTCCTGTATAGCCAAGAATACCTTTAAACTCAAAATCCTTTTGACGACCTCCTGAGTGCTGGTATGCACCACCATGCCTGGCTCCAGACTGCTCCTTTTAAACTTTTAAAACCAGTCTGTTCATGTCTGTAATCTAAAACCTTTCATTAGCTACCCAGCACACTCAGATTAAACGCCTAAATCCTGCTGTGGCCTCTGAGATGCTCTGTATATAATGAGATCGCCCCTCTGCCCTCTGCTCTCTGAACTCATCCTCTGCCTCTCTTTCCTAACACCTCCGTGGTAGTGGTGCCGACCTGTCCACCTGGACCTGCAAACATACTCCAGCTCTGCTGGGGGACATTTCTTTCAGACACCTTCAGGTTTGTTCCCTCACCTCCTACAACCAACAGATAGCTGCTGGTGGTGCTTTTAGATTTCCCTCCCTGTCCCTACCACTTCCTACTCAAGGTCCTACTTCCTCTGTCTCAGCACTTCCGTTAGTTGGCCGTCTTCCGCCCGCGCCGTAAGCTTAGAGCTGGAGTGGTGCCTGGCACATAGCTGGCAAGCCGGTGTGTCTCCAGCAAACTGCTGTTGCTCTTGTGTTAACCCCATAGGAAGTGCCACTGACCTTTATCTAGGGTTGGTCACTGGCGTGTGTCAGCTTTTTTCCCCCCGTTGTTGTCAACAACTAACACTTATCAAGCTCTACTGTACGATGTGCCAAGATTACAAAGGTTCCCAGAGCATGGAGTTCATCCTGCCAAACAAGCAGAAAGCCTTAACATTTTCCCCCGCTTCCCTGCACAAAGCTACCTGAAATGTTCTGCATGCTGAGATAAGTGCCAGAAAGATCCAGTTGCCATCTAGTGAACCTCTCAGTTCTCAGATAAAGATAGAGCAAGGTCCTGCTCGGGTGTGTCATTTTCTTCTAGGCACTGTCAGCTACTCTTATGCCTGCCTGCACCTGGAAGATCATCTAACAAGGGAGTTTGCCTAGAATTGGTCCCGTGTGTGTGTGTGTGTGAGTGTGTGTGAGTGTGTGTGTGAGTGTGTGTGTGTGAGTGTGTGAGTGTGACTGTCTTGACACTTCCGTGTCCTTGGGCTCCATATCTGGAGATTTAACCAAACATGGACTGAAAATAACTGACAAAAAAGTGCCTGACTTAATGTGTGCATTAAGACTTTTTCCTGTGGTTACCTTCTAAACCAATGGTTCTGAACTTATGGGCCTTGGCCCCTTTGGGGTTGAATGACTCTTTCACAGGGGTTGCCTAAGACCACCAGAAAACACAGATATTTGCCTTATGATATATAACAGTTGCAAAACTACACTTATGAAGTAGCAATGAATGAATTTTGTGGCTGGCAGGTCACAACATGAGGAACTGTATTAGGGTGGCAGCACCAGGGCTGCAAACAGTGTGGTCCCACAGTCCTGCACAGCAGCGTCTTCATTGTTTTAGTTGTCTAAGTTGTTTATAGGTGACCAAGGTGGGATCTACAGATGTGGGAGGGTGGGTGAAGGTTCTGAGCAACTGCTGTGCCATTTTAGATAGTGAACATGGCCACCCACTAGGACAGGGGCAGGAAGACCTGGAGCTAATTCCTCACGTATGCAGAGGGCCAATTCATTTGTTATTTCTGTATTGTGACAGTTTCTGAGACATTCCTTGTTCTTGGTGACCTTGACAATTTTGAAGAACACCAGGCAAGAAGTTGAATTTTGTTTATTCTCCTAAAACTTTGCTCCTGATTAGACTGAGGCCATGGGGAAGTGCTCAGAGGTCAAGGGTCATTCTCATTGCAGCATATCAAGGGAGTGAACAGTCAGTAACTTACTGTGATTGACAGTGACCTTACATACCTGCTGAGGTCATGTTTGCCAGGTTACTCCAAGGCTGAGTTACTTCCTGTTTCCTTCCTTTCTGTACTTTTGAGAGTAACTCTGCTTAAACTACATTTTGGGGTAGATGGGGGGGTGTATTAGGGTTCAGATCTAATGGAATGAATATATATAAATATATATTATACAAATAAATATACATTATATTGTTTACATATTATATAATATATGGAAATATATGTTATATACAATATTATTTCATATCTATATAGTTTTTTAGAGTGACTTACGGGCTGTGGCCCAGCTAGTCCGACAATGACTGTCTCCCAGTGGAACATCCAAGAGTCTAGTAGTTATTTTGTCCATGAGACTGGATGTCTCGGCTGGTCTTCATATGTACCAGGATCCTGAAGAAGTAGGCTTTAATGCCGGTGAATGAATGGATTTACCAATGAGTAGTAAGGGCAAGCAGGAAAAGAGCAAACGCTTCCTTTTCCTGGTATCCTTTGTATGGGATAACAGCAGAAAGCGTGGCCAAGATTAGAGGTGGATTTTCGCACCTCTAAGATCTGGATTAAAGATGTGTGTTCCCACTTAGTGATTCAATTAAGGAAAAGTCCTCACAGGCATACCTAGCTTCTTGGGTTTTAGTTATTTAAGATACAGTCAAATTGACAACCAAGAGCAGTCATCAAAGAGTGAGACTGCATGTTTCTTTTCTTTTCTTTTTTTTTTCAACACAGGGTTTCTCTGTGTAGTCCTGGCTGTCCTGGAACTCACTCTGTAGACCAGGCTGGCCTCCAACTCAGAAATCCACCTGCCTCTGCCTCCCAAGTGCTGGGATTAAAGGCGTGCGCCCCTACCCGGCTAGACTGCATGTTTCTAAGAATGGTATGGCTGCATAAAATTATTGGAATTCTTCTGCAGGGTGTTTTATTTATTTATTTATTTATTCATTTCTATGTAATGAAAATTGGATTTCATAGCCTTGGCTACTGAGTTGGATGTTTTTTCCCTTTGACATGCTGGGCCTGGCTGGCATCAACTTTAGCACTTCCTGGCTTTCTGCTGCTGCAGGATGCTCCAGGGTCATTTTTTATCTTGCTCACTCAGTTCTAGAAGTATTCATTTCTCCAAAATATCCTGTTTCCTTTGATTGAAGAATGGGATTAGGAGCCAGTTTGGACCCTGGGAGTGTTCTAGACTCTCTTTGGATACATATCTTACTATGTATGTAGTTCATGCTGGCCCTGAACTCAGGATATTCTTGGACCCCTAGTTCTGGGACAAGAGGTTTGTTATATGTGTGCCATGCTCCCAGATGTGTTTTATAATTTTGTTTTTAGTCCTTTGGAAACTGATGCTTTTGTCCTGTTGTCTTCTACAGTAAGTCTGTAAGGGAGGGTAGAATACAGGGTAAAGATGTTTGCTCTGGTCTAAGCTCATCTGGTAGAGTGCAGCCTAGCACAGAAGAAACTGTGTCTTTGCTTTAATACTGTATAAACTGGGGTGGCGGCACATGCCTGAAATCCCAGCATTCCAGAGGCAGAAGCCAAGGAATCAGTTCAAGGTTTTCTTCAGCTCTCTGGCCAGCCTGGATTGTTACAGGAGACCTTGTCTGGAAGCAGGAAAAATAAACATTAGACCTTGGGGTTTTCCCTTCTTAGGGAAGCTCTCTAGTGTATCTTTCTTAGTACCTCTCTTTCTCTTAACCCACATGTTTGGAGTATATTTTAAAAACATCTTATGATAAAAGCCTGACTCTTCTTTGTAAAAACAAGACAAAAACCTAAAAAAAGAGTAAAGGCTCTTGTGTCAGATTCTTGGCTTCATCTCCTAGTCACAGCACAATCAGCCTGGCTGACATTCATCTCTTGATGCCTTCTGTAGGTAAGGTGGCTGGGAACTCTGAGGGTTCCTCCAATGGAAAGTTAGGCGTGGCTGCTGTGGCTCACGGTTCCGGTGCGAATGACACGAGAAAGTCCATGGGTTTTTATAGGCTTTAATGTCATGGCAGATTGTGGTTAGATCTGGATGTGTACCCCCCCCCCCCAGAAACCCAGGGCAGACCTGAGTTAAATAGGGAGGGAGAGAGCAGGGAGGGGCTGGGGAGGAATGTTTAATTGGCTTCACCCTCTGGCCTTCAGGTACCTCATTAGTATGTAAGTCTCTCTAAGGCCTGAGGCCTGTTCCTCATGGCTGATGGCCATAGACCTCTCTGTGGGAGTGCTTGTTGGAGGGCTAAATGAAAAGAACCAGGGCCTGGGAGCAAAGCTGAACTCCTACTGTCCAATAAGGTTCTGGGGTTCCAAGCTCGTGGCACCCAGCTGCTTCTCACAGCCCACCGCCCCACAGCCTTCTTTTCCTTAAATATAAAAGAGGAATCGATGGCATCTACTATCTAGGGTTATTGTAAAGATTAACAGAGACATGATGTCTGGCACTTATTCCATGATCAAATGTGATGATGGTGGCAGCCATTACTTGGGGTGGAGAGTGGATAGAGAAGATGCGCTTGTCCCTCAGTATTCTGGAGTGACAGGTTCTGAGTTCCCCAGAGGGTATCAACATGGATGCTCAAGTATCTTACATTAGCACTAGTGGTAGCATTTGCAGAGAGGTGACACACATCTTACTTTTTAATTCTTTTAGATTTCTTGTGCCACTCAATCCAACATAAGGGCTGTGTAAACAGGTGTCACACCGTACCGTTTAAAAAAGATGACAAAGAGCATCTCTCTGTGCAGTACAGATGTAGCTTTGTCCCTGTACATGCCCAATACAGGAGGAAGTGGGCAATGGTTTAAGAGATCATATTGTCAAGATGCAAACTTTTCAGGTATTAATTAATGTTGTGAGAGTGGGATCTTGTAGCAGGCTCTGGAGGCAGAGGCAGGTGGATCTCTGAGCTCAAGGTCAGCCTGGTCTACAGGATGAGTGACTTACAGGATAGCTGGGACTACATAGAGAAACTCTGTTTTAAAACCAAACTCCTACCACCCCCCCACCCCCCCAAAGAGTGGTCTGTTGTGTAATCTCTACAGCTGCTTTATGAGCGTGAAGAGTGATGGGAGGGATTGATGACCTGAATCCTTTTTGGCTCTTCTCCCTAGCGGACTCATTGGTCGGAGCTGGGCTATGCTGTTTGCCAGTGGAGGCCTCAAGGTGAAACTCTATGACATTGAGCAACAGCAGATGACAAACGCCCTGGAAAACATCAGGTAGGCATGATTCATGCATCTGGAGGTAAGATGGCCCTGTTCCTCTCACTTCCTGTCACTCATCTGGTCCCCTAGGCTGTGATTGTAGTTGCCCATTTTTCATGGGACAGCCTTTGCAGTAACTCTGAGACAATAAAGGCCATGTTTAAGGTTCTCTGGCACAGAAAGAACATGAGTCCAGACCAGTGAAGGGACTCTTACTGTGAAGACAGCCTTATACTGGCCAGTGAAAGGACTCTTACTGTGAAGAGAGCCTTGCACTGGCCAGTGAGGGAGGAATGGAGGAGCCAAATGCAAATGTTAGCCTTCAATCTCATGTGGAGCCTCAGTAGTTATTTAAATGCCTATTAGGGTGGCAGTTATGCTGGCAGCCCTAGCTTTAAGCTTTTAGAGAAATTTTAGACCCACTGAAAAACTGGACTGCTGCTTAAATACCCCAGACTTCCCAAAAGTCAATGCTTTCTACCTTCAACATTTTTCTCCCACTGGTAATTCGTTACAATCAATCAAACTAGCTTGATATCAGCATCCCTCTGAGCCATTGGCTGACATTAAGGTTCTGTCCTGGTGTTGTGTATTCTGTGAGTTGCTCTCATGTGTGGTGTAACCACTGTTATAGGACCCTACCAAATAGTTCTACTGTAAGACCCCCACGAAGGGAGGACCTCACCCAAGCCTCAGGAATTTACGGCCACACAATAACTCACAAGACACCGATCTTGATGTAATCAGCAAGAGGTATATTTCGGGATCAACCAGCTGATGGTCAACTCATAACTCACGCAGGAGCAGAGGAATTGACAAAAGAGCCTGGGAGAGGAGGGCTCTTTAAAGGGAAAAACCACAAAACAGGGGGTGAGAGGGTAACTGAGGGAGCATATCATAAAAATAGTGGAAAGTCTCAGTTGGTCATGTGGAAAAACATCCTGTACACACATTTTTCTCAAGAATGCAGTCTTGTTCAACCATTCATCTTGCGGTCAGCTAGTTCCTGGAACCATCCAGATGGCTTGCATCTTTCTTTGTGGTCAGCTAGTTCCTGGAATGTGTCTCCTGCTTTGGGCCTTCCCTACCCGCAGGTGGGTTCTCTTCCCTGAAGTCTGAGAAATGTTAATTAGCCTCTCTCTTCCTCTCCTGAATGTTAATCCAGCTAGTGTCCCCTGACTCAGGAATAATGTGCTCCTCCCTGAATGCAGAATGTATCCCTGGGCAGTGAATTCTAAGACCTAAAAATCTCACATTTAGTTCTGCTTTCTTTGTGGAACTAGTGAACCAGCTGGCCTACATTTTTGGCTCAGGTCTAGGGGTCATAAAAACTTTCTATACTTTTTAAAAGTTTTCTATATCTTTCACTACTGCCTGAAAATACTCTGTGCTCTGCCTGCTTATTACCCTTCCCTGGCAACCACTGATATTTTTATTGTCTCCATAATTAGGTTTTATTTTTTTGAGAATATTGTATAGTTGGGCTTGGGCAGTTTGTAGCTTTTTCCAAGTGGCATCTTTCACTTAGCAATGTGCATTTAAACTTCCTTCATGTCTTAATGGCCTATCACATCTCAACACTAATGGGCTATTCATTCACTTCCTGACGAGTGAAGAATGAACTATTTATTCATGCTTGGAAGCGAGTTTTAGAAAATATAAATAAAGATGCTATAAAATATTCATGTGCAGATTAGTGTAGACATGTTTCAACTCCTTTGAATAAATACCGAAGATCATGACTTTTCTGGATTAAATGGCAAAAATATATTCAGCTTTATAAAGAGCGACTGTACTAACTTACAAAGTGGCTGTACTGTCTTGCGCGATTCCCAGGAATAAGTTGGAATTCTCAGTGCTCTGTATCTGAGCCAGCACTAGGTACAGCCAGTGTTCTGGGTCTTACTGAGTCACATCTGTTGTATCCTTCCTTGGATGATGACAGTTTTTCAGCAGGCCTAGGCTTGTCACTAGATTTCTGGTGATTGTGTTTGTGGTTGGCGGCCCTGGAGCTGAGTGACATTAACCTGTGTTGCTGTTGGCTGCAAGTCACCTGAAACTGCCAGAAGCTAATGTACTGGAAGCGTGCTGCAGTAAAAATGATGGATCAGAGTCATTTGTGGCCTCAGTATTTATGGTGTTTACTTGACAATTTTGTGGGATGTGACCACTGCAGGAGGTAGAGGCACCATTAGGTTCAATTTTTGCATTTTGTTTACAGTGGTTCTCAGTTTTCAGTGTCACACAAGTTTTGTTAGCCACTGTGGATGACATTTCTTGTCTCAGAGCCTGGAATAGAAAAGATTCTAAGTGTTAGTAGGTTTTAGAACCCCATATCACCCCTAATGCAAATGTCTAGATGACCTAGAACCCATGTAGCCCAGACTTGCCTCAAAACAGTTCTTCTAAGATTCCCATACCTCTACTACAGATGTAAGTAAGACAAGATGCCTAGCATCTTAGATCCTCAGAAGAGAGCTCTCCTGGAGATACTCTTTTCTTTCTTGCTTTTTTTGCTCTGATAATATTTTTCATAGACCCCTCCTCCAGCCATTGGTCCCACACTGTGATTTGGCTTACTCTCCACATTTTGAATCTTTGTTTTCTGAGACAGGATCTCATGTAGCCCAGGGTGGCCCTTAATTCTTTATGTACCCTTGAAGGTTTTAGGCTTCTAGTTTTCTGATCCCTAGCCCCAATTCTGGGGTCACAAGAGTGTGTCATTGGTTCTGGCTTTATTCTGATTTTTCTGAAAATTTTACAGCAGGAAATTATGAGCAGTTCCTGGCAAGCTGGCTCACTGGTTAAGAGCACTTGCTGTTCTTGAAGAATACCTGTGTTCAGAGTGTCCATCTCAGACAGCTGACAACAGCATGTAACTCTAGCTCCAGGGCACTCAACCTCTGTTCTGGCCTCTTCAGGAACTTACACTCACAAAACACACCCCATATCACACACATACAAACACACACACACAATCACAATCACACACACAGACACACCCCATATCACACACACACAATCACACACAGAGACACATCACAGACACACCCCATATCACACACATACAAACACTCACCATACACACACTTATTTTTGATAGTCTTAGAACATCCTATGTATGTTAGACCCTAGGGTGTGCTCCCGAGCTACATGCTTCCTCTGTATTTTCGAAGATGGTATCTGTTTGTCTCTCAGACTGGTCTTAAACATGTTGTGTAGCCCAAGCTATCCTGGAATTTACAACCTTTTTTCCTCTTTCCACAAAGTTCTGGGATTATAGATGTGTACTGCCACTCTTAAATATTACTAATCTTAAATGGTAGAAATAGAACACATTGATTGGGAAAGTGTGAAAACAAATGTAGACTAGAAAAATTTGACTTAAAAAAAATAGAGAAATTAGAAGCCAGGCATAGCGGCTCATATCTGTAACTTCAGAACTTGGAAGCTGAGGCAGGAGGATTGCTGTAAATTCCAGGTTAGGCTGAGCCACAGAATGAGGCCCTAGCTCAAAAAAACCTAAAACAACAAGATGTTAAAGAAGTTATTATCATAACTCATACCATGTGACAGGAGCTCTTAGTACATGGAAAAAAAAATATCACCTAACCTTTTCCTAGCTGGGAGCACAGTGAGAAACTTGTTCCTGGCCCAAGTGGATGGCAGCATCTAATGGGGAGAGGCCTTGCCCATACTGCTCTGCTTCTCCTCTGTGTTGCCTGGTGCTGGGCAGGTGTTGGGTCTCAAAGCCCTTCAGAGGGAAGGAAACACTTTAAGCAGATAAACTGAAACCCAGTGAGCAAAGAACCAACGATGCCTGTAGATCTAAGTGGGTTGTTCTTAGGATTTATAGCTCGCTGCATTTTTGTAAGTCCTCCAGAGTCTAGCACACTCTGGTGCAGGCTGTGGGGTCATCATTTGACTGCCCACCCCAACTCAGGTGTGAACTGGCTGTCTTGTGTGGCTCAAGTCCTGGTCTGTGACCACTGTCTTTGGGTGCATCTTTGTCACCTACCTTTCTCCACTCTCTTGTCACAGGGACTCCCCCCTCTCTCTCTGCAAAACCAAAAACCTCAGTTTTTTTTTTTTTTTTTAGATGGTTCAGAAGTTAATAAACCACTGGAAGTGATCTCTGAAACAAGGCAGCTGCCCTGTCCTGGCTCCTAGACAGCAGCTGTTTCCAAACTCATGCCCCGCAGGTGACCCTGGTCTCCTGGTGATCCTGGTCTCCTGGTGACCCTGGTCTCCTGTCTTTACCTCACTAGCCTCCTTTCTGCCCTGGCCTATACTCCATCTTAAACTCTGCTTCCAGCTGGATTCTTCTGGATTTGTCTATTCTCCTGCTTGGGAACTGTTAGTTTTCTTAAATACCTTGGGCCATAACAGCTGGAATATTGGGTGGGGTGGTTCATGCCTGTGATTCTAGCATGTGGGAGGTGGAGGTAGGAGGATCAGGAGTTTGAGGTCATGAGACACTGTCACAGAATAAAACTACTCTGGAATAGTGGACCATAAGTGTCTGGTCCATTGGCACCCCACACCCTCTTCTTTGTTGTTTTTGAAGAACTGGTGATTGAACCTTTGGCTCATGCATGAGTGTGAGGCAAGCACTCTTATGTTGGCCCCTTGAGGTGTACTTTGTGTTTGTTTTGAGGCTGAGTCTCACTGTGTAGTCCAGGGTGGCCTCAACCTCCCAAGCCCTGGGAATTTGTGTGTGTGTCAAACCAGCACAAGGTGGCTTTCGACCCTACCTTGGACTTGGACCTGGCCAGTGGGCCATTACTAACCATGACTCAGCAGAAGCCTGGAAGTTGCTGTGCATCAAGAGGCTGTCACTTGGGGTTGGGAAACCTTCCTCCATAGTTGCTCACTGTGATTTGGGGAACTCCCCAGCACCCAGAAGAGGGATGTAGCTTAGACCAACAGCCCCCAAATAGCACGGTCTGACTGTTGCTGTTTTAGAAAGCCCTGCTAGGTGAATTCAGGTGAGCTGGACCTGAGGGCTGGAGAGCTGACTCTTCCCCTTGCCAGCTGTGGCATTGGGTGATCTAGCTAGGGTGGTGCTGGAGAGCTAGCCCTTGTAGTCTGGGTTCGGGAGAACTGCCAGGCCGACTGACTCAGCCACCACCCAGACCCAGATCCAGGGCTCTGAGTTGGCCCACCCCAACATTTATCTCATCCATGAACTGCTGGAGCTTGTGAAAGGGCATGTCCGGCAGATCCAAAGCTGTAGGATCTCCATGACACAGGGCAGCAACAGGACATCTGAGAGGAGTCCTGGTTAGGGTACAGTATTGGTGGTGTAGCAGAAGCCAGGGGCCTTGAACCAGACCCATAACTGATTGTAATGAACGTTTACAAGTGATGATGTGTGGGCAGAGGTGTGTACGGTGGGACGCACTGTGACACTACAGCTTCCTAGGATGAGATGTTTATGCTTTGCTCATTTTGTTTGCTTGGTTTTCATTTTCTTTTGGGGGGAGGTTGCAAGGGCAGAAGCCAGATATGAAGGGACCAGGTGATAAGTAGGGTTGGGGTGGGTGACATGAAACTCACAAAGAATAACTGAAAAGTTAAAACAAAACCAAAAACCAAACCAAACCAAAACAAAAACCAGGTCATGTTTAAAAAAAGAAAGAAAAAAAGAAAAAAAAAAAAAAGCCTTGCCAAGATGGCGGACCCAGGGACTGTGATGGACAGGTGGAACTACTATGGCTGCCTTGGCTGGGTTTCTGTGGTCAGCAACCACTGACTTCAGGGTTTGGGGACTGCTGACGTTGTGCTGCCAGGGGAACTCTCACTGTCCTAATCCGTGTCACACAGGGGCATTCTGTAAACAGACGGTGTTGTACAGCACATAGCCCCACCCATTTGTTTCAGAGGGCCTGTTGTTGCGTTCAGTCTGTAGCATGCATACACCCTAGGCTTGCAGAGCCTAAAGTGCTGCTCTCCCATTAGGAGAAACAGGCAGCGACGAGGAGCACTGCGAGGGTGCCGGGGAGCTGGGACTTGCAGCTTGCAGATTGTGAGTGTTTGGAAAGGAGAAATTTGAACACAGAGTTTTGAATGTAAAACTCTAAGGAAGGAGAGAAAATATCATCATGTGACAAAGAAAGGTACTATATTTCTATAGATTGTCTATACACAAAAATTTAAGATATATTATCAGAAAGCATAAATGTAAATATAGTTTAAAAAGTGTACGTGTGTGTGTTTGTGTTTATATACATATTTATGTATGTATACACATATACTTACTATACATATATATATATATACATATATATACATACACACACACACATATATATACATATACATACATATATATATATATATATATATATATATATATATACACACACACACATATATATATTGCTCTTTTTTTGTGTGTGGGTTGGTTGTTTTGAGACAGGGTCTCAGGGTTTCTCTGTATAGCCCTGGCTGTCCTAGAACTTGCTCTGTAGACCAGGCTAGACTCAAACTCACAGAGATCTACCTGCCTCTGCCTCCCGAGCACTGTGACTAAAGCCATGGGCCACCACTGCCTGAGTATATATGTTTTTAAAAAAGCATAAATATAAGATATCATAGATGCATTCATGGTGGGATGACCTATCTAATTT
Source organism: Rhabdomys pumilio (assembly GCA_030674055.1). Classification (NCBI taxonomy): domain Eukaryota; kingdom Metazoa; phylum Chordata; class Mammalia; order Rodentia; family Muridae; genus Rhabdomys; species Rhabdomys pumilio. The sequence continues at coordinate 201,314,192 of JANHMN010000001.1, read as the reverse complement.
TATTGATGAATAGTAAATAAAGTTTAAGTCAGTGGAGACACAGATGCAGTCTAACCAACTAGAAGGACACACAGGGTGTGGGTCAGGAGTAGTTTGTGGTTCACAGTCCCAGGTTGTGACTTCAGCTGGGTCATTTACCCCAGTTATCTGGGTGTTCACAGATTCTGCGGTTACTTGGCTGTCACCACGGCAGTCCAAACAATTGCTTCATTTCCTTTATTTGTTTTCCTACCCAAACTGAAATAGCATTAGTTGATCTGATTGGCATGTGAGGATTTGACATCTGAGAAGCTGGGGAGGAGTCAGAAGACTGTGTGACTTGCTCTAGATGGTTGGGCTACAGGTGATTATTACTGTACATCCTGAGGGCAGGGCTTCTGGTCAACCCTGTGTGCTTGGTTATGGACATGATGACAGGTGGATGTGGCTGAGGGGGCTTCGACGCTGCAAAAGATGTGGGTCTGGTATGGTGGAGATGCTGGTACACACCTTTAATCCCAGTGCTTGGGAGGTGGAGGAAGGTGCATCTCTGAGTTTGAGGTTAGCCTGGTCTAATAACAAGTCCAGGACAGCCAGGGCTATACCGGAAAATACCATGTTTAAAAAAATGTGACTTGGGTCCAAGGAGACGGATTGATGGTTGAGAGAGCTTGCTACACCATTCTAACACCCATACAACAAGCACCAAGAACATGTCTGCTGCCTTAGCGCCATGGTGGTATAGAGACAGGACTAGCCCAGACGAAAACTGAGCTCTCGACCCTGCCTCCAAGAAATAAGGCAGAGCAGGAGAAGGACACTGTCACCCTCTCTGGCCTTCACACACCTGCATGGATGCACAGGCACGAATTAGAAAATTGGGACTGGAGTGATGGCTCAGCAGTTAAGAGCACTGGCTGTTCCAAGAGGTCCTGAGTTCAATTCCCAGCAACCAAACGGTGGCTCATAACCATCTATAATGGGATCTGATGCCCTCTTCTGGTATGTGGGTATACTTGCAGAGAGAGCATTCATATATATAAATAAACAAATCTTTAAAAGAGAGAATCCGTTTTTAAAAATAAATTTCAAAAGGAATGGTGTGACCCTTGCCTCACCATTTTGATTCACATTGCTGTAACAAAGCATCAGAGACTGTCTATATTATAAAGAGAAGAGACTCGCCATCTCACACTCTTATTGCTGAAGATCCAGTGCTCTATTCATTCAGGCTCTGGCAAGGGCCTTTTGCTACATCACAAATGGCATCACACAGTAGGAAGACTTGGGAAGAGGAGGGGGAGGTGTGTCAGTTGGAAAGACAGGAACCAGGGAGGGGTGGGCTTGTTCTTTTTATAACTTGGTCTCACCCAACTAGCCCAGTCCTGTGAAACCTATAACCATCGCTTCATATCCGTGGGACTTCACCTCAGGAGGCCACGCCTACTCAAGGTCCTACCACCTTTCATCACTATGAAAGTCTCCAGCCTGTGAACCTTGTGGGACGCATCTAAACTATAGTAGTTTCCCTGTGCGTCTGACTGACTAGCAATTGCCACTTGCATGAGCCGGCTGACACTACACTGTACATTTTGGTGAAATTGATTATCCTAGGACTTAAGCAGAGCTCTCCTATTTTTCTGGCCTCTGAGTCCCAGAGGTGACACCAGCCTCTAAGGAAGACCCTTCTCAGAGCCCAAGAGAGAAGACTGAATGTGAGAAGACCCGTTCCTGCCTGTCAGTCACACCCATGGACTTCCTGTGGGAAGCTGAGGCTCTTTCCTGTCTTTGGCAGCACATTCAAGCTTAGCTGCGTCTCAGAGAATGTTCCAGAATCCCAGAGCTGGCTGGGTGGGTAGCAGGTGTGACTACTTGGTGGAAGGCCCTTGGCAAACTGCAGATAGTCTTTGACGGAAAGCCCTCGAAGTTTTAGAAAGCAGTGTGCTGGCAAAGAAGTCTGGTGTGCCTCTCGAGTTTAATTTCCAAGGGGTCGTCATGCCCACAGCAGCCCCATTTCTTCCTATCGTATGGGTCTGTGGGCCAGGGCTCCAGCTTCCCCATTGTCCTCACCTATTGAGACAGGTGCTTTTTGTTTGTTTGAGAAAAGCATCACTGTGTAGAGCAGATTGTCTTGGAACTCGCCACATCGGCCAGGCTGGCCTGGAACTCACGGAGACTGCCTGCTTCTGCCTTCTAAGTGCTAGGAATAAAGATGACAGTACCTGGTTGATGGTTTCTATCTTTGTTTGTTTGTCAAGACAGGGTCTCCCCACGAGCCCTGGCTATTCTAGAACTTAATCTGTAGACCAGTTGCCCTTGAATTCAGAAATCACCTGCCTCCGCCTCCGCCTCCGCCTCCGCCTCCGCCTCCGCCTCCGCCTCCGCCTCCGCCTCCGCCTCCGCCTCCGCCTCCGCCTCCGCCTCCGCCTCCGCCTCCGCCTCCGCCTCC
>JANHMN010000001.1:201259374-201296283 GCA_030674055.1 Rhabdomys pumilio | reverse complement strand
ACACACACACACACACACACACACACACACACACACACACACACACACACACATTTAATTTCTTAATTAAATAAAGATAGAAGAGCAGTGTTTGGACTTAATTTTCTATCTATGAGTGTCAGGAAAGCTGAAGTTTCAAAAGCCCACTGGTGCCTGTCTACGCAGCCACACTTACTAGAGAACAGCTCCGTCAGTCACTGAGATGCGGCTACAAACCTCCAGGACAGTCAGGTTTTGTTTTTTGTTTTTGTTTGTTTGGAGTCAGGATCTCCTGTGGCCCAAGCTGCTTGTTACTAAGCCTGGCCCAATAGTACTACTGGCTCAGGAGCTGTACCCATTCCACGGTCCCACAACTTCCTCTTCCTTGTAGAAAATAAGTTGCTTGCAGGCTCTTTTCTTTTCTCAAAATTGTCTTTCTAGGGAAATGTTCCAAAGCAGGAGGCAGAACATGAGGCTAAGCAGATCTCTCCAGAGAGCTTGCCCGCCATTGCTCCTCAACCAAAAACAATCCCTGTTGTAGGATTTGCTTAGTTCCTGTGGTCAAAGCCCCACTGAGGTGTGCTTAATCCCCACCCCCCATACACATAGTCTTTTACACAAATCCCAGAGGGCAGAGGTGCTGTTGAGGTTTCCTAGTACTCTTGAAATGTGGGAGCCTCCAAGAAGGAAACCTGAATTTCTAGAATGTAGTGCAATTTTGAAATCAAATCCTGCCTGACAAGGAAGTCTACTGTACTGGAAAACAGGCTGTGTCTCAAAAGCCTGTCTGAGAAAGTTGTCCATTAAAGAGCTCCTTACTGCTGGAGCGCTCTCCCCGGGGGAGCAAGGTGTCCAGTGAGAGCCACAGGGTAGCTTATTAGCTCAGAAAGTTGAAATGGAGCTTGCTTCCCAAGGCAAGGCCATGGCTGAAATCTAGAATCCCTAATCACAGGTAGTCCCTGTAGATGAGGGGATGGCGCATTTTGATCTCCTCTTTCTTTACAACTTGGAAGGTGCTGGTCTCAGTATTGAAATGTCTGTGTTCAGTTAAAGAATAGCAGCTTATTAGACCTCTGGTCTTAGTCAGCGAGGCTCACAATGGTGAGGATGGGGTTGGTTCAGGGAGCACAGGGTGCTGAGGGCAGCATTGAGCTGGCAGGGTTATGCCCCGAAACTGGAATTCCATGACTCCTCTGTGGCATGGAACTTTTTGCAACAGGCCTCAATAGCCTTGAATTCCGTAGCTCCTCTGTGGCATGTCTTTTTGCAACAGGCCTCACTAGGCATGTGACACTTGTTTTCTATGTTAAAATATTTTTTAATATAGGTTTTTGTTGTTTGTTTTGTTGCTGCCTGAGGATTGAATCCAGTGTCTTGTGTCTACTAGGTGAGTGTTCTACCACTGAATGTAGCTTCAGCTCTCCTAAACTTTTAAGAAATAAAATTGGGTTTACTGAGGTTGTATTTATTCATTTATCTGTTTGCTTTGTGACAGGGTCTCTTGTATCCCAAGCTGGTATAAAACTATTTATGTGGCTAGGGTTGGTCTTGAACTCCCAAGTACTGGCATGACAGATGTGCATTATTGCATATAGGCAAGGTATCATTATATTGAATGTGCTTGTCTCAGTGTTCAGTACTGTGTGCCTATAACACAGTTGGCCTGTGAGCTACACAGGCCCAAGGGATTGGAGCTCATATTTAATCAGAGGAACTTGAGTTTGGGGAGCGGGAATACTACAATGTTGTCAAATATCTGTGTTCCACATCTATGGATCCAGCCAATCATGGACAGAAACTATTTAGAAGAAAACAGTCGGGGACTGGTGAAGTGGTTTAGCAGGTGAAGGTGCTTACAGCTTGCCAGAGAGCCTAACAACCTGAGTTTGATCCCTGGGACCCACACAGTGGAAAGAAAGAACTAACTCCTGAGAGCTACCATCTGATCTCCATGTTCCATGGTACGCACTTACATAGTCAATAAATACATGTAATAAAAACATACACCGGGCTGGAGAGGTGGCTCAGGGGTTAAGAGTGCTTGCTGTGTATGCTTCTAGAGGGCCTGAGTTTGGTTCCCAGCACTTATGCTCAGGAGCTCATGACTGCCTATCCAGTTCCTCAGGTACCAGCATCCTCTTCTGGTCTCCATGACACTGGCACACATGTGGCATGCATGTATGCACATAATAACACATATGCACATAATAAAAAATATAAACACATTAACTCTACTCCACTCCCCTTGCCCCAACAAAACCCCAAACAATACAGTTGAGTGTGGTGGTACACACCTATGATGGTAGTATTTGTGAAACTAAGGCAGGGGGATTGCTGTTAGTTCTAGGCCAGCCTGGTTGGATCCCTGGAAGCACTAGGGCCAGCTTGCCTGGTCTGTGTTGTGACGTTTCAAGCCAGTGAGAGGTCTGGTGTCAGACACAAGGTGGAAAGCATGTGGTAGTGACCATGCTTGTTATCCCCTGACCTTCATCAGAGAACTGTGTATAGGTGTACCAGCACCCACATGTGTGCTCCACCTTCATCAGAGAACTGTGTATAGGTGTACCAGCACCCACATGTGTGTTCCACCACACCTGACTCCCATATTGGAAAAAAAGGGAAAGAAACCCCTCTGAGATCTTGACCGGTGTTTGGGTGACTATAGATTAGTCTGAAGAACTGATCTACCCCTTGGGAGCCATGTACATGTTATGCCCCTTTAGTTAGATTTAAACTTTTCTCTCATGTGTTTTGTAGATTTTAATGTCAAATTTGCATGCATTCTGTCAGATATATTTGTAAGTTCTTTGTGATTTGAGTCCCATTTCAAGAGCTCTGTCAAAAATAACCCCTTCCAGTTGCTCTGTTCATCAGCCTTCTATCCCGGGTCTTGCTAAGCTCCTTCATTGGCTCTCGAAGTGTCTTGGCGGTGTTCTAGGATTTTTCTATTAAGACAGGCAGGTGTCTGAATAATTTCCTGATTGCTATGCTTTTTATTGATGGATGATTTTGGTGCTGACTAAGCTGTCTCATGTGGTATCGATCAGGAGTATCGATCTGATACCCATGCCACTGTGTCATGGTTTTTATTGGGAGAGGGGGGCAAGCATTCTGGTTTTCATGACTAATTGTGGTGTTAGAATTCCCTTTTAAGTTTATTTTTGGTGCCTTTTATCAGGTTGAGGAAATTCCCTTTATTTCCAGTTTGTTGAGTATTGATAATGATTATTGAACTCTGAATTTTGTCAAATGCTGTTCTTTGTTCACTAAGAGAACTGTGCGGTTGTCTTTTTAATATGTTATTCCATATTCCCTCCTTCCAGGAGAACAAACCCAGAGTCTTCTATATATGGTAAATTTATTTCAGAATTTCGAATCAACTTTGCATGCCTAGAATACTTGGTCATGATGTATTTCTCTTTTTATGTTTTCTGGGTTTATTTGGTTATTCTTTAGTTATACCATTTGTGTGTGTGTGTGTGTCTGTGCATACACACACATGTATTTTTCTCCTTCTACCACTGGGGTCCAGGATCATACTCAAGTAATCAGGCTTGGCAGAAAGTGCCTTTAGACGCTGAGTTGTCTCATGGGCCTCAATTGGTTGATATTTATTAAAGATTCTTACATATGTCTTTATGAGAGATACTAGTTTGAAATTTCTCCATCTGCCTTTTGTCTCAGTATAAAATCAGGTCCATAAACTAAACCAGGGACTGTTCCACTGTCCTCTAACAGACCTATGTGGAAATGATTTCTATTTAAATGTCGAGTGCACTTCACTGGTAAAACTATCGAGTGATTTGGTTGTTTTCAAACTTTCAACAATGGGCTCAGTCTTGTAAGGAGATGCAGGATGGGTTACCCACTTCTGTTTGAATAACTTTGGAAGTTGTTGTCTCTTGAGGAATTTACTTATTCATCCAAATGTTTGAATGTATGGAAATACTGTCATTAGCAACGTTCTTGGACAGCTGTTCAGTGTTATGAATCTTTTCAAAGAAATAGTTTTTGGCTTTATTTATTTTCTCTCTAGTGATTTTACCTTAGAGTGTACCAATTTCTGCTGTCAACTTTATTTCCTTCCTTTTGCTTGTTTTGGATTTGATTTGTCTTCCTTTTTCTAAGTGCTTACATTATGAATGTAGAAAATTGGAAAATTGGATTGAGTTCTATATTTTCGATTCCCTTCCTTCTCCTCTACCTTCTTCTTCCTCTCTCTGTTTCTCTCCCTGTCTCTTTCTTTCTCTCCCTCCATCTTTCTTTCTTTCTTTCTTTCTTTCTTTCTTCCTTTCTTTCTTTCTTCCTTTTCCCTTCCTTCCTTCCTTCCTTCCTTCCTTCCTGTCTGTGATTTCTACTCATTTTCAGCTTTATTGGGTCCTCATTTCTGTGGTCTGGTGATATACCTGGCTGTGTTATTTATTGCTGCATGCCCTATTATCTGGAAGGTGTGCAGTTTTAAAGTAATGGCAAACAGATTTTTATATTGGAGACACTTTGTGAAGTGGCCCTGGCTCTGTTCTCTCTTGACCCTGATATTGGCCAGGGCTGCTGTCAGCCAAGCCTGGGGCACCATTCTCAAGACAGACTTCTCACATTTGCCAAGTGAGACCCATAAATCTGCTGACTGACTGCCTTCACAATCGAGTAGCACATGGCAGACACTAAGTCTCAGAAGACATGAGACATTCCTTCCTCATTTCTAGGTCACACAGGCCAGACCTGTTCACCATGAGCAGGGACTGTACAAAGGCATGGTTTCCAGTGTCACTAGGGTTCATTTTGAACACCAGCTGCTATTCATTAAAGGCTGCTTTCTCTGTCATTCTCACCCAACATTTTACTACAGCACCCATCTCTCTCCTGAAATCCCTTGTCATTTTGTCACCAGAACATTTAAGATACCAATCTTTACTTAAATTCCCTGTTTAAATTCCCTCTCTCTAGGTTTTCACTGGATCCAATTCCATCAACTGCTTTTCTTCCCTTTTTTTTTGTGTATTTTTTTTTCTGTAATTTCCCACTGAGTTCTTCCCATTAGATTGATGGTTTGAGGAATGGCATCCCATCCAAGAAGTCACTGCAGGTGGCTTTTGCTGTTTCCTTAGTTACTTGAGGTCTGCCACCTCCTCCGAATGCCTCTGCATTTGCTTCATGAGTCTCCCACAGCAGTAGCCACTTGGCCCCTGGGCACTTTTGCCATCAAGGAAAGATTTGGCTTCCCTCCAGCTGTACCCAGACTTTCCTGGGAGCCTTGTGGGGAAGAGCTTTCTGAGGTGAACATCATTTGGTGTCTGGGTCCTCACCCTCACAAACACTCTGGGCTTACTGTTGCCCTTCTCTCGCTCTCCGTAGTTTATTTGTTAAAGTTTGTCAGCGGTATGTATCAAGAAAACAAGTCAAATCACGAGAGCCTTAGCTTTAACTTGTTGTGGATGAAGTCACAGAAAAAACAAACCCAGTGGTGTCCTTTTCCTTTGCTTATAGATAATGGATGCCTGAAGCTGTGGAGACTGGCAAAGCCTGAACATCCATGTTTTCCACACACATACATACTAATGACAAAATTAACATACAAACTGCTGTCGATGTCCCAGGCTGAAGTGGAATTCCAGGGTTTTCTTTCTTTTATAAGCTGCATCAGAACTATAGTACTTAACATAAGGAAAGTGGGCTGGACATGGAGTCACATACCTATAATTCGCCAGCCACTGGGAGAGCTGAGACAGGAATATTATCTTGAGTTTGGGGATGCTTGGGCTACATAAAGTGAGCCTGAATCTGACGTTGGTTGTAGTGAGACCCTGTCTCAAGAACAAACAAACAGATCCTCCATTTATTCAAGTACTCTATGTTAAGAATGTTAGAAGTGAGAGTGAGAATCTAGCTCAATTGGCAGAACGACTTAGATTCACAGAGCCAGGTCCCATCCTGGGACCCGGGTGATTGTAGTCCCAGCACTTGGGAGGTGGATGCAGGAGGAACAGGAGGTCAAGGTTGTCCTTGGTTACATATCAAGTTTGACGCCAGCCTGAGGACTAAACAGTTGAACTTAATAATATATCCATTTTTCCACATCTTTATCATACTGGCCTTCACAACTATGCATTTGTATGGGTTGGGAAATCATTTACACGCATACCACTCAATCATTAACTATATTTTTACAGTTGAGCATTAATGCCCAGGAAACAATATAGTTTAACACATTGAGGTAATCTTTATGGATGGAAGACTGAAATAGTTATGACTGTAAATGTGCATAGTATTGATCGACTGCTAAAGGTTTGTGTCTAAAATAACTTAATGGAAGCTCACTGGGCTGCAATGGGCTCCTTGTCCTGGGCTTGTGTAAATGCAGGTTGGTCTTAGCCACTGGGCACTCCTGGGTAACACGGGATTTTCCACTGGGTTATCAAGTTCAAGTGAGACCACTGCTCAGACTTCAGCCAATCAGGTCATCCCATACAAGCCTTCTCTGCACATCCCAGTGACAGAGCCCCAGGCCCTCCTTGGTTTGGTGATGCCTACTTTAGGGATCATGATTTGCTCAAATAAACTGTTAAAAGTTTAATAGGCCTCAGTTTGTCTTTTCAAGTGCTAGTAAAGCTTATTCTAGTGCAAGGCTCAGCAAACCTTCTCTTTAAGGTCCAGGTCATAAATATTTTAGGGTTTGAGGACTGGGAAGAGTCTCTATTTTATATTTATATATACTTTTTATTTGTGTTTGTTTGTGTTTTATAACCTTTCATTGTTAGTTTGGAGCGTGGAGGGGCTCCACCGACCCAGGGCCATGTTTGTTGACTCCTGCTGACTGTGCAGAAGGTTCTTGCTGCAGCCCTTAGGCCAAGCCCTCGGAGCCCCTCCCCAGTCCACCATTCCTAGTCTAGGTTGGTCTTTAAAAAGCTGTAAGCTCTGGGATTCAGGGATCAGCTTTGTCCTGATAGTGACTGTCAGCGTTTGTAGGAGACTGGCTCTAAGACCCTCTTCTGATACCGAACTCTGAGACCTTTGTATGGCATGGTGTAGTATTTGCACAGACATAATACATACTCTGCCATAAGTTGTAAGTCATCCCTAAATTATTTATAATAATTAATACAATATATAGACTATGTGAGTAGTGGCTATAATTGCCTAATTTAGGCTATACATTCTTAGTAAAGGGATTTTTAAAGATATTATTTGAATGTTGAATTAGAATTCAAGGCCTTGCACAGCATCCTACCACCGAGCTGCATCTTCAGACCACAAGAATGATTTTTCAAATACTAAACATGCAATTTAGTTGACTTGTTAATACAAAGCAACAAAACACCATGTCAGGTTTCTTTATGTAGACGTTTGACTCTTATGGGCTTGTTCTCTAGGTATTTGATTTCTAGGTAAAATTTCCTAGCCATGTCCCTGTTTCCTAGCCATCTTCTGTTAATAGAAGGAAACTGCCTGCTTGACTTCTTGAGGTTTTTTTTAATTTATTTTTTATTTTTTATTTTATTTTTTTTCCCCCCAGAGTCTGACTTCTTGAGTTTTAATTCCTATAGGTAGGGACCTGGGTTTGAGCAACAAAGACTTAGTAGAACTGATGTCTGCAAGCTGAGTTCCAGGGCCTAGGTGTGCCCTGTCTGCCTTACAAAGGGTCGAGGCTGCCAAGAAACCACAGTAAAGTGCCTTCAAGCAGAAACAATTTGTTTAGGAGTGAGAAAAAGGGATATAATCCAGATGCAAGCTATAGCATGGTGTAGGTATGCCACACAAGGTACGCTTCGGCAGTGAAAGGGAGAAATTCAAATAAGTCACGTCCATACACAGTCCCAGGGCCTCAGGCACTGACTGAGGCAGGGGTTGACACTAGCTGACTAGAGGAGAGGCCACTGGAAGAGCACCTCTCCTGGGTTGTGCGACACCTCACAGAATGTTCCAGAGAAACCTTGACAGAGCAGTCTGTATGTACAGTGAGTGTGAGCAAGGCATGTGGCTGTGAAGATTTTCTGGTGGAGCTTTCTAGAAAGTCCTTGAGACAGTTCTTATCTTCCACAAGCAAGGCACCAGCTCTTTCCCACTTGTCTTCTTGGCTGTAGGTTTTGTCTGCACCCAACAGAGAATGACTTTATCTTGGTATTGACCGTCTTTTCAAAGCTGCAAGACAGGTGGCAATGGGCAGAGATTGTGTGTGGACTGAGGCCCTGGGCAAGGTTTCTGAGGTGTGTCACGATGACAACCACCTTTGGGGGTAGAAGGTTGATTTGGCTTTGTCATGCATCATAGGTCTGGACAAAGGGGAGATTATGGTGGCTTTGGCTTGAGTCTTAATGGTAGCACTGAGTGTGGAGGAGGAGGTTGAGGAGAGGGGCTTCTTGGATACTCTTGGCCCACTTGGTAATCAGAGAAGTCTGTCATATCTTAGAGTGCTCACAGCTCCAGACCCTAAGGTGTACAAACTCCCCAGTGGTCCTTGCACAAGCCCCCTCCACTCGACAGTCATTTGGAAGAACAGAGCTTCATTATTTGACTTTTGAAATGTGAAAAACATTCTTTTCATCTTTCCTCTCAACAGAACCTTTATTTTTCTGATAATTCCTTCTTGTCCTGTTCACAGTGGCTTCTAGACCTAGGCAGGAGGTTTGGTTTTTTTCTGTGTATTTGCATTCTCTTTCTCTCTCTCTCTCTCTCTCTCTCTCTCTCTCTCTCTCTCTCATTCTTATTTACTTATGGGATCTTACTAGGTAGCTGGCCTCAAACTTGTAGTAGTAATTCTCTGCTTCAGCCTCCATTGTGTGGGGGTTCCAGGAGTGCCCCACCATACCCAGCTTATACTATTCTTTTAAATTATTATTTTTAGAGCATAGATATTTTACATATATTACATAATATATAACATATAATATATGTCATATGATATATATCATGCACACACACACACATATATATGTATATATAGAGTACTTTACATATATCTTGCTTTGGTGGTTAATCCTGTAATTCCAGCACTAGGATAATGCTGAGGTAGAAGGACCAAGAATTCGAGATCAGCCTCAGTTGCATGTGTAGTTGGAGGCCAGTCTAGGTTACATGAGACCTTGTTGTACACAACATACAACACACACACACACTTAGTAAAAAGCAGTGCATGTGTGATATACCTCTAACTTACCATATCTTGTTTTCATATGTGGTGCTAGGAATGAATGATATCCAGGCCTATCAGGCTTCTTCTCTCCCAGTGAGTCACTACCTCAGCTGCCACCATGCCTCATGAGTGACCATGTGTAGCCTCCAATCAGGACTAGCTAGATTTGTGCAACTACATTCCAGTATGTTTGCACAACCACAAAGTAACCCTTCCACGCAGCTCTCAGAAGTATGCCTACCGTCAAGTAATACATGACTATATTAGTTCTGTGACCAAATCAGGATCTGAGAAAGTGATTAGTCAAGGAATGAACAAAGGGACATTAAAGTCACAGGCGGGGAGGGTCCCTGCTTTGCTTCCCACCTGATTGCAGGGAAGGCCTGAAAATGGCCAGCAACTGTTTACCACCGTACAAGCCCCTCCAGTGACGAAGGACCTGGAACAATGACCTGTGTGTCTTAGATTGTGCGATCTGCAAGATCAGTAGGAAACTATTCTGTGGCAGTTTTCTCTTGTGGGTCTTTGCCTTCTGAGACTGAGCATGGAGTCTATATCCTGAACAGGATGGTGGAAGGCAGTGGCTGCGTCTTAGTCTGGAACCCCAGGTGATCATCAGGCAGTGATAGCCCAAGTGACAGTGAGCTGCCTTGAGGATGGGAGATGAGGAAGCTAGGGATGGGACATTGCCTCAGGCTGGGCCCAGGGATAGCCCTCGTACTCCGATTGACATTCCCCAGGCTGGGCCAGCCAGTTTCTGGAAGGAATTTCAGGGTACCCTAGGATACAGACCACCCCTTTAGAAAGTATTGGCAGATCAGGCTTGGTGGCTGTAATCTCTGCAACTGGGAGGCTGAGGCAGGGAGGTTACTATGAGTGCAGGGTGGCTTAGACTACACAGTAACTTCAAGGCCAGTGTATGTGACATGTAGAGGCCCTGTCTCAGCAAGCAAGGGAAAACAAAAATGTTGGGGATCCTAACAAAGTCCCAGTGCTAGAAAGATGGAAACACATCTAATTCAATTATCCCCTAAGCCTTTAAACCCTCGCTACATTTTAATTTATTTGCCCCCAGTTTCATGTGTGTTGTCTTTGTACTAGTCATCACATTGGGTCCTTATTGATACAGTTTTAGGGACTGATTCTGTAGTCAGTAAATAGCACCATTCTTAGAGCCCGTGTTTCTTCTAGGGCAGTGCTTCTCAACCTGTGTGTCGAGACCCTTTGGGGGTTGCAGATCAGATACCCTGCATATCAGATATCCACATTACTATTCATAATAGTAGCAAAATTACAGGTGTAAAGTAGCAGGGACATAATGTTATGGCTGGGGGGGGGTCACCACAACATGAGGAACGATATTTAAGGGTCACAGCATTAGGAAGGTCAAGAACCAGTGACCTAGGATCTTTGTAGCAGTCTACTTGAAAATACATCAACTCAATCAACTAAAGAATAGAAAGCAATGATTTCTTTTATTAAATTTTATTTTGTGTGTATGTTTTTTTTTTTTTTTTTTGCCTGCATGTCTGTGTGTGTACCATGTGAACGTAGTGCCCGTAGAGGCATGAAGAAGGCATTGGATTCCCTGGAACTGGAGTTACCAACAGTTGTGAATTTCCATGTGGGTGTTGGGGGCTCAAACCCAGGTTCTCTGGAAGAACAGCCAGGACTCTTAACCACTGAGCCTTCTCTCCAGCCCTGAAAGTAATGTTCTTATTGCTACTTCCATACCTGCTTTAGAGCTGCAAGCTCAGAGGGAGAGTGTTTGCCTAGTGTGGGTGACACCCTGGGTCTGATCCCCAGTTCCCCTGATTCCTAACAACAACCAGACTAGAGCAGACCAGACCAGATCAGACCAGTACTGTGGTTTAAACAATCACACTTACTTCGTTATCTCCCTACAGCATCCCTCCACGCTGCCAGTTACTGCTTAAAAGGTTATTTCATTAAAAATGGAATTTCCAGGTGAACACTCTTGTCTGGCTAGCTCTTGATATATGTTTTTGGATAATATTTTATCTTCCTCTTCCCCTTTTAAAATTATTTTATTTTTATTATATATGTATGCGTGCTTTGCTTGCATGTATGTAGTCATGTCATGTGTGTGCCTCCTGCAGAAGGAAGCCAGAAGGGTATCAGATCCCCTGGAGTTACAGATGGCTGTGAGCCACCATCTGGGTGCTGGGAAATGGAACAGGGTCCTCTGTAAGAGCAACAAGTGCTCTTAACTGCTGTGCCGTCTCTTGAGCCCAGATCTTTATTGTTAAAGATTTTATGTATTAAGCCCTTGATTAACATTTAAAAAATTGTATAAAAGCCAAGTGGAAAAGGGGGGGGGGCACAGGATAGGGGTTTTCTGGGGAAGGGAAGTGGGGAAAGGGATTGGCATCTGAAATGTAAATAAAATATCCAATAAAAAAATTGAAAAAAAAAGATTTTATGTATTGTATGTGTGTCAGTGTCTGCCTGCATGTGTATAAGAACACTACATGCATGCCTGGTACCCTTGGAGGCCAGAAGAGGGCACCAGATTCCCTGGAACTAGAATTATGGATGGTTGTGAGCCACCATGCCGGTGCCGGGACCCCAACTTGGATCCTCTACAAGAGCAAGTGCTCTTAACCACTGATCCATTCCTCCTGACCCCTCCCTCTTTTTAAGGAGCAATCTGTTAGTGTGGCTTGATTTCAAGTTTGCCAGTATTGTTCATATTGCTTTCTAAATGGATTAAATAAGACACTGTCCCAACATTGCCCCTCCCCTGCCCCTCCCCTCCTCTTCTTTCCTCTCTTCTCCTCAACAGAGTCTCATGTAGGCCAGGTAGGCCTCAAACTTGTTATATAGCTGAGGCTGACCTTGAACTCCTGATCCTTGTGTTTCTACATCCCAAGTGCTGAGATTACAGGTGTACAATGCCATACTCAACACAACATTGATATTCTTGCTTGCCTATTTTGCTCACACACATCTGTAATCCCAGCACTTGGGAAGCTAAGGTTCGAGGATCACCATTTTGAGGCCAACCTGTTCTACATACTAGGGCCATGTATCAAAAACAAAACAAAAATAGAAACAAGCCTAATGACCTTGCTATCTTCTGAGTTTAAAACAGAAAGCCCGAATCTCTGAAAAGATCCCACAGAACACTTTTAGAAGGATAGAACAGTGAATATCTGATGTAGGCTTTTGACTTTGTGCTAATTATATCATATTCATTATAGTCTACAAATTATAGGTTATTCAGCTAATGCTTAAAAGTAAAAGTAAATAGGTATCTAAATTTTTTTTTTTTTTTATAAAAGTATGTTGTATGGGATAAACCAATTCAAGCTAGGAAAATAGTTGATTTTATCACCAGGCTAGAGCACACAGGATGCCACCAAACTTAGTCACACCATGTGCATGTGCACCCCCCGCCCCTGATTCAATGCTGGAGACCAATCCTAGGGCCTCATGCATGCAAAGTAAGCACTCTGTCTGGAGGCACACATCACATCGTTAAAGCTGCATAAATATGGAGGAGTTTAACAACTGCGATATTTGCTTCCATGTAATTTTCTCTAAGTGTTTTTATTCATGGTTCTTGCTGTGTGACTGCTGTTTGCCAAGTCCATTAGATCTTGTGTTCTGTGCTGAACACACCAGGGGCTCTGCCTGTTTAAAAGGCGGATGAGGAAATCTTCCCAGTACCTTAATATTGATAAGGGACCTGGTGCTGGGCCGAGACCACGGGACTCTAGAGTTTGGGTGGCTGATGAGAAGTTGTCCACCTTCGTTTGTTTGGTTTTCCTGGCTCTTGGGCTTCCTGCCACTCACCCTGTTGCTTTAGTCCCGGGGCGGGGGGGACTCCATCTGCTGACTCTGCTGCTCTGGCTATTTATTTTCATTTGAAAGTTGATGTCCACAGACTGAAGTGCTGTGGGTGGGTGGGACCAAAAAGACTTCTTTCAGTGGATGGCTTCCCCTTTTTGAGTGAAGTTGTGCTGAGTGGGTTCCCTGTCCCAAGCAGAGGCCTTCCTGTCACTCAGAAGCTATGACAGTTGGTATCTTTGAGTTGCTCACACCTCGGACATGAGTCACAGAGACTGTCATGTTGGTCCTCTAAAGGACAGAGTGTGAGCTCTGCCTTCTCCTTGGTCACAGTGGGCAATGCCATACCGTGTGCACAGGGAACTTTAGAGAGATCTCCCCGCACTTGGTGGAAAGGTGGGATGAACTCTATTGGAGGCAGCTTTAAAGTTCTTCTTCAATTTCTCTAGTTAATTTAATTTCTTTAATTGAATATACTCAGTATGTCAGGGCACTATACTTTGGGTATCATTGTCTGAACATAACAGTAGCCTTATATGGAGTTGCTGGGAACTGAAAAATAAAATTCCATCTGGGGTTGGGGGACAAGGGTGGTGCTGGTGTAGGAAAAGGGCCAGGGACACTTACTTCCTAAGTAAGTGCTTTACTAAGTTTTCCTTCCTCAAGCTAAACCTTGAGATACATGTTTTAGTTGTAAAAATAATTCTAGTTATGGTCACTTATACAAATGAGGATGCCATGTATCGATGGTATGTATTGTTTCCAGGGCTGGGTCAAACCATGGAACACAGAACTTTGTCTCCCCCGACCCCTCTGCTTTAGACAATCAATGGTGGAATGTGACCTGTCATCTTAGGCCATTCTAGAAGAGTTCACAGTTGCCCCTGCAGCTGGAGAAAGCAGGGACCGTGGGCACAGTGTAACCACTGCTGGATCTTGAGCTGAGCTCTGAGTCACCAAGTGAGGACTTGAATAGACACAGTTATGGCAGAAGATGGGAATAGAAAAAATATACCACCAGTTTCTTACAATTCTATTATGCCAGGCACGGCTGTGTGTGCCTATAAGCCTAGCACTTGGAATGCTGAGATAGAAGGATCTCAAGTTCAGAGTCATCCTGGGCCATTATGGTAAGCTAGTCAGGGCTACAGACCGAGACATGGTCTTAAAAAACAAAACTTCAAATTAAAAAAAATAAAATAAGAGCAAATCCCCAGACTCTACTGTCTGTCTCAGCCCTTAACTGTGACAGTTTTTGGTAGCAACTGTCTCATCTGACTGTTGTCAGGACCATATATGGCACCGTTCTCTTTGTGCTGGACACTTTTGTTGATGTCTATTCTCTACCCAGCCCACAGGCAGGGAATTAATTCTTTTCCTAGAGATTAAGTAACAGCTGGAAATCGAAGCCTTTCATTAGTATTGCCGTGAGTGAGTGGCAAGAAATGTCTGTTTTTCTTACATTTAATGAACTTTGTTTTGGTACTTTCCTGAGAAGACATTAGACTATGTGGGAGTCATTATTCTGTTGAATAAACAGAGATAAAATGAGAAACAAAATATCAGTTACCTCCAGAAGGCTACCTCACATGCCGCCCTAGTATGCCTTTCCTCTTCCAGTCTCTGCATTAATTCATAGGAGCTTCTCCTTGAAGCCCTGTAACCAGGGCTTCTGGTGGCATGCTTGTTACTTTGTCACAGAGACCATGGTGCTATATTTAGAAGGCAGGCCTAGGCCCATGGCTTTGACATCCAGATACTCTCTTTGCTTCCTGGTGGACCATGGTACTATGTTTAGAAGTCAGACCTGAACCCAGGGCTTTGACATCCAGATACCATCTTTGCTTCCTGGTGGGCCCCCACAGCTCCAGGTGGCTCTCTGAGATACCCAGGACTCCATGAATGCTTCCAGCTTAAGGCTAGTTCAGATGCTCAGGCAACAGAGAGCAGGTGCCAACTGGCCACTGTGAGGTTTGACCTGTGTTCCCTGCCTGCTGACTGCTGACTCTTCAGTCTATGGCCACGTATCACCAGTTCTGCACGATCTCTCTTCACATGGTGAAGAAAATAGAATATTTGTTTCTGTACCTCAGGCAGTAGGAGGGAGAGCTGAATTAGACTGAATGAAGGTCGTCATTTTGACTCAATTTCTTTCTGTCCCAAATCCAAGCATCCACATTTTACCAGCACAGGAAGAGGCTCAGTTGTGAAAACAGAGAGTATCCACCTCCCCCAGAATGCCAAGGGGCCAGCTGGTTCCCATTCCCTTTTGCAACCCAGGTTCCTCTCAGAGTTCTCTCAGATGACCCAGCCCAGAGTCCCAAGGTTCCCTAGGGCTTGTCGTCCTTCCTGGCAACCCAGAAGCCATACTTTTCACTGGCTGCATGGGCCTAGGATGCAGAGATCCTAGTAGGGTGTCCTCTCTCCACTGCACCCCTCTGCAGGGGTTACCTCATCAAGTGAGGCAGGAATGTGCTTGAGGGAAGCTACTATGGGACTTGAACCCCGTGTTTCCCCAGGTCTGACCTTTCTGTGGATGTGAACCAACTCACTTCTTTGTGGTTCAAGGCCAGTCGGATTAGGTGTTGTTTGATTGCTTTTGTCCAAAAGCACTTGACTGGTAAATACTGTAAATTACATGCTGACCCAGACTTGACCTTCTAGAAGGCTGCCTGGTCACTTTAAAAGCTTGCTTGCAGGACTGGAGGTGTGAAATATTGCTTGTTTGTCTACAGGTGCATACAAGGAAGATGAAAATAAAGTTGTGTTTATAAATCACTGTCGGACTTGGGTTTGAGTGCTGTGGGTGGGTGTATTGACAGGGTTTGAGTGCTGTGGGTGGGTATATTGAGAGGGTTTGAGCGCTGTGGGTGGGTATATTGACAGGGTTTGAGTGCTGTGGGTGGGTATATTGACAGGGTTTGAGTGCTGTGGTGGGTGTGTTGACAGGGTTTGAGTGCTGTGGTGGGTGTGTTGACAGGGAAGCTCCTAAACTTAAACTTGATTTTCCTACCTGATACTGTGCTTCGTTTCCTGAAGAAAATGCCCTTTATGCATTAGGATTTCTGAGGCCCACAAAAGCTCCAGAAAACAGACTATTGCTGTATTTCCAGCAGATACTGTGGAGTGGGGTGAGCAACCTGGCTGTGGACATGGATTACGATACCAGTGTTGTCCATGGCAGAGCTTGGTGTCAGCACTCTCCGTGTTCTGCTTTCACATATAAGTTTCATAGCTAGCTTCTCACCCAGCACACTAGAAACCGGGTGGCAAGGTACAGGAAAGAAAGGCATTCCCAGAACGAAGCCTTGCACAACAGCTTCTAGTATGTTCTGTGGATGGCTAAGGATGTGAATCTTACCAGGGGTCATGGGTTCATACCAACGATAGCTGAATAGCTGAGGCATGGTTTCCACATGAAAAATAAGTTCTGAGAAGATGTGGGACTGGGAGAAGCCCACTTGTTGCAAAACTGAAAACTTTCAGCAATTTCGCTTCTTTTGTGAAATTAAAGTAGTTAGCATGTTTTAGTGTAGATAAGGAGCATCCCTGTCAGGCAGTGACGTCTGCTGCTCCAGGTATTTTAAGGTGAGGCTGGTAGCATTTTAATGAAAGAATCTAGACATGCAAAACTGTATAGACTAACATAATGGGAACATCAGGTTTAAAAACTAAACAAAGCAAAATAAACAAAAAAAAAAACCCAACGCCGGCTGCTGAGGTGGCTCAGGAGGTAAGGGGACTTGCTTGCTGCCAAGCCTGATGAACAGTTGGATTCCTAAGATTCAAGAGAAAACTGACTCCCACAAATTGTCCTCTAACTTCCACATGTGCATCACAGTATGTTTGTGTACATGGGAAAACACACACACACACACACACACACACACACACACACACACTAATTTAAAAATTAAAAACATCACAAATATGGCTCCTCAAAGAATCCCTACATGATGTTAAATAAAAATTAAAGAGATTTTTTTTTATATAGGTTCAGTAGAAGAGTAGATGGTGGGCGAGGGGGAGGGCAAGCCTTCCAGAGAAAAGCTTTGTTGACAGAGCAGGCACAAATAGCAAGCCAGAGTCCTGAAGGGGAAGTGCCTTCTGTTCTGGAGGACAAAGGAATTTCTTGTTCCTGTAGGTTTCAGGGGAAGGTTCAAATATGGGACCTAGCCTGCCTGCTAGGTATCACAAGACACAAAGGCACTAGATAAAAGTAAAGTTTAATTTAAGACTATTTTGGGTCTGTGTGTCAGGAGGCACTGAGCTAGCAGCTGCTAGGGAAAAGGAGAGTGCAGAGCGACAGAAGGCTAGCTGTTCAACCAGCCAGTGAGCCTGATTTCTGAGCTAAGACTGCAGCAGCTAGAGGGGCTTAGCCAAACTTGAAACCTGTCATTTTGGGTGGTTTTTGTTGTTGTTGCTTGTTTTGTTTTTTGTTTTTGAGACAGGGTCTTATGCTTGGGCAGGCCTGAAACTCACTATGAAGCCCATGTTGGCGTTGATCTTACACCAGTCCCCATGGTTCAGTCACCTAAATGTTGGGATTGCTGGCTTGAGCCACAGTGGCTGCTTAAACACACACACACACACACACACACACACACACACACACACACTCACACTCTCGAGTGCACGTGCGTTTTTCAGCACCGAGGTTCATAGCATGGCTTGCTCGTGAGAGCTATGTACTGATGTGTACTTCCAATTCCAGTGTTTATTTTCATTACAGGTAAATGCAGCCATAGTTTGTACTGGATGATTCTGAATTTTATATGAATGTTTTACTTCTGCATTATTTTGCAACTCGTCTTCATTCATTGCCATGCTTAAATATTACACATGTAGCTAATCTCTGTTGACAGGTCCCTCGGCATTATTAGCTTATTATAGCTTGAATTATAAGGAACACCAAAAGGCCAGGCATGAGAGTACCTGGCTGTAATCTTGTCATTCAAGAGGTTGGGGCAGGCAGGAGGACAAGAAGATCAGGCTGACCCAGGCTACATGAGACCCTGTCTTAAAAAAAGCTGTATACATTCATGAAATTCTCAAAAAAATTAATAAAATATTATATTTAAATAATAAAAAAGAATACTTTAGTGAGTATTCACACACACACAATTTTCTGAAGCATACCACTTCATTTTTTCACCAGAACTAGATGAGAGATGTAAATGTTTGGCGCTATGATGAGGTTATGTAGTAGCCTGTGCTGGAAGCCAGATTATTTGAGCTGCCTTTTAGATTCCTCTCTGCCTATGGCTCAGAACCTGTTTTGTTCTTTTTAAAGCAAAAATCTTTTAACTCTTCTTTAATGATTCATATTAAATGCACGTAAATTGTACATACTATCTCCTTTGTCTTAAGGGTGCCCTGTTGTGTTCTTGGTGTCTTTTTTTGTATGTAAATTATCATTTCTAATATGGCTAAATGTATCAACATTTTCCTTTATCTCTTGTGCCTTTTAGTGCTTGTTTAAGAATTTCATGTTGCCTCTGCCAGTAGGACAGCTGGAAGCTCTTGAGGTATTGACTTCGGAAAGCATGTAGATTGTAGCTGCCAATATTCTGGTAAGCTCGTTATGGGCTAGTGCCAGGCCTTTCCTGAGAAGAGTTGCCCAAAATCATGGAGTATGTGAGCCACATGCTTGGGAGTGGCTGAGCCACAGTGTGCTCTGTACCTGTCTTTGTTTTCTCTGACTCTTTCTAAAGGGCTGAACTGTCCTCTCAAAGGTCCAAGGGAGGTCTCCAAAGGCTTGCTCAGGGCTCTCTCCTTTTTTAAGAGAGAAAAATGAAACCCAACCTCCCAGTTTGTCCACTCCAGAGGGGTTCCTGGGAACACTTTACCCATGCCCAGCCCAGGAAACCTTGCTCTCTGAGGTGCTCAAGGCTGAAGCCGCTGTGTCTTTGTTTCTGGGAGGTTAAGTGACTGGCCTGAGTTCACACAGCAGGTCAGCAGGGTGGGGAGTAGTTGTGGAATTCTGGGACTCCTAGCTGAGTTTTCTGGCTCTGTTCAAGCTGCTCCCGCCTGTGAGACTTGTGTTTATTCGTCCTTTAGCCCCCTAAACTTAGTGAATAGTTGGAATGTTTAAAAGTCTGAATCCTTTAAATTGTGGCTATTGTCCAACCTTAGAATATTTGGGAAGGGCTGATAAAGAAATGATTTTGTCTTTCTACATAAACTGTTGTTGTTAGTACAGGTTGGACATAACTAATCTGAAAATCTTAAATCCAGAATATTCTAAAACCCCAAACTTCTTGAGTATGGACACGATGACACAAATGGAAAATTTCACAATACTTTCTCATAAAACATAATTTCATTCACATGAATGCTCAATAATTTCAGGGTATGTGTAGAAGGCACATGTGAGTGGGCTTCTGTCACTGGGACAGCATGCTTCAAACTGTCAGTGTAGGAGGAGGAGGGCTTAGCTTAGCTCACAGTCTCAGAAGTTTTAATTTGTGCCTTTTAGAACTAAAGATAGTATAGTAGTTCCCAGAAAGGAAGTGGGTATGAAATTGCCCTGTAGGTGAGCTTTATTAGGGTAGGTTCATGGGCACAGGCAGTCAGGATCTGGCCTTGAAACAGAGAGCCTTTGGGGAGAGAGATTGTGTGATGGAGGTCCTGAAAGGGAAGGGCTGTCAATTCCTAGAACATTAGGAGAGCCTTACACCACAGGTAGCACCAGGGTTCTGAAAGGGGAGAGAACCTTCAGTTTTACAGAACAGGAACGGTGTAGTGTTAGGTCTTACAGGACACAGTGGGGTCCTGAAGAGATGGTGAACAGACCTTCAATTCTAACAGTTTCCTTCAGATCCCAGGGGGCAACAATGTCTTAGAAGTCACAAGGCATCAATAAGAGTAAAGTTATGGGAGTAGAGAGATGGTTAGGAGGTTAAGAACACTTGCCACTCTTGTAAAGGACCCCAGTTCAGGTCCCAGCACCAGGGAGCTTACAACAAGCTCCAAGGGATCTGATGCCCTCTTCTGGTCTCTGCAGGGTCCCCTACCCCAGATACAGACACAGACACAGAGACACACACTCTATAGACATATATAGACATACAGAGACACTCCACACAGAGATACCCCCCACATACACACTCTACACGTACCACACCACACCACACCACACCACACCCCACCCCATCCCACTCCATCCCACTCCACCCACCACAGATAAGTCAAGGTATTGAGTCTGGGCAGTGACAGAAGGGTGCTGCAGTTGTAGGGAGGGAGAGAGCTCGCAGGAGCTGCAGGGTCACAGCATGCCCAGCTCTCCTTGGAGAGGGAGAGACTGACTTTTGACAGAGAGGGAACAACTAGAAGATCTAATGATTTCCAGTGACCACTTGACCCTGCTGCATTGGGCCTGCTGCTCCTTAGTCTGTCACTACTGGAGTGTGTAGCAGGGATTTGCTCTCTTCATGACAGCCAGGGAACAGTATTGGGGCCCAGAGTCTCTATACCTTTCCAGGGGACCAGTCCTACTGGCTAACTCTTTCCAAATATCTCACCTCTTTAAGTGTTGTGTAGTGTTTTCTTCCTGAAGCATAGCAGACATGTTTGTGTCTTTCAACACTTTCAGAATTTATTGAATAACAATAAAGTCACAAGGTACCTCTTATTGTTTGCAATTTGCCAGGTAGTCTTCATAGCCCTTGATAGCTGGCCAGTGGGAAACAGATACTTGTTCACTGGAATGAACACTAAGATAACCTCACACAGTATTGTCTATCTACACATGTATGTAGATTATAGACTGGTAACAAAGAGGTTAAAGAGGCTGGAAGCCTTCAAAGAAGGCTTACTGGGGCAGAAGCAGAGCTGACTCAAAATGCAGAGAGGTGTTGTGAGTGCTTAGGTAAGACGCAGACAAGCTGTTGGAGTCTGCAGACTTGAGGTGTAAGCTGTGGGGCAAGGTATAGGACTGGGGAGACTGTGCTGAGGTGAAGCCCTGGAAACACTTGGGAGCTCTCTGCCTATCCCTCTTTTGATACACACATTGGTGCTCAGATAACAGGTTGGCTAGGGACATAGCCATCATCTTAGGTGGCTCCCTCTTTGAAGGGTCCAGGTAAAGGGAGTTGGTATGTGTGATGGATTATTGGGCCTTCTCTCCTGATAGGGTTTTAATACATCCATATGCCCATGTCTCTCCAACCTACTTGGGTAAGTTTACTTACAGGAATAAGCTATGTATTGGCCTGTGCCTTGGAGATGGTGTTATAAGCACCCAATGAGATACAGACAGAGCCATCATGCCTCTGCACTCAAAATAGAGCCAAATGCTGAGTGCAAAATGGAGTTCCCGAAGGTAGGGCACAGCCTGAAAACTGCTGTGCCTCACAACAGGAAGTCACTTAGAGCATCTCCATGCATTCCGTTACATGGGGGAAGGAGATCCACAAGGATCGTGTAGCCCATAAGACTCACAAAGTCTTTAAGTATGTGGTAAACAGCTTCAGTGGTGCACTGAGGCATCCCCCGTGTTGGGGTCGTTAGTGTGCCTGTAGATAACCACTATACACTCATTAGTTCAGCAAACGGGACTTGGATGCTGTCCTTTCTCTGATCTGGGCTCTGTGGGTACCCTCTCTGTCTGGGGTGAATAGGAAGCTACATAATGTAAAGGTTCTGTGGTGTCCAGTGGCTCCACAGACTGGTGGCCAATCTTTGAGGAGACGTTCTAGATCTAGACCACATCAGGGAATAAATGAAACAGTAACTGAATTTTTTGTTTAGATAGGACTCCCAGCACTGTGGCGTCTCATTATGTGTTAGTAAATGTTTCAAAATCTGAAAAGCATCCATATCCAAAACACTTCTAGCTCCAAGCATTTCAGATATGGGCTTTTCAATTTCTATGTCATCAAAAAGAAAATAAGAGTAAACTATATGTGAAGTAAATATTTGAAAAACTTTTAATTGACTAAAGGATTTATCTGCGGAGACTTGTGGGTAGAAAGCATCATTCTCATTTGGAAAAGAGCAATGAGTGTTTCTCTCAGTGAAGGTGGCCAGTTGCGGGCAGTTTTTAAATTATCCAATGAAAAGTTTTATTATATTCTTGAAAGCTGTCTGTGATTTCCTAATGTAAAATGGTATCTAGAACAAATGGGACCAATCTTCATCAGATCCAACTTTTCAGGCACCAGACAGTGAGTGGGAGTTTTGGGAGAACTTTACAGTAGCACAACACATTTGGAAAAAGGTAACGCAGCCGGGCATGGTGGCGCACGCCTTACTCACGGCACTTGAGAGGCAAAGGCAGGAGGAGGGTCTCTGTGAGGTCAAGACTACATAGCGAGCCCCAAGACAGGGGTACGTAGAGAGATCTTGTCTCAAAACCAAACCAAACCAGACAGAAAGCTAATACATAAAGAACTGCGACGAATTGCGAAAGTTATCAGGGGTGCAGAGGTTGAGACGGCCAGATGCTATGAGAACTGATTCACACACACTATAGAAGAACTCAAGTCCGTGAAAGTCTGAAGCATTTCTCTCTATCAAATTGGTAAAATTCAAAGATTGTTAAAGACAGTGTGCCCCCACGCTCTTGGTAGTGATGTACCAGGCTAGAGAGCTTTAGTGGATTCCCCTATATCAGTGCCTTAGGGCCACCATAACAAATCACCACAAACGTGTGACTTAAAACACATAGGAAATGTTTTTTTTTTTCAGTTCTGAAAGGGCCCTGTTGGTACCAGCAGTGGCTCCCTCTGCAGGCTGTGACCAGCACCACACCTGCCTTGCCCAGCTTCTTCCTGGAGTCAGCCTTGGTGTCCACAGCTGTCCTGCAGCAACCTATGTCTCTGTCTTCACATGTCCTGCTCCTGGCACCCTGCATGTCCCTCCCCCTCCTTCCTTGTATGAAGACATAAGACAGTGGATTTAGAGTCCTCTCTAATCTAGGGTCTCATAGGCCTACAGAAGACCCCATCTTAACTTGATTCCATCTATAGAAGCCCTGTGTGTAACTAAACAGGGTCACATTTATAGGTACCAAGGGTAAGACTTCATCATACTCTTTCTTTGGCATGGCATCTTGCTTGTTCTAAGTGGGTATACTCTGTAATTTCATGCCCAGGGCTGAGTCCTTTAGAAGCAGTCTCCGTTTGGACAAAAAGTTTACATTCTAGTGTTTATTACTACAGCGTTTGTAATGTTGAGACCTAAGAACAGCCTAAGTGTTTTTCAAAAGTTGAGTAGAGGGGTAGGGAGATCACTCTGTGAGAATAGTCACTGTCACAAAGCCTGACAACCTGAGTTTCATTCCAGGGACCTGCATGGAGGACGGAGAGAATTGACTCCTGAAAGTTGTCCTTTGCTTCTTCACCTGTGTACTGTGGCATATTCACACACACACACACACACACACACACACACACACACACACACACACGGAAGAGTAGTTTTTAAGAAGTGAGTAGAACTGGTGTGGTGGCTCGTGGCTATAATTGTAGCTCCTAAAGAGGAAGATTATTGACAGCTCAAGGGCAGCCTGAGTTATACAGCGTTCTAGGCAAGCCTGTCTCAAAAAAAAAACCCAACCAAACAACAAACCAATACCCCCCCAACCCCCCAAACTCAGAAACAAAAAACCAAGTTGGGGGGTAGGGATGGGAATGGGGATGGAGGTGGGGCTGGGGCTGGGGATAGGGATGGGGTTGGTGGGTGTTTCTGAGAACAGAAAGCTTGGGGATCTTAATGTAGCTGCATGTTTTACAGATCTTGAGAAGGAAGTAGCTTCATCTGGACTGACTTAGAAAACCCAGAGACCAAGTTCCTGATCCCTTCTCTGTCTCTTTGTGATGTCACTGTTTTTGTTTGATAAGACAAGGTCTTGCTGTGCAGCCCAGGCAGGCCTTGAGTTTGTCCGTCTCTTACTTCAGCCTCTGTGGTGCTGGGCTGTGAGGTTGCTGGCTTTCCTGGTACTGCTTTTACTTGCAACACATGTGACAAATGATAAGGCTTGGGAAATGCACCTGGCGGCGTTGGCAGTCATGATCCTGAGGGCAGTGAGGGGCAGGGCTGTCCTGCTGGTGCTCTCGGGCTGCCCTGGAACAGGCCTGTTCCGTAGAATATGTGAAGGCCTTTTACGTCTTTTGGTGTTTTGTTCTGACATTCCAGTTTGTGCCCTTTCTAGGATGACACAGTCCTGTAAGAGGCTAACACAGAAGGGTAGAGGAAATCTCTGTAAACTCAGAAAAGGGACTGCAAACTTCCTCTTGGATCTTTTCTGAAGCTACAGCTAAATCAGAAAAAAGAAATATCAATTTGATATGAAAAGGATGTGGTTTTACAAGTTTCTTAATAGTCCCCCCCCAAAAAAAATCCTTTAATGAACTGTGAGAAATTAAAAACAGAAAAGTATGACGAGTGACGATGTCATTTCCATTCACTGTCACCTTGACATGACAGGCCAGTGATATTCTTAGTGCATGCATTTTTCTGTATTTTTTTTTCATGTATCTCTGGCTGTCCTAGAACTCACTCTGAAGACCAAGCTGCCCTCTAACTCAGAGATCCACCTGCCTCTGCCTCCTGAGTACTGGGATTAAAGCTGTGTGCACCACCACAGCCTTAAGTGCTCAGTGGGCCCTCTTCAGTATTGTCTTCCCTTCCTTCTCCTTGAAGGCAGCCATCAGTACAGACTTGGGTGCCCTTCCTGTCTATACTTTAATGCTCATTGTACATATTTCAATTTGTTTTAAATGTGACATGCTGCATATAGTTTTTGAACTTTGCTTCTTACCCAGCCTTATGCTTTTTACAGTCTGTTCTTACCGGTACATCAACACCCTTTTGTTCATTTAAAAGTCAGTTAATATGACAGTGTTATAGATTATGTAATTCCTGTTTGATGGGTATTAAGTTTTCTTACTTGCTTGCTTTTAGATACAATGATGTCCCGCACAGCTGTGTGGCCTCCTGGTGGTCATGTGACTGTTTCTGCTTGCATGCTCTGTGTCAACATATCTGGCTTGGAGGACTTCTGTGTATCCAGCTCCTGTTGTCTTATGTCATCTCATGCTGTCATACTGTCTAAAACGTGTTATCTGACATATTTTTCCCAACCACAGCGAGGAAATCTATCCACATCCTCTTCAGTGCTTGGTTTGTTAGATTTTGTTTTGCTTTCTAGATGTGACATGATAAGCTTGGACTTAATCTGCATTTCTGTGGTTCACACTAAAAGACAGGAGCCACCTATCTCTGTCTAAGGAGACAGTGGGAGGTGGCTCTGGGTTAGCAGGGTCACAATGACCTCTGTAGCTCCGTTGGGAAACAATGGAACATGAGGTCAGTGTAACACCTGCCTCAAGAGGGATGGTAAAATGTCTCTAGTCTGTTGGGGGCTGAAAGAAAGTTCTTATAGGACAGATTTACTAGCTGGATGTGGTTGTGCACTCCTGTACTCCAGCGCTGAGGAGGTAAGAGGGTTGACATTAGTTTAAGGCTTCCCCCGGGCGACGTAGAAGTTCCAGGCCAGCCATGCTTCATAGCAACATTCTTACTCAAAAAGCAAAATAGAGGAGGTGGGGAGAAGAAGGAAGAGAAGGAAGAAGAGAGACAGACAAGCACAGATATACAGAGAGAGAGAGAGAGAGAGAGAGAGAGAGAGAGAGAGAGAGAGAAGAAGGGAGGGAGAAGGAGAAAGAGAGGGATGGAGGGAGAAAGAGGGAGGGAGGGAGAGAGAAAGAGGGAGAGAGAGAGGCAGGGGTGGAGGGAGAGGAAAAGGGAAAAGAAAAGGGAGAGAGATAGAGATAGAGAGGGAAAGAGGGAAAAGGAGGAAGAAGGGAAGGAAGGAGAGAGACAGATACAGACATAGAGACAGAGGGAAGGAGAGGAGGGAGAGGGAAAGAGAGATGGGAGGGAGGGAGGGAGGGAGGAAGAGAGAGAGAGAGAGAGAGAGAGAGAGAGAGAGAGAGAGAGAGAGAGAGGTTAAGTTGATACTAATTGTCTCCCACCAGAAAAATACAAGGAGAGCCTCATTCATTCTTTTTCCTAAGTAAAATCAAACACTGTGAGCTTGCATCAACTGCACATGGCATGAATGTCCAGGCCGCAGTGACGGGAAAGTCCCATTTCCAGCACAGACTTGTGTGTACTCTGATCTGTCATCTCCCCCTCCCCCACAAAATACCACTTTAAAAAAATGTTTTTATTTGAGAAGACTTGAGTGAAACTTGCCTAAATTCTTTGTAGTGAGCACATATTGCTTTTGAAGTGATACAAACATACTTGGTTTTTAAAAAAGGCTTCGTACCCAGGTGTCTCTGGCAATTATGAATGAAACATGAGTCACTGAGAGCTGGCTTCATGGATGCAAACCTGAGTTTAGTTCTGTTTGTTCAAAGCCTGTGGCCTGGACAGACCTGGCTTCAGGTCCTACTACTGTTTGTCCCATAGGTCTATGAGTTCACGAATGTTTCTCATTTATAAAATGTGGGAAAAACGAGGCTGTTTGTATTTTATCTGTCACTGGTCTCTTGGGCTGGTGATGAAGGAACACGAGGTAGCCAGGAAGGAAAGAGGAAGAGGAGTGGACCTATCATTACAGTTCCCTTTAAAATGATGCCCCTCCCACTGGGGGGAGGACAGTGTCCTTTCCCTAGGGTCTACCTCCTAAGGGTTTCATCTCCCAGTCATAGGCTGGGGACTAAGGCACCATCACATGAGCCAATGGGGGTCCTTTCAAATCCAAACTGTAACGAGGTTACTCCTGACATCTGCTTATTTATTTTTGTGTGCCTGTCCACGTCGTGCATGTGTCTATTTGTGCATATGTATGTGAGTGTGCTTGCCTACATGTGTGAGAAACAGACAAGAGTTGACACACTGTCCACCTTAGTTGTTGAGACTGGGTCTCCCAGTGGGTGTGTACTTCACCAGCTGGTTGCTGAGGAGTTCCAGGATCCGCCTGTCCCTGCTGTTCCACAGCCCTGGACTGGGGTTATAGATGCATGTGGCTACACTTGGCTTTTACGTGGGTGTTGGGAATATGCTCTCAGGTCCTCATGTTTGTACAGCAGATACTGTTCCAACTAAGACATACCCCCCTGCCCCCACCTTTCTCTGAGGATTAAATGAAACGGCATATAAAGTACTTGCCATGTACTGGGTATCCTTTGAAATGCTTGGAAATATTAGTGATAATAACATATGCCAACATTTCTCTGCTTTTTCACATTTGGGTGCCATGTCGTCACCTTTGACTGAATCTGAGTATGAAGGCGATGGGAAGACACATTCCTGCAGGTATTAAAAAACAAAAACATTTACCCACTGCTTTAGGAACCTGGTTACCTGCCCCGTGGTTGGCCACAGTTAGATGAATTGCTAGACTGGAGGCTCCCGTGTGATGTGAGCCATGCATAGCCACAGGCCCAGACAAGGCTGAGCAGATGGAGCCTGTGATGTCTTTGGGAATATGGCGAAGAGTGAGGTGACTGCTTGGCTATTATCCTAAGTGTAGGCTGCTAAATGGCGTGTGCTAGTATGTAATGGCTTCCTTAGTGATGGAAGCTGCCAAGGAAATATTCACATTGGCAAGTCACTGAAAATCTTGTCTGCCTAAGAGGTTGGAAGGGTTCCAGAACTTCCTTAGGACAGTGCTCAAACCTGTCCTAGTTTATTTTGTTGCCTGGCTCTTATGCTGCGACTCGATCTTACCGTGTGAGTGCTGAAAGCATAGCCCAGCATCCACCTACTCCAAGACCGTCATTTGTATCCTCAGCCTGGAGAGTTCTGCCAAGCCACTGTCTGCCAACCCACTGAGCCAGATGCCTGGCACATGCCCTCAGTTCCAGATCCCCCCACCGTCCACTCAACTTCCTGAGTTCATTTTAGATCCACCTCTCATTTGTCGCTCCTGCCACTGATTTAGATTTTCTGAATGGTTATTCTGGTTGGTTCTCCATTATTTAGAATTCTCCCATTTTTTTTTTTCCTATCGGTAGGACACAGGGCAGACTCCTTAATGTGGCACTCCATCTGGCTCTCGTGAACTATGTATCTCTTGTCTTTCACAGTCCTTGGTGCTGCGGAGTTGTGAGCATGGCTGTGCTCAGGGGTCTGCTGGGTGATTTTCTAGGGGAGGGCTTCCTGGCAAATCCCCATATTCAGTCAGGGCAAATGGTTCCTAAGTACCGGTCCATACTTGAGAACAGCAATGAAGCTTGCTGTAGAGGATTACGGTGAATCCAAGACTAGCATGGGTTACATAGTGAGACCCTGTAATGAAGGAAAGGAGAGGGAGGGAGAGAAGCAAGCAGGCAGGAGGTCCTATAATTTGAAGTAGGAGGTCTCAAAAATGAGGTATAGGAGTCTGGGAAGATTGCTCAGTGGTTAAGAACACTGGATGCTCTTTCAGAGGACCTGGATTTGATTATCAGCATTACAACTGTCTGTAACTCCTGTTTCAGGGGATGTGATGATGTGATGCCCTTTTTTTTGGCTTCTGTGGGCACCAAGCATGCATGTGGCACACAGACATACATGCAGGCAAAACATCCAGACACATAAAATAAAAATTAATACATGTTTTTTTTTGTTGTTGTTGTTCTTTAAAGTGAGCTATAGTTCTGGGAAGATGTCCCGGTCAGCAGACAGCTTATTGCACTCATACACATAAGATTCTCAGTCTGATCACTAGAATCCACATAAAAAATTCCGGCCATGTCTGCAATGTGGAGACAGGTGGATCCCTGGGGCTCTACTATAGCCAGCCAGGCCAGTGTACTTGGCAAGCTCTAGGCCAAATAGACCCCGACTGGAACAAACAAACAAACAAACAAACCAACCAGAAAGCAAAACTGAGGTGGATTGCACCCAAGGAATGACATCTGGGATTGGCTTCTGGACTCCACAAGTGCTGGCCCTGACAATACTCCTGCATCTACATACACAAGTGAATTATAAAACTCATAGGCATTGGGACCAGAGAGGTGATTCATTGGTTAAAAGTACTCTCTACTGTAGCAGAGGATTGAGTTTAGCCCCCAGCACCCATGTGAGGTAGCTTACAACCCCCTGTAAGTCTAGATCTGCCATCTTCTTCTGGCGTCACATGGTGTACAGTCACACATATAAAACAAATAAACTACACATTGAAAAATAAAAACCTCACTGACTTAAAAGAACATATTCTGGGGCAGGGATGTAGCTTAGTTGGAGAATTATTCTCTAGCATTCAGCAAGCATTGAATCTGAGCCCCCAGCACCACATAAAACAGGTGTAATGCAGGTAAGCCTAGCATTTGAAAGATCAGAGTGTGTGTATCATTGAACTTCGTAAATTCTCAGAATTATTTTGGCTCCTTTGGTCCTTTTGACTTCTCTTTTTGTAAGCTAAAATTTCGCTGTTTGCTTATTTATTTTGCAGTGTTGGGACAGAGCCTGGAACACTAGCGACACATGGCCACTGAAGTGCAGGCCAGCCTTTGAGTTTTGCCATGTAGCTCAGATTGCTCTCAAACTTGCAGTGTTTGCTTCTGTGCCTCTCCAGCTCAACTCATTTTTTAAATTGATACCTAAAAACACAAAAGTCGAGGCCAGTGAGATGGCTCAGTGGGTGAGAGAGCTTGCTACACAAATGTCAGATTTTATTAAAATTCAAGACTCTCCCTTAAGAGACCCGAAAAGAAGAACTGGGCATGTGCTTCATGCCTGTGATCCCAGGGCTTGAGAGGTAGAGGCAGGGGGCCCAGGAGTTCAAGACCATCCATGGCTATATAACAAGTTCAAGGCCAGTTTAGACTGCATGACTCCCTGTCTAAAACAAGCAAGAAAGCAAGATTTCAACAAACTAATTCCTGAAAGTGATATGCAAAGTAAGGCAGGTCTGTTGTAGGCTGCAGAGCATGCTCAAATCTCTGAGTTCAATCCCTGGCATGGCGAAATCTTACCAGTCATACAAAAACTATAAACAAAGGAGATATGTCGAACTTCAGTACACAACATTCTAAAATCTACACTTCTCAAAACATTACATAACACCCTACAAATATGTATGATTTGTGTGGGGGAGGTGTCGCACTCATGTGGCTGTGTAGGTGCACAGGCACAGAGAAGCATATGCAGAAGCCAGAAAGGATATCA
Source organism: Rhabdomys pumilio (assembly GCA_030674055.1). NCBI lineage: Eukaryota > Metazoa > Chordata > Mammalia > Rodentia > Muridae > Rhabdomys > Rhabdomys pumilio. The sequence goes on along the minus strand of JANHMN010000001.1, from coordinate 201,266,249 downwards.
GGTGCCTTCCTCCATTGCTCTCAGCATTATTCCCTCACTGAACCTGAAGCTTGCCAACTGGCGCTAGGCTGGCTGGCCAGTGCACTCCCAGGACCTACCTGTCTCTGCTCCCGATGGAGTTAAAGGGTGCACAGCCATGCATGGCCCTTTACATGGGTGCTGGGGATTCAAACCCAAGTTCTCATGTTTGTGTAGCAAGCTCGCTCACCCACTGAGCCATCTCACCAGCCTCGACTTTTGTGTTTTTAGGTATCAATTAAAAAAATGAGTTGAGCTGGAGAGGCACTGAGATGCAAACATTGAAAGTTTGAGAGCAACCTGAGCTACACGGCAAAACCGGGTCTCAAAAACTCAAAGGCTGGCCTGCACTTCAGTGGCCGTGTGTCGCTAGTGTTCCAGGCTCTGTCCCAACACTGCAAAATAAATAAATAAGCAAACAGCGAAATTTTAGCTTACAAAAAGAGAAGTCAAAGGGACTAAAGGAACCAAAATTATTTAATAATTTTCTTCTTTCTTACTGTGTAAGACTATAAACTGCCCTTTTGAATCTGCTTTAGTTGAAACCAATTATTTTATGTGTTTTCATTTTAGTCAAATTAAAAACGTTCTAATTTTCAGTACACACACACACACACACACACACATATATATATATATATAAACATTTATACAGTGAGTCCCAGGCTAATTTGGGATAGAGTGAGACTTTGTCTCAGCAAAACAATTGTAATTTTCATGATAACTATAATTACACTCTGGATTATTAAGATCTGCATTAATTCATTTCTAGATATTTGGATATTTCCCAATTAATTTTTGTTGTACATTTCTATCTTAATTCGGTTTTAATGCAAGAGCGTGCCTGGATGATATCTTTAGTTCATGGCCAGAATGTGCTCCATCTTGTGACTTGTCCATATGTGCACTTGGGAGGAGTGTATAGTCCTCCCTGCTGGAGTGGTCTGTGAGTGGTCAAGCAGATGGAGTTGACTGCTACAACTGACCAAGAGCTGCTGTAACAATATTGCTCTTCCTGTCTGCTTGTCCTGAGGAATAATTACTGAGGTCTCCAATGGAAGCTATGAATTTGCCTACTTCTCTTTTTGGATCGTAGTTCTTACTTCATATATATATATTTTAACTTTGTAAAGAAATTAGTATTTAATATCTAAAACATTGTCTAATATTTTTATTCTTATTTGAGACAAGTGTTGGCATGACAGTAAAGTGCAGGAGGCACAATGACTTCCCATAACCATCCTACCCAACAGCTGCCGTCTCCTCCCACACCAGTGAATGCAATGGGTAAACCACACTGAAATACATCATTCATCACCTGCAGTTCAAGGTGGGCTTCATTCTTAGTGTCTTCTATTCCATGGGCTTGAACAAGAGCACATTGAGCTGTGTCTGTAACTATGATGTCAAACAGTCTTCTTAATGTCTGAAAGTCTTCCGTGCTCTGCTGTGAGAGGCATCACTGCTTAGGGTTCCTGTATCTTCTTCGAACGTTGCAATCAGCTTTCCAGAGTGTTTGCTCTTCCTTTTCTGCTACTTTCTTTGTCCTGAGGTCTGCTTCTCAAATATTAAGATAGTTCCTTTAACTTACTTTCATGTTTACATGAGAGGTGTTTTATACTTGTTTCCTTTGCTATAACAAAACACCCAATGAGGTTGGGGACTTTATTTATTTATTTATTTATTTATTTATTTTTAATTTTTTTTTTGGTTTTTCGAGACAGGGTTTCTCTGTGTAGCCCTGACTGTCCTGGAACTCACTTGGTAGACCAGGCTGGCCTCGAACTCAGAAATCCACCTGCCTCTGCCTCCCAAGTGCTGGGATTAAAGGCGTGCGCCACCACTGCCCGGCTCGATTGGGGACTTTATAAAGATATTTATCCCACCCATTAGACCGTTGGGGAGGTAAGAAAAGAGATTTGTTCATCTCACAATTTTGGAGGCTGAAAGTCTGAACACTGTTATACATTCTTGGATGAGGGCCCTTTGCTCACATCACTTGCAAGATGGGAGGCATGAAGGTAGGCTTGTTCTTATGTAACTATTATCTCTCAAGAAGTAACCAGGTTTCCATGAGAATTACATCATTTTAAAGGAAGTACCCACAATGACCTTGACCTAGTCCATAGTTCTCATAATATTACATCCCAACTAATTATTGTATAGTAGTCTTAGCCATTAATTATTACATTTCTATCCTTTCCATTCTCTGTCTCAGCTCCCATGTTTCCACAGGTATTAGTTTACTTGATGTTGCTACCAGAGGTCTCAGATGTTCAGTTCTCAGCCTTTCTGCTGGCTTCTTTGGGTGATTTCAGTCAGCCAAACCCATTTTTAAGAATCCTGACTCCTTTTTCATCTGACCTGTGTCTCCCTGTGAGCTGTCTAGAGACATTCTTTACATCTGTTATTTTGTTTCTTTCCTTTCTAGTATTCTCTTAATCACCTTCACCTGGCTTCTAACTGTCTGCTGAAACAACACGTGTGATTTTGCATTTTTCAAGAATGCCTTTAGCATGTTAATTGTAATTATTTAAAATTACTGTCAAATCACCCCAATATCTGAGTCACACCTGTATCTCTTGGTTATCAACTTTGTTTTTTTGTTTATGCTGACTTTTGGAAAAAATCAGTAGTTGCTGGCAAAAATGGTTCTTAATGTCTGCATGGGCATACCTTTCCTTTTGCTAGGCTTTCACTGTGGGGATTTGAGTTAATCTGGTTAGAAGTTGGGTAAATTTTAAGGTTTGGAGTTGCTATGGTTCCCCTAGATGCACTGAAGGTTTCCCATCCTGTCACTAATACCATATGCTTAAGATGAGGACTAGTTGCCTAGAGGCTTCTGTATGATTTCCTCTCCATGTGTGCTCCACACTCAGCTCTCAGTCCTCCCTTCACATGCCCTCCATGAAGGTCTGGGCTCATGCTCTCCTCCCCAAAGTGCTCTTCTCTAACTTCTGGGCAAGACTGTGGCTCAGCCATTGCCTCAGGTATTATGTCCCTGGGGCTTCAGAGGCTCTTCAGGGCTCCAGGCTCTCCCTGAGGTGGGCAGAATCCCTTCTTGCTCCTCCTCTAGGAATCAGGACTTTTATTCCCATTCCCCTTCACTTAGCTCACTATTGGGAATCTCAGGGCTACTGCTTTTAGACTCATCAGTGAGACAAAAACATATTCAGGTTACATTCCAGGAGACACTTGATGTCATAGAAAACCTCAGGTGTTCCTGCTTGTTTCTGTTGTTGGCCACTCTCGTCCAAACAGGAAGGTCAATGGTTTCCACACTTTCCCGTGGACATTCATACTGAGGAGCCGATAGCCACTGAAAGCAGTCATATGTAGATTAGAAAGTCATCCTACACTGCAGGGTTTTCTGTCACTCTGTCCTATGGCCAGGAGTAACCTTCTGTATTTATCCTTAGCACCAAAAGCTATTGCAAGGTAGAGTAGAATGTCTTAGCCACCAGTGGACGACTATTCCTAACATGGGCATATGCACAGATGTTATATGCTAGCTCTTGATTGGTCCTGTCTTTGGGCTTGCTTCTTAGAGATCTTGAGTTAAAAATAACTGCTCAAAGTAAATATAGAAAACTAACTATATTGTAAGTTGCACACAATATGCACACTATATAATAACAGTGACAATGGCTTCCTTTTTTTTTTTTTTTTTTTTTTATGACAAGATCTGGATGAATTGTCCAGACTGCAGTGGCTGTTCATAGGCAGCTTCCCACTACTGATCGGAATGGATAGCTCATGGTCCCCTACTCCTGAGAGGTCACCATAAGGATGCCAAATACTGTGTGGACACTAATCAACACAGCATACTATAGCCCTGGACCCCTGTGCTCAGTGGGTTCTCTTGCCTCAGCCTCTCTAATAACCAGGACCATGGGTGTTCTCTGCAGCACCCAGCTGAATGCAGTCTTTTAAGCCCAGGGTTTTTCAGTAGAATTGGTTTTCAAGTCTTAAAGTAGACTGGTTAGGGTAACAAGGCACCTCCCATTCATTCTTCAGCCATGCATTTTTTTTGAAAGAGGAGGGGTTGCTCTTCATTGAGGGGACCTCCCCCCCAAATGTAGTAGACATCAGAGAACTAACTAGACCAGTAGAGATCCTGATAATCCTGGTACCTAAGTACCCCTCTCTTGGTCCTTTGTTATTTAAGACCAAGACTCATAACTTTAAAAGTTTTATTTTTCTGTAGTATTATTACTCAAGAAGGATTGTAACTCTTTATTTGAAGCACTGTCTAATCAGATTCCTGATGGTGGCTAAGTATCCTAATCAGTTCTCTTCCCTGGGCAAATGTTACATGAATGAGAATCTTTGACTTGGTAGTTAATGCTACAGAAACTTTCTACATCTCCATTTGGAAGGGAACTCTCCTCTCTTAGACTGAAAGTTTAGGTATAGCTTTTTAGAAAAGTGTGAGTGCGTTGGTCCATGGCTCACTAGGCTAGACAAGTTGCCCCATGAGCCCCAGGGATCTTCTTTCTCTCCCTCTCCAGTGATGGGATGTCAAGTGCATCCTACCATGTCCCATAGTCTTAAATGTATTCTGGGGATTTGATTCAGGTCCTCATGTTTGCAGGGCAAAAGTGTTTTACCAAAGGAGCCATCTCCCAAGTGTAGAATTTTAATTAATTAATTTTTAAAATCTTAAAAAAAACCCAAAGTCTTTATGTGTCAGTGTATATGATATGTGTATAATGTAATGTGTGATTGTGTGTGTGTGTGTGTGTGTAGGGGTATTCATGTGCTTTTATAGCACATGTGTCAGAAGACAACCTCAAGTTGTCAGGCCTTGCCTTCTACCTTGTTTGAGACAGTTTTTGTTTTTGTTTTTGTTTTTATGCTTAGTGCACCAGGCTAGTTAGACCTTAAACAAGTCTTTATAAAGGGATGGAAAGATGGCTCAGTTCTGGAAGTGCCTGCATTGAAAACCTGAGACCCCAAGTTCAATCCCCAGGACTCTGTTTGTAACCCCAAAACTGGGTGGGTGGAGATAGGATGATCCTTGAGGCTTGCTGGCTAAGCCAGATTAGGTTAATCAGGGAGTCCCAGGTATCTGGGAGAGATGCTGCCTCAAAAACCAGAGTGGAGGTTGAGGTCTGCATGTGCAGATAAAGCTTTCACAATAGATCCCTAGGAACCCAGGCAAGCACATAAAGCCACTCCTTTAATCAGGCTCAGAAGTTACCCTTCCTCCTCTGTGCATTCCTCTATCCACCCACTGCCTCTCCCGCTCCTCTTCTGGGTGCACCTACCTGTATATATGAGCATCTCTTAGCACTTCCATGCGTCTGCCCTGCTTTTTCTTGTAGTTTGCATCCTTCAGTTTGGATATTTTTTTGTGATGTGTCTTCATTTCTTTAGCTAAGTCTGATCTGCCTTGAAGTGCATCCTGTAGGTTAGTTGAAGTTAATCGTATTTTTCAGCTGTTGAATTTCCATTTGATTCTTTTTATAGTCTCATTATGAGAATGTCCAAAACCTTTTAATTTATTAAATGTATTATTTATTGTTATGTCAAAGTATACATCTGAGAGTACCTTCTCTGAATGTCATTTGGCCCCATTTCTATTTTCATTTGCTTTCCAGCCATGGAGTCCCTAATATTTATTTTCTTTCTTTCTTTCTTTCTTTCTTTCTTTCTTTCTTTTTTTTTTTTTTTTTTTTTTTTGTTTAATTGTGAAACAGTACCAATATAAAAGCCAAGGCTCTGGCTGATGCTCTGTCTCTAGAGACTTGTTTCTAGAAGATAGAGGGGCGGAAGCAGGTTTCCCTAACATACTTGGAGCTGGGGCTGAGTTGAGGCTCACCTTCAGTTCTTAGGGACACTGGGCTGTCTCTTGTCACCATTATTCCTAGGAAACAATGATATATATATATATTAATTATATATATTACATATATATAATAGTAATTTTCAGGGGGTTCCTGAGATAGAGGCCTTGAACTCATGATCTCCCCACTTCATCCTCCTAAGGTCTGTGATTGAAGGCCCCACCACACCCAGCTTGTCCACTAATATTTTTGGTGTTTTGGTGCCAGAAGCTGAGTTTAGGTCCTTCTGTTTATGATAGGCAAGTGCCCTATCTGACTACACCCCGGAACTTGCTATTTCCATTTTTTTCCTGCTTGTAAGGCATAATCTATTTCATGCATTCATTGTTTATTCACTTATTTCTTTTGTGTTAACATGTATACAATGTATTTGTGTGTGCAGGTACACGTGTGTAGGTGTGTTCATGTGTATGATATACATGTGGAGTTAGAGAACAACCCTGGGTGTGAGCTCTGCCTTAATTTTGAAGACAAGGTTTCTCACAGACATGGGTCTTGATGACTGAACTACAACTTTTACATGTGGCTCATCTTTTCAGCCTTTCCAGAAGGTATTTGAAACAACCCTCACCCAGACACTGAAGTGACCCCTGACCCTGCAGCCCCAGCATCTGCTCCAATGCTGATGCTTTGATTGTTTTGGTTTGGTTTCGTTTTTTGAGATGTGGTTTCTCTGTATATCCCCAACTGTCCTAGCACTTGCTTTGTCGTCCACAGTCTGCCTGCCTCTGCCTCCCAGTGCTGGAATTGAAGGCGCACGTTAACACCTTCCTGACTTTTTTTAAGCTGATGATTTTCTTAACTCTGATAGTAAAAGTACTTCATTTAAAAGGACAGTGTGTTTTGTGCAGAATCATCCAGTATTTGAAGGGGGAGGACTACATTTCCAGCACATCGTAGTTTTAGAATCAGAAGTTTTCACATGTTTGATGGGAGAAAGGTTTATTCCACTTGGCAGTGTTCTCTCTCTCTCTCTCTCTCTCTCTCTCTCTCTCTCTCTCTCTCTCT
>JANHMN010000001.1:201246183-201259364 GCA_030674055.1 Rhabdomys pumilio | reverse complement strand
TCTCTCTCTCTCTCTCTCTCTCTCTCTCTCTCTCTCTCTCTCTCTCTTTCCCTCCCTCTCCCTCCCTCCTTCCTTCCCCTCCCCCCTTCCCTCCTTCCCTCCCTCCTTCCCTGGAATGAAACTGTCTACCTGTGTTTTTGGGGTCACAGAATATTTCTCTCTTTTTTTTTTAAATAGCTATCTTGTAACCTGTGGGGAACCCTGGTGAGGACTATATTGAGTTGTATTCTGTTATAGCCCAAAGGTCATAGAGACAAACCCATGAACGAGCAGGCACATGCACTTATGTGAAACATCTCCTTTCCCACTCCTCTGTTGATGGGAGACAGTAAAACAAAAACATCAACAGAGGTTTGTGTCAGTCACAAGGTGATACTGTCCTTGAGTTCTTACAGTCAACACAGACTGCAGAAGTGGCGTGAAGCAAGCTGTGAATTCCACAGCAGCAGCGCTGGCTGGAAGCTGTGCTGTCTTAAGTCAGATGGGAAAGTTCTATCTACCTGTCTGGAATCAAAGCTGATCAATCTTGTGGATGGTGAGACACAACCCCTAAGGCTGCTCCACACCCCGGAGTCTTCCAGAAATTCCTGGTTTCTTTCTTCTTCTGTTTGTTTTTGAGACTGGATGGCTGTTTGGTTGATTGTCCTATTAGATTATAGGGTGTAGACAAAGGACTTTGCTGGTTTCTTGTAAAACACATCATAAAGGCTACAGATGAAGAGATCCAGAGGCTGAAGTACAGGGCAAGGATAGAAGACCCTCCCTTGGGCTTACAGCCTCCACAGCATCCCACCTGTTTATCGGTGCAGGTCATCTGAGCCTGTCCTTTGAATGACAGGGAGACTTCGTGAGTAAGTGTGATGGAGGCAAGTGTTGTGGCAGGCTGCTCGGCTGCTCCATACATTCCTTCCTTACAGGCAGGACTCTTCTGGAAAGAGGGATATAACCTGCTATCTGTCGGGAAAGGTCAGAGAATTTCTTTATGGCCAGCTAAAGGCAGGGGAACATTTAAGTTTCTACAGTAGGCCTTGGATAAGGAGTTGTGGATCAACAACCATGTCGGAAAACCAGTATGTACATCATCCTAGCATCATACACAACCACATGCTAGACTCTCAGTTTTATGGGGCCTTGTGAGGCAGGTCCTCCGCATGGGGTCCTTACACTAGTTCTTGCTATTTTCAAGCAACTTAGTGACTTTGACCAATCAATGGCTGTCTCTGCCCTACAGCACACACCATATGAATAGCCAAACACTCATGTTTTTTGGCCCAACAAAACCACCAAATAAGACCATTAAAGAAAAAAATCAGTGTAATTTTTTTTTTCTTAAGAAAGAAAACATTTTTTTTTTTAATAAATGAAACAAGTATTCAATATATAACAAGAAGAATTAAGACTCTCTCTTTATGAAGGTGAGTGAGGGATGTGGTGTGTGTATCATCTTAGCATTGAGAGGCAGAAGCAAGAGGATCTCCAAAAGTTGGAGGCCAGGTGGCTTGACGGAATTCCAGGCCAGCCATGGATCCAGCTAGATCTCATCCCAGATGAACTCACACAGCTCAAACAGACTGGGGATAGAGCGTCTGCTTAGCTTGCAGAAGGCCAAGGGCCACACACAACACCAGCCCTCATGCTGCATGCCTGTCCTATGAAATGGGAAATATGAGGTTATCTTCAGCTCCACAGTGAGGCCAGCCCGGGACACATGAGGTGTCCCCTCAAGCAAAGAGCAGTGTGTGTGCTCTCTTCAGTGCATACGTGAGGAAAACAGATCAAATGGATAAGGAATCAGAAAGAGAAGCAAGCATGGCATCTGGCTGTGAACACTAAATAAAACAAATGTGGTTTTAAAGTGGATTTTTAACTTATTGGAAATAGCAAAGTGTCTTCTTTAAAATGTAGCATGGTGGTACAGCCATAGGGAGAGATGGGGTTTGCCTGGGCTAGCTAGTGAATTCTGGAACAGCCTGGGCTACAGTGTGAGATCCTGGTCTGGTCTACTGGTCTACTGATTGGACAGCTTATTTTTTTTTTAAAGTTTAACCAACTTATAGCCAGGTATAGTGGCTCATACATGTAATCCTAACATTTGGGAGGTGGACGGGAGAGACAGAAGGATCAGGAGTTTATGGGCATCCTCAGTTACATGCTAAGGTCAAGGCTAGTCTGAGCCACATGAGATCCACACAGACACATACACCCAAACAAAAAGACATCCTACAAGAACAAAGGAACCTCAGTGACATGTATTTAAGAATGTCACGTCCCTTGACGCTCCACTGGCACAATGCTTAGCACATTGCACTTAGACAGACGTCACCTCTTCCTCCTAAGAAATACTAGAAATACCCTAAAGCAATAGCATAAATAGACATGTAAGTGAATTGTTTTTATTCTATTATTTTTTTCATGCCAAGCATTTAAATTCTAAATAAATGATCTCATAAAAGGTACAAAAGTATCCCTGGAATGAGGATGGGGATAGGTGCTCAGAGGGACCACGGCGCTGAGCCATGCTTGTTTCTAAGGTGCTGTGAGGTCACCGGAGGCAGGACTGCTTTTAGGACAGACAGCGCTAATCTCTATAAGCAGAACACCTAAGCTCAGGGAACTGACCGCTGGCAGCCGGTGCCCTGCTGCTCCCCACCCCAGACTGCCCCCCATGCCCTTCCTCACCTCCCGCCTGCCCAGTACAGTCTGCTCTGCTGTTTCTATAGGGAAGATCTCTGGGTGTAATTTGTTTTGGATCATTGTGGAAACTTCTAGGCTAGCAGAGTGAGCACATGTAATGCCCCCAAAACCAACCAACCAAAACCCAAAAACACTTTAATTTGATTTGTAGGGGTAAATGAGCTCCTGGGTTGAGCAGAGTACCATTCATTTGGCTGAGAGGTTGGGTGTTGAAAGTGAATGCCTTTTCTCCTTAACACATGATATCACTTCTTCCGGAGCAGGTAAACTCCTTGTTCCTTTCAGGTCTCTCCTCCTCTTCCTCTCTCCCATTTCCTGTCTACCTCCTCTGGAGTAGCAGCCTGATGGTTTTAAAGATTGCGCTCTTGGGAAGAAAGCAGTGCTAGAGATTAGACGGGAGCCTCAGGGCTGCCTGCGCAGTCTGCCTGCACACTCTGCTTTCCATTCCCCTCCAGCCCCAGAGTCTCCATGGAACGCTGTCAGCTTCTCTCCCTGGTCTTTCGGAGTCTTCCTCCACATTCAAAACCATTCTTAGAACCATGTTGTGTGTAAAATACCTCAAGTACTGCAGTCATGTCTGGGTTTTCTTGGAAAGCACATTGAAGTTTTCATCTAGATACTTTACGTGAGTCATGGGTGCTGTTTAAATCGTGTGGGGTGACTGGGTGACTGGGAAAGGCAGGGTGGGGTGGGAGTCATTAAAAAAATCAAAACTCAACAAAACCTCATCTTTGCCTTCTATAGCAGCTGTCTGTGGGAATGCGTGTCCTGTGGCAGGACTTGAAAAGCAGGTACTTGTGCTTTCTCTGGGAACCATCCAGTGAGCTGACCTGGTGTGATTGTGCAGATTCACCCAAGGACAGCCCTGAAAGCTCCCAACAATCCAGGTAGCTTTAACTGCCAAAGAGACACTGCTGTTTGCCTGTGATTTACTTTTATAAAAGTTATAGTAAAAAACGTATACCCATAACTCCATCGTTCAGTTTCTTCTGTTTGAGAAGGGAAGGGGAAATGGAGCAGCATTGAAGTTTAGCCTCATCTACTGTCTGGGTCTGGAAGCTAGGGAGAGGTGGGTGGGATGAGGCTCAATTGTCAGACCCTAATGCTGCATAAACCTGAGAGAGGGGGAGGGGGAGGGAGGGGAGGGGGAAGGGAGGCCAGGAGGGTCTAGAGTTTCATGTCAGCCTTGGTTACATATTGAGTGGGAGGGCCAGCCTTGGCTACGGGACACTGCCTCAAACAAAAAAACAAAAACAAACAACAACAACAACAAAAAAGGAGGTTGATTTCGACAGCCATAAAGAATTCTTAATTAACAATTAAGTTTTGTCATAATTTACTTCCCAAGTGTTCATCGCTTGGTTTTGCTGCCCAAATCTGGGCACAGCTGCAGTGTTGGTTGTACGCGACCGTATCATTTGAACACAAAGCAAACCCAAACAAATGAACAATAGTAAACCAGCTCTGAAGGGAGATGTGGTCAGACTTTAATTAGACAAAAGCAAGCTGGTTGCCGTGGTGATGGCAGCCACCGGAAGTACTTCACACAAAGCAGCTTTTTATAGAAACGCCCCCTCCGGGGCAGACTGACTGGAGAAGCAGGGGTTGTGGATGAGAGATGAGTGAGTATCTACACTCCTCTGCCATAGCTGTTTGTCCTGTCTAGGCATCCCTTCAGGACAAGGAGGACTGCAGTCTTTGGGGTCTGAGATCCTGACTAAAATGACCCACTCCCCTTTTCAGACACGAGCTACCTTAGTGGATAGCAGGGAGCTGAGCCCAGCGCGTGTGACATGGATTGAAGCCTGAGGTCTGTGACTCCATCCATCTCACACAACTGGGTTACAACAGCAAGAGCAACCAAATTTCAAGCCAACAGGGCCACTGGAAACCCTTACATAATTGTAGCAGGTTTGGGTTTCCTCTGGTTCAAGTTTTCTTGCCTCTGTCATGATCAAACGATTTGGAGGAAGGCATAGAATTTCAGAGGAGACTCTGCAGGATGGCGCACAAGGAGTCCATTCTTTCTCCGGCTCACAGGAGCTCCCTGTCGGTCTTCACCTCTGGCTTGACTACAAGGCTCCATTTAAACCGAATCCACCTCACAGACTTAACTGATCCAGGAGTGACTCAATAGGAGCAGCCAGCTACTGTAGCTCTTTTTCCCTTTTTGATAAGGGGACAGAACACAATGGGCTTTACAGTTCTTAAATGACTCCGTTCTTTGGTTCTGTTTGAGACGTGATGCTTATATGGCCTTTGGATCTTAATAAAATTTCATGTGGCTTGATTATACTTTTAAAAAGTATAAACAAACATAGTGTGGACCTCTTCCCTTTTGAATAAAACTTAAAAAATTTTTTTTTTTAAAATTTATTTTTTGTGATGGGTGTTTTGGCTCTGTGTATATTTGTGCACCTGTGTGTTCCTGGTACCCACAGAAGCCAGAAGAGGGCACTGGATGCCCCAGAACTGGAGTTACAGACAGCTGTGAGCCACCATGTGGGTGCTGGGAACGGAGCCCAGATCCTCTACAAGAGCAACAAATGCCATTAACCTTGGAGCCACCTCTCTAGCCTCTGTTTTGTTTGCTTGTTATTTCTTGTGAATATCCATCTATCTATCTATCTATCTATCTATCTATCTATCTATCTATCTATCTATCTTATATATTTTTCTGAGACTCAGTGTGGCTCTGTTTAATCTCAAACAGTCCAGCAGAAGATACCCTTGACCTTTCTGATCCTCCTGCCTCTACATCTCAAATGCTGGGATTATAGGCTGGCTGACACTTTTTATTTGTGAGGAGTAATTCTGATATCACTTTGACACTGAGTTTCTACAGTTGGGCTCTTGGGATTCTTTTCATCCCCTTAAATGTTACACAAATGAAATGTCTCAGTGAAGTTGGCTGGGGAATTAGAGTTGTAGAAGTGGCCAAGGTGTTAGTACGACTCTGTTGGTGTCTGTCAACAGCTAGGACAGTAGTTCTCAACAGACATCCTGCATCTCAAGATATTTATAGTAAGATTCATAACAGTATCAAAATTACAGTTATGAAGTAGCAATAAAATAATTTTACGATTGGGGGTTACCACAACATGAGAAGCTGTATTAAAGGGTTGCAGTGTTAGGAAGGTTGAGAACCACTGACCTAGGAGGTGGGGGATCCTGACATTGGTAGAATGCCAAGTGTGGGCTATACCCACTCTTTCTTTTAAAAAGGTCACAGTGCTCTTTGCTGAACTTGAGAATAGTTCTGAGCTTAAGGAATCACTGGGATGCTTGTAAAAGATGCAGGTACCTCAGTCCCACCCGGATTAGGTCTGGGATAGGGGCTTGAGGTTTTTTTTTTTTTCAGTTAAGGAACACCTAGTTGCTTCTAATCGTTGACTCTTTGGCCATTGTGTAAAGAAAGTGAATGTCATAAAGGAATGTTGCCTCCAAGGTAAGCAGGGACCCGGTTTGGTAAGAGTGACCCTCAGTGCGGTCCCCATAGGTGCAGGAGGGCTTTTTCTCACGGATTGCTTCCATCCAGAGCAGACTGGACTCCTCAACCCCAAGTTCCCAGGAACACTCCTTACCTGTAGCCAGTCTGGGCTGTTGATTGCCATCTCAGGCCTACCCAGCCCTGTAATTAGAATTTCAGAGTGGTTGTTATCAGCAGTAATTAATCCAAATGCACTCCTCTATCTTCTCTGCCCACTCATTTAGGACTCTGCAATTGTTAGAAACAAAGGTCCTTTTAAAAGGACTTCCCATTAGAAATGGGTCCTGGAGGGCCTCCGGGGGTTACAGGCGCAGTGCTTTCATTTGTAGGAGGGTGAGATTTTTCCCTTGAAGATCCTGGATGTGATGGTGGGGGCGGATAGGGAAGGTATGCCCTGATGAAAGCACTCAGGTTCATAGCGGTTTGCCAGAGGGAGGTCTCCTGTGAGCTCTGTTGTAGGATGTCTCCCCGACTTTTCGTCATGAGAATTTTCAGTTGGCAGGTTCCCTGCAGCCCTGGTTCTGGGAAGTGGAATTGGAGTCACTCTCAAGTGCCTTCCCACAGAACCTCTTAGGGTGAGAATTTTCAGACCCCTCTAGAACCAGGAGTCCCTGCATTTATCATTCTCAGCCAAGTGTCTCCCCTGCTCTTATACTCCTGCTGTGCTCTGCAGGGGATACTGGGTGATCTTTTCTTTCCTCTGGCAAGGTCTATACTTGAGCTTCATTAATAAAATAGAGCCCTATAAGAATGCAATGCACCTTAATAACATTTTATGTGGCTTAGGACTGGTCAAAAGTTGGATCTAAAACACCTTATGTGGTTTTACAGCTGGGTGAAGAGTGAATGTTTGTTCAGGTAAAGGGATTCTGACCCAATGGTTATAGACTAGGGAATGAGCAAGGCTTTCTGGGTAGGTTCTTCTGTCTAGGTCCCTGTCTTGAAAGCTAAGATACCTCTTTATCTCCTGTGTGCCTCAGGATACCTACTGCAGAGGGTCTTGTGACCTGCTTCTAGGAAACACAGAAAACTGTTTTATAGCTTTTTTGGAGGGGAGAAAAGGGGAAAGCCAGGGAAAAGCCAGGCAAAGCTCCATTGTTTTCAAGGTGCTCTATGGTAGAATTATGGATCCCTAGATCCATAATTTCCAAATTGGTTCATTTTAGGAACAAAGCCAGTACAGCCCAACTGTTGTCTTGATCATAAGTAGTCACCTAAATGTGTTCCTTTCAGGAGTGTGTTCCAGAGGACCTAGAACTGAAGAAGAAGATTTTTGCCCAACTGGACCGCATCGCAGATGACCGAGTCATCCTAAGTAGCTCCAGCTCCTGTCTGCTGCCTTCCAAGCTGTTCACGGGCTTGGTACATGTGAAGCAGTGCATCGTGGCTCATCCTGTGAGTATGTATTGTCTGTCTGTTGTGACGATAGAGACCAAACCTAGGTCTGTCACATGCTAGCCAAGTACCAAGGTGCACCTCAGCCCCAGGGAGGGTGGCAAGTTTGGCACTTGATTGTATCATTTTTTTTTTAGGGGTAATAAATTGCACTGGATTGGCAAGTATCTTAAACGGCTTTATTGAGGTATAATCCACATACCACACAATCTGTTAGCCAGTATTATACAACTTGGTGGTTTTGTATACATTTAGGATTATGCAATATCATTATTAAAAAATGAAGGAATAGGATCCAAAATTCTTTGGAATTTTATCTGTGCATCTAAGGTGTCATAGCATAAAACAAGTAGTATTTACTGCTTTAATCCTCTAGACACTTATGTGCTATAGGGCTAGTTGCTGGGTAAGCAGTCATTAGAGCAGAAGTGCTGCATTAAATGTCCACGTGGGCTAGGGTGGGGCAGGGGTGTGGCTAGGTGGACAAGGTGTGTGCTTTGCAAGCGTAAGGGCCTGGGTTTGAATCCTTGAAAATAGTAGTGTGTGCTTCTGTAATCCCAGCACTCCTACAGAGAGATAGGAAGTAGAGACAGGAGAACCCTGAAGCCCTGGGGCCAGTTCGCCCTGAAGCTTCCAGCCACAAAACTTCCTCTCAAACAAGGCAAGGACTGACACCCAAGGTTGACCTCTGACCTCCAGATGTGACCATAGCACACAGAGGAATGTGCTTTAGCGTGCGCACGCTCACACACACACACACACACACACACACACACACACACACACAGAGAGAGAGAAGGAGGAGAGACAGAGAGACAGAGAGACAGAGAGACAGAGAGACAGAGAGAGAGCAAGAGAGAAGAGAGAGAGGGAGGGAGATTTTAAATGTACATGCCACACAGGAGTTTGTGGATATGTCACTTGCTTTGTGTCATTCATAGTAGGACCAGATCTGTTAAGATGTAAATCTGAGCCGGGCGGTGGTGGCACACGCCTTTAATCCCAGCACTTGGGAGGCAGAGGCAGGCGGATTTCTGAGTTTGAGGCCAACCTGGTCTACAGAGTGAGTTCCAGGACAGCCAGGGCTACACAGAGAAACCCTGTCTCGAAAAAAACCAAAAAAAAAAAAAAAAGATGTAGATCTGATGGGTGTCACTATCAAAATTCTGATTTAGGGTCTCTGAGCTGAAACCTTCTTTCCCTAATGCTAACCATCCACTGTACCTGACTCAACACATTTCCTCACGAGAAGCACCTTATGTGATAAGCTGGGCCACAGGATCTAATAATCGGGTGAGGGAGGCCTCAGTAAGTCTTTCTGAGGTTAATGTGTCATTGGGAGGGCATGGAGCAAGCACAGGGGCTTTACAGTGTATGATGCTGGAGTCCTGACCTTAAACTTAGCATGACCATGAAGAACCAGGACAGCCTGTTTGGGTGGGGAAGCTAACTTAGCTCCAGCCATGATAAATATGATGGCCTATTGTGTATCATTACCAGCCAAAAGCTACACAGAGGAACAGGGCCAGCCTGGCTAAGTTGATGAGAACTGTGCTGGGAGCTGAGGTATTGCATAAGCCAAGGCTGTAGGGCAGGAGCAAACAGGAGTGTGTGGGATGGAGTCATGATGATGTCACTGGGAGAGCCCACACACTGAGACGGGGGGGGGGGGGGGGGGGGGGGGGGGGGGGGGTTCAGGAGGAGGTTGGAAGATTAGAGAATATAGACTGGACATCTGTGCTAGTTACTGTCCTTGTTGATTTGGCTGAATGCCTGACAGGAAGCAAATAAAGGGAGGACAGGGTTCGGTTCATTTTAGCTCTTAGTTTGAGGGGATAGCTATCATGGCAGAGAAAGCCTGGTGGAGAAGCAGAGAAAGAGCTGAAGGCAGGGTCAGCTACAAACTGCAAGGCCCATTATATAGTGACCCAGACCCACTCTCTCCACTGAGAAAACATAAAGGTTCCACAGCCTTCCAGAACAGCACCAGCAAGAGGGGACCAAGTGTTCAAACACACAAGCTAGGTAGAAGCTTTCTTTTTTTCTTTTTTGACAATATATATATATATATATATATATATATATATATATATATATATATATGAATGTATATGTGTGTGTGTAACAGCCTGAGCTGCTGCTCCGGTCCCTGGGTCAGGGTCTAGCAAGAGAGAGAGTGGGGATGGAGGGGGAAGAGACTTGAAGAATGGAGACAGGACAGAGGGTTTGATCAAGTCTCAAGTCTCCTCTATTGAAAGGAAATCCAGGGCATTTATACACTTTGCCACGTGCCTTGTAGGCATGGATACTACATGCACCTTGCAGCTCGGGGCACTAAACACAAAACAAGATATGTGGGATAAACAAGATGTTTATTAGAGTGTGCTCAGCTGTTGTAGGCTGTTGAAAAACAAGTCTCTTGTCAGAGTATATGGCTTGAGATGGCTACAAAGATGATAGCTGCTTTCTGCTAGGAGTCGATTCCCAACAGGTCCCTCCTTTTAATTTTTTTTTCAAAAGGGAAGGCTGGGAAAACTAAACCATGCCTGCTTTAGGTCAGAACAAAAGACCATAGCCTCCCTTTCTTAAGATGGTAAGGCCTCCCATCTAGGGGCAAGGGTCTTGAGGTGCTCTCTTACCTGTCATTGTCTATCTGGCTTAGCGCATAAGTTAGGGTTTAATCCTTGTTGTCTTGATGACAGAGGTTTTAGAGTCCCCTACTTCCAGCCTGTAATAGTGGACCTGTATGGGTTTCATTTGAAAAGCATCTATCTGTTGTCATTCAAAAGCCATCAGTCTGTTGAACAGCATGAACCTGAGAGACAAGAGACTTAATGCCTAAATAGTTGGTATAAAAGCAACACTCTTTTTTAAGGGTAGCACACAAGCCCCCTGTTGGAGAAGTAAAAGGTCTAAGCCTTGTACCCACAAATTTTGAATAGAAGAAATTATACCAATGAAACCCTTGAATTTACATCAGTTTAGTAATAATTATATAGATTTCTACCAATAGATTATGGCTATGTAATCAATTTTAGCTCTTCCTCCCTGTTCCAATAAAACTATTACTTTTCCCTAGAAAGACAGCCTAATATTAACCATCTTAGTACCCAAGTCCAGGGAATTAGGGTGCCGACTCTTCATTAACTTCTTCAAGCTGAATATGGGTGTTGAGATATTAGAAGAGGGATGAGGGGAAGGGTAAATTGATAAGCCTCTAACGTCTGTCTTAATTGCATCCAGCTGGAAGTCCAGGACATCAGTGGACATGCAGGTGACAAGAAGATTCATTTACCAAGGCTGTGTATTCTGTAATATACAAATCTCAAAACAAATTTTAGTATCAAGATAATTATTTTGTTTGATTCTCTGGAATCTAGTCTTCTGGAGGCCTACCTCTGTCATGACTAATCTATATAATTCTGGAAGGTATAACTACTATCTTAATGGCCTCTTCAGAAAACACATAGAAAAAACTTTTTTCCCAAATCAGCCTTTCCTTGAGCCAGTAACCAGAAAAGCCTTTACATTGACCTCTTATCTAGAGGAAAAATATAACTACACAACTCAGAATCACACTCATTTTGAAAGTTAAATAAATCTAATACAACTGATTAACACTATCTTTCTGTTCAGCTCTCTGCCTAGAGCAACCTTCTATCTATCTATCTATCTATCTATCTATCTATCTATCTATCTATCTATCTGACTCTGTAGACTCAGAGCAGCCTGCAATTTACTCCTTGCATCTTTAAAGCCTTTTTCATCTGTTTCTCCTCACTTATTTCTTGCCCCATTTTTATTACTATAACCTACTGGAATCTCTGCAATCGCCTTTGTTTCACTTCTGAATTCTTGGCAGACCCTTCTTCCAGTAACGTCCCTCACTGGGTCTCTTGTTCTTGCTGTCTCGTTGAGTGCCACTGCCAAGCCAGCTTCATCAGTCAACAGGTTCTCCAGCACAGGAGTAAGGATGGCCGCTTCTAATTCCTGTGGTATCCTTTACTGTATCCTACTTACTGGAGCTCCAGTGCTGAGGCACCACTATGTTGAGGCCCACACTGCCCAATGTTGGGCACCACTTTATAACAGCCCAAGCTGCTGCTCTGGTCCCTGGGTCAGGGTCTAACAAGAGAGAGAGTGGGGATGGAGGGGAAAGAGATGTGAAGAATGGAGACAAGACAGAGGGTCTGATCAAGTCTCAAGTCTCCTCTATTGAAAGGAAATTGGGGTATTTATATGCTTTGCCACGAGCCTTTTAGGTATAGATACCATGTGCATCTTGCAGGCGTGGATATCATGTGTGCCTTGCAGCTGGGAGCACTAAACACAAAACAAGATATGTGGGATAAACAAGATGTTTATTAGAGTGTGCTCAGCTGTTGTAGGCTGTTGAAAAACAAGTCTCTTGTCAGAGTATATGGCTTGAGATGGCTACAAAGATGATAGCTGCTTTCTGCTAAGAGTTGGCTCCCAACATGTGTGTATATGTTATATATGTATATATTATATATAAATATGTATCTGATATATCCATACACATATACACATACACACACACACACACACACACACACACACACATACACACACACACACACACACACACACACATATATATATATTGCTTATGTGTTTAGGTGATTTGCTTGAATGTGTGTCTATGTACCACATCTGGTATCTGCAGAGGCCAGAAGGAGTCAGACCCCTCAGAACTGGAGTTACATTTCATTGTGCCCCTCCATGTTGTTCTGGGAATCAGACCTGAGTCCTCTGGAAGAGCAGCCAGTGCTTTAACTGCTGCGCTGTTTATCTTGCCTCACAGGACATCTCATATTCAAATCACAGCATTGTTCCTTAGCCAAATGCTTGGGACTAAGAGTATTTCAGAATTTACATAGTCATTACCAGTTGAGCGGTCTTTATCCAAAAACTCCCAAATCTGAAAAGCTCCAAAATTTAGATTTTTGAGCACAGAGTCAGAACTCAAAACATTTCAGATATCCAGAACATTCTGGGGATGGTGAAGACCCACTTGCCGTATTTAGAGGATCTAGAGTTACTCTGAAGAACTGTGTGAGTTTGGGTATATAGCAGCAGCATGCTGCGTTGGAAATGTTGCTTTGGGAGAGTAAGGGTCTCCTATAGTGTAGACCTCCACAATGCAGTAAATAGGGCTGTATTTAAAGGCTGAGGGCCTCGGGGCTTGGGTGGGGAGCATGGAAAGTTTTCTTCCAAAGAGGAGCAGTTGGGAGGAGGTGCCACATGGGTCAGTGTGAAGAAAAAGGGTAAACAACTGGACACCCAACGGATTCTGAATGTCAACACAGGCAGTCCAGACTCCAAGGTTTGCTGTATTGTGAGATACAGTGGACAGAAAGACAATGGATCATCAGAAGCACAGCCACAAAACCAAAAACACATAGACTAGAAATGGCCACAATCATGTACAAAATGCACAAGCGACCTTAGAGGCAAGGAGGACACTGACTGAAAGCACCCAGGCAGCAAGGTCATGACATTCTCTTTTCTCCTGAGATAGACAGATGTAATACACACACACACACACACACACACACACACACACACACACACACACACA
>JANHMN010000001.1:201190577-201235766 GCA_030674055.1 Rhabdomys pumilio | reverse complement strand
TGTGTGCCTGCCCTCCATGTTTGCACTAATGCACACTCATGTGTTGCCTGTCCTCCATGTTTGCAGTGATGCACACTCTCATGTGGTATGTCGTTTAGACATTACTGTGCTCGATTTGCTTACTTTTGCATCTGAATTCATAGTAGACATTACCAGTAGTTTGTGTGCTATATTATGTGACTTTGTAAACTGGATTGTAAAAGGTTCTTCCATTTCTGAAAGGTTTCTTAATTCTCCTTAAGTATGTGATAGATTTATAGTGAAGTAATTTGAGACTGGAGAAATCTTTTTCAGGAACCTTTAAGTGACAAATCTAGTTTCTTGTAGAGTTGTTTTCTGTTTTCTTCTCATTTGAGTTTGAATTGTTTATGGTTGCTCAGAATTGGTCCATTTTTTCCAAGGTATTGACTTTATAAGTATAAAGTTGTTGGTAATATTACTTTTATCCATTTTATGACTTCAGAGGCTATAGTGAGGTCTCTGGTTTTAGTTCTGAATTTCATGATTTGTGTTTGCTTTCCACCCCCCCCTTATTGCATTTGGTTATGGATTTGTCAATCTCACTTATTTGTAAATTTTATTTTGAGAAGCAAAACTGTGTTAGTCAGCTTTCTATCACTGTAATAAAATAACTGAGATTAGCAAATTTCAAAAGAACAAACACTTATTTTATCTTACAGTATTGGAGGGTTCAGTCCCTGATTGGCTGGTGCCTGTCACCAGATGTCAGCATGTAGAAATGGAGTCCTATTTATGTTAGAGTGACCAGATTTGGGGAGGGGGTGAGAAGAAGAGGAAGAGGAAAGGCCAGGGTTCTATATCTCTTTGGAGACACATTCCATATGACCTGAAGACCTCCTACTAGGTTCTACCACCTCCCAGTAGTACCAAGCTAGAGACTAAGGTGTTAACACATGGGCCTTTAGGGGACATTTAATGTCCAAACAGCAGAACCTTTTCTTTCATCAGTCAGTGTCTGATTTGCTGTTTTAAATTCCAGTTACTAGTTATGGAGGGCACAGTAGAGATCTTATGGCTAAGCAATCAAAATGGATTCTAAGGGAAGCAAAGGAGGACTGATAGGGGAGAAGGCTCACCTCTGGACATGTCCTTGGCAGGTGACTGTAAAGAGGGTACCATGCTGGGGCAGCATTCCTACATAAGAAAGAGAAAGTGCATTGTCGAGAGGCAGGCTCCTATCCTGTCCTTGTATACCCTAGCCATGACTGGTGTTTGCTGCTGTCCTCACCCCTCTAGAGAAGAATGGTATCCAAAGACATGAAGGAACTGGGGTCTGTAGTATTGTCTTGTAGATGCTAGTCCTGTTTTGTTCTCCTAGTTTGGCTTCCTATCTGGGGCATGGAAGACCTTCATGAACTGGTAAATGGCAGGTCTGGCTGCAGTCTAGTTATACTAACATTCCCTGTCAGGGCTTGGTCACTGGGTGATGAGATCTTTTTGGCTGGGAATGTAATTTCAAGTTTATGTTCCTGAGGCATTAACACAGCAAGGGAATTTATGTTGTGATGAAAACTCTTTGGCCAGACAATAGCTGGGTTTAGTGCCCATAAATTCTTTCCCCATCGGGGGCAAGGTGGGTGGAGGAACCTGGAATGAGTCATGAAGCCATCAGCAGGGTCGCAGCCTGTTGGCATGTTTTGGCAGGAAGCCTTAGAAATTGCTTACCTCATGTTTTATCCTTGTAAGCAGAATAATTCCTAGCAGGATTCCTGTTCTTAGGGCTCTGTAGGGGAGAAAAGAAAGCATTACTTTTGTCCTTGAGAGGTTTAAGAATAGATTGGCAAGTGATAAGGCATGCAAATTTATTACTCTACCAGAGGGACATCACAGGACAGTGAATGCCCAATAACCCCTCAAGATTCAGATGCCCATATGCCCTTCTTTGTAAGGAGGGAGGAGGACAAATGAGGGACTATAGGACATATTTGAGGGGCAGTGATTTTTAGGCAGAATGAATGAACTGGAAAACACACAGGTTTGTAAACTATTCTTTTTTGGAAGTTGAGTGAACTCAGGGGACAAACAACGGCCCATGACAAAGTCTGTCCAGGTGTGGTGGCCTCTCAGTCTTTGTCCTGTGATAGGCAGGCTTAGTTCCTGAAACTTAGAGAGACTGAAAGCAGTTATTTTTCTCTTTGGCAAGTCTAGTCTTCAGGCAGAAAAAGGAAGTGTAGTCTACATACAGTTTTCCAGCATCTGCCAGCACACAAGACACTCTATTTAAAGCAGCACACAGCATACTGTGTTGTGGAAAGACAGTCTACGAGCCCCTGCATCTCAAGCTACTGGATTCAGTGCTTAGTGTCTTGGTTTTCCACAAGGGGCATAGTCTGTGCATCTGATCAAGGTGCCCTGGGGGTTCTCGAATTTCATCACCAAGCTTTGTTTCAGACATGAGTGCCAAGTGCTGGGAGGATTATTCCATTTAACCAAGTGTGCTTCAGAGGTCATGCCATCAGATTAGCAGGTGATTACTTACCTGACATTGGAGCAAGAATTAGGAATCAGCTGAGGCCTCCCCCCCCCCCACCCCCGACCCTGAATGGCCCACCTGCTCATGGCAGTCTTGCCCTCTGGTGTACGATTTTAGAATTTGGGAAGTTTTCTTTCCCATTTCCCATGATCAGATCTTTTCAGACCTGCCAGTCACTTCTCAATGTCAGGAGAAACATGCTACTATTTAGACTTTACACAATAGGAAATTGACTAATACATTAAGTGGCTTGGTCTACATGCTACAGCCTGGTTGGGGATTAAGACCCGCCTCTGCTGCAGGGTCTACAAAGTGGAGATGATTTCTTACTGGGATATGATGAGGACTAGGTGAGAGTCTCTGGGTAAGGGCTTAGACCAGTGTCTGCCACATAGCTTAGGTGATAGCTTCTGAATTTAGCCTTCTTTCTCATGTGCATCAGCTGTCACCAGGGATGTCCTAAGCCGAGGTCCTCACATCCGCAGCTTAGTAGAGGAGATCTCATTCAGGGCTTCCCAAGCTTCACCTGGGTGCTCATAAGAAATGCAGTCTCTAGGTCTTCCCAGGCTGTGGGATCAGATGCTGCTCTCTGACAAGCTAGGGGATTCTATTCTGAATGCAACTTCCCTGAGACCTGGGCCTAAAGGTCTCCTTAGACTGTTTCATCTGTTCAAAGATAAACTCTGCCTGTTAAAGCTGGTGGGGTAGCTTAGTTGAGTGGCAATTAATACTAATTTAGCTTGTTCTTGATGGAGTCTTCATTTCACAGAGATACATGACATTTTATTTCTCAATTGTTTTTTTTTTCTCCATCTGTTTATATGTGTTTTGTTCTGTCTTTTTATCTGGGATGCAGGTTGCCGTCGATACCAGCTTCTACTTAAATAGAGACTCTGGCTTCTACTTAAATAGAGACTCGGGTGATGTTGACACTATATGAATTTGAGCCCCAGTTTAAAGCACTAAATACCTCTGACTGTTCCTAAAGGGACATGAAAATTGGTTTTGACACAGAGTCTCACTGTGTAGCCTTGGCTGTTTTGGAACTTGCTCTGTAGACCAAGCTGGCTTTGAATTTACAGAGATCTGCCTACCTCTGTCTTGTGAGGTTTGGGATTAAAGGTGTTTATCTCTCTTTCCAGCTCAAAAATTGGTCTTTAAAAGTCTCAACTCACCCTCATTAAACTACAAAAATGGGTCGGGATGTAGCTCGGTTAGTAGAGTGTTTGCCAATCAGGTATGAGGCGTGAGTTTTGATACCACATAGTACCACACAAATTGTGGGTGGGAGTTTGAGGCCAGTCTGGGCTTAAATAAGACCCTGTCTCAGGAACAAAAACAAACAGGTCAGAACAAACACAAGACTGTAGTTGTCAAGAGGTGAGAGTTGCTCTGCTGACCGTGAGCTTCCTGGCCCGAGTCTGTCTCTCTTGGACTGGCTCCCTGGACACATCACTCACACGTGTCACAGCAGCCGAGCTCCACCCATGGATTTCCTGAGCAGAGATGCAAATTGTGATCAGGTTTCTTGTCAGGAGGAAAGAACCTGTGTGAGTAGAAGCAGGTACCTGGAGGAGGAGCAGTCTGGGAATGTATGCCCAACTCTGGGGATGGCTTCAGATCACTGTTCTGTCCAGATTCCTTGCTTGCAGCAAGGGGAAGTGGGCGGGCCTGGCTGCCGGCAGCATTTGGGACGTGAGGGCTCTTAGCGATGTGCAGGATGTGCAGCGTGTGCAGGATGTGCAGGATGTGCAGCATGTGCAGGAAGTGCAGGATGTGCAGGATGTGCAGGATGTGCAGGATGTGCAGCATGTGCAGGATGTGCAGGATGTGCAGGATGTGCAGCATGTGCAGGATGTGCAGGATGTGCAGGGTGTGCAGCATGTGCAGGAAGTGCAGGATGTGCAGGATGTGCAGGATGTGCAGGATGTGCAGCATGTGCAGGATGTGCAGCATGTGCAGCATGTGCAGCATGTGCAGGATGTGCAGCATGTGCAGGATGTGCAGGATGTGCAGCATGTGCAGGATGTGCAGCATGTGCAGGAAGTGCAGGATGTGCAGCATATGCAGGAAGTGCAGGAAGTGCAGGATGTGCAGGATGCAAGGCTGAGGGGCCCCAGTTGCCCTGAGAGTCAGTTCAAGAGAGAGAGAGAGAGAGAGAGAGAGAGAGAGAGAGAAGAGAGGAAAGAAAGGCACAAACATACAATACAACACAACAAAGGCCATGTATAACAAACACAGCAAACATCATAATTCAGAGCTGTCATACATTAATTCAAAGTCAGGAAGTTTTTCTTTAATATCAAGGAAAAACAGGGCTGCCAATTTTACTGCTTCTGTTGGATACCACACTAGGCATCCTTTCCAGATAAACTGGACAAAAGAGGACACATCTAGATTGGACAGAGACTAAATCATCTCCTCTTCTTATGTGGCCTTATATACAGAAAACACTAAAGATGCCACAGGGAGTGTGGGGCAGGGGAGCCCTGTTAGAACAGATAAAGTTGCAGTTCACAGGTAGAACACTGAAGCTGAGAGTTCAATAAAGGTGTAAGGCATAAAAGTATTTCTATACACTAACAACAAACTATCTAAAATTAAAAAAAAATCATTTGCAATAGCTATAAAAATAAAATTAAAAATACTTAAATTTTGCCAAGTAAATGAATCTTCTGGGTGGGATGGACATTTAACATAAGTTCTTCTGAGCCATGAACATAGGCCACACCTCCATTTGTATCCTTGCTTTCCTTAATCAGTGTTTTATAGATGCCAGACCGGGGAGATCTACAGATTCAGTGTGATCGCTATCAAAATTCCATAGAAATAGTATGGTCTTCTTTTGGGAAGAGTCTAGATAACCTATGAAGTGAGTTAGGATCAGGACATAAAACATATCGGGATGTGGGGCTTCCAGGAGTGGAGGACTCTTCTGGAAGAATGGGTGGCACTGTGCAAACAGCAACTGAGCATACCTGCGAGCTTTCTCCTTGGACAGGTCAGCTCAACTTCTCCTCAGGTTTTCTTTCCTCTGCTGAGCAACTTGGCCATGTCTGCACTCTCAGGGGAGCACACTCATGCCTATACACAGTAACAGCCAGTTACAGGGACTTACAGTTTCTGCGGCAGAAGCTGAGCCTGTTGGCTGAGAATCGTCTGCATGAGAATCTGTCCTAGCCTCGGTTTTGAGCAGACGACTTCTTTATAAATAGTGTTGCCTGCTGATGCAGATACTCATGAAATGCTAATAAATACACACTGTTAATAAAAAAGTGCTCTGCTAAGAACTGAGGCTAGGCCTCTGCCCTTTTCTTTCATATTTGACTCCTGGCATAAGCTATGGTACCTGGAGTTCTGAGGTTCCAGGAATTCAGACCAGTAGCCCACTGTATCAGGAGAAAGGGGCACAGATGGTGCGTCTGCCAGCAGGGCTGACTGATTATTGGGTCGTGATGGTGGGAGAGGGAGATTCTTTAACTGGCTGCACTTCTGGTGGAACTGCTTTGTCCAGGGAAGAAATCTTATGGTGGCAGAGGGTGGGTCTCAGCACTTGGTGTGCTTGCCCATGGTTCTAGCCCTAGCACCATCGACAACAACAAAATTACAATAAAGAATAGTTTTGAGTAAGCCACAAGATAGACTTAAGAAATGTTGGATTTCTGGATGATTGTTTGTTTTGAGATGCAGCTTTTTGGTGTCTTTCTCCCCCAGTGATCTCTCTGCTTCTGTGCTCCAGGGCAGTTTCAGTAATACTGAGTGTGGAACTCTCGTGGGTGTCAAACCATGCTCTAAAGACAAAGAAATGTGTGGGAAAGATTTAAGTATTTCTGTTTCACAAAAAATGTTATTTTGTGTTTTATTTTCTATTAAGATATATGTAGTTCCACACACACACAAACAATACCAGCCATGTATGTATTTAAAGCAAAAGCAGGTGGACACACAGACCTCTAAAAGTGTCTGTGAAGAGATTATAACTCTAAGAAACCCATGCTAGGTACACTGGCACACACCTGCATGTCTAGTGCTTATGAGGCTGAGGCAGGAGGATCCTGAATTTAAAATTGGGGAGGGAGGGATGAACAGCAGGCAGGCAGGCAGGCAGCAGGCAGGCAGGCAGGCAGGCTGGCAGGCAGGCAGGCAGGCAGGCAGGCAGGCAGGCAGGCAGGCAGGCAGGCAGGCTATAAGTGAAAATACTGTTTCTGTACCACCTTAGTAACCCTCACACAGGTGACCAATCAGGTGGTTGAAGCCGGGAAGTTAATAGACAGGGTCAACGGGTATCTGAGATAGAGGACTAAAGGGAATGCTCAGAAAGAAGGATGGAGCATCAGGTACCCAAGGAGAAGAAAGGGTGATCAGGTACCCAGAGAGAAGGAAGGGCCATCAGGTACTCAGAGAGAAGGCATGGGGTATCAGGTATCCAGAGAGAAGGCTCAGAGCATCAGGTACCCAGAGAAAAGACTCAGAGCATCAGGTACCCAGAAAGAAAGCTCAGAACGTCAGGTACCCAGAGCTAGGCACCCTTGTTGCAGGAGGGAGAGGGGGAGGCGAGCCGGGGATGTCACCTTCCACCAGCTGAAACTTGGAAGCCAACTTGGAGCCTTCGGGATCTGAAACTCTTTGAGGTAGCCTCTTCTCTTCTCTTCTCTTCTCTTCTCTTCTCTTCTCTTCTCTTCTCTTCTCTTCTCTTCTCTTCTCTTCTCTTCTCCCCTCCCCTCCCCTCCCCTCCCCTCCCCTCTCCTCTCCTCTTCTCATTTTGTTTGTTTTCTTGAAACTTCTAGAAAGTTTATTTGAAATTAAGCTACCTTTCCCTTAGGCTGCACATTAGATCCTCAAAGGCAGACAGGTCTGTAGTGATGGTAGCAATTCAGCATGATCCAGCTCGAGGTCCACAGAATAGGTGAGGACTAATCCTGCAGGGATGTTCCACTAAAACCATCCTGGTAGAACAAGTGCTTACTTGAGTTCTCATTCCCCGCAGCTTCTACTCCCATGGACTTGTAAATGTTGGAAGTCCAATGGCCTTTTGCCATAATTGAGAGGAGGTGGTAGGCAGGAAGGAACCTTAGAAACCATGATACATCCACTTTTGTTCCCAGCAAGTCCCTGGAAATGGTCTCAATAGTTTTAAGCTCACAGCAAAAGCTGCCATCAGTGCTCCAACTGTCTAGCACGTGAGAGATGTTGTGACGTGATGTCCAGAGCTGAGACCACACAGCTTTTATTAGTTTTTTCATTTTTTTAAAAGACAGGGTCTTGCTGCGTAGCCCAGGCTGGTCTCACTCACCCACCCTTGTGTCTTGGCATTCTGAGCTCTAAGATTATAGGTGCACCAGAGGCAGCCGGAGCTTATGCCATGCTGTCTCTTTGGTGCTGGAGGCTTGTATTTTCTTATTCAAATCTTTGTACCAAACTATATTCCCAGGTGGCCCTTTAATTATGGTTCAGGCTGAATGCTCCTGATTAAGTCATCTCAAGTCTGAAATACTTTTGCATATAAACTTAGTGATTCTAATATTAGATTAAAATTAATTTTAGATTTCAGATTTTTAGCTCAACCAATAGTAAATATTCTAATGTATGAGGAACTGTAAAATCTAGTGTAGTTCCAATCCTTGATGGTCCTGGGATGTACTTCTGGTCCTCGGCATTCCAGACAAAGAGCCCCTTAGCTTGTATTACAGTCCTCACGGTGTTTGGCAGTGAACTGTTTGGCCTTTCAGAAAATGGTGGATCTTTTTGGCTCTTGTGTTTGGTTTTAAGGTTAATTCTTGTCCTTCAGACTCTGTAATATGGTTCATTGTCTCCCGAAGACAGTCATCTACACAACACACTGAGAAAGAGTGCTCCAGAAATTTTAATTTTTTTGTTTGTTTTGGTGTTTGGTTTGTTCCTATTTCAAAATTTTAAAGAAAATTGAAAGTGGAAAATATCTCTACCTTTGCCCTGTCACAAGGCAAATTCCTTTTCTCCCTCCAGGTTTTCATCCATCTTTTCCCTAACATGAATGCTTTGCTCCAGTATTCATTGATATTTAACAACTTTATCATTTCATTTTATTGATTTTTCAATGTTTGGATGTTTCTCCCATTGTAGGTTGTTTTGAAGTAGCTTCTGTTTCTGGCATGATCTAGATTCAAAGACTCCTTTGTACCCGTGCCTTAGTCCTAGCAGGTCTTTTCATGGATAGTCTGGGGTGCAGGCTTTGCAGGCCAGAGAAGAACATTTCTCCACTTTCTAGGTATGACCAAAACATCCCCAAGGGATACCTGTTACCAGCAGGTGCACCAGTGAGGCCCATACCCGCTGCTTTTCATCTCCTTTCCCTAGCTCCTTAGTGTCTCTCAGATGGCTTTTGACAGGATGTGTTTCCTAGGCATGATTCAGTGTCTTATTGCATGAGCTAAGTGTGGGCTTCAGTAGGTTCTTCAACAGTTAGCAAAGTCTGCCCATGTCATCATGCAGGAATGTCTGTGTCCTGCTTCCAAGAAAACTTGTAAGTGTTGGTAAGCTGCCATACTGCTCACAAACTGTGAGTAACTGTGGGCAGCTCTCGGACATCTTTTCTTTTCTCCTTATTAAGATTTCCTCTTGCCTCACGTCTCCCTGGAAGGTGGCATAGGTGCAGAGGGAGTGTTTAGGCCGGGGCTTTTTTTTTTTGTTGTTGTTCTTGCTCCTGCAGCTGGAGTTACAGGTTGCTATAAGTCACCTAATACGGATGCTGGGAACCAAACTCAGGTCCTCTGTGGGCAGTGTGCACTCTTGACTGCTGTGCTCTTTCCAGCATCCCCACATTCCCTGCCAAGTTCAAGTTTGTGGTGCATTGAAGAGCAGTAATACACGGGAAAGAAAATATAAAACAGAACATAGATGGTGATACCAGTGGAGAGAGCTAATCCATGGCCTCATCTCATCTCTTGTGAAATGTACTGCGGGAGTTCTCAGTTTATTAGTCCAGAGCTCTAACTACTCAGCTACAGAGCCCAAACAGTTCCCAATTTAAACCTCTAGACCTGAAACTATCAGTCTTTGGACCATCTACAAGAGCTCCAGGAATGAGAGTCTCTGAATGGCACAGTCCTGAACCTGGCTCTTGTAGGAGTTCCTCTCCTCCCCAACCTTCACCCCAAACTGTTAGGATGTATGCCCAGTGTCTTAATTGAGAAACTACAGAAAAGATGAAGGGAGAAGAGCAGGAAGAGGCTATATCATGAATGAACCTGTAGCTGTTGATTGTCTTATCCAACCTACCCAGGAACACCTTGGGAGACAGACATTGCTGCAGTAAATAGGGGTCGAAGTGGCCTCTTGACCTGTGACCTCTTTCTAGTAGCCAAGAGAATAGCAAAACAAATTTATCTTCCTTTCTGTTCCCTTTAGGAGACTGAGATGGCACAATCCTTACTTTACATATCACAGTCTAGGATTTATTCACCCTTCATTTTTGGGTAAAGTTTGGGGAGGGGAGGAACTCCTATAGAACCTTATCTGCATGCCTGGTAGCAAGACTGGATCCCTGGAGGTGACCATGGTGGCCAAATAAGGAATATGTGTTCTGAGATACTTGACAAGTCAGGACCAAGCCCGGGGAAATCAACAAGGCAAAAATGGAAGAAAAAAACTGGGATTTTTGTTTTTTAATTAGATAAGGGAAAGTGGCCAGGATTAAATGAGAAGAGGAGAAAGCAGCTACGTGGGAGAAAACCAGAAGGATGGACATCAAAGGGAGGGGAAGATACGTGTGTGTATCTGGTGACCTATAGTGGTGACAGTCACAGGATGCAGTCCCCAGATACTGTGCACCACACAAGGCCCCCACCAGCCTTCCCTCCTCCTGTCAGAGTCCAGATCACCACACTGTGCATCGTCTTACTGTCAGTCCTTGGATACGTGCATCTTCCTCTTCCTCTCCCAACTCACAGACAGGTGGGTCAGACAGCCAGGGTGGAGCTGCTCCCGGAGGGACTTGGTATATCAGCTGACCTGAACTATAGGGCTTTATTCTCTATAATCGGGATGGGTTACATCTAACTGATTAAGAAGTCCAAAGAACTGAACCGAGGCCTCTCAAGACTCAACAGCCCACAGTCACATAAGCCAGTTCCTTGACATAAATCTTCTATACATGTGTGTGTAAACAATGATCTGTCTGTGAGTTTTTCACCCGTGGCCTTAAGGAACTACAGATCTAATGTATTTTGACAAATTGAACAGAATTGCATTCTTTGTTCTCTGAATAAGATGTCATGACAAATTTTAAATTACATTTATTTGTTTGGGGCGTGTGTGTTGGGTGATGCATTAATTAATACATTTGGAGTTCAGATGACAACTTGCAGGGATTGGTTTTCTCTTTTTATCATTCTACCTTGTGGGACTCAAGGATTCAACTCAAACTATCAGGTTTGACTGCAAGCACCATTACCCATTGAGCCATCTTGCTGGACCAAATTATTGCAGTGTTTGTACTGTGCTAGGTGTTGTAAGTAACCAAGATGTGAGAAGTCCATGAGAAGGCACACGTAGGCAGTTCCACAGCATTTCATTTGAGGGACTTCAGTATCCATGGTCTTTGGTAAGGGAAACGGGATATTCTATAATAAGTTCTCCATGGACACCGAGGGAGGAGTGTGTGTGTCTCCACTAATAGAATCCCCAAACCTTTAATTATGCTTAAAATGTGTGTCAGGGTAACAGAACACCTCATTCACTGCCTTGTGTTTTCTTCTCTGATGACTGTATTGCTCCTCCCAGTTCCCAGCCTGTATCAGTGTAGACTGTGGTAAGTCCCAGATCTTAAAGAAAGGCCAGCTCAGAAATTTTTCCATGAAAGGGGATTTCTTACCATTGTGTCTGGGCCCTCTTCACCCCGAGGTTTCTCAGAACACAGTACAAAAGCCAGACTGAGAACAGTGACAGCAGTGTTCATTGCTTTGTATGAGTTTTTAGAACTCTTTTACCTCCTGGGAATGTTCTTTGTATGTGTGTCTTGAGAATTTTGCTGCATAATTCAGGAAGTACTGATAGCTATTCCAATAAGTATTAATCTGAGCTGGCATCAGGTTCCATGCTGCAAACCAATGAGCTGAACCCATCCAGGTCTCAGGAGTCGTGTGTTAGCTTGGTGTGTCATCATCAGCATGCCACCTACCTCCTCTGCCCCTTAGAACATTGTTATACATACCATCATATGTGTTCTTATATGGCTGGGGTAAAAATGAGCTCAGGGTCAGAACTGAGGACCAGCACATCCCAAGTAAGAGGCTTGGAGTTGAACGTCCAGTGCAGCTTCTGGGAGAAGTGTACATATTTGCTACAGTGCCACAGAGTCGAAGTTGAATGGAAATACCCACGACCATTTTCTTCCTCTAGATTAGGCTTTAGAAAAAAAAAATACAAGCTTGAGGAATCCCCTTGAAAATGCCACACAGAGCAGAGAGAAATGCAGAAGTGAAGATTAGCATTCCTTCCTTTCTGTCTGTTCTGTTGGGGAAGGACTGAGGAGAGTAGATAGTTCTCCTCCAGAGGACATCAGAAAGAAAGGCAAGCTTCTGGGAATTGGTAGGGTACTTACCGGTCACGTGTGAGGCTGGGTTCCTTCCATTCCCAGCAAAAAAAGGAAAAACAAGACAAAAATGAACAACTCTGAGTAGTTCATTGGTTGAGTGTCTTGAAATTGTTTTAACGTCGGCTCTAAAAGTACTCAGAGCCTCACCTCTACCCTGTGTATATCTTAAAAACATGATATTGAGAAATGGAATCAAGTCACCTGAGAAGAACACTATGCATCTGCAGATTAGAAGTGTGCAGCCAGCGATCTCTGTTGCTGAGAGGCCTGCGCTGAGGGTCCGTCTCCATAACCAGGGCATGGTCATTACAGGAGGTGGGTGTCCAGCTTTAGGAAGACCTCGAGCTGGTGCCAGTGCCTTGCTTCATCACGACTCTCAACACTATGCATGCATCTTGAGCACACACAATCTCTGCATTTGTGTCTCACGTGCAGCAGCCGGATGGAAAGTAGTTCTTTGATGCTGAGTTGCTCAGTCAGACATGGCTCATGTTTGTCATTCCAGGGTGGTGGGCTCTCCTTCATCTTGATTCTGCAATGCTATCCTCTCCCTGAAGCTGTCTCAAGTGAAGTGGGGGTGATCCAAGCACTCATAGACCCAAGACTCCCTATGTCATTTGTTAGTTGGGGTACAGTTGGCAGTGGTGGTGCCAAATCTACTTTGCTAGCTGCTCTAAGTTACCTTTGGAGTCTGGAGTGGAAAGTATCAGCTGTCCAGGCCAGCAGGGGGTGATTTAGTCTCTGAGGCCCAATCTCAGGGGTATCAGAAGGACAAAGGGTTCCTCCCTGTGGAATCATGAGGATTCGTGGTGACCTCTTAGATTCCTCTTTCAGGCTGACAAGGCTTGTCTTCTTAAGAAAGATGTCAGACAGCCCTTTTAGGGAAAGATCTAAATCCCAGATTGGGGTGACTTGTCTGATGGGTTGCTTGTCTGAGCTTGTCACTGGGAGCAAGGTGCATAGCGTGTCAGTGTGTATCTCTGTATAGGAACTGGGTCCTCCAGCTACAGGCTGACAGCCCTTGCCCCCAAGGCTGTTTATAGGAAAGGTGGCATGGTTAGTGGCCTTATAGGTAGCAGGCCCCACAGGGCCCTCTCTGAAAGAAACTGCTGCTCAGGAAAGAGTTCGTGAGTGGCAGGTTCCAAAGGAATGCTGCAGGTCTAGTCAGAAGGGAGTTTTTGAGAAATGCTTCTCTTTTCTCAGATTGCCTTCCCAAGAGTTGAGATGCCCAAGGTACAGAGGTCTTCAGCAGGGAGTAAACCTGCAGTGTGTTGCCAGGATACACCACTAATGATTTCAGCCCCATGCCCAAAGCCAGGCACACAAATTGGCTGGCTTTTTAAGTACAACACATAGCAGCTTCCCTCTTGTTTGGCAATTCACATTTGTAGAAACTTCTAGGGCCCCACCTCAGCAAACAAACCCATCCTAAGCTGTGCTTCATCAAAGAAACAAACTCATTAAAAGTTGAACAAGGCCTGACTTGCAGGCAGGTGAAGCCTGAGAACCACTTCCTCCCATTCTTTGGAGTGTTTTAAAATACACTTCCACCCCCTGATCAAATATCCAGGAAATCCCTCTGGCCTTTTCCTTGGGTCCCCTTTAGCCTTGCTGTCTCCAAAGCTGTAGGCGATATGTAGGGATGGTAAAGTGGAGAAAGGGATACTGATAGATTATATGTCTCAGTATCTGAGCCGTAACAGTCTTTGTTAAAGGACCCATTCAGATAAAGTAGCTTGGTCGCACAAAATCCCATTAAAATGTTGTAGTGCATTGGCAAGTGTTTTTTGTTTTTTTTGTTTTTTTTTTGGGAGGGGGTGGTCTACTGCCTACAAGAAGTTAGGGCATGCAACATTAACTAAACTTTCCAAAGAGCTCACCTGTGTGTTGCCTCCTTCTCCCCATGTAGGAAGGAATAGTATCTCCTAACGACCTGGACCTGGTCATGTCAGATGGCCTGGGCATGCGGTACGCATTCATTGGACCCTTGGAGACCATGCACCTCAATGCTGAAGGTATGCCTGGAACAGAGATGGAGCTCTGCAGTGTTGACTGTTTCTGGGAGCTTTATTATTCGCCAATGTGTGCTGTTTCCTTTTAACCAGAGTAGTAATGGCGGTGCCTAGAAGGAACTCTGATCAACCCTAGGAACTCAGACAGGTGCTCGTATAGATGATTGTGAGCTGATATGTAAGTCCACATGGGGTCTGTGGAGCTTGGGGCTCTAGATGTGAGGAGTCCTTGATGGAATCAAAGAAGAAGAACATGAAATGCTGTGACAGGGAACTTGCTATGTGTCTTGTTGCTTGATAGGAAAGAGGCTGCAGCTTCTTCGAGGTGCTAATCACAGTAGCAAGAAGGAAAACAAAGACTCAATGCTTCTGGAGTTATCATCTACACAGGAGTGCCTGTGGGTGCTTCTGTGGATCAGTGGAGTGGCTTTCCCAAAGGCTGGGAGCCACAAGGCAGGTGTCTTATAGGAGAAGCCTGGCAGGGTGGGGCGGGCCAGACGACTGACTGCCCAACTGCCCAACTGCCCGGAAGCTGACTTCAGAGGCCTGGGGGGAGTCAGTGTGACCTGGTAATTCCAAAGAAAGATAACTTGAAGGATAAGATCGAAGCAGACTATAAAAGAGCCAAAGATGAGGAGCTGATGAAACTCAGACCAAATTAAAACACACCAGTGCAGCGATGTGCCAAAATCTGAAAGATGCTACCTACATGTTACCTATCTCTTAGCATTAAAGTGACAGTAACTTTTCTTTTTTCTTTTTGTCCCAAGTGAAGTCTCACAACATAGCCGTGGCTAGCCACAAGTGTGTGATCCTCCTGCTGAATGCTGGAACCGTAGGCATGAGCCATGTCTGACACAATGGGAAATGGTGTTTATGGTTTTTTCTCTCCCCCTTTTTTCTTTTATGTTGCTGGGTAGTCAAACCTAGAGCCTTCTGCATGCTAGACAAGCACCCCTCCTCCACCACCGTCCTGCTGAGCTGCAAGTGACTTATTATCTTTACTGCTCTGTTGCTGTAAGCTTATACAATTACTATAACTTACTTTAACAGAGTCCTCGTAAGTGGTAAAAGAGATGTAGAAAGAAAAAAGATGTTACTTGTAGTGTCAAGACTGTATTTCCAAGATATTGAGAAAATGAAATTTCCTTGTGGTGGGGCAGAGGGGTAAGTATTGAGATTTCCTCCTTTTGAGGGGCATGGGGAATGTGTTCCCTTTGTTTGGTTTGAAGACAGGGTCCCACTCTAATTATATCTGATACTTACTATATAACCCAATTGGTCTCAGACAGCAAGTAATCCCTCTGCTTCAGCTTTCTCAGTGTTGGGATGGATTATAAGACTTCATCCTTCCCTGTTGCGCACTTGGTATCTGAGTGGGTAGAACTAGAATGGAAGACTGGACATGGTAGGCTTTGTATTTAGTATGTGATCGATAAGACAGAAAGAACTTTCTAGTAACTGGTGCTAGTGACCCAGGAAGGGAGGGCTCACACCCTGATGAACTAAAGGGCCATGGTAGATGTTGAGAGGATATTGCTGCCATGGGGTGTGTTGGAGCTGATGGCCTCTCCGAGTCTGACTTTTGTCCCATGATCCCACAGTACTTTGTTACTAGGGCAGTCAGTTTCTACTACAGCAGTTAAAGACCAACACTCAAGACAATTTTTCCAGACCCAGCATTATATGCCATGGATGAATATGTGATTTGAGGAATGGACCCATGATACAAGCCCTGCAGTAATACTCCATAACCAAGTCTTTCTTAAAGGCAAGCCTTGCTAAGAGCAGCCAAAGGAAGGAAGGAGTCTCCCAGCAGGTGCCATGTCACGTGTGAGAGGATCATTGTTGAATATGAGAAGAAAACACCAAGAAGACGCCGTCATACAAGTGAAATAAGAGTTTTGAAGTATCATTGGGTCATTTCAGATGTCTTTTCAGCCAGCCCTTATGAGTGGGGAGCGTAGCCAAGCATTTGAAATGGACATGGGCCCTGCCTGATAACCGCCATATTTCTTTTTCATGAGAGAACTGAGATAGTTAAGGGGTTGTGAGAAATCAATAGGGAGAGAACTGAGAACAGCTTTGAATATCAAACAAATAGAAACAGGAGCCAGGGACACCAGACACGCCAGCATCAGTGGGATGGCAGACAGTAAGGAGGCCACAACAAATTTTCAAACAAAACTGATATGATAAGAAGGCTTAATTGGCTTAATATGATAACAGGGGTCGGATGTAGTTTTCAACTTCTGAGCATTCCAAAGCCCAGAGCTGGAAAGTTAGAAGATCTGACTGGGAACCAATGGCCCTTAATTCTTCTGGTGTCACCGGGATACCTCAGGGTTGGAGTGGGAGGAAGCTGTTTGGTTTTGCTGACATGGCTTTCATCTCAGGTTAAGTTTTAGGCTTAAAAGCTCCATTTCCCCCCAAAGCAACTGCAGATACTCTAGGATTATTTATTTATTTTTAAAGCTTGAGGAAAGTTTTACTGGAGTTGGAGAGAAAACACCAGGACGTGTGAGCTGTAAATGTCAGCACCCGGAGGAGGGGGTGTCTTGCCTTTGGAGGGAGGGTCAGGAAAGCCTCAAAAGCTGCATGGGGGAAGGTTAGGGAAGCTTCAGAGATCAATGCAGATTTCCCAGAGTTCCAAGGAAAGTGTTTGCAGCCTCTGGCTAGTATCTGAAAGAAAGAGATACAAAAGAAGAAAGTTACCATTTTGTTGAGAAACCTTGAGAATTGGGAGGACCTTGTGGCAGAGGTGCTTTTGAGAAGCTGTGCAGGTGGGGAGAGAATTCTAATTAAATAGGAAAGCAATCGAGTAGGGCGCTCGCTCAGTTTGCCTTCTTGTCTACTGTTTAAAAAAGCGTCCTTTGTGAAATAATATGCTTCAGACTAGAGGTTCCAGCCAGCAAGACAGTTAGCTAGATTCCCTCCCTACCCTGGCTTTCCCATCTGTTATCTGCTACATACATCAGGTTAGATCAGCCACTTGATTCAGTGCACCTCAGTTTTCTTAGCTGTTCAATGGGGGAACAGCAACCACTTCTGGCAGGCGGATGGGGGAGATGTGCAAAGAGCCCACTTGGAAGGTGGTTGTTCAGATAGATTATGTGCTTATTAAATGACCTTTTGTTTGTTTTATCTCTATGTTTTTGCCAGTGCTGGGGCCTGGAACCCAGAGCTGAGGCCTTGCTAGGCTCAGCGTGCTGTGTTTAATTTATTACTCTTTCAGAGGTTTTGTTTGTTTTTAGTTTTCTTATTTCTCTCCAAAAGTTTCCTCCAGGTCCAAGGGAGAAATACAGGGTAAGTATAGATGAGGCTGTTTTTTTGATTGTTGGGTAGAGGAAACCTTAGAATCAGACCAGGTTTGCTTCTTCACTGAGACTCTGGACCTGCCCTGTTCCTGGCAGCTTTCTGGCCTCTGCGCCTTGCTGTCTCTGTGGAGGGACAGTATCTGAGACAACCCCAGGTCCCCCTCCAGGTGAATTGATTGTTTGCTCCTTGTCTTGTAGACACTTAGCTGGTGTTTTAGAAGAAAGCCTGCTGGAGGGCTTGTCTGTCTATATTCAGCCACCATTGCCAGTGGGAACAGCTAAGCTGAGAAAAGGGGAGGGGCGGTGATGGACTGGGCCCTGTTGTCATGACAACTCTGTCGTTGAAGGACATTTGATATTGTCATTCTGTTTTCAGGCCCTTCTGTCCTGTTTTCATAAAGTCTGTGAAACTGTCTTAGCGGAGGTGAATTCATGTAGGTGTGGGTTCAGTACTGGGGAGTGTCAGTCAGGTACAGCATGGTGGGCCATGTGTCACCCCACTAACTCAGCAGACAGGAGGACTTCCTGTTGGTAGGGTTAAGGAAACACCCTGTTTTACCCAGCAGGTCTCACAGCTGGAGAGCTGATAAGCTAAATCTAATCTTGAGAAAATCTAATCAACTCCTTTCTGTGTATTCTTTGTCCATAAAAACAATTCTTAAGAAATTAGGTTCATGGGTCAAAGAGTTGAGAGTAGCAGTTAAGAGTCCTGGCTGCTACTCCAGAGAATCTGAGTTTTATTCCCTGTGCCCACACGGAGTCTCACAACCCCTGCCCAGGCTCATGTGCAGCCAACCCCCACCCCCCATACACATGACTTAAAAATAAATAAATCTTTAAAAATGAGGCTTAGCTTCTGCAAAACCAAGTTCTCCAAGGGCTGTGGAAGAGCGAAGCTCACATGGACAGACAGGAAGGCACAGAAGGAAGGACAAAGGGAAAGCTAGACCGGAAGGAAGAAAGTGTGGTGGTGAGCCAGCAGGGTCAAGGGGCAAGGCCAGGCTTGCCCTCTCTGGTGAATTGGTATTTTAGAGAAAATTTCCACCCAGTTTTTTTTTTCCTCTCATGTAGAAAAGTCAAATTTTGTTGCATAGGGAGAGTTGTGAGTTGTATTAAAAACAGTTTTACCACATTTTATTCTATGTTGACGAAACAAATGTCCATGGACACTGGAGAGATGGCACTTGTTGTTTCAGCAGAAGACCAGGATTTTGTTCCCAGCATCCACATGTCATCTTACACCCATTTCTATTGCCCTCTTCCTAACTCTACATGGGCCAAACACACACATAGCACACATACATCCAGGCAGGCAAAACACTCGTACATAAAATGAAAATATAAATAGATCTACAGCAGAGAGAAAGTTCTAGAACATCTCTGTGAGATTGGAATAACTTCAGGGTGGTGAAAGGTGAACACGTGTAGATGGAATGTAAAGTAACCCAGAGACAAAACATGGTCTGTGAATCAAACCCTTGAGGCTGCTGCTGACATTGGCTGGGGAAGGAGAGCCAGCTCCTGAGAGGGTCTTGGGCTACATTTTCCCTATAAGCTGGTTAAATATGCAGCCACAGCCAACGTTCCTATTTTCTTCTGGGATGGAGTGGAATGTTGGTTGACTGGCTTGTGTTATTTAGGAAGGTGCATGGGACCTTTAAGAGATCCTGAACCATCTTAATGCTCTGGGTAAAGGGGCTTGACACCAAGCCCAAGGACCTGAACTTGATTACCAGAACCCATGTACTAGACGGAGAGAACCAGTTCCCACAAATTGTTCTCAGACCTCCACTCAGTAAGACACACACACACACCTCACATGCACAAAAATGTTTAAAAAGGGATGAGGTCCATTTAGAAACAAGTTAGACCACTGGTGATGTGCCCTTAGATGGGAATATTGGGAGGCTGGCCTCTTCTCATCTGTATCCTGACCATCATGAGGTGAGCAGGTTTCCTTCATCATGTGTTCTCTTCACAACGTTCTGCTTGCCAACGGCATGGAGCAATGGAGAAGCCAATCTACCTGACTGAGCTGGACAGCAGGGCTTGGAGGGCTTGCACAGTGTGGTTAAGGCAGGGTCAGGCTGCACACAGTGTGGTTAAGGTGGGTCTGGCTGCTCCAGCACCCCCCAGCACCCCATGGCATTGCAAGTGACTGATGAACACAGTCTCAATGCTGGTCTCACCACCTTATTGAGACATTGATTATCTTAGGAATTTTGTCAAAATGATGGAAGCTGACTAACTTGTAATCATTCAACATCTTTCAGGTATATTCAACTCTTGTGTGTCTTGCTCCCAACTCTAAATGAATACACTGTAGTTGTGTCTAGATTTTATTATTGCTTGTGTGAATAAATAACTAGGAAAAATGAAACAAATGCTTAATTTCTTAAGGGAAAGACATATTTATGTCTTTTTCTGGTCTGTGGCAATTCTAAACCACCTTAGAAGACTAGACATTGCTGGGTTATTTATAAGAACTTGCAGAGTTCTGGACTACTGACTTAACACCTATGCAGTGAGACCTTCTCTTTAAAACTTAGCCACTGGTTAACTGCAGGTGCTAACGTCAGAGAACCCGATGTGCTTTAGTATCTTACCCTTCCAAACAATCTCAAGCTGGGTGTGAGGGTGCACGCTGCTAAGTCCAGCATTTGGGAAATAGAAACAGGAGGGACTGTTTTCAAAGCTAGCCTTGGCTAAAAGGCAAGCTACATGAGACTTAATCTCAACACACACACACACACACAAACACACACACACACACACACACACACTTTTACATGCTTTATTTTTTTTTTTTCCAAAGGCTCTTTGGCACACTGAAAAGGAAGAAAAACTATTTGAATTTTGGCTTCTGTTTCAGTGTTTAATCAAAATTAAACCCCCAAACTAAACTCTTCCTTTAAAAGAGTATCTAGTGCTCATTTTTGTTTTAGATCGATCAGGTACTATCTTCACAGGGTAGACGAGAGTCTATGCAGATTCTGCAACTTTGCTTTCCAGCGTTATACTGCTGAGGCTTTGTGGCTCTGGAAGACTGAACAAGGTCCCGGGGGCTGGATCAGTGGTGGAACTCAAGTCCAGCCCACAAAATGGAGAAAACAACGTGGGCCAGCGTCAGCACAGCTAGGACTCATAGCCCTTTGACCTCTGGGATCCTAGGCTTGGCTTCTACTTATCTTGTGTCTAACCCATGCCTACTCATGCAGACCCAGGCTCAGCATATAAGGGAGGAAGAGGAGGGAACTGAGGGAACCCTTGGGCAGGTGGCTACATTTTGGAAAGGTTGGCCCAGGCTAGACCAGGCTTGTGCTTTCCTTCAGAGATCATCTAGGCTCAGTGTCTTGGGGTTTCAGCCCACACAGACCTGGAGCTGCTTGTACTGACTGTGTGCCCCTCCTCATCCCCACTTATTTCTCCACCAAAACCCTGCAGTGGGGAAACTGATCATCTTGGCTGGGCTGTGCAGCCTGTGCACAGGGCTTCAGGCAGGCTGGGCTCCAGTCCTCCTTACACTGGAAGTATAAGCCAGTGCTGAATAGAACTCTGGTGCAGCCCTCCCCTCCTCACAAATACCAGGTAAAGCATAACCTGCCCTTGAGGCTTAATAGTGTGATAAGGAGGGAGTGACTTGAGTTTTTTCATCTGGGATTCATAAAGATGAATTGAGGCCATTCATGATGATTCACGCCTGAACTGCCAGCACTTGGGAGGCTGAGGCAAGAGGATTTAAGGCTAATGTGAGTAAAACTCTGTCTCAAAATGGGAGGTTGGGAGAGGAGAGGAGCCAGAAGATGTACTTATTTAGCACGTATAAAACCCTTGATTCACATACAGCAAGAGTGGTGACACATGCCCATAATGCAAAGCACTTGAATAGTGGAGGTGAGACTAGACATTCCAGGTCATCTACGTAGCCTGGGCTATATGAGCCCCTGTATCTCAAAGAAAGAAAAGGGTAGAAGGTAAAAGAAAGAAGGGAGATGAAGGCAAAAAATGCACTGAAGCCCAGAATATATCCTTAATGGCACATGGCTGAAGGAGATGCTTTCTATACATCAGAGTGTGAGTACCACTGACTGAGGACTTCTGAGATGCTCTGACTCACTGAGGACCCCTGAGATGCTCTGACTGAGTATCTCTGAGATGCTCTGACTGAGAATCTCTGAGATGCTCTGACCGAGGACCCCTGAGATGCTCTGACCTGCTGAGGACCCCTGAGATGCTCTAACCTGCTTAGTACTCCTGAGATGCACTGACTGAGGACCTCTGAGAAGGACCTCTGAGATGCTCTGACTGAGGATCCCTGAGATGTTCTGACTGAGAATCTCTGAGATGCACTGGTGAAGGACACATGGCAGGCCTGAGGCCCCTAGTGCTCTTCAGGATTTTAGTTTCCAGAAAGCTAGGATAATAACTCATGGGGAAGGTCCTGCTCACCTAGGCCAGAGGTCACCCCCTGCTTCTTCTCTGCGGATTCTCTTTCTCTGGACAGAACCTTCTGCATAGGCCTCAGTTGGGAGTTACAGAATGTTGATGTTGATATGTGGTTTCCTGTTCTCATGCCATTGCAGGTATGGTGAGCTACTGTGACAGATACAGTGAAGGAATGAAGCGTGTCCTCAAGACTTTTGGGCCTGTTCCAGAGTTCTCAGGGGCCACAGTGGAGAAAGTTAACCAGGTATGTGAACCGCCCAGGAGCATGCAAGCTGGCACATACTATCTGTCTCCCTCCCATACCACCTGTGGGTGGGGCTTTGTCAGTAGCTGCAGTCTTAACCCTTGATTCTGAGGCTGCTTTTCCCTGACTGCCCATAACTGCATCCTGATCTTCAGGATACCTAAGGACAAGTGATGGTGACCAGCAGTTCATTTTGACTTGGGGAATCTCGGGATCTGGAGCTTTTGTTGACTGTGGGGTTTGGAAACAGTATGCACAAAGCTGGCATAAATGACAGTTACACTCCTGGCAGATTAGTTCTTCTGTGTGTGTACTCTGTTTTTCTTCCCCTTTCCTCCTCCTAGGACATGTGCATGAAGGTTCCTGATGATCCAGAGCACTTAGCTGCCAGGAGGCAGTGGAGGGATGACTGTCTCATGAAACTCTCCATACTGAAGCACCAGATGCAGCCCCAGTGAATTTCCTGTAATGCTACCTTCCCTCCTTCCTGGGCAGCTCTGCTGGGGAGATGAGAAGCTCTTGATCCAATCCCTGTGCATCACCAAGAAGCCCAGGAAGCTGGCCTGAAGCCCAGGTCTGCCCCCCTGTGTTTCCCTGTGGGCAGCTATAGAGGCCAAGTGTCTTCTGGTCACTCCTGCCTAACCCTGCATTGGGATATGGAAGCACTGCTTGGGTTCTGAGGCGTGGGCTCCCTGCCACCTGGGCAAACAGGCTGAAGATTCTCACCTTTTCTTTCCAGTGTGATCACATGTGCATTTCCAGGTGATGACTTGCAGATTTTTGTTACCTTGATCTACTTCAAATGTATTTTTTATAATCATTTTCTAATCCCACTCTGAGTGTCCTGTAACCCTGCATAATAAAGCAATCACTTTCAGTTTGCTGGTGTTTATTATTCTGAATAAAAGGCCTAATTGCATGAGGACAGTCTGTTTCTACACATACACACCTATACACACACACACACACACACACACACACACACACACACACACACGCACTAAATAAACAAGTAAATAAATGTATAGTCTTCCAATTTGGAACAGTACTTTGCCAAGCTTTTCAGTGGTGCCCTGTGGTTCTCTGGTCAGAGATGTTTAAGAAGCACTGCAGGCTTCCCTATCCTTGCAGTTTTCATATCTGTAGTGAATGAAATGGAGAGTTCAGCCAAAGAGACACCTTTAGCAGTCATTTCTAGAACCTCCTACAGTGTGAGGCCTGTTCCGGGAAGAGCTCCCAGGACACTGAGGACACCAGGACATGTCTCTCACAGCAACTCTGGTTACTGGACACCATCACACAGCTCCCGGACAGCTCTGCAAGACACTGGCCTTGCAGTTTTGGGTGGTAAGGATCTCAGGGTCACATGGTAGGGAGCTATATTTCTTCAGGATGGAGGCTGCTCTGGTGCAGAAGCAGTGATCCTGACTAGGAAGTGATTATTTTTGTTCAATTGTGAGTCCCAGTCAACACACTCCTGTGTCCTCTGGCACGCACCTTATGGCTGAGGATCCGGGATTACCATGAAACAATAAAGTGACCATTAAACTGGCCTAGGGCCCCAAGGGCTCATGTTCATGGAGGACTATGGTAACACTGAAAGGCCCTGCAAGGGAGGCTTCAAGGACTTGGGCTGTGAGCCTCAGTGGACAACAGGAGTCAGCTTCCCAGCAGAGGAAGAACATGGGGTCAGAACAGGCTATGGTGAGAATGGCTCAGCTCACAGCAGCCAGGAGAGAGCTCTGCAGAGAGACCCTTGATCATGCTAATGATTAGAACTCTCTTTCTTCAGCATGGGATCAGATCAGATCAGACTCTCATAAGTTCACCCTGATGGCAGAAGAGACCAGACTGGAGGCAAGCCTGCTGTGGGACTGTAAGGTGATGGCTTGGGGATACCTGCAAGTAGGAGCTGCCTGTCATGGCTTGAAAGTGCCATCGTTCATGGCTGCCTTGTTCAAGGTCAGAAAGTGAGAGGTGGGGCAGGGGACCTGAATGTGTTTGAAAACTTCACTGGGATGACAAGTGACAAGATGGAAAGGAAGTGTTGGGCTGCAAAAGGCCTCATCCTCTTTGCCTGATTGAGCTTCAGTCCCTTGAGCTGGTGACTCAGTCCCTCACCCTTCCTGATCTATTGCTCCAGCCAACAGAGGGCCCTTGCACCTCCCTGCAGCTGAGGCTCACCACCTCCCCTTCAGGCACTTTCCAGTGCTATTGCACAGTCTTGGCTTTACTCCCAGAGCTGCCTGTCTACCTTCTCCCTGAGTCCTGAAAGCCATGCAGTCCCCAGATCA
Source organism: Rhabdomys pumilio (assembly GCA_030674055.1). Lineage (NCBI taxonomy): Eukaryota > Metazoa > Chordata > Mammalia > Rodentia > Muridae > Rhabdomys > Rhabdomys pumilio. Next base: position 201,211,385 of record JANHMN010000001.1, on the reverse strand, counting down.
TGCTTGAGAGTCACATGACCTAGCTAAGCATGGGGCACAGGTAGATCCCACCTGTGATCAGTCTGGCTCTTGGCACTGATGAGCTAGGAGAGTCCTGAAAGGGCTGGCTATGTAGCAGTGTCAGGCAGGGGCACTCATTTGTTCCAGGCAGCATTGTTGTAGGGCACAGAGGTGGTGCCACTTGGTCTTTGTTGTGATGTCTAAGCTATTATATTTTCCTACTTTCATTGCCGTGTCTTCCTGAGAAAGTCAGAGATGTTTGGAAATAACTGCAGACTCAAAAATCAGGAATTTGGCCAAATGGAGATTAAAAATATTTGGAAAGGATTCCAGAAAGTTCTAAAAAAGCAACATGTACAAACTGTCCCCCTTACCACTGTCAAAGCTATAGAGTGCCACAGCCATTTCCACAGCATGTACATTGCACTAGCTAGTATCATCTAGGGATGACTTACAGTATGCAGATGGATGTGTATGGGCTATTTTATACAGGGAACGTGAACATCTGTGGATTCTGGTATCCATGGGGATCCTGGAGTCAATCCTATGACTACTTAGGAAGGACCTGATAAAGTAGCAGAAAGGCTTCATGGTCTTATTTGTAGCTGTCATAGCCTATAATGGGAATTGATATCATATGCAAATGCCAGCCCTCATTTAGGTGAAAATAACAGACAGACCAAACTTGAGAACAAATGGAAGGAAACGTAGACCCAGATTAAGGAAGATAGTTCTGGGAGCAGCTGGGAAGACTCAGGATTTGCCCAAATATGGAGCTTCAAGGGAGATCTGGTTTGGGATTAGACAAAGTGTCCCTTGTCACATCACAATTATGTCTGTGATGCTCAGGTAATACTGCTGGGCCTTCGTTGATAGACTTCAGTAATAGATTTCTCTATATCAATTACTATTTTATAATTACTATTATAAAAAAAACCAGGGAGTTAATCAGAAGGACCTGCCCAATCAAATATCATCCTGACTAGTTTGTGAATCGTTTTCTTGGGATTACAAAGCTATAAATCTCTCTCAGCATGGTGAATATACCCAGTGTCTTTGCCAGAGCAGCCATAGTGTCTGAGTGCTGACTCCCTGTGATTGCCCTGTTGGGGCTGCCAACAGCAGACTGCCTACAGCTACTGCTCAGCTTTTAACTGAGGATCAGAAGATTACTATAACTGCTTTGAGGCAAGGTTTTACGTAGTTTAAGATGACCTTGAACTCTTGATCCTCCTGCCTCAGCCTCCAGGAACTGGGGTTACATGTGCATCACCATACCCAGCATCTTTGTTTCCATTCTAAAAGCCACACCTGTAATCTCAGTGCTCAGGAGCCTGAGATAGGATCACTGAGCTGAATAAGTGTCAGTGACCTTAAGGACTCCACCTGTAGGCTCAGACAGACTCAAAGGTCTAATGCAGGTGACCTACTGTAAGTGGGAGTAGCACTCCTGTACGTGGCCACCTTCACTACTAGGCTAATTTTTGGCCTGGCTTTGTTTTGTACCGTGTTTAAGGGTGACTGCATTGTCCTGTTATACACAGTAATGGAGCTAGCTAGTGGCCTTACATCCAGCCAAGGCGTGGCCTTGATTCTCATTGACTTTGTCAGAGAGTGGGCCCTTATGGGAAACCACAAGAATGGCCAAGACTGTCACATTAGCCATCACAATTTGTTAGAAATTTATTAAATTTCGGTGGATTCACTTAACAGTTACTGAGTATCTGTTATATGTCAAGACTTACTTCAAGTGTTGAAGTTAGAGCAAGGAATAAAGCAGCAGAAAAGAAAGAAGAAAGCGGCCACGCTGACCTTATGTTGTAGCAAACAATATAGACATAAACAGACAAGTCAGACATGGATGACACTGTGTCTCAAGATTGGTTGTGTGGATAAAAACAAAGCCGGGGGTCTATGGAATGGCTCAACAGGTAGAGGCATTTGCTACTAAGCTTGACAGCCCGAATGTGACTCCAAGGACCCACATGATGGCAGGGAGGAACTGATTCTCACAGACTGTTCTCTGAACTCCACATGCACACTGTGTTCTGTGGTGTGAACACACACACACACACACACACACACACACACACACACACACACACACGACACACATACGAAAATAAGAGTAATGAAAGGGGTGGAGGAAGAGTGGTATATATAGAACTTGTGCAGTTTGGGTGCCAGCTCCTCAGAGCCATCCTCTCTCGAGCACTCTGAAGGCACCCCTCTGCATCTTGTGCTTAGCTCACCAATTTTCCTTGGTCTTGGGTCTTGCTCTGAGAGGAACCTCATGCCCAGATTCAAGGGCACCTTACTAAGCCTTGCTTGACTCTCCAAGCAACACAGATGTCCAGTGTGTTCTGGTTGGCTCCCTCCTAGTCTGGCCAGCCTCTGTAGACCCTAGTGGTTGTGGACTGGAATGAAAAGATGGTTGCAGTTGGATTTAGCATTTGGCTTGCTTGGATTTGTTTTAGGCAAGGTCCCCTCCTGTTTCCACTTCCCAAATACAGGACTCCAGGAGTTCTCCACACGAAATTTTCACGTTCTTTAGCGTTTTCTCCACACCATTTTTGTTTTATTACCCCTACTTAAAAACAGAAAAACAACCAACCAACCAAAAAATTTAAAAAAAGAGATCAAAACTTCTGTAAACATGACTGGAAGAATCTTGTATGTAAATAAGTACAAAACAGCATCCCCTGAGGGTACAGACACACACAGTAAAGATGGTCTCCCAATGTAGGTGACAGCATGGAGTATCAGTAGGAAGTCTGAAAAAGAACCACAAGTCCAAAGACCAGCATGTTCCTTCACCTTTGTGTCCCTGGCACTGAGATGCATAGCTAGCATCAAGCAGTGCTCATTGGTGTCTGAGCATGAGGTGAGTGGAATTCTGTGAGGGGCGTGAGCCCCTTGCTGGGCTTGGTGAGCAGCTGGAGCCACCCCACACACTCTCCCCCTTGTGGCCATTGCTCTTCAGGGGCTTCATCTGCACACACCAAGCGTAGCTCATGTGGTAAGGTGCTTTCTCATGTGGTCAAAGCTGGTAACACTAGACCTTCTTGTGAGAAAGGGACTTTTTGAGAGAACGGTGAGCTGCGTTAGTCTCCAGAGCCCCTTGAGCCCTTGATCTGTCAACTGAGGAATAACAGGCTGTTAGTTCACACATGGAGATTTTCATAAAAAGCACCTGGGAGGAAGGACCTCAAAATATTAAGCTCACTTATTTCTGAATGGTTCTAATTGTATACGTGTGTGTGTGTGTGTGTGTGTGTGTGTGTGTGTGTGTGTGTGTGTGTGCGTGTGCATGTTTTCCTTTATACTCTGGCTTTCATCACAAGCCTGTACTATTTTTATACTAAAAGCCAGGGTGCAGTTAACATTGAACCTCCTGCTCTAGGGACTTTCAATCACTCAAGACCAGAGTTTGGTGGACATGGCCTCCAGTACCCAATCCTGGCCAGCTTCCCATGTATCATAGATCTCAGGAAACTAATTCAAACATGTACAGATGGAGCCAGCTGTATGCAGTAGAGAGCCCAAATATCTTGACATACAGTGGATATTCTTAGTGTAGAGTGCTTGAGTCTGATGAGAGATCTTACTGAACATTCAATAACTCATTCAATAACTGGTGGCTGGCTCAGAGAAGTCACAAAACATGGAGGTTAGAAGCCTGGGCTCTGGGGCCAGACTGCCTGCCTTCTGCAGTAGGAAGCTTTGTGCATGTTGCCCAACCCTTGTGGACCTTCCTTCCTGGGGTCTTGGTGTCTTATGTTGATATGAGATTGTTTAGTGTCTTAATGCAAACCCAGGAGATAGCAGTCGCAGGTAGAGTGACACAGGGTCACAGGGACCCAGGGATGGCCTCAGCAGCATGTAGCCCCTCATGGTTTTACATGGTGTGAGTCATGAGTCTGGTCTCTCTCAACCTTCTAATAACACTGCTGGGGATTTCCTGTCTGTACCTCCCCTTGCAGTCTGGGTGACTCTGGAGAGAGCTGTGAGTCCTTCTCATCTCTCACTCGCAGTAGAGGGGGTGAGACTCCAAGTCTGGATTCCATACCATCTCTGTCAGTGTCGCTTTTCAGGGCCAAAACAACATAAATCAAGAAGAAGAGGAAAAGAATTTTTGTGGTGCCAGGGCTCAAAGTACTATGCATGTTAGGCGAGTATAGTACCACTGAACCACACCCTCAGTCCCAAGAAACTTGTGGTTGGGACTTTCACCTGTTGCTTGGATCTGAGTAGTACAACCCACAGGCTAGGAGGCTTAGTCAGCCATTGTTTCTCAAGATTCTGTGGGCTTAGTCAGATTTTGAGGTAAAAGTTAACTAAGTTTGTCAATGCCACACCTCAGCTTTAGAGCCAGCACTTAAAGCTGTCCAGAAAGAACACTCTGTATAGATTGGACTTTCAGTGTCACAAGGACATCTGCCACTGTGTCCCCAAATCTTTCCTGCCCAAAGCCAGAGACTAGGAGGGAAGAGAGCCAGGATGTGTAGAGGACCAGGCCTCCTTTGAGCTTTCCTTCCCAGCCCTTTATTTTCCTAGTGAAACGGTGTCTGTTCCCTGGGGCGGGGTACAGAGAGGTGGCTCATTTGTATTTAGTAGAGATAAAACCTCTTCAGTTTTCTGTAGGCTTTTGACTTTCTGTATCCTCTATCAGTTCGGGTGCGAATATCACCTCCTCTCTGACACCCTGCAGCAATCTGATATAGAATTCACTTTCCCACCTAGAATTCTTGCTTGTCCACCTTTACTTAGGACAAGAGTAGCCTTGCATGGTGGTCAGTCAGCCAGGCTGAGGGTAGTCTCTGGCTTCCACCTCACCAGTGCTCAGGGTTGCCACTTTCCATACCTACACGACTATGTTAACCAGTCCTTTTTCTCTTTCTCCTGTCTTCTCTTTATTTTTGAAAAGCTGCCTTTCAATTTTCTGTTCTCAGAGCAGTCATACAGCATAAAGAATTTTGCTGTAGTGTCTACATTTGCAGTGTGAGTTAGTAGTAGGTCGTGCAAAGGTGATCAGTGAGGCCGTTAAACTCTATTAATAGTAGAAGTTCGGGAATGTATCCTTTAACAGGCTAGAGCCATGACTCAGGGATGCAAGCAGCATCTATCTTTGGCAATTGAAACCTTTGTCCTGTTGCCTCTGAGGTTTTTGTTGCAGGTTTGTGGTTGAGAGCATCTTAGCTTGATGGTGTGTCCCTTCTTGGAATTTTCAGAGTGCACACCTCTGTCTTTGCAGTCTTATTTTATGTTTTCTGTGCCTTTAGGAGATACATATCTATCACCTATCTGTATGAACACACACACACACACACACACACACACACACACACACACACACATTGTTTCTATACAATAAATGTATGAGAGAAAGAAAAGAGAGAGAGGGAGAGAGAGAGAGAAAGAGAGAGAGAGAGGATAGACATCCTTCCCCAGAACGTGTCAAGTCTGTCTCCTGACGTCTTACCCTCAGTTCTGAGGGTCACTATTATGATGCTGTAGTCTCCTTGACAGCATTTTAAAAATAGCAATAGAATTTAAAAGTATCCTTAAAATGAGGAGGGAAAAATACCCCCAATACAAATAGAGCCAGGCGGTTTGATAAGAGGGGCCCAATGACATCAGAGGCCTGTCAGTGTCATGCATACCCAGATTCTGTAGTCATTCAAAGGTAAGACAATATTACAAACATTGCACACATGCTATTTCAATGCAAATTTTGGGGGAAATGGTTTCATAGAAAATCTATTTCTTAAGAGTCACTCTAGAAGACAAAATTGTAAAAACCTTGCTATGGTTTGTTAACTGTTAAGAGCATAACAAGGACTCATGGCCAGGTGCAGCTGTGCTCCCTGTAATCCAAGAACTGGGGAGAGGTAAGCAAGAAGAGCAACAATTTAAGGCTAGCCTGGGCTACACTGGCACCATTTCAAAATACACACATACACAAAACAAACAACGACAAACCCGTCCCCAGGGAGAGACACTAGGCCCAGGAAGCTTCTCTGGGGCATTATATTAACATTGCTGAAACGTTTGATTTTAATCTTGTGCTAACTACTCTGGAATAAATTTATAAGGGTCAGTAACACTAATCCCCAAATCCAATTATAGACAGAAAAAAATCATGAGAAACAGGAGAAAACACAAATTTCTGCCAATTCCAGCACAAAAACCCATCAGCAAGCCTCTTGGTGTTGTGTTAACAACCCCCCTCCCCCATGCTGTGTGATGCAGGACTGGTTAACATGTGCCCTAGAAAAATAAAAGAGAGTAAATTTAAAAGGACATAAAATATACTATTTACATATACATTATGCATTAAAAGTAATGGTTGAAAGCATTAGGTGAAATCAAATGAGAAATTTTTTCTAAAGAGATTTTTCTCTACAACTATCCTGAAGGCAAGACCCACCAGCCAGTGGGCTCCTCATATGCAGGCCAACCCCCTGCATAGGCCACGCCTCTCTGTAATTGTGAATATACTCTCATTTCAGAGAGTCAGGGAAGAAATCTACAAACCAAGGGTTATGAAACTACCGTGAGGGAGAATTCAATGTAGCTGGACATTTGTTGACAATACAGATTCTTCATCCCCAGACTCCCCACATAAGACTCTGTGGGGTTCCCAGGCTCCCTAAAGCACTATCCACAGGCAATCCTGGGAGAGCCAGCTCAGGTTAGTGTGAAGCTGCAATTACACAGGTCAAGTCACCAAGAGCTCTCTGGAAATCTCTGGAGAACGAGTTTTTCCTACCTCCTGGCTGCCATGTGATCTTAGAAGCCCTCCCTCCATTCCTTCCGTCTAGGGGGCTTGAACCCAAGGCCTTGCCATGCTAGGCAAGTGTCACCTCACTAAGCTGTCCTTTCTCAGACTGGTTCAAGTCTTTTTCCTGAAGTCTCACACTGGCTTCTGAGTGTCACTTCTGTGGTGTCCATCAAATCTCTTCTGGTCTTCTACAGTATTTCATAAGTAACAAACTTCGGAACTCTGCTGCTGTGTGGTTTCTATTGTGGGCTGTGCTTTCGAGGAAGTGGTGTTTTCTGTGAGGAGGAAACAGGAACGGCAAACTGAAGACTTATATGTGTTCAACTAGGAAAAGATGCTCCCAGCTGGAGCTGAGTCAAAGCCTCATTTTCCCAGGACGCAGACACCTGGCATTCTGATGCGTTTAGAGGGGAGGACAGTAAAGGGTATTTATTGATCTCTGTGGAGTCTGGAAGCCAGAGTCCTTGTTTCTCACTGAGAAAATGATTTGAACAGGAAGTTCACTTTTCACAAGAAAAGCTTACGTCTGATGCACATTAACCTTTGAAAACTGGACCAACAATTAGTGTGGCACCGGGAAATGAGACAGCTTTGTATGGTGAGGTGGGAAATTACAAGCTATCTGGTCCGGTAGGTTGCCAAGTGTCAGGGTCACTGTCAACATCATGCTTAAAATAGCAACACTCCTTTGAAAATGCTTAGTTCTCTCAGGTTCTCTGCAGCTGAATGGCCACTTTGGGCAGGTTCTTAGCCCTTTCAGGCAGATGGGGCTGCATTTCATTCAACTTCCCCAATTCTTTATAGTCTGAAAATTCATCCCCCTTTCTCTATGAAGTAGTTGGGTTAGTTGAACTGTATTCTCCCATTTATGATCCACTTAGGGTGCAAATTGCTGGCAGATTGAATATGCATAATATTTTGATAGTTTAAAACAAATTTGGATATTCAAAATATAAAAAAATGGTCTTAGATCATATTACCAGACATTTTATTAGTTAAAACTTAGATAAAACTGGGTGTGGTAGTGCATGCCTTTAATCCCAGGTCCTAGGACTCAGTGGCAAGCAGACCACTGTGAGTTTCAGACCAGCCAGAGCAACATAGTTAATCCATGACTCAAACAAACAAACAAACAAACAAAACCAAAAATCAATCAAACAACAAAATGTAGTTTGCTTTGGCTCTAAGTTGGGCTCCTCCTCCTGCCTATCTACAGTGGATGCTACAGAAGGTATGTAGGTCGGTTTGAATAAAAAGTGTCCTTCATAAACTCATGTGCCAGGGGCACAGGTACCAGCTAAGTGACACTATTTGGAAAGTTCTAGAAACATTAAGAGGGACCTAGTTGGAGGAAATAAGTCACTAGGAGCTGGTCTTTGGGAGTGTCTTAATAATAACTACCATTTGACTGAGGATATACTACTCCACCCCAATACCATTCTAGGGATTTTGTGTATACTATCTTTGAGACACAAAGAAAATGAGCAGGTGCTTACATTATAGAACTCAATTTAGATCTTCCAAGCCATCTCTTGCCCTCCGTTGCCTCCAAAATTTCCCTTCACTTTAAGGAAAACCATAAATATGTTTCTATCATGAATAAGTAGGCAGAAGATGGGAGAGCTAACAGCAAAGAACTCAAAAGACAAGACTTGTCCAACATTCTCAAGAGGGCCTTCCCTTACAGATGAATTGGCTAAATGGCTTCTGTCTCTGGGAAGACATAATGTCCTGATCTAGTTGTTAGGGATGTCTGTTGGGAACTTGGCATCACTCTTACCATCATGCAAAGGTCTTGCCTGAGCTCCTAAAATCAAGCCTTGACAAGTAAGAGACAGTGAGGAGGACAAAGGTTAGAAAAAGTTGCCCCAGAATTACCTTCTTATTTATTTACTTAATTTTGTAGTACTGGAGATTGGACCCAAGGGCATCATGCACATCGGGTGAGCATTTCACCACTGAGCTGCTCCTACAGCCCCAAAAGCTTTGAAAAACAGCTTTATTGAAATGCAATTGTATATCAGAAACTACCTGTTTTAAATGAGCAATGCAATGAATCTTAGCATATTTAGCTATACAAGATTACATGTCATGAGGATTTATCAGCAATGAATTTGCTCAGTGCTTGAAAGTGTCTTTTGTCTGAATTTGTGTGTGTGTGATGTGTGTCCATGAGTGTGCGTGATATGTATGTACATGTTTGTGTGTGTATGTGTGGTACAGGTGTGTGCAAGTTTGTATGTATATATGTGTGTATATGTTTGTGTGTGTAGTATATGTGTGTTTGTATGTGTATATGTATGCCTGTGATATGTGCGTACATATGTGATATATATGTGTGTGTGCTTGTGTATTCACATACACATGCACATGAAAATCAGATGTGTGTATCACGAGGCACTCTCCACTTTATTTTTCAAGACAGGCTTTCTCCCTGAACCTGGAGCTCATCTTTACACTGACTGGTTAATGAGCTCCAGGACTGTCTGTCCTGTACTGGGTCACAGATGTAAGCTACAGTACCTGCCATTCACCCAGGACGCAGAGACAGGGACAGCGACACCTTGCTGACTCAGCCATCTCCCTAGCACTGCTGTCTATTTACCGATTTACTTATTTGACCAAACTATCTTAGAACTTGCTATGAAGCTGAGGCGACTTTGAACTCCTGATCCTCCTACGTCTACCTCCCAAGTGCTAAGATTTTAAGTGTGCTCTTCCATGTCCCTCCTCCCTGAACCCCATCTTGTAGATTAACTTGTCCTCGTACTCACCATCCTTGGATTACAAGGCCTGTATGCTGTTCCTAACGTGCTCTCAGGTTCACAGTCCTCTCGCTGCTGCAGTCTCAGTGAAGCCTGGCTAAGTTCTGGCTCATCAGCCCCAGAACTGTATTTTCAATGCTCACATTTCTCCACCTAGAGTCTATCTCTTTGCTCCTTCCTTCTATCTTTTCTTACAACCCCTGTAACATACCTAACAGTCGGTGTCAATCTCTTGTCCAGTAAACAGTGTCTGGCTTCCCACAGGCTTTCTGTGTTCATCATGAGTCTCATTTACTCTTTATTTGCTTTTCTCCTGTCTAGCGAGTTTTTAAGTTCTGACGATTTAAAGCGTGTGCGGGTGTGCTGTAGAGACTCTGAACTGCACCAACTTCCGATATGAAATCACCGGGAGTCCTGCTTTTAGGCGTTGTTCTTCAGGCTTTGGCAGTCTTCTAGGTCTTATTCTCAGGATGTGGCTCAGGCTCCTCGGGGGCACAGTGCTTCAGGAACAGCCTGTTATGTTTGCCAAACTCTAAGGGGACTTGAAGTTGCAATGTTTGAGGCTGCAGCTGTCTGTAAGGCTTCCAGCATTGGAGTGTGCAAGTGCATGAGTGCTCGCGCGCGCGCGCGCACACACACACACACACACACACACACACACACACACACACACACAAATAAATCTTAAGAAAATAATCTATCTGAAAAAGCATTATTGGTTTGGCACAAGACTCACATAATTATACCCATGCATAACAAACACACACCCCACATATACACACATACACACATGTACATATCATACATGCACACAAACACACACCACAAATATGCATACAGACACACACACAGACACACACACACACACACACACACACACACACACACACCCCAGCAGCAGGAAGCAAGCATCACTGCACCTGCTAAAGAAGCCGAGAACCTAGAGGGAGTCCTACCCTGATTTTGTGTTTTCCCTGCAGTCACCCTTCTTTCTGGGATTCTCTTTAATTCCCATTTTCAGGGCAGCTCTGAGCTTAGTAGCTTCTTTCCCACAGTGACATAGTTGATTCCTTTCTGTTCAACCATTGTAATGCTTTTACTATTGTAAGAAATTTCACAAGGACTATTTTATACATAAAGCTGAGTAAATCTCCACTGTTCAGAGTGTTACCAGAAGGTGAACAGGTGTTCAATACAAAGGAACTTCTAAATATCTTAAGGAACCAGATGTGATGATGCAGGTCCATAACCTAGGCTCTTGGAGGTGGAGGCAGAAGAATTGCTGTGAGTGTGAGGCCAGCCTGAATTTGTTTCCAAACAGAACTCCGATTACATACAAATAAACTACTTTAGTACATATTAGCAAAAAAATGTTTCACCAAGTACCCTGCAGTTTGGAGTAAAGTTTTTTTTTGGGTGATAAACAATGGGATTGCTTAAACAAATGATTTCTATTATACCTTTCTGGCTGTTGACATTAAATTTATTGAGGTTACTTTTTGGGAAGGTGTGTGGTTGCATCGTACAAACATGCCTGTCTGGGAACCAGGGATGTTGGCTGTTGGAGCTGAGTCACGGTTCCTGCCCAGGTGTGTCTTAAACTGCCTTCATTTCCTCTCTGTGTTCACGGTTTTGTAATTATCTTTCTGTGTCATGTTTACTCTGCAGTGAGCTGTGAGGTTTGGTGAGGAAATGAGGTGAATTTGGTTTAAAAAGAAACATGTGACACCCTTTCAGATAGGTGGACTGGACAGACATTCTTCTTGTTTTGTGGTACAAGGGCAGGGTGAACACCTGGCTGAATTGGGATTTAGAGAAAAGATATAAAATTTTTAGCTGCTGCTTCTTTTAAGTGTGTGTGTGTGTGTGTGTGTGTGTGTGTGTGTGTGTGTGTGTGTGTAGGCCAGAGCACAGCTTGGGAGATGGTTCTTTCCTTCCACCAGTTGGGTTCTAGGGATCAACTTTGGCCATCAGCTTGTCAGCAAGCACCTTTGCTGTCTGGGCCATCTCAGAAGCCTTTTATTTTTATTTCTCCACAAAGCTGCCTCAAGAGACATTCCACTGTGGCCAATTTATCCAGAATGAGGGATCCAAACCAGGGTTTCATGCTTGCCTGGCAAGCACTCTACCAGCCGAGGTCAGCTTTTTTTTTTTTTTAGATGTTGCTTTCAGGCAGATGATATGTCATTTAAAGAGAGCTTAAAAGGTATAGTTACAATACATTCAATACATTTGGTTTATAATTATTACCTACTATTCTCTATTTACCCCTGCTGTTTATATTTCTTTTTTTGGTCCTCCATTATTTTGGAATTTTCATGTTTTTAACTTATTATCCTATCATACTCAAATAACTCTTTAGGCATACATTTTTCATTATTTTTTCAGTGTAAGCCCAGTGGGTAAAATTCTTGCTGCCCAAGCCTGAACACCTGAGGGTTCTTTCTTTCTCTCTCTCTCTCTTTCTTTCTTTCTTTCTTTTGATTTTTGAAAAACGTATTTTATGTAAATGGATATTTTGTCTGTCTGTCTATCTGTCTGTCTGTATATAGAGGTCAGCAGAAGGCATCAGGTTCCCTGGGACTGGAGTTATGAATGGTTATGAGCCACCATGCTGGTGATGGGAACCGAACCCAGGTCCTCTGTAAGAGCCACCAGTGGTCTCAACCACTGAGCCATCTCTCCAGCCACTCTACCTGAGCTTTATCTCTGGAATCCTTATAAGGCTGGAAGGAGAGACTTGGCTCCACAGAGCTGTCCTCTGACTCTACATGTACCCCTATCCCCCCTACACCACATACACATATAATAATATAATAATTATTAACTAAATCGAAACAAACAAAAACATCAAAATCTTTAACTTTTGACTTTTAACTTTGCCCATGTACTATTTTTTTTTAGAAACATGATTGCACCATAATTTACCTTGGGGTAATGGGGAACCAAGTAGTTGTTGAGCTGACTTACTGAGTTATTGAGTGTAGATGAGGGCTTCCTCACAGGGGCCACACCAGAAAGTTTTCACCTTGAATGAATGATGGTTTCCCCATCGCCATACAGACAGAGTTCCCTTAACCTTTCCCAGCCTATACAGTCTAGGACTTCTAGAATCCGGAAACCTTGTGCAGTTAGGGCAGAACTGCACACATGACTGAGAGAAGTAGCTGGAATCTCCTGGGAGGGTCCAACGACCGTCTACACCCCTGCTCTAATGAGGGAAGGTCAATAAATGACAGGTGCAGATGATTTGATAAAGATGGCAGCTGGCTTGCTCAGAGGATCACCTTCTACAGCGCTAGACAAAGCAGACACTTCTGCTCTTTCATGATGACTACAGAGTATTTGCACTTAACAGTTTCCAAATCTATTTTAGATAAGATCCATGCTACTCACTCCCACATGCCTGCCCAGAACTAGACATCAGAACACTGGCTTCAAGTTACTGTACGTGACACCTCACTCATTTCATTGCAACTCAAGTTTGTCAAAGTCATAGAGTCCTGAGATTGTATACTAATTTTTATATGATCATAGTCATGAATTATAATTTAATATGGTTCAAGTTTTATGATATCATGATTAGTTTTATAAACCAGTAGGGTATATTTACATATAAATATATATCTGTTGTCCTTTTGGTATTCCTGGCATTTCTGTGCTTTGGGTTAAGATCTTATTTCTTCTAACTGAAAAAAAAAAAACCCAATAATTTTTAGTATAGTAAAGTTTGTTGGAGAAAAATCTTAATTTGATCCTGAATTTAAAATGATATTTTCTGTGGGTATTGTATTTTGTGTTGGCAATTATTTTCTTTTATTGCTTAAAATAGATAACTGCATTATTTTTGTTCCTTGGCTTCAGTTGACTCTATGAATTATTTAAAATTAACATGAGATGTTTCAATGTGAAAGTGCAATGGAAATTGTATTTATATTATTCCAGCTAAATCAGCAATCCTGTAAGCACAGTGGTGCTGTGCAGGGAATCTCAGGTCATGCTTGACTTCAGTACCTCTGAGGTTTTGTCAGAATCCACTGAACAACCAGTCATTTCCTGACTCCTGAGATTTGTGAACTAAGACCCAGCATAGGGGAGCCTCAGTGTCAGTTACTTTTATCATTGCTGTGACAAAATGCCTGATACTTTAGGAAAGGAAGGGTTACTTTGGTTCAGCGTTTGAAAGGGACGAGTGGGATCAGGGTGGGAGGGTGTGGCAACAGGGTATGAAGAGTGGCTTCACATGGTGCACAGTTTAGGAAGCAGAATACTCAGCTGGCTTTCTCTCCTTTTTTCTTTTTTTATACAGTCCTGGACCCAGCCCACAGGATAGTGCAACCCACACTCAGGGTGGGTTCTCCCTCACAAGTTAAACTGCATCGATATGTTCACAAGTGTGTCTCCCAGGTGATTCTAAATCCAGTCCAGTTGATGAGACCCTAGCCACCTTATGATAAATGCTAAATTTCAGAACCATTTTCTGTAGCATCTCCTTGAAAGCCTGCCAGCTTTGAAGAGACAGCATTCCATGAATGATTGAAATACTTTTGTATGCTAGCTAACGAATTTCCATACGGTAGATACACGTGCAATGCATATGATTTTGTGAATTATTTCTGGGCTTGAACTCAGAGCCTCACACTCACTGGGCTAGCGTGCTGTGCCTCAAACGGAAATCACACCAGTCCAGATGTGGAACATTCTCTCCCTGTATAAAGTCTATTCGAGTCCTTTGCAGAGAGTTTGTCACGGGAGATGAGTTTTGCCAGCTGTGGAACTTTGTGCAAATGGAATTTCTCCTGGGGACTCCCGTCTGTCTGGTTTGTTGTTGTTGTCCCCACTGCAATGGGCCTGAGAGTCACATACATGATTATGCAACAATCAATGAATAGTAAGTGGTTTTTACTGGGTGGCTATGCTAGGATTTTCGCTTACCCGTTGATGGACAATGGACTTATTGGGGATTATCCCTTGAAAGGTTTGACTTTTAAGGATCAAGCCTCTGTGAAAATTTGCATAGACATCTTATTGTGAGAAATGTGTTTTTATTTTATGTCTAAAACTAATATGGGAATCATATTTTTGTTAGTCGGCTTTCTGTTACTCTAATAAGATACTTGAGGTAAGCAATTTACAGGTTTCTGAGGTTCGTGCCTGTGAAAATACAGTGCATCGTTTAGGAGACAGTTGTCAGGAAACGTCACCTAATGTCAGCAGGAAGTAGTCATAGAACTTTTTTTGAGACAGAATCCCACCATGTAATTCATGCTAGCTCTGAATTTGTAGTACTCCTGTCTTAGCCTCCAAAGTGATGGGGTTACAGGTGTGTGCCACCATGTCCAGCTTCTGAACGTTTGATTTTAAATTGCACACTCACGGAGCTCTTTGTGTGTGTTGTGTATTAGTCCTTTGGCAGATAGTGGGCACTGAAGCACCTTTCCAGCTTGAAGCAGCTGGAGATTTGTCTAATCCCTCCCTTAAGGATGTACCTTCTCTCCGACTGCTTTATAAGTGCCAGGATCAAGAACTGTAAGGACAACCCACAGGGATGGGAGTTCCCTTGGAGAGGCAAAGGGGGTGGACCAGTTAAAACAGAAACCAGGAATCCAGCTTTTCCCCTTAACCAAACCCAGCCAAATGGAGAAGGCTAGTATTGCCACATGACAGTCACAATTCAGGAGCCACCCTTCAGCACACACCAAAGCTGCTTCGCATGCTGACCTGAAGTTTCTGTCAGTAGCCACAGACCCGAGTTTTGGGGCGTGGACCATTTTTATTTGAAAATAGAACAAAGCACAAACAAACAAACAAACAAACAAATATCAAACTCATGGGTGGGAGAGGAGAGGTGGCAAGGTCAGCAAGTGCACGAGGAAGGGCATGGGCTGGATTTTCAGCACCTACTGGTGGTGAGAGGAGAGACAGGAGGATCCCTGGAGCTGGCTGGGCGGTCAGTCTAGCCAGTCAGTGGGCTTCAGGGTCAGGGAGAGACTGTCTCAGAAACTAAGGTGGAGAAGTAATTAAGGAATATATCTGATGTCATCCACTAACCTCCATATGCATATACACGTGTAGATACATGAAATGTGTACACTCACATACACAGTTTCACGTAACCTCAGGCATCCTCTCTTCTGACTTCATTTTTTTTTTTTTGAGAGAGAGAGAGAGAGAGAGGGTCTCACATTGTCCCAGCCTGGCCTGGAATTCACTGTGTAAACCAGGCTGGCCTAATCTGCATGGCAATTATCACCATTGCTGGTGCAATGATCCTTGCACTAGCCTTCCATGTACTGAGATTCCAGGCATAAGCCCCACACCTGGCAGCAAGGCAAGGGTCATTCTCACACCTTAGGTCCCAGAACTTTGCTCTGAAATTTCAACAGAAAAAATCCTTCCAGAAAAGTAACTGTGGTGTGGTCTAAGAACACACAGCTGAAATATACACACCAGCTAACCAGGGGCTCCCCAGGAGAGTCTCACTCACTGCTTCTCAGTGTCAGTCAGCACCTGACCCGGGCTGGCTCCCCTGAATGAAAACCCCACATCAACAGCTGCTTTCTGTCACTCCCTGCCCTTTCCATCTAAAGGCAGAAGGCTCCTGCGGTTTTCCCACTTATTTTGCTACAAATTAACTACACATGGGTTCTGGAAATTAGCTATTTACTAAAACCTGGAGTCTGCCTAGAAGGGTAGGGTGTGGCTCAGTGGTGGAGTGCTTGCTTTACATGAGCAAGACCTGGGCTCCATCTCCACCATAAGAAAAAAAAAGTAATAGAAACAGATTTTAGTTAAGTTGGCTGTTCTGGCTGAAATCCTAGTCCTGAACACTAGGTCCCAGGGTGGTCCAGGCATTGGTTTCTCAGCAGTGAGTTTTTATTAGGTGTATTTCAGTTGTGCTTTCTTAGGGAACACCACATCAACTTTTCTGGAAAGACTATTTTGTGTAGTAACGGTTAGGTGCAGGGTAAACTTAAATGAGCTGGGGTAAAGGCAGGCACCGATAGGTTCCCAATACTCCAAACTGTGTGCTTTGTCTCCTCCAAAATTCGACTCAGTCCCCAGGGCACCAGCCTTTAAGGAACAGGAGGGTTCCACTCTGGTGAACCAAGGAGTTAATCAATTATGAAGAGTGAGTTGGTTATTGTGAGCACTGGCCTGGGACCTCCCCTTCCGTCTCTCAGAGTGTTACACCATCCCTAAAGTCACCCTCGACAGACCCCCAGAACTGTACTAATTTACCCCAGCCTCAAGTGTTTGTTATAACGTGGAAAGGGGACTAAGCCTCTTTATCTTGTGTTTCCCCAAGGGTAAGGATGATATAGGATATCCCCTGAAGCTTCCTAATGTCTTCTCCTTTCTCCCTTCTGAACTCCCCATCCAGTCCTTGCTGTGTGGAACTGTACCATCCGTGTAACCAGCCTAGATGTGCATTGTAAAGGGTCAAGGTTGCATCTGCCAGGACTTATGGATGCCTCATGGACCTCCCTGGAGAGAAAGAAAAGAACCAGGCTGCTGGGTGTTGGAGGAAGGCACTCTTACCCAACCTTGTTTGTTTGGGAGAAGGAACGAAACAAGACGTTTGTGTTTAGGCCAACTTTCAATTAATGCCTCAGTAGAGCCCAAACCAAACAGCAGCTTGTCTGGTCTGCTGACTCCATGCTCAGAGCTCCATACTCCACATGCTTCAGCTGCTTACCCAAGGCAGCCCAGTCATGTCTCCACAGGGCAGAAGGAATCTGTGGAGAGACCCCTGCCAGCTGGAAGGGCCAGGATTGTGGACTCCTTGCAGCATGATTTTGGAATATGAGCTGCTTCCTCTTGGTGAATTGAAGACTGTCGAACTCCTCTGCTCTTGAGGCAAAACACACACTGAGAAACAGGGCTGGGGCTGTTAGCTCCTGACCAATATGGGAGACACTTTCCAGAGAGGGGACCTGGGAGGCTTTCCTGTTTCCTGAGCTAAATTAGAAGACTGGCTGTTGCACAAGAAGTGCAGCAGCCCCAGCCCTGCCCTGCTGTCTGTGGCCAGACTGGCTTTCTTTAGGCAGCATCTTGCTATGTAGCCCAGGCTGCCCTCAAACTCACCATCTTCTGATCAATGACCAAGAAATGGGATTATTACAGGCATGCACAGCACTCTTGGTTTCAAAAGGACTCTCAATCTGACTGGAGCGCCTGTCTTATTATACAGGAAGTAATTTGAAGGTCATCCATGGCCACTCAGCCTGAAGTTATTCACACTAAGAAGCAAAGGGAGGGAGATGCCTGGAGGACAGGTCTGGAATGGTGTCTTGGATTGAGATTCAAGTCTATTTCTAAGGCTGGGTGTGATTCAGAGTAGAGAGCATTGGGCAGGGTGTGAGTCAGGGGGATGGGAGAGGAATGTAGCAGCCCATTTGGAAGTCAGGACACTGCCAGACCTTCTGTAGGGGAGGAATTGTGGTGAGCCAGGACTTCCAGGCCTCCTGGTTCTCTCCTCCTCACTCACGTCAGTATGGAGACATGGCTTGGTATTGTTGCTTTCCACCTTTGACTTCAAGGCAGTTAGAAGCAGACTGAGACTATGCTTAGCAGACAGAACAGACAGACTGCTGAGACCTGGGGTTTCTGTGGTATGTGTATGTGTCTCATGTGTCATGTGTGGAGGTCAAAGGACAACTTGAAGGACGTCAGTTTTCTCCTTCCACCATACAGGTTTCCCAGGATCAAAATCAGGTTATCAGGTTTGGTGCTAGCACCTTTACTGACTGAGCCATCTCACCAGCCCACAGCAGAGATTTTTTTTTTTTTTTTTAATATGGCAGCTCCTTACTGTAGAAGCAGAGGCCTCACAGTGCTAGCCAGAACCACCACACACCCCAAGGACTCCAGAGTCAGCAGACAATACCCAACCCCTAACCACACCCTGTCGGAAGGGCCATCTCCTGGTGATTAGCCCCACCCTGTCGGAAGGGCCATCTCCTGGTGATCAGCACCTTTTGCCCTTTCTCTTAATCACCAATAAAATAAACTTCTCCCATTGTTTCCTGTTTCCCAAAACTTGATACATGGCCTGTTCTGTGACTAGATCAGCCATGTGAGCACCAGGTCTGATGAAGACATTGTGCCACTTGGAGGAGCATCACGTAGAACAGTGGCTGCCGAGCTGCAGTTCAGGTACTGCCTCCAGGATGTGTGAGTTCCTGCTGAGCTGAATTGTGTGTTAAAAGTCCCTCACCCTGGATGTTATCTCACCCAGAGGTCCTAAAGGTTCCTCTCTTGGATCATTGCAGTAGTGATGTTACCGTCTCTTAGCCTACTTTACCTGCTCTGTCTCACGTCCAGGGACAGTCCGCCCACCTTTGTTCTTCAGAGTGTCCGAAGAGTGCTCTGTGCACACTCTGGCACAGCCCAGGCTTCCCTCTCTACTTTCTTTCCCTGCCCTCTAACCTCAAATCCCTCCATCTGCCCTCCATTTGACTTGGATGGCTGAAACATCTCACCGGTGTGCTTGACCCCAACCTGGGAGATGCTCCCTTGCATTTGTCAGCCCAACATCCAACCCAAATACTCAGAACCTCTTCTGCTCCTTCCTGCATCTTCCACACAGAATTCCCTCCTCCCCAGGTCCCTACCCCTCCTACAATCCCTGGTACCTTGCCAGAATAGAGTAACTTCTCTACCCTTAGGCTATAAGCCATTGGAAGTTGGGGCTCTGGTCTTTGAGTCACCCACAAAGCATGCTCTGTGAAGCAGAAGTATTGATAGAGCGAGCTGTGTGGATGGGGCTGCCCTGAGCGGTTCCAGTTGGTGCCGTTGGGTTGTGGAGAGAAGCTGGGATACATACCACCTTAATTTTTAAAAAATTAAAAATTAAAAAAAATTTAAAAAAACCTCTTTTTTTGAAAACACATATTCATTCATGTATTTATGGAGGATGGGGGTGGGAGAGAAAGAGAGAGAGAGAGAGAGAGAGAGAGAGAGAGAGAGAGAGACAGGCAGAGAGAGAAAGAGAGAGAGAGACACAGAGACAGAGAGAGAGGACAGGCAGATAGTTGAGCTCAATGGCTAACAAGGGTACCCAGTTGGTGAGCTCCAGATTTATGAAAGACTGTTTCAGAAAATAAGGTAGAAGGCAGTTAAAGACACCAAACTCAATCTCTGACTTCCACAGGCATGTGCACACATGTACATAAACAGATACACACACACACACACACACACACACACACACACACACACACCACATGGAGGGGAGAGAGAGGGGGAGCTATGAACTATACTTGAGGAACAACAGCTGAGGTTGTCTTCTGACATCTACGTGTACATGCAAACATGTACATGCAAATATGTACATGCACGTGTTCCCAACATGTACCTGAACACACATAAACACATGCACATACACACTGCCTTGTTGGATTTTTTTCTTGTTTCTTGATTGTTTGCTCTTTAAACATTGGAATTCTGCAATGGAAGAACTCACATTGTCTCACCAAATAGAACTTTCTTTGTTAAAGGGTTTGAGTTTAAAGACTCAAACATGCACAGGAGCCCAGGACTCAGTAAGCAGTATTGAAGAACACCAAGCTGCTCTCTGCAGGTGAGGGTTCTCATAGTTCAAGAGACGTTGGACTCTGACTATAGGTGAAGAACACCCCAGTGGGTACCAGGGTAAAGCAGGTTGGTTCCACTGTGGGGGTTGGGGGGAGGCAGAAGGGTGATCTGTTACATCAGCTAGTGTGTGAGTTAGACCATGTGATGTGTGGTAGACCAGGATAGAGCAGAGGAAACAGAGTGGAAAGAGACACACAGAAGAGGAGCTAAAAGGCTTCATCTTGTGTGACATGTCCCTAGTTCAGAGTGGCATATAGAAGCATTCAGTGGCAATGCACATTCTTCACAGTGCACTTAACCCAGAACATGGAGGAGAGCAAGCTGTAAGGACCAGTGTGACCACAGGAGGGCCATCTGTAGTGATGCTTCATTCATTTAAAAGGTGAGTGTGCCCAGAAAGTAGAAGACACACAAAAGGATGTACACAAATGTTCATAACAGCACAATTCATGATAACTAAAAAAACTGCAACAACTCGATAGGCAAATGCATCACAGTGTGGCAACAAAATACTGACAGATGGTACAGTCTGACCAGACCACATGAGAAAGAACTAGACAGTAAAGGACACGTGCTGTTTGAATCCATTTATATGGGATCTCCAGAGTAATAAACACACACACACACACACACACACACACACACACACACACACACACA
>JANHMN010000001.1:201171306-201190567 GCA_030674055.1 Rhabdomys pumilio | reverse complement strand
ACACACACACACACACACACACACACACACACACACACACACACACACACAGGAAATAGCTTAGAACTTTCTAGGAACCATGAATGTATAAATGATATGTGTATGTTTTTTTTTCCATAGTGGTGAAAAACATACCCTGGTAGAGACAATCATGACACTTTTACAACTTCCTGAACTGTAAAAAGGATTTGTGGTGAGTGCCTGTCTCCCTATGGCTGGTACTCAGAAGCTCGGGTGTAGCTGTGTAGAAGTATTTGTCTGGAACGTGCAAGGCTATGAGTTCAGTCCCCAGAACCGTAAGCAAAACAAGGTGAAACCAGGCATGATGGTGAACTCCTGCAATCCTTGCACTCCAGAGATAGAGGCAGGAAGATTGAAAATTTGAAGTCGCTTAGACTACAAATAAGATAATGCTTGCGGCCCAAATGCAGTGAAACTCTTCCCTTTGTCCTTTTCTGTCACATCCAAGGCTTCCAGTCAACTTTCCTAATTGGTGACAGGAAGAGAGTTCACAGGCCAGCTCTCTCTCAGCCCTTGCATCCTCTGATAGTGGAGAGACATCATGGAGGAGGAAGTGAGGCAGGCTTGGGAGGGAGAGGGGTCCCAAGAGCAAACTCGATTCTTGTCTGGTTGGTTTCTGCAGCTTTGGCTGCCCCTCTGATTTCTCAAGTCCATGGACTGTTCATTGCCTGGGTGTAAAGGCTGATGCAAAGTAGAAGCAGAGCCCAGAGTTCCCTGAATTGCCTGCTTCCATCCCATAAGCCTCACTGAGCTTCATGTACACAGTGCCCTGGGTCTGAGAACTCTATGGGTTGTCATGGCTCCAGCACGGGCAACAGCCAGCTGAGAAGGGGGCAGGCTGTGTGTATGGCACCTGGCCTCAATTCTGACTGAAGACTGGCTTTAGGCTCTTCATATACCTCATGGCAGAAGCATTTACTTCTGGCCTTCTGGAGGTAAAGCCATTTTCAATGTGGCTACAGCCCTTGGATCTGTTGTTTTCTCTCTCTGCTGTGTCAGGGGAATGACAACTAGGACCCCAGGCTACAATAGCAGGACCAGAGCCTACAGCTCACTCCAGCACCACCCAAGTGATGCCCAGGTCAGCGTTGTTGGAGTTGGCTCTGAGAACACATTCCCACAGGGAAGAAAGACAGTAGTGTCCTGGCTTGAGCAGGGCAGTGCGTCACAGCCAATGAGGTCTCAGCAGGGAGGTTGCAGGAACATACTGAGGGACAGTGAGCCATCTGGGTCTCAGTCAAGCACAAAGAGAATGAAATGGACACTAGGCTCCATTGTTTATGTGAGGGGAAAAATGCTCACAAGTTCCCTCCAGCTTACTTACTATTCTGTGTGCAGCCTTTTTCCATCAAAAAAAAATTAAATACACAGGTTCCAGAATCTCTGTGAGAATGGGAGCTCTATGCTCACACTCTTCTTTGCTAATAGGCAATATCCATGACGTCCTCACGTTCAGTCATTTTCTTCATCCACATCGATTCTTAAGTATCTTAGTCTCTTCTGTTGCCATAACAAAATATTTGAGGCTAGGTAATGTTTAACAAAAGAAGGTTGGAGTAGTTCACAATTCCCAAGTGGAGGCCACAGCACCAGCCTCTGCTCTCATGAGAGCTCTTTCATTGTATGGTGGTGGGGCACAGGCCATCATGGTAGTACAGTGTACTAGGAAAGAAAAGAACACATGCTAAGGACAGATGTCAGAGAGATCAGCGGTCAGGCTTGGCCTTTTTTACTATGCCCTGGGCTCCAAGGAACTGTGTAGGGTTAATTCCAGATGAGGGCAGTGTCACCAGTGACCCATTACCCACTAGGCTCAGCCTTTTAACCATCCCCCTCCACTGCTCTGAGGACTCAGTCCCCAACACACAACGCTGCTGGGGACAAGATGGCAGAAGTGAGGGCCTGAAATAAAGCCTTCAACTCTTTCCAAGGTAGCCCTATAAATGAGTGTAAGTAGCCCCTGAGATCCTCCTACCGGATCTTCTATAATACCCAAGTAGACCCAGGTATCTCTATGTATCGGCTAGTGTCTGGGATGTCCATAGTGGCCCTCAATCTTGGCCTTGGGTCAAAGATGGTAACAGGCTTCTTTGGGGAACTGAGGCTACTGTGACACTTCAGCCCCAGCTGTAGTCTGCCATGAATTGTAATGCAATCCAGCACCTTCCACAGACCCTCCTTGGTTTCTGAGGAGCCCAGAATCCTCATCTGACTGTGACAGCGGATGAGGTATTTCAGTGAGGGTATATAGCACACAGGTCACAGCAGCTCTGGAATGCTGGCTGTCTAGCCATGAGCCAGGGTGCCAGGGGCATTGTGAGATAAGATTCAGGTGCTGCTTGCCGTGGGGAGCAATCCAATCCATCATGTCAAGTTCAAAGAGTAAACTGAATTCATACTTTGGGACTAAGTATATTTATAAAAACAAGCAAATGAGTGATGAGGCTGGTGTCAGTCCTTTGAGGGCACCTGTTAAAACGAAAAATATGGTTTGAAGAGAGGGAGGGAGGGAGGAATAGACAGTAAGCCCATCCTGTGTGCCGCTTTGACCGTGGGAACATGTTATCCAGCATGACAACGCTGACAGCTATGTGACATCAAGTGACCCTCACGGAGACAGTGAACACTAATGGCAGCCAGGCTACAATCACAGTTTACACGCCTTGCTAAAGGTCCCCCTGTACCATAAAAGACATTTAGAAAACAGAAACCAGAGGAGAGGGAGGTCTACATGCCTAGCTCAATTTTACTGTAAATCTAGAAAGGCTCTTTTTTTAAAAGTCTATTAAAAACAGACCTTGGATGCTTCTGTTTTCTCACTTCTTCCTTTCTAGTCAAAGAGGATATGCTGGTGTTGAGAGCTGCAAATATTTAGAATTGGGAAAGAAAGGGTCAGGTGGCCCAGTTCTAAGCCGATTCTGTGAAGGAGACAAGAAAATCTGAGATTGTATTCACCTCATTTGGTTGCACTCCATCATTTGGGAAGGCATAAACTAGGGGTATCATCATCATCATCATCATCATCATCATCATCATCATCAGCATCATCATCATCATCATCATTGTCATCATCATCATCATCATCATCAACAACAACAACAACAACAACAGTAATAGCCCTTGACAAGAGGCACCAATGCAAATTTTAATGACTCGCTTCATAGAATGAGGTTTTTAGTAAACAGTATGGGTGAGAGGACCAGTGATGTCTATAGTACCAGTGAATGGGACACCAAAGGATCTTGAAACTGGTTCTGGTAATGATGTCCTTTTGGCCAGACCCCAGGAAGAGGAGCTTTATGTCTCAAACACTGATGGGTCCCCAACTGGTTCCCCGAGAGGCTTGTCTCAGCATAGCTGACAGGCTGCCTGCATTTGATGTGGGGTGCAACTGTACAAATCTCAGGTCCTACTTGAAAGGTCCTAGGTTGGAATAGGAGCCCAGAAGCCTGCATTCTAAGCAACAGCACAATCACTGTTTTGCACATGCCTGAGGATCCCTGGAGTATTGTTTCCAGCTGCTCAGTGCAGAAGAGAATTTGCAAAAGAGGCATGAGCTTCAGCTGCTGCATGGCTATTACAAGCAGTTGGGGCATGCAAGGTGGTTTCACAGTCTGAACCTGCGTCATTTAACAGGAAGGTGGGAAGGTGCCAGTGCCTTCTTTATGACCCCAGGAAACATACAAAATCACGGTGTGCATTAACATCTGGCCAGATTCATTAGAGGAACTGAGGGAAAAACACTCAGGGCTGGGCCAAATTCCACCAATCAAGTGCAAAAGGGAGTACAGTCTGTCTGCACACCTCCCCCAGGAGACACCTTCATCTGCAAACCTGACTTTGTCTCTAATGCTCCAAATCAGGTTAGCTGAACTGTACACATGCTCAAGCCTGAGAAGTTTTAGGACTCAATCCCTTTGATAATTTTTCATAAAAGAGTAACATGAGCACTGAAACAAACTAAAAAAGGGGGTCACTGGTAAGGGGACATAGCAGGAGCTAATTATGCATAGCCTAGTTCAGGTAAGATTGGGTGTGGGAAAGCCTATAAGACATTTTTTCTCTTTCTTTGTTTCTTTCTTTTTTCCTTCCTTCCTTTCTATCTCTCTTTCTTCCTTTCTTTCTTTCCTCATTCACTTACATCTCAATATCAGCCCCTCTCCTCTCAGTACCTCCTCACACAGATTCCCTCTATTCTTCCTCCAATCCTCCTCTGAGAAGCTGGAGCCCCTATGGGTATCAGCACCCTGGCACATCAAGTCCCACTTATAGGACTAGGCGCATCCTCTCCCACTGAGGGTAGACAAGGTTGTCCAGTTAGGGGAACAGGATCCACAGGCAGGCAACAGATTCAGGGACAGCTTCTACTAAGTTGTTGGGGGACCTGCATGAAGACCCAGCTTGTGCTGCTACACATGTGCAGGGGCCTAGGTCCAACCCATGCTTGCTCTTGGTTGGCGATTCAGTCTCAAAGAGCCCCCAAAGGTCCAGGTTAGTTGATTCTGTTGGTCTTCCTGTGAAGTTAGGATATTTTCTTAATTAGTGATTGATGGGGGAGGGCCCAGCCTATTGTGGGCAGGAACACACTTGGGCTGGTAGCCCTGGGTTCTACAAGAAAGCAGACTAAACAACCCATGGAAAGTAAGCCATTAAGCAGCACTCTTCTGTGGCCTTAGCATCTGCTCCTGCCTCAAAGTTCTTACCCTGTTTGAGTTCCTGCCCTGACTTCCTTCAATGAAAAACAGTGATGTAGAAATGTAAGCCAAATAAACTCTTTCATCCTCAACTTGCTTTTTGGTCGTGATGCTTCATCACAGCAATAGAAACCCTAACTAACTTAGTAGTGTGTGAGTTTGTTTACTTAAACAAACAAGGTAGTAATAGCTGGTCCACTTGGGAAGGTGATATCTCAGATGACATGAAGAGCCAGCTCTCAGAAGATCTAGGGTAGAGATGCCAGTGGGTGCAAAGGCCGTGGAAAAGTCTGACAAGAGCTTGCTTGCAAATGCAAGGACGGGGGACTGTGTTTCAAGCAGTAAGTAGGAAGCTTTAAATGGGAACATAGTACCCAGATTCTGCTAACTCTTTACCAGAGGGGGTTCACAAGTGTAGCTTTATTCTTGTCATCATAAGCTATGAAATACAGTGTATATAATATTGATAATATAGAATACTATAAATCACCCAACCCCACCCCTGCCATCTGCAGAGGAAATCATCTGTAAGGAGAGGCAGGGTAGACTCACAGAGGGATGCCGGAGAACTGCTGAGGAGGTGCACATGGATGTCAGTAATGATGGACAGACGGACGCCAGCAGAGCTGTAAGGTGACAGATGGACACCAGCAGATCTGTAAGGTGCTCTGGAGAGAAAGTGACAGAACTTGCTAGGAGCAGATTCTGGAGAAACAGTGAAAACCAAGAGCCACAGAGCCACTGAAGTGTCTGCTGAGCTGAGGAAGACTGAAGAAGGAAACCAGCCATGTTTTTGGTCAGATTAAGTCTGGGATGTCTCAGATGAGGATACTGTTGTGGGGCATTCACCAGACAATACTGCTCAGACATGGGCTAAGTCAACAGAAAATCTTTATTAGCGGGCTGGGCAGTGGTGGTGCATACCTTTAATCTCAGCACCTGGGAGGAAGGTGAATTGCTGAATTTGAGGCCAGACTGGTCTACAGAGTGAGTTCCAGGACAGCCAGGGCTACACAGAAAAATCCTGTCTCAAAAAAAAAAAACAAAAAACAAAAAACAAAACAAAAAAAAACAAACAAAAAAAGAAACAAAGAAAGAAAAGAAAAGAAAAGAAAAGAAAAAGAAAAGCTTTTATTAACTGCCAGCAACTACATTGGGAGTTTGAGATCCTAGTGCTGAACCGAGCCTTTCTCAGGGTGAACCTTTAGCACAAAAACCATGTTCTGGTTTAACATTCTTCAGTAAACAAGAACAATTAGACAGAAGCAAACTACAAAAGCCAAAAGGCAGGGTTAGTACTTTTAGAAACCTTCCAAGAACTATTGACTTGAATGGATTAGGTCTTTGTTTTCATTTTAGCAGATGGTGCTATGTTCTGAGTTTTACAGGTGGGATGGTACTTCCATCATGGAGTCATAAGAAATAAATAATTTCTTATTTGAGCCTTAACACATACCTGACATTCCCATTTCTGATCAAGTGACTAAGTCCAGGGTGTAAAGGTAACAGATTTACTTTCTTACAAAGAGTAAATTATTTCCTTTAAAAAAGTATTTCCCAGGGCCAGCAACCTGGCTCAGTGCATAAAGGAGCTTGCCACCAAGGCTGACAACCTGAATTTGATCCCCAGGACCCACAAGGTAGTCAAGAACCAACGCTTGTGATTTGTCCTCCCATCTCCACGTGCACATCGCGGCACATAAATACACACAAGATAAATGTAATAACCTTTTCAAGTAACTGTAGATTATGTTAAGCTGTAGATTATGTTAACTATGTTATGGATCTTTTAAAAACACATTTATTTAGTGTGCATGTATACATGTGCATAAATGTATGTGTGTGTGTGTGTGTGTGTGTGTGTGTGTGTGTGTGTGTGTCTTTCCTTCCACTATGTGGATTGAACTTAGGTCATCAGGCTTGGCAGAAAGTATCTTACCTGGCAAGCATCACGCCAGCTGCAGACTGGATTGTTTTAAGTGGGTTTGTCTATACAATAAAAGACATGCACATGCTATGTGTCCTATTTACACATGGAACAATGTGCTCTCTGTGGGACAATTCCTCAGACCTGCTTACTTTAACAAGTTTCACTGAGGATCATATCTCACATCACAGTTATTTGAGGTAGATAACCCAGTGGCTCTCAGGACACTCACAGATTTATGCCACTGGCAATCAATTCTGGGATATTTCTATCACTCCACAAGTCAACCCCATGCCCTTGTCAGTCCCTCTCCATCACCCCGTCTCCTCAGCCTCAGAGAATCGTGAATCTCCTCCATTCTCTATACCTGCTCATCCAGATGGAAGTATACACTGGTTAGCTTTTTGCCACTGGTTTCTTTCACTTATCAGAATATTTCCAAGACATGGTGTATTGTGGTCAGTGTCAATACAGCCTGTCTTTTAATGGCTGAGAATGATATTCCTGTGTCATATGACACAGGAATCTTCATAAATGGACCTGCTGTATTTTGTTCAGTTACTCTGCAGGTGACAGACATTTTGATTGTTTTATGTTTAGGTGATACCAGACATAAGAAACCTTAAGTAGACTTGACTTCTTGCCTGGCTTCTGTAGGAAGACGCACATCAGCTGACAGGCTAACACCTGTGCTGGAGCATGTGCTGTCAGGAGCCTGCTCTCCCTTTAACCCACCTACAGCAGTGCAGATTCGAACGGGATTGGATTAAAACGTGCTGAACTGTATGTGAACCTGGTTCTTCTCAGCTTTGCTCCTGGCTGATTTGGCATTAAAATTCACCCCAAGGAAGTGACAGTCAGACCCTACAAATCACAATCTAGCTTCTGTTGGATCCATTTTATCAGAGAGGGCAGGGCATGGAAGAAAGGAAGGAAGGAAGGAAGGACTTGGTGGTATCAATTGTGTGACTCTAAGTTTTATAAATTGACCTTTGTTATAAGATCAGATAGTAGCATTAAGAGATTGATATTCAGCCCATGTTATGCTGCATCTTGGAGCTGTCCTAAAGCCAGGTGCAAGAGGCAAGCCCTGCCAAGGCAGAGTTGAAAGCAATTTCCCCAGGGCTCCACCTGGTGAACCCTGTTTTTTGGGCTCCCCAGGGAGCCTCTGGCTGTTTGGGAGCCTGTCCAGCTGTGAAGATCAATAGGACATAGATGCTGTGTTTGGCTCTGGGCATGCTCAGATGCATGCTCTGGGCAGGGACAGACAAGAAGGGCAGTGCAAACCCTGCTCCCTGGAAGGAAACAGATGTGGTTGTGTTCTCTTCAGGGTGGACTCTTGAATAGCAACATTCTCAACTTCAAAGCAGGAAACATCCATCATTAATATTTGGCTGGGCCTGGCCACCATGGATGAGTGGGTCTGGCCATACACCTGGGGAGAGGGTCACCTCTATGCTCTCTTGTTTTCTGCAGCTTCAGGGAGTGTCTCTGTAGAGGAAGCAGGGCAGGACAGGCAGACCCTGCAATGTTTAGAATCATCTGTTCTAGAGAGCTGTGGGAAGGCCTGATGCCAAGGACAGCATTGTCCTACAAAGGGTGCTGGTGGTCCAGAAGCCTCAACCACAGAGATGGAGACCAAAAAGACGGTGTTGAGCAAGGCCATTTGTTCAGTTAGCAGAGCACCTTGCACTGGGCACCAGCTAGGCAAAGGCAAACCAGGGACCCTCAAAGTGTGGCCTTGGGGGAAACAGCCTCAGGCACTCGAACTCTGTGTGAAGGGACTGACCCTTGTTTTCAAAGAACAAGAAACGTCCATGAAGGCAACATTATAGGCCCTGAGAAGTGACTGGGAATTAGGAGCAGCGGTGGGTGGTGGGGGAACAGATGGAAGTGGCCCATGGCTGGATCATGTGATGGCTTAGCATGGTTTGTGTGTTCAAGGATCAATGAACATGCGAGTGTGTAAATATGTGTGTGAGAGATAATGAGTGTGTAAACTGTGGGTTCTGTATGAGTGTGTGTATGTGCATGTGTGAGTGGAGTGAGCATTGTGAGTTTGCATGAATGGGTGTATGTACAAACATGGGTAAGTGAGCATATGCACACATGAATGCAGGTGTGTAATGAAGGGCATGCGAATTCAGGAAAATGTGCAAGTATGTGAAAGGTGTATATGGGCATGGATGAATATACAAACATGGGAGTGTGAACACCATGTATGTGCAAACACCTGAGAGTGAGCATGTGTGTTTGTGGGTCTCATGTGTGAACATGTGTTCGGGCCTCCAAGCATATGTGAGTTTGTGCATGTGTGACTTTGGGTATCCTAGCCCATGTGCATGTGAGCATGTGAGTTGTGCGAGCATCTTTAGTGATGTATTTGTGAAGCAAGCATTTTCTGCAAGCCATGGACTTAAAAGTCCTGTGGCCATGTCAACTATTTGCACCACCACTAATCTTGTGATTAAAATTATTGTTAGCTGTCAGCCCAGGTCCATCTTGGTGAATGGTAAGGAGACCTGCATCAGAGGATGCATCTTTAGATGGAAACAAGCCTTCATTGTGTGTAGATGCCCAAATTCCAAATTTGCAGGTGGATTTTCCAACATGGTCCCCATCAAAATCCCTATGGGGTGCTTCTGTGTTAGATTCTAGATTTAAGTTCTACCAGAAGCCATGCATGTAAGAATGGTGAAGCCGGGGTTGTAAGGACAGACTAGGATTCTGTGCTACAGAACTGTGATCATAACGCAGCAGAGGTTCTGAGGAACAACTACACCAGGGAACCAGACTTCTCAGGTTAATGGCTGTACCTGCAGACCAGATGTTCAGAGCAAACAGGTACATGTGGTAACTTGGTCATAAGTGAGTTTGGCAGCCAGGAGGCCTATGTTTCTTCTTGAGTTGTCCAGTAGTGATTTATTCTCAGCATACCCAGCAAATCCACTGTGAGTTCACTCACAGACAGAGTGGCCCTGCACACTGAGGAATGTTAGGGTCTTCCATGTCCCCTTCCACCTTTCTGTCTAGTTAAAGTATCAAAGAGTCTTGTGTGTACCTGGGAGTTATGTTAGCTGATTCCCCCTTTAAGTCCATGGCTTGCAGAAAATGAGTGTCCCTGCCCCAGTAGCTATGGGCTGCAGAGGGGCTGGCTCATTTCTCTGACAAGAGAAAAAAGACCCCTCAATTTATGGTTAAAAGCAAGAGAGATTGTTGTGGATACACAGGCAGGGTTTGAA
This sequence comes from Rhabdomys pumilio, assembly GCA_030674055.1. Lineage (NCBI taxonomy): Eukaryota > Metazoa > Chordata > Mammalia > Rodentia > Muridae > Rhabdomys > Rhabdomys pumilio. Next base: position 201,180,683 of record JANHMN010000001.1, on the reverse strand, counting down.
GAAGCAAACTGATAAAGTGCCTCTAATGTGTACTCATGATTGTCTGCCCACTCCATTCTTGGAGGAGGGTGGGATGAAAGTCCAGCTGGAAATAGAAGTTGGTCTCTACTAACCATTTTGGTTACTTTAAGGAGTTTTCCTGGGCACTGTGGAAATGGCTTTGCTGGCTAAAGTGCCTGATGCATAGGCATGAGTCTCCAGCACTCATGTGCTAAGCATGCTGGCATCTGTAATCCCAGGGGTTAGAGCAATGGTGGTGGAGAAGGGCAGATCCCTGTGGCTCATGGGCCAGCTACCTTAGCTGTTAGTGAGCTCTGTGTTCAGGGTGCCTCTGCATGCAAGCTTGCACCCACATTTTCTTATTGGGGGTGGGGGGAGTTTTGTTGCTTTTGAAACAAGGTCTTGCCTCATAGCTTAGACTGGTCCCAAATCCTCTATCCTCCTGTGTATGCCTCCCAAGTACTGGGAACTTGTTCTACCAAGATGTCTCCAATCATTACTTTAACACCAACTAACTCTAGTATTTACTAAAAAACATAACCAGAAGTTTAACCTGGGGGTGGGCAGACCTTTCTAGTACTTGGTTTTACCCTGAAAAAGTTTCCTATATGGAAATATTTGAGAATAAGATTTTATATGCATCTAAGAAATGGACAACACATATAAGTTATAGAAAAACATTTAATTGATTGTGATTATATAAGTAATGACATGTGCAGACCAGATATTTTCTTGAAAAAAAGACTCATCAATAAAGTCATCAGATCTCATACAATCCTGTCACCAGTAGTTACCAAAAACCATAGAACATTCTGGCACATGCATATATATGGTGTGAAAGGGAATTTTATTCTAGTCTTTTCTCGAAGTCTGTAGATATATGCTTTCTGTGTAACTGCCCTATGGCATGCTGGATTCCAAGGGTTTTTCTCTTTGATTATATGTATTTGAATCTTAGCAAACAAGACTTAGAAGTCTTGACTCTCAGGGATGTGGGAATTTTCCTCAGAAAATTCTGTTTCCTGAGGTTTGTGTTTTCTTTTTGCCTTTAATTTAAATGTTTTATTATTTTGTTTTATGTGTATGAGATATTTTGCCTGAATGTATGTCTGTGCACCACATGTTTGCATGCTGCCTGAGGAGGCCAGAAGATGTTGGGTCTCTTGTAACTGGAATTATAGGTGGTTGTAAGCCACCATGTGGGTTCTGGGAGTCAAACCCAGACCCTCTGGAAGAGCAGCCAGTGTTCTTAACCACTTAGCCATCTCTCCATCTCTGGCATGTTTTTTTCTTAAAATTGAAAATGGATTTTATTCATATAATATATTCTGATCACATTTTCCACTCTCGTCTCCTCCCAGAACCTCCCTGTGTATCTAAGTCCACATCTTCCTTCTCTCTCCAGTTAGAAAACAAACAGGCAAATAAAGGAACAAACCAGAATGAAACAAAACTGGCCGAGAAGAGAAAGCATGAGAAACACACATACAAACAGAGACACATGAACACACACAAAAAATACATAAAATCGCAAAATCAAAAGTCATATTATATGACAAAGCATTATGAGACAAAAATAAATGTTCCAAAATACCATTGAGTTCATCTACTGCTGGGCATAGAACCTGACCCTGGTGTGGTTTTATATCTAGTGAGACTCCTCTGGAGAACATTAATCTTTCCTATGAAGAGGTTGTCAGTTGGAGATAGCATCTTGGTTAGGGATGGGAGATAATATTCACTTGCCCCTCTTGGTGCTGGGACCCTATCTATCTTGAACGTGTGTTGACTGTGTGTGCTGCTGCCATCTCTGTGAGTCCTGCTGTATCTGGAAGACAGTGTCTACTTGGTGTCCTCCATCCCCTCTGGCTCTTACAATCTTTCTACCTCCTCTTCCACCATGTTCCCTGAGCCCCGAGGGGTGGAGCTTTATGAGGATTTAGTAATTCTTCCAGTGGCCACATCCCTGTTTTGAAGTCATCTTGTGGCATAATTATTTTTTCTTCCTAGCGAAGGAATGAAACATTTACAGTCCCTGTTGCAGCAGCATTTTATAAGTTTATTTTATAAACTTCCCTTTAATCTCTCACAAGAATGGTCATTTTCTTTCTTTGCTTATGAGGAGGCCAATGATGAAGAGTCAAACCAAGACTGAAATTCTGCCCATGCCTGCAACTTTTCTCCTCTGTGACCACCACACAGCTCTGATGGGGATGTTGTCATGTACTGTTTGCACGTAAGGCTTTAGTTCTAGATGATGCCTCACCCTCCATCCACCTACCCACAGGCCAGCATTGAAGTGTTCTCAGGTAGAGTGATGGTCCATCCTTTGGTTTGCTGAGGGCTGTAGTACAATGTAACCAGGGAAACAGAAGCCAATGCAGGATGCCCACAGGGATTGCTCCAGGCAGTGCAACAGAGCTGAGTAGAAAGAGAAAGGAGGTGTCAGGTTTAGTCAGCTAGGGTTCTTAAGAGAAAATAACTTTCAGTGGAGTGACAGTCATAAGAAGAAGACAGGGGATAAATTAGACCTTCCATGGGAGTTTAACCTCAAAGATGTTTGTCGGCGGCAGTGAGTCCATCACCACAATGAGACCTAAACCAAGCTTGGCTCCTTACCGAGTAGGCCAGTGGCACCGGTTTGTGTATTACTACTGTATTATTCTTTTTCTTATTATTTCAGACCATGTTTTTATTCATTAAAAAACTCCACAATCCATGCATAGTGGCACATGTCTGTGATCTCAGCACTTGGGAGGCAAGAAGATCAGAGGTTCAAGGACATTCTTAGTCACAAAACAAGTTCCAGGCCAACCCAGGCTACATAAGGCACTGCCTCAGAATAGAGAGGGGAAGAAAAGAAACACTGTGGGCAGAGGCAGCTTTTGATGTCTCCTGTTGACCTCTTGCACTGGCAGCCTCCTGGAGTGACTGATTAGACCGTCCAGAATGTTCATGCAGGAACATACTCAGCTAAGGATGCCTTCTAGACACGGGTCTCCACTAAACGTATGTGATGAGTCTCAGTCATATACAACAGCCCACAGTTTCCGTGGGTCACTTCTGTTGTCTGTCCTGACTTCAGGCTGGAGTTCCAAGGACGTGTTCTGCTACAAGAAGACTTGAGTCTTCTTGGCTTAATTAAACTCACCCAAATGAGAAGAATGGGGGACAGGGCAGAGGCTGGGCTTGGTAGGAGCATATGAACATGCTGAGTAAGCCATAGGTCCTTTTATGGGGAAGGAAAACACCAACGAGTTAAGTGACCTAAATTATACACCTGGATCATCAAACAGCCCAAGGCGGGTCATTCTTCCTGGGTGGACTCCATGCCTCTCTCCAAAGTGAAGAAATAATACTGTACTAAGCAGCTGCCTCCTCTTGTTTCCCATGGTTGCCAGGTGAACTTCCGGGGAGTTTCCTCCATCTTAAACACTGCTCTTGTCCCAGTAGACTTGATTCTTTACTTCATAAGTTACAAGGCTACACATAAAACTCTTTCTGATATGAACCCAGAAATTATATCCAGCTACTGAGATAATTCTAAAATTCAGTTTCTGCCCATCCGAATACTCTTCCTGGTTATAGATGTGTAAAGAGGACTCTGGTGTCCAGGCTGTAGTCTCCTAGCCCTGGGGTGAGTACCCAGTGACACAGGCTCATTTTCCTTGGACAATCTTTTCATAGCCGATCACAACCTGACAGTTTCCTTCATGAGCCACCACCATCCAACCGGAGCTGTCATTTAAGGGGAAACCAACTGGCCACTGCTTATGTTCCACAGAAAAGGAGCCTGGAATGTTTGGACAGAAAAGCCAGGATCTTGTCACTGGAAAATGGCTTAGCCTTCTGTTTTCAGCTTCAAGTTCATAGTCTTTTAATACCTTTAAAACTGATGAGACCTAGCTCTGCTGAAGAGTGCACTGGGCCGATGCACTGTTACTGAGTATCCGGTGTGTGCCAAGGTCAGCGCCCATACAAATGCCTGGTCTTCTTCACTTAGCTGCAGAGGACACATTAATCATAGGCCCCTTTCACTCAGCATGAGTGACAGCAAGCTCTAAATCTGTTTATGTATCCACCCATCCCTCTGCATGTACACATATAAGTGTGTCATCACTTGGTGCAAAGATTTTATGAATAGTATTCCCAAGAAGAAACTCACAAAGGAGACGGATATGTGAGCTACATGGGCAGTCAGTTCTCTGGTGCACTTTTCATGGTGACTCTAGTCTTTCCTGGATATTCCTGCCCATAGAATACAGCACTATACGTTTGCAGTGGCATAGTACAATGGGAGCAAATCAAGTGTATGGATCCAGGTCTTATGTAAAGCTTTAAGAAGGGATGGGATCTAATATTCATGGCTCTTGACTAAGTTTAAACTATTAATCAGAAACCGTAAGACATCAGTTGCAGGTCTCTACCGCGCCTCCCCCTTTGGGTGTAGGGTAGGGAAAACAGCATTGAACTGGTGTGGGAGGAGCTGGGACCCAGCTCGGTTCTCCCTGCAGGCAGCTTGTGACTTGGGATGAGTCACCTGATCTGTGCTGAGCTGTCTCTTCATTTATAAACCAGTGATGCCTTTGCCCTGCCTACCTGCAAGGCTGTTATTAGGATTAATAGTAATGCTCCTGAGATTAGTATTTGCAACACTCCTGTACCTGCCCTGTGCTATAATTACCCCCATTAAAGATGAGACAGCCATGGCTCAGGAGAGTGAAGTAAGCTGCTGATGGACACTCGGCTACAAAGTACTGGGTGTGGGATGTGAACCATCTAGGCCAGAGCAGGGCAAGATCCTTAGCTTCTTCTCCCAGGGGGTGGCTACTCTGGGACCTATCTGATTAAAACCCTGTCTAAAGATCATGGGTGCAGAGGGACACCAACAGTGGTGGCTAGCTCTTCAGGTACTTTTGGGAGCTCAGAAATATTTGAGTCACTCTTAGTAAGTATTGTGTGGGTATGTTTCTCTCTCTCTCTCTCTCTCTCTCTCTCTCTCTCTCTCTCTCTCTCTGTGTGTGTGTGTGTGTGTGTGTGTTGTGGGGTTATATGCTTATATGTGGGCTCACATGCAGAGCAGAAGTCGATTTGGGGTATTTTCTGCTATTGCTTCCCACCTTGTTTTCTGAGACAGGCTCTCTCACTGAACTGGAAGCTCACTGCTCAGCTAGACTGGCTTGTCAGAAAGCCCCTGGAGTGTGTCTGCCTCCACTGCCCACCCCACCCTGCCTCCCACCTTCCCCAGTGCTGGCATCGAGGGCACATTCTGCTTCACTTGGAGTGTTTAGATCCAAACTTAGGTCCTCACGCTTGTTCAGCCAACACTCCACCTAATGAGGATTTTTATGTATAAGAAGTAAGAGAGGATGTTTTTAGTAAGATAACAGAGGTGGTCATTTGTCCTCGAAGTCAGCTCTGCTTCTCTATGCCCACTTGTCCAAAGTCTGTGTATTTGTAAACAGCTGTCTTCATATCACACATTGTCACACATACTGGACATTTAGTCACAAACATATATTACAATAATCCTTATTCTCTCTCTCTCTCTCTCTCTCTCTCTCTCTCTCTCTGTGTGTGTGTGTGTGTATGTGTGTGTGTGTGTGAGAGAGAGAGAGAGAGAGAGAGAGAGAAAGAGAGAGAGAGCATGCTACAGGAGCTTATTGTACACATGCATGTACATGATGCATGCTAATAAAATGTTCATCAAAAGACCTATGGAGAGGGCTAAGGACGTGGCTGACTTGAGAGATTGGTGCCTGCAGGCGTGAAGTCCTGGGTTTGAGCTCCAGCCCTGCATAAGCCTGGTGTGGTAGTATACAACTAAAAACTGAAGGTAGAGGCAGAAAGGAGGTCATCCTCAGCTATACAATGGATTCAAGGCCAGCCCGAGCTGTATAGAACCATGTCTCACAAATAAAATAAAAATGAAAAACAAAAGACTCAAAGAAGAAAGCAAAGGCACACACACCAACGAGTCAAGCAGCCCCCTGGGTTTATGCCTGGCAGCCCTGAGTACTGTCAGGCATGCTGGTGCGCGCGTGCATGTGTGTGTGGATACTTGAACTGACTTTTCAATTCTGTTATATATACAAGTTTGAATAGTCTTTCTCTACAATGCTATGGACAAGAAGCATTTTCTTATTTCAGAGTTTTTTAGACTGTGGAATATTTTCATATGTGTAAAGAGATAGATAGATGCCTTGGTGACAGGACTGAAGTCTAAACATGAAATTCATTGTGTTTCCAATCCACCTCAGACATAGCCTGAGGGTAATTCTAGACTGTATTTTTAGTGGGCTTTCATTTTCACTGTGATCTGTCAAATGAAGCAAGAACAGGAATTTTCTGCCTAAGGTGTCTGTCAGCACTCAAAGAAACGCTGGAAGCCAGGCATAGTGACACAGGCATGTGTGTAATCTCAGCACTAGAGAGGCCAAGGCAGAACATTAAAAGTGTGAGGTCCACAGGGGCTGGGCCGCATAGTAAGACTCTGCTTTGAAGTAAAAGTAAAGAGGGGGAGGGGAGAGAGAGGAAAATATTTTCTTTAGTGATGTAGCCACCTGCTCAGCAGGATCTGCTGTAGTGGGCACACCTCTATGTGAGTGCCTGCTCTGCCACTCATGGACACATATGTAGCTAGGAAGTGGGAAGGATGAAGAGAGGAAGGGAGGAGGGATGAGGGAAGAGGGAAGGGGGAGTTTTGGATTTTAGAAATTTTATGTAACAGTTGTCTGACCTGCTACTGGGTCAGGACCCAAACTGCCAAGACAATGAGGCAGTATTTTTCATAGGGCAGTATCATAGCCCCTGCATCCCAGGGGCAATCCTCCCCATGAGGCTCCTCTCCACTACTGCCCAGCCCAGCCCCTTGCAAGCTCCCAGCTGTGTTAGGTTCCACCCTGTCCTCTGCCCTCTGATAGATGGTTTTCCCAAAACAGAAATCTACCCTGTTCACGCCCCTCTTAAAGCCTCTGCCTGACCTCCAAGCCCATCACCAGAGGGAGGAAGTCTAGGCTGAGAAGATGGTGAAGAGGCCCTGTGTGCCTTCCAGGCCTCCTGCACTTTCTGCTACTATATCTGCCTTCTCTCTGCACATGGGGCTCCCAACTGCCACATCACAAGTGTCCCTATCTGCCTAGACTTCCTCTCTAAAACTATGAACAGTGACCAAAACATGCAGTTCTTGATACAGAGGTGACCTAATTTCCCTGAGGGCAAGAGCAAAGGGAATTCAATGAAATCAACATTCAGATGATTTCAGATGAGGTGAGGGTTTTAAATAGGCATTTATTTATCTATTTTTATATGTATGAGTGTTTTGCCTGCATGTGTGTCTGGGTACCACATGCAAGCCTGGTGCCCATAGAGGCTAGAAGAGTGTGTTGGGTCCCTAGAACTGGAGTTACAAATGGTCGTGAGCAGTCCTTTGGGTGCTGGGAATCAAACTTAGATTCTCTGGGAAAGTAGTCAATGCTTTTAATCACTGAGCCATCTCTCTAGTCCCTGAGGTAAAGTTTTTTTTCTTCTTTTTAAAGAGCTATGTATACTATGTGGTGTGAAGTAGTAAGAATAATACCAAACAGGTTTAATCTAAAATTTGGCTAAAACAACAAGCTGTGATTCAGTACAAAGGGAGTAAAGGGGTGGATCTTCCACATCCTTCTCCAGGGCCCAGCGCTGTAAAAAATTAGAACTTGAGGATATCATATCGAGTGAAGTAACATTGTGTGTTCTCTTCCATCGGAGGTTTCTAGATCCGAATCTTTAGATGTGAGTACATATCCTGTAGTAACTACAGACACCAGGACAATAAAAACAGGGCCGCTGTTGAGATGGGGAATGGGGAGCAACAGAGAAGAACAGGATACAAGTGATCTGAGTGGGGAACTGGGAAGGGGGTGTCCTAGTTACGGTCACTGTTGCCGTGAGGAAAGGCCATGACCAAAAGCAACCTGGGGAGGAAAGGGTTTACTTGGCATGCACTTCCACATGGCCATTCTTCACTGAAGGAAGTCAGGACAGGAAGGAAACAGGGCAAGGAGCTTTGGAGTCGTTGGTATGGAGTATACCAGAGACTCCCAGAGCATATAGGATATTACTATTGCCCTCCAGGTGGAAGATGAATCCCTACTGCTGAAAGCACCTCAAACTTGCACTTCAGAAACGAGATGCTCCTGAGTGAGAACTAAACGTCTCCTCCCTGAAGGCTAGCTCAGTAACTGACTGGCTATTCAAATGGTCAGCTCTAAAAACATACATACAGGTAATATTATACAGACCAAACAGGTTATATCTATGCATTTAGGAATATACATCTATATCCAAAAAATATGTATATGCATATAACAACAATCAATAAAAAAAAAAAACATGAATTTGAAGAGACCGAGGAAGGGTATCTGGGAGGGATTGGAGGAGTAAAGGGAAATAATATAATTATGGTATAATCGTAAAAATAAGAGAAAAATTTTAAGTAAGACATTAGGCAGGGGATTGAATCACAAGGGCAAGGCTCTAGTGTGGACAATTCTATGCTCCTGAAAGGGACTGATGGAGAGTCATCACTCTTCCTGTTGGACCTTCCAGCCATGGAGACACAACATTCCTCTTTTCCGAGAAGATACAGCCCTCACCAGAAAACTGAGCCTAATGCTGTGGTGATGTGGGACTTCTCAGCTTCCAGAACTGTGAGAAATAAGTCTGGTTTTTTGTTTGTTTGTTTGTTTGTTTGTTTGGGGGGGATTGTTTGGTTAATTTTTTTAAGTACCTTCTCAAAGATTGTTGTAGGAACAGCACAAACCAGATTAAAAGGGTGAGGTAAAATGTAAAAGATAAAGTTTACCAGGAGTTGTTTCTAAATATATTTCATCTATATGTGTCTGGTACATAAAACACAAATATGACAACTGACTCTAAATAGTAACAGTTGTAGAAAATTTTCTAAGAACATTCCCCCTACATCTGTGCTGAGATAAACTTGCTGCAATTATGGCAATTGAAGACATTTACAATTTTCTTTAAAAACTTAAAACCAGACAGTAAAGAAAGAAATTCTATACCTAACGGCCGATGGTAGAAAGCTGATTGAGAATAAACATAAAGTAATTCTTGTGATCTTCTGGCTTGATTCTATTGTTTATATCACATTTTTAGGCTGAGAAGTATAAAGAGAACTTTAATAGAACTTGAAATTGGGTGTCAGTAAAACAATTTAAATAGAATTTGAAAATTTCAGAAGAAAACTAAAAGTTCAGGGATCAACTCAGCTGACAACACACGTTTTCTCAGAGGTAGGGAAACTGATGTAGTAGAGTTTCAAGTTCAAGGTCTCTCTCTCTCTCTCTCTCTCTCTCTCTCTCTCTCTCTCTCTCTCT
>JANHMN010000001.1:201130564-201166207 GCA_030674055.1 Rhabdomys pumilio | reverse complement strand
TTGCTTTGCTTTGCTTTGCTTTGCTTTGCTTTGCTTTGCTTTGCTTTGCTTTGCTTTGCTTTGCTTTGCTTTGCTTTGCTTTGCTTTGCTTTGCTTTGCTTTGCTTTGTGGTTCCTGGGAACACACAGCTTCAAGCCACCTAGAACTGCCCAGCAGGTAATAACATCTGGAGTCAGGACCAGAGGTCCTAAAGGATGAACTTTCCTTGTTTGGCTGGTTATTTTACTTTTTATTTTATTTATGTATATGAGTACACTGTAGCTGTCTTCAGACACACCAGAAGAGGGCATTAGATCCCATTACAGATGGTTGTGAGCCACCATGTGGTTGCTGGGAATTGAACTCAGGACCTCTGGAAGAGCAGTCAGTGCTCTTAACCACTGACCCATCTCTTCAGCCCCAAACTTCTTTTGTTTTAACACTAAAATCTTCTCAGGAAGAAGCCAGTACCTCCTCTCCACAGCATAAGATGTATGTGAAAACACACTGTCAAATATACTTATGCCTTTACCCCTCTGGGTATGCATTCTTATCTCAGATTAATTTACCCACCGTAGGAAGCCCCAAGAGCTTTGAAAGGCTCTGTGGGGTCATTTTATTCCTCACTATACTTTAACTTTGTGTGACTATTCTTGGTTTACATTCCAACATGATTCCCACCAAGAGGCAGATACACTACTCAGTCAGGATTTGGGTCCTTTATTTAAATTTAATGTGTATTGCTTATACTTTTTTTTACAATTGAGGAGTATCTATGTGTCTTTGATGTCCCTGGGTATTGAACCTAGAGCCCCACACATTCTAGGCCAGGGCTCTGCCACTGAGCTACTCCCCCAGTGCACCACATCTATGAGCCTTTAACATTCCTGACTTGCTGTCTTGTTGAGGACACAAACTCCTCCCTAGAAGAGTGTGAGCAACATAGACTAATCTAATTTCAAAAGTCCAGTTGTCAGCAACATAATCCCCCCCCCCAGAAAACCTGCTACTCTACACATAACCCATTGGTTCCTTTAATGATAAAGACAAAAGACATCAACAGCTCCAAGTTGGGACATGTTTCTACCCTCCAGAGAATGGAATCCCAAGAACTGCTTGACACTGCTTTGTGATTAATGTCAATTGAATACAAGAGTTTTATTCTAATGGCTTTCTCACTTAGTGAATTAATTGTTTAGAAAGTTTTCATGTGGCGGGTTGGAGGTGACAAAAGTACTGAAATCAGAACATCTGTTTGTGGAGTGCATCAGATCTAAGAATCCAAGTCCATTTTTGATTAAAATCTGCTTGGACTTTCAGCTCTTAGTATAGATATTACTTTCTGGAATTTCTTTCCAGAGCCCCCAAGACAATGTCAAACACACCTCCCTCTGGAGCTGTGGCAGCTCTCCAGCCCCATTGCCTGTGGAGCCAGTATATGTCGATCCTCAGTCACTCCATCCAGATAGTTATTCTTCATGGCTGAATGTTTGCTGCTGAATGTGAGAACTCCGGGAATTACTCTGGGCAGAGACAGCATCAGTGTGCTTGCTGAATAGATGCACTTTAAAAATGATATTCATTTAAAAAAGAAAAAGACAGAAAGAAACTTAGAAGAGCCAGGAAGCCGTCAGGTAGTCCATAAACGTACACAGTGAATAACCTCTGTGGGAGTCAGAACCAAGAGGAGGATCTCAAGAGGTGTCCAGAATCTGGGATGGGCCAGGATTCAAACCACCCAGAAGCTCCAGGTTATAACATCACATTCTTTAAATCAAGGGCTTTTATAAAGGCAGACTTAGGATTGAAAGGCAGGAGGACGCTTCTTACCAAACAGAAACCAGAGCATATCAGGTCTATGACATTGCTGATCACATGAGGATATCCCTCAGGTGTATCCTGAGTCAAACTCACTGCAGAGTTCTGCTGGAAATCCTATTCGGTTTCAGGTCAAAGTCTGGAAATGACTTTATCCAAGGCAGCCCTCCTGGGAGTAGGAAAGACCTGAGCCAAGAGACAGCAGTGGGCCAAGTCCTAAGATGGAGATACTTGAGACCAGGTTCATGTCATTGACATATCCTAGAACCAGCCTAGGAGAAACCAGGCATAGGGAGCTGCAGCCTTCTTAAACTGGGCTGCAGCTTTTGTTTCAATTAGATCACCAAGCAGAGTCCTGAGTACATACTGGGCAGATGGAAGGACAGATGTATATTAGTCTAGTTCTTGCTGCTGTAACAAAATGCCCCAGGCTAGAAAACTTATAAAGAATAGAGGTTCAAAAACCTATGATTCTGGAGACAGTGGAGCCCAAATGTGTGGTGTGGGCATCCAGTGATGGCCTCTCACCTGCCTCACAAGATGGCAGAGTCCTCTCAGTGAGACAGTGTAAACGTGCTAGTTCGATCTTGTCCGCTTCTTATAAAGCAATTAATGCCATTGTGGAGGCCCCACCCCTATGACCTCATCTAATCCTAATCCCCTCCCTTAAGATCCTCACCTCCAAATAACATCAACTAGAACTGGAGGATTTCATTTCCAGTGTGAGCATTTGAGAGATACCTTCAACCTCAACAGTGACATCGCTGCAGGGCTCGACACAGCAGAGGTCTCCACCACTCAGAGTCGTGCTATTATTGAGCTGTGCCTTTGTGTCCGACCCACAACTTCATAGTATATATGGAAAGTGAGCACCTGTACAGAGCAGTTCTCAGTTGCTCCAAAGTGGTAGGGGCGCTGTTATCCTGGGAACTAGCAGCAGCCTGGGGGACAGGTTGAGTGCTGTGTTGTGATAAACAGCAGAAGGACTGGGGACAGGAAACAGAGCCAATCAGTCCCCACATCCTCTGAAGGGGACTCACCCCATAGTCACAGGCCTCTCACATTTGGGGGAAATCACGATTCTTTGGGACTAACGGCACACAGCACCTTGCCCAGCTTCTTCAGCACTTCTTAAGGGCCTGCAGCGTTTTCTGTTATGATATTAGAAGTGCACTCACTTTGCTTTGGGGTAAAATGAAGACTCTTTGTTTACTTTGCTTTGATCGCCATTTTTGTAGGGAAGTGAGTACCAAGGAAAACACGAATGGATCCGGGACATTCCTGCTGAACTCAGCAATATCTTTAAAATAAATATAACACTAGAAACAGAAAATCCCCAGGATCACGCACCATGCCTGCCTCTCACAGGGGATGATTCGATATGCTGCCAAATCCTGGAGTGCACACTCCTCCTGAAAAAACAGGTCCAAGATACACAGCCAACTTCACTCCCAGCAAGCCTTCTTTCTTCTGACCTCTGATATGAGAAGCATTTAAAAAAGCAGCTTCACAGAAACAGATTTATATTCCAGATAGTCTGCCTGTTTAAATGATTTGGGGAATGTTACCTTATTAACCTTTTCAAACTACATAAGGTGTATGTGAGTGTAAATTTTGTTATTGTAAACACTTAAGGTGTTTGGTTCATTGAGCGGCACAGACTCCATTCACTGTCTTGCATCACCGTTGCGCACCTCCAAACTGTTGCCGACACCACACTGGAACTAAGCTACACTGAGTTCCACCCACAAAACACTGGCTATCATTCGTCTCTCTAAGCTGGCCTCTGCCAGGTGACTTGTACAAGAAGAATCATTTCCTGTTTGTCCTTTGGGGTGTGGATTTCACTAGCATGTTTTCTAAGGTTCATCTGTGTTGAAGCTTGTGCCTAATGTCTTCCTTATTATGCCCAGGTAATAGTCCATTGTGGAAAAACTGCAATGTCTGCATTTGACATTTTAGAAACCAATTATGTGTGAACAGTCCACACAAAGCAATTCTTTAGCAACTGGAGGTCTTACAATTTAATACAATAATGACACTAACTACCCCAAGTTAGTGCAAAACCCCATACATTAAAGAATGCAGTGTCAGAGACTATCTCCACATAGAAGCCCAGGACAAACTCAGGCTCAGACTAGCTCCATTTGTAAGGTTCTCAGGACAGCCCCTCCTCAGGCTCAGTACTTTGCTACAACAGCTAAGAAAACACGTTGTTGTGTCTGTTGGTTTATTATGAAGGATACAACTCAGAAACAATGAAATGGAGGAGATTTAATGAGAAGTACATGGGAAGAAGATTATGGCAAGTCCTCTGGAAGGATGCCCTTCTCCCTGAACTTCCGTGTGCCTCCCAACCTGGAAGCTCTCTGACCCATGCTCATGAGTTTTAAGGGCATGCCCACGAAGGTATGTTTGCTTCCATCATTGGCTTCTGGCGATTAGCTCTACCCACTCTTTTTTACCCACAGGAGGTATATGTGGTTCCAACCTGCAATGGCTTGGCTTGTTCCTTTACCAATCAGCCTCCATCTTGAACTCTTTGGGAGCCCCAGCTATTGCACCAGCTTGCAAAGTGCTATGTATTACTTGTAGACTAAAGTTTTCTTGTAGACTAAAGTCTGAATCTTATTTCAGAACAGACATACACACACACACACACACACACACACACACACACACACACACACATACACTTCATCTTTTGGTGATAACATAAACTATTTAACTATACATATCTGTTCTCAGCTCTTTTGGGTCTGTTTCTAGGAGTGGAAGTGCTGGGTTACAAGGCAAATCTACATTTAGCTTTTGAGGACTCTCCAAACTGCCATAGCTGATATACATTTTACATCCCTCTCAGCAATAGTTCTCCTTTTCTTTTTATCTTTATTCATCTTCTTTCTTTCCTGTTTTTTAAATGATCTATAGTCAGTGTAGTGGGCATGAGATGATACCTCAGTGTTGATTTTATTCACATTTCTCAAGACTGGGCTATTCTGCATATCTTCTTTAGGGCAACATCTACTCAGCCCATTGCTGTGCATTGCTTGGGTTGTTGGTCTTTCTGCTGTTGAGTTGTAGTGATTCTTGTCTCTCAAACCCATGATTCCCAGCGTTTTCCATTTGCAGCATTTCCAATCTGCAGCTCTTCACTCTGCAAATTGCTTATTATAGTCTAAATATGAAGTGAAGTCATGACGAATGCTGGGTCCCCAGGTAGTAGCACTAATGTGAGAAGTTATAGGGACATTGGCTGGAGAGGGGCATGAGATAAAAGAAAGTTAATCTCAGGGGCCATGCCTGAAGGTTAGCTAGACCTGGTCCCAGAATCTCCTTCCCTCCTTGCTTCTTGGCCACCATAGCTTTCTCCATGTACTCTCACCTCAGAGATGCTGTGGCTAACCCTGGGCTGAACACTGAAACCATGAGCAAGACCAGTGTTTTTCTTTTTCTTTTTAAATTGTCCTTTGGGTGTTTTGATCACAGGGGCACAGATGCACAGCATCTTGTATTGTCTTAGCATTTAAAGTCCTCATACGAGTGGTGCTTCATCTTCATTGTCAGCTTGACTAGATTTAGAGTTACCAGGAGACCAAGCTCTGGGTGTGTTCATGAGAGTGTTTGCAGAGAGGTGAGAAGGCAGGACCTATCCTGAGGTGAGTTGCTCTACTGTGGACTGGTATCTGAGACTGAGACAAAAAGAGAAAGGCAGATGAGCACCAACAGCCATCTCTCTCTGCTTCCAAGACTGTGAAAGGGATGTTCACGAAACTGCCTGGTGTTCCTGCCCTATCCTCTCCCCCCATGCTCAGCATCACTCTCTAACAAACCCTTCCTTCCGTAAGTGGTCTTTCATCTTTCCCCCCCATAGAAGCAAGGATAACTAATACAACCTATTGATAGGCTAAACTCTTCAGTACTAGCTGGTCTTCACAGAGTAACTGCCTCAGGGAGAAGTCACCGGTGAATTTCACAGACTCCTCGATGCATAAGAAGTCTTGGAAAAACAATGAAGATTTCTTATCAGCCTATCTGCTAGCCTCAAGGGGATTCTAGTTTTGTTCCTGCAACAAAACCCCTACTCAGATGATGCCTTTGTGCTGGAATGTAAGAGGCTTTCTAAACTTTTCTCCAGTGTTCTCAGTCTTCATTCTACCGGGTTCTTAAATTGGTCAGCTTTCTATCCCTGCAGCAGATCATCTTACAAAAAGGAAAGGTTTAGCTTTGAGTCATGGTTTCAGAACACTGTGGTAAGGTTGTGTGACAGAGAAACTGCTGATTCCATGGTGGACCAGAAGCAAAAGGAAGCAATGGAGGCGCTGGGGCTCGAATGTCCCCTTCAGTAACATGTTCCCCAGAGACTTCCCTCTTACTCAGCTCCAACTCTTAAAGGCCTTACCCTCCTCCCTATAGGCTGGGAACCAAAGGTCTGTGCATGGGTCTTTTCAGGACAGCCAAGGTCCAAACTGCAGTTGTTTCAATCTATGGGACTTTCTATTTTTTGATATGTTTACATATAACTTATAAGAAGGAAGCCATTTTAGTCCTGTCTCTCCTGTCAATGCTTTCTCTTGATCTCTGCACCTCAATTCTTCCTTCACCTTGCTTTGGCTCTTGTTTCAGGTTTAATCTTTGAACTACATCTGTACAGTACTAAATGTGTTTAGTTGGTTTTTTCCCCCTTTCTTAATTTTCCACCCTCCCCAAAGAGTCCATTAAGCTTATAAGGATAACATAGCTTAAAATATGTATATTCTTAGTAGCAGAACTCAGAAGATAAGTCATTTGTAGGTGACTTCCAGCAAAACAAAAGAAATGCATAAACCACACTTCAATGCTGTCGACCTAGTTGAGAATAAAGGAAAGTACTTGGTATTAAGTAGGACTGCAACCTGGGAAAGCACAGACACGGGCCAACTTGAAGTGTGTGGTGGTTTTACAAAATGGTAGCAGGATTTAAAGCTTTAACCCAAAAGGCATTGAAAATGACTTCTGTTTTTAGTCAGGGATTACTATTGGTTCTGGCAGAAGCTGAGCTGTTTTGTAAGAAGAGGATTAGACAGAATGCAGGCAGAAGGACACCTGAGTCATGACAGATTAGATATAAGGCATTTTTTTGTTTGTTTGTTTCAACTCTGTCATAGTGGTTTGCTGTTGTTGTTGGTGATGGTGGTTCTTGTTTTGTGATACATAGGTGTAAAAGAATTTTAATTGATAGTGTAAAGTGAAAGTGTAAAGCCTTAAGGGCGTCTAACTGTACAGGAGTTCACTGGGATAGAGTTTCAGACAGGGCAGTGTTTGAGTGGCTTCCTTAATCCAGCTTCGTGATGCTTTAATCTGTGAGTTCATTAGAATAAGATGATTTCATTCTCTCAAAGTAAAAGTAAAGTTTAAAATTTAGGCTTGGTGTGATGACTCATGCATGAAGTCTCAGTATTTGTGATTCGAGAGGCCGAGGCAGGAGAAATTACCAAGAGTTCAAGGCTTGAGAGTCACTTACTGAGTGTAGCCAGGTCAACCCAGGCTAGAGTGTGAGACCTTGTCTTAACAAACAGAAAATAGAAAGAGATTAGATGTGGCAATTTGGAAGAAGGGATCCATTAGTCCATTACACAGGAGGCCAGCATGGACCAGCATTGCTTCAAAGCTTGCTCATCACAAGTCTGTATCTCCGTAGCTCAATTCAAAGTTTGGCTGCAGGTGTGTCTGAGATCTGAGTAACAAGGGCCTCCTGGCTCCATTGAGAGCCCTCCCTTTTTTTTTTTTTTTTTTTTTTTTTTAATTCACACTGGGAAACATTTCAATGGACTCCCCCAGAAACTAGCACTATTATAATAATTACTCCATGAGGTGGCTTTTATGTTGCATCCTTAAATGTAATTTAGGCATTTTCACAACATGCAAGAAAAAAACAAAGCTGACATATATATGTAAGTATATACGTGTTACATAGAAAGTAAGTTTCTGGGGATAATTTGCTATTAAGAGCTCATGTAGCAGCCTGGGAGGGTGGTCAGCATGAAGCTTCCAATGTGGAAGCATTTGGTATTGTAACCTGTGATGCTGGTCGCTCAGCCAGTAAGCTGGGGCAGGTCTCTGACTAGTCTTCAGATCTGACTGAAATCAGATGAACTTCATCCTGAAGTCAGCAGTTGAGGATAAGGGGGAGGAAGGAGAGTGGGTTGTTGTGACTGAATAATTACTGATGCTTCCAGACTTCTTGCCTCCTGGGGATGGCATGGAGCTGGTTCCCTTAAGGATTAACCTCCCCCAGCTCCTGAGAAGACAGGAAAAACTGCTCAGCCTTTCCAATACTCCCACATCACTTAATTAACATGGAAATACAGGTGAACCCTTACTTACTGGTTTCTCCTCCTTTGGGGCAAATCTGGATCACAATGAGAAAGACAAAGGCAGAGTGGGAAGGACATGGGAACTGTTAAAACTCAGGAAAACCTAATGTTCTATGTCAGACAATCCCAAAGGAACCTCAGGCTAAGGTAGCCTTCTCTGCTCTTATTTATTTATTTATTTATTTATTTATTTATTTATTTATAGCACTTTAAACCATAAATAATAATAAGAAAAACTTCTTTATATTGTCACGCACACACACACACTCACGTACATGCACACGCACACACGCACGTGTGCGCACATGCATGTGCACGTGTGTATCTGCACTTGTGTATGCAACCACACACATGCATATGAAATAAGGTTCAAGACAGAACGTCCCTTGAACCATGTCATGTACTCACTGGTATTCATATTTTCAGACTTCTTGCCTCCTGAGGATGGCGTGGAGCTGGTTCCATTAAGAACAAACCTCCCCCAGCTCCCGAGAAGACAGGAAAAACCTCACCCTAGCTGTAAGTAGTGGGAAAAATGACTAGGCCACCTCACCAAGGCCAGGTGTGTATATAACTCTTCTCCCTACTCGACCATTTTGGATTGTCTTTGGAAAAGTCACTTGACTCCTTAGATCTGTGAGAGGTGATGGTCAGAACTCAAGGTCTGTCCACACATGCTGAGTGAGGTTCCTCCCAATCTCTTGAGCTCGGGATTCAAAGACATTTCAAAACAGAAGTGGCCACAGGACAACAGGACAGGCTACAGCAGAGGCAGGTGCCTCTCCCTTAGTTGCCAGTGCCTCTGTATGTGGTGGTTTATAGTGTGTGGGAGACCCGGTTTAGACTAGCTATCAGCCTTTTATCCCTGGAGCTTATGTGTGATGTAGAGGGAACTTAAATAAACTAGTTTGGTGCTAAATACTTCCATTTCAAAGGAGCATTCACAGTGGTGCTTTCTAGGAACTTGGCTGATGCTCAGGTTTGAAAAGGCTTGTCTCACCTATAGGATAATCAGTCACATGGAAGGAGCCATGAGAAGACCCTGGGCTTCAGCTACTTGGCCTTTAAAGCCCTTGTCTCCAAAGACCTTACCACCTGTAAAGGACATTTCATTAGGAAATTAATACTGCACAGTTAGGAAACTGGGTTAGCAACATATGTACTTCCCAAACTATATGTAATATACCCACCATGAAAATGCCTCAAAATGCCTTTGTTGTTATGGAAAATGAAGTTATCCCCACAAGGTAGAAAGTCTCTTCCATGCACTGACCACAGCATGGAATGAACATGGCCATGATCTATAAGCTTGTTACAGTAGAAATCTCCACCTTCTTACTAACCACACATAACCAGCCTTTAGTCTTCACTGTACCAGCTCAAGGATTTCCATCAACATCTGCTATTCAGGGTTAGAGGATTCACGGGGGGAGGTGGGTAGGCATGTCAACATTCAACCACAACTGCAGAAACTCTGTGTCCCTGTTCAATGTACAAAGCCAGCCCCATTACTCTAAACCTTTTCTCTATCTTTAGATTTCTTTGGATTCAATTTACTCCTCCAGAACACTGTGCCCATAGATTAGTGAGTGGCTTCATCTCTGTCCTAGACATCAAAAAAAGTCAGATATGCTTGCTTCCAAGCCAAGAACAGGAAGCATCTATATGAT
The DNA here is from genome assembly GCA_030674055.1 of Rhabdomys pumilio. Classification (NCBI taxonomy): domain Eukaryota; kingdom Metazoa; phylum Chordata; class Mammalia; order Rodentia; family Muridae; genus Rhabdomys; species Rhabdomys pumilio. The sequence continues at coordinate 201,156,384 of JANHMN010000001.1, read as the reverse complement.
TTCTGCCATTCATCACTTGAATGTATTTCATTCTACAAAGCTAAACAAATCCCCTACCAGTTTGTATACTAAAGATTCAGAATAGGATGGGCATGATAGCACATGCCTTTAATCTGGATACTTGGGAGGCAGGAACAGGAAGTGCTCTGTGGATCCAAGCACAGTCTGGTCTACATAGTGAGTTGCAGGTCAGCCAAACCAAAACACAAAACTAAGCCAACCAACCAAATAAACAAAATAAAAAGTCAGAATGCTTCAGACGTATTTATAGATCTAGAATTGAATAAGAATAATTTAATTAAGATTACAATATCAAGACTAGAGTTTAGAGGAAGGTATAGAACATATATATCTATCTATCTATCATTTCTATAGATATGTAAATGACATATAAATTACATATAGGTATATGTAGCCAGACTTTTGCTAGTTTGTGGGTGTTCTTTTCTTTAATCTCTCTTTGAGAAAGCAACCTCTGAATAAAATCAGGGATAGGAAAGGGGGAGATGATATCATTAGACTACTTCCTGCTGGTTTGAAGCATCGAGGTTTTTGGGGCAAGTTTGATCTTAGCTGCCAGAATATCTAATTTCTTCTTTTTATCTTTTTGCACATGGCTACAGCAACCAACAGCAATCAACAGCAACCCACCCAAGGTCAGGCTTTAGCCTAACACAACTATCCAGGATACAAACAAAAGTGTACTCATTCCCACAGAGGATACAAAGTTCTCAGTGGTATCCACTCTTCCTTTTTAATTAGCCATAACTTAAATAATATGACAAAAGCTAGCCATAGATATAAATACCAAGCTCTAAGATCAATGTATTCTATGCATCATGAAAAGGGATGAGAAGGAAACAAATATATATTTGCTTAATACATATGTACAAAGTTGTTCATAATAAAAAAATTAGGGAAGAATGTTCCTGACAAGACTCATCCTTATCTTCTGTACTTGGTCACATATACACAGGTGAATTTATAGCTACCTTCTTCCTACTGTATAGTCCATAATCACAATCTTGGTTATGATTTCTTTTTTTCCTAGTGGATTGACCCAAATCGTCATCCTGGACTGATTGGACCATTTTATAAACAACCCTGCTTGAAGTGAGTTGTGATTTTCTATCAGTCTTGATCTCTGGGCATAGAAATGCTGAAAGAGGACTTAAGGAATTTCCTTTATTCCAAACACATTCTTCCTTCCCTCCTTTGGAAGAGCAGCCCAGCATCCTTTCAGGAGCCAGGATCTGTCTTTCCAGCCAGCACAGTACCTCAGCTTTGCTTTTTGACTCTAACCTAGACCAGCACGTTGTTCTTCAGCAACGGGTTCCTGAAAGGGAGGACCAGGCGATCAGAAGATAAGAATATAGGAGAGTTTGGGACCAGGAGGTCTTGCAGAAGCTATGTCTTATGCCAACCAAATTTATTAAGAAGTACAACATCTTATACATTATTTGTGTGTGGGGTGGAGAGAGTCAACAGAGAGTTATCATACAGTATCATAAGCTAATTAGCAGGAAGCTAATCAAGCAATGCTGCACAAAGGGGACACAGGGTATCTCTGGAACACGATGTACTGAGCTCACAGCAGCCTTGGGACTGACAACCATAGCTCCTTAGGGTGGGATGAATTGGGATTTTAAGATCTGAAGCCACAGGACCAGGCTGTTATTGGCTCTGGCAAGTATATTCTCGGTTTTAGAGAAGGAACATAGTTCCTCAAGGAAACACATCAGGGCCTCAAGGAAAGCTTCACATCCATCTAGTCCAGTAGCACTACTATTAAATCTTAATACAAGCATCCTCCTCTGGACCTAAGACCTCCAGGCCAGCCAAGCATAAGGCCTTAGGAACAAGAAACTAAATGTTTATTGGTGTGTTACTAGGAGCAAAGTGAGAGGTTTGGGTCTCGTGTTTACCCCTTGATTCCTGGGCCATGACTTCTGACTATGGGAGAGACAACATGAATGTTTGATAATGATTCAGAACATATGCAGCCTTCTTCAGCTAAACTCTTTAAAGGTCATTTCTCCATTCTAGTGAGTTGGTTGCTTGGGGAAAGTACAGACATAGTCCATAGTAAGACAATGGATTCTATGTGTGGCGCTCATAGTTTGTTTGCTGTGAGTGAGTTCCAGGGCCAGAAAGCGGCTATCATCTTTGCAGCCATCTCGAACCATATACCCTGACTAGAGACTTGTTTTCAACAGCCTACAACAGCTGAGCACACTCTGATAAACATCTTGTTTATCCCCCATATCTTGTTTTGTTGTTTAGTGACCCCAGCTGTAAGGTGCATGTGGTAACGTGTCTTCAGCTGTGTTCCCCTGCTCATGCTTATAAATACCCAAGATTTTTCTTGCAATAAATGAGACTAGAGACTTGACCACACAACCTGTCTTGTCTCCATTCTTCCCCACCTCTTGCCCCTCCATCTCCACTCTCTCTTGCTAGACCCTGACCCAAGGACCAGAGCAGCAGCCTGGGCCAGGCTGGGACATAGTGGCCCCCAAGCCAGGCAGTATGGGTCGTGACAAGAAGCAATGTTGTGTGGAAGACCATAATGTTGGGTAAGACATTTTATAACTCTACAGGTGGCAGCTAACTAATCATGCTGGTGAATGGTATACTTTTTTTGAGGGGAGGGGTTTAATGTTGCTCTCTATTGTTGGCAGGTTGGGCATTCAGCTGTAGTCATAGCCAGACCAGCCTTGGGGAGTAGGAGTCTATGTTCAGCTGATCAATAACTTACTTCCCCTCACCATGGCCACTTTGTTTATAAGCCCATTGGGCAATGAGAGTGCTGGTTAGGAAAAGAGGATGACCAGAATCCATAGGATGGGTTATCCTAATCATGTCTCCTTACCTTTCGCTCTGTTGAGCATTCATTGGGGACACTCAAATCTGCATCAGCTTTGCCCATTCAGAGGGTTTCTACCCATGTATCTCTTCCTTGGATGCCCTCGTGCTCATTTGTCCAACCATATTTCTTCTAAGACAATCCAGACAAACCAGTATAGGAACTGGTGTACTTACAATTGGACCTTCTAAACCAAGGTAAAGCTGAACGCACTACTCCAAGCGAGTCATCAAGGGAATTTATTTAGAGATGCTTCCCATGGCCGCCTGAGGGTCTTTCACTAATTTTAGAGTGAAACCTCTACAATTAAATCAGAATAAAGGGGATTGGAAACTACCAGAGTCAAGAAACTTACATACTGCCTTATAATTCATAAGCTGTGCTGCTTGCAAAAGCATCTGTATAACCTAAAATATCATAAGGACCCAGGAAAGACAGCATTAAAATGAAGATAACAGTTATTAAGTATTCTCTTCAGCAACTGATCCCACTCTACTTCTGAAGTTGTCTGTCACCACCAGTCCTTCCCTGAATGACTCCATGTGTATTCCCTTGGGTCTTTTCATCACACCAATGAAGTTACCACTGTCACCTTCCTAATCTAATTCTTCACCCCCACAGCCCAACCAGGGTGTGCTACTTTAACTTATATCACCGTTACACATGTGGATCTGAGTCTGGAGGGGACCCACTGAGATTTCCAGGTCCTTCTGTCTTGGAAGAAGGAATCAGACCAGAAACACACAGATAATGATACAAGTGGAAACAGTTTGCTAAATATGACAATAATGTCCCCAAGAAGTGGGCTAGTGAGTCCAAACTTCAAAAGTCTCCCCCTTCCTCAGCACCATGACCATTTTAGGTTATTTAAATAGCAGCCACTTTTTCTCGCATTTGGAGAAGTGGGGGCATTCTTATGTATCCTTTTATTATTATTATTATTATTATTATTATTTTTTTTTTTCATTGTAGCCTTGGTGGGGGAAGATTTCTCATCCTCCTGACAACTGGCTTCTTTTATATGTTAATCTTGATGTCTCTTTCTTCATTCTTATCCTCCTGCTACACCAAGTCCATATTCATCATCCTGAGCAATGATGAATAGAATATCTTCATCTCCATCTTGAATGTCGCCACCACACACCCAGTTGCTCAAGACAACCTGAATCATACCTCTATCATCTTCACATCTGATTGGTCACCAGGCTTTGTCACAATGATGCCCAAATACACCATATTTTTTCACATTCTTCTCCACTACTCTCTCTTACATCCCATCATTTCTCCTGGGATGTTGTTAAGCCTCCCAGGGGCCTCCACACCCTCAGGCTTCACCTACCTTCCTTCATCTGTCTGCTGTCTTCACTCAGAATTCTTCATCAGCTCTCCATGGCTGACATGGAGTACCCTGTCCTTCGTGATGTGTCTTTGCCAAAATAGCTGGCCTCGTTAAAGAGTGAGGTGTTCCACCTACACAAATGTTTAAGAGATTTCTGGTTTGTTCACAGGTAGAATAGAATTAGCCATGTTCATATTGTTAAAATATTATTAATATATGATATATGTCTTTCAGACAGGTAACTCTAAGTATAATGTCACTTCTGGTGACCAGGGTCTTCACCATAGATCCTGACTCCTGGTCTGTGTTGTAATAGGAGGCTCTGGGTCTCCTAAGGGGTGCCCATGGGAATCCCTAGTTGCAGGGTGAGGAATCCTCCAGACTAAGTCATAGCATTGTGGCTGACGAATTAGCTGCCTCTCCTATGTCTTTTATCATAGCATGTTAAGGACTACCCCATGCATTTCTGCTCCTTTATCCATTGTACTCTGGCTACAGTCTCTCCTGTTGAATCCAGCATCTCAGTTTTACTTAAAATTCATGGGACCTGTGGAGTAGGAGGTGAGCAGGACTTGAACTCGACCACTCTGCTTACTTTCTGCTCACCACCTTGCACACAACTGTGCTGTCGGGTGGAGTTGATTGATGTTTGACTTCAATGTCTGTCTTAGTTAGGGTTTCTATTGCTCTGAAGGGGCACCATGACCAAGGTAACTCTTAAAACAACAAAATATTTAATTAGGGATGGCTTACACTTTCAGAGGTTTAGTCCATTATCATCAAAGCAGGAAGCCTGGCAGTGCGCAGACAGACATGATGCAGGAGAAGGAGCTGAGAGTTCTACATCCAAATCTGCAGGCAGCAGGAAGTGAACTGGCTTGAGCTTCTGAGAGCTCAAAGCCTGCCCCTACAGTGACACAGTTCCTCCAACAAGGCCATACTGTCTTAGTCAGGGTTTCTATTCCCGAACAAAACATCATGACCAAGAAGCAAGTAGAGGATGAAAGGGTTTATTGAGCTTACGATTCTACATTGCTATCCATCACCAAAAGAAGTCAGGACTGGAACTTACACAGGGTAGGAGCTTGGAAGCAGGAGTCGATGCAGAAGCCCTGGAAGAATGCTGCTTACTTACTTGCTTCCCCTGGCTTGCTCAGCTTGCTTTCTTATAGAACTGGAGACTACAAGCCCAGGGATGGCACCACCTACAGTGGGCCCTCCCCCCTTGATCACTAATTGAGAAAATACCTTACAGCTGGATCTCATGGAGGCATTTCCTCAAGGGAGGCTCCTTTCTCTGTGGTAACTCCAGCTTGTGTCAAGTTGACACACAAAACCAACCAGTACACAAACATTTTAATAATGCCACTCTCTATGGACCAAGTACTTAAACACATGAGTATATGGATGCCATTTCTAGTCAAACCACTAAAGTCTTTGTTTCTATGAGCTGATTTTATCTATGTAAACATATAAGATCAAGAAATAGGACTCTAGAGGCTGGTGCGATGGCTAAGCCTGATAACCTAAATTTGAGCCTGAGAACCCACATGGTGGAAAGAAAAAGAAGAGAACCGTCTCCAGGAAGACATTCTCTGCCTTCCACATGTGCAACATTGCACATACATGTCCTCTGACAATCATTGGAAAGGTTTAAATGAAATAGAAAAAAATAGGCCTGAACTCCTCTCCTTACCTTCTGTCCTTCTGAAGCTCTCTCCAGCCCAGGCACACAATATTCAACCTGGTTTCTGTGCTGTTTGAATTGGGGAAGAATAATACATTCCAGATATGGCAGATCACAAAACTTGTTAAATGAGTCCAGAGTATACCATCCAGTTTCAGGATTACTCTCAATGCCAAGGAATACATAGCCATTCAGATGCTAAGTGGTTCTATTAAAAACAATCAAAACAGCCCTGGAAAAGCTAAGTAAGCATCAGGTAGACTGGCTGGGCATTGGTGGAAGTACCCAATGGCTCACAGGTACCATCAGTGTATGGGTGTTCATTGTATTGGGTTATTTAAAGGAACAGAACTACCAGGATGCATTTATGAGAATCTATTGCACTGGCTTACATGAGCATAATGGCAAACAATTCTCAGGAGCACCACCAGCCACCCACGCCACCTTCACCTGAGCTAGGAGGGAGAGCATCTGTCCGTGACACAGCAAGGCAGGTGATAGGGACACAGAGCTCCCACAGGCAGTATAGCTCTGGCAACAGATCTATATCCCATCACTTATGTCACAACACCTCAGTTCCATAAAGCAGAGCTGAAAACTGTGCATCAAAGCTTCCTTCATGCCCAGTGTTGTCCTACACACTGAGGCCACACCACAGCTACCCTTGGGAAAGCTTCAGCACACACACAAGTCTGTAGAAACCCCAGCACAACTAACAAAGGTGCTGTTTGTCTGGACCTGTGGAAAAACAAACAAAAACATTAGCATTAGTGTTGCTGTGTTGGGAATCAACTAAGCAGGGCTCTAAGAGACTGAGGCAGTAATCATGGATCCTGCATGGATCTGTGCTAGGTCCTTGACAAATATGCTAATGGTTGTTAGCTTGGTGTTTTTGTGTGATTCCTAAGAGTGGGATTAGGGGTGTCTCTGACTCTTTTGCCTACTCTTGAGATCCTTTTTCCTTCTAATGGGTTGGCCTCCTCCAGCCCTGATGTGAGGGTTTGTGCCCAGTCTTATTGTAACTTGTTATGCTGGGTTCTGTTGATATCCATGGGAGGCTTGCTTTTTTCTAAAGGGCAACAGAGAAGGAGAGGAGCTGGGAGTGAGGGGAGGTGGTACTGGGAGACATGGAAGGAGGGAAGGTTGCTGTCACGATGCATTGTATGAGAGAAGAATAAACTTGATTGCTGTGAAGTGGAAACTTCTAGATCTTTGGAAAGTTAGTTATGTCAGATGATGCTTTGCTGGGGCACATGGGTGAAAGGATGTCTTACTAAAGCAAACACACGAAAGGCTGTTTTCCAGAAGCAGACACAGGTGAAAGGATGTTTGGATATAGCACACACGACACACATGAAATATGACCCTACCGACAGTGGGAGGTGAGCACTGAGCATTGGTTTGGTTTGCTCTGCCTCACTCTTCTTCAGTAAAGACATGCATGCATTGGTTCACCTTCCATAATGTTGCTGAGCTCAACTTGTGGCAACACCGCCATTGAGAGAAACTCGCCCATGAACTGCTCATGAGGTTCCTACGGTAGCTTGCTGCTTCCCTGGCCTCCTCTTAGGATGGTCAGCAAGCCTGGGAGTTTCTTCAGGATGGAACTGCAGCTGCCTGGTGTCTGCTTCCTGAAAGCACTGGACTGTAGCTGCTGGTTCCTATGTGATGTCTGCCTGCCTAGAGGACTGGTCTGCAGCTGCTGAATCGGATTTGGTGTTTAGTACAGGACTGAACTGCTGCCAAAGAAGATCGAGCTCGCCCCCAAAGAACCATTGTTGAACAGGTGCACTTCCTCTATATCCTAATAACTTTTCTCTTCCACTACCTCTGCTGGGTGATGGCCCAGAGGAGAGGATGAACCCTAATTAAAAGTAGGTTGCAAAAAATGTATGTCTACATTGCTGTGGTGGTTTTCTTTCAGAATTAACTGGTCTCTCATTTTATATATTGTTCAGTTCAATTTGCCAGTGTTTGGTAAGGATTTTTGTGTGGATTTCATAAGAAATGTCGATCCATGTTTGCAAGTGTATGCATTGGGTGTGCGGGCTAGAACTGACATTGGGTCTTTTCCTGTGTAGATCACTGTTTTGGGTACATTGCCTGGCTAGCAAACCACCAAGGACCCTCTGTCTCCCTGGCCCTCATCCAAGTGATGTACACAGGAGTGTATTGCTGTGCTTTTTATGTGAGTTCTGGGAAACTGGAACTCAGGTCCTCACACCTGCAGCAAGCCCTTTACCAACTGAGCCATCACCTCATGCTCTGGGATTGTTCTTCTTGCAATATATTTACCAGGTTTTGGTAACAGGACAATGCCAGCATCATAAACCAAGAGACTTTCCCCCTTCTTTTATTTTCTCAAATTGGAAATAATTTCTTCTCTACATTGTGATATGATTTATCTTTATAAATTAAATTTCCTTGCTAGATTTAAAGCCACTAAGATCTCTTATTTCTCTTTGCTATGATCTTTGAGTTACAAAAACAAAACAAGGGCCAACAAATACTGTGTAAATACAATCACAGGATACTAGCCATGTGCAATCAGTACTGACAGGGCAGGAGTAGCACTGGCCCATCTGTGTCCACACTGGCAGACACACATTTATTATGAAGCCTTCACAAGGATGCTTTGGGATCCTGGGCTGGAGTAACAGCCACAGCCTTGGTTGGCATAGTCTGCGGTCCTTGGTCTTGTAGTATGAAACCTCATTCCTGGGATGGATGATGAAGGCAAGTAGACGGAGCTCCTGGTTGGGGTCCTTTGGCCTCTTGGCTTAAATCTCCATGGCTTTCACAAGGGCCTGGATGATCTGTTGCTCTGATCACTGCCTTCACAGCATCTGCCTGCATCTTCTCCAGAGCTTTTCTGTGCCTTTTTGCAAGATGGGGTCAACCCCCTTATGAGATTTATTTCCCTGTGACCAGGGATTTTTATGCCATTTCTGTGCCATTCCCAGAGGTAACAACCACTCTGAAATCACCAGAGACCAGAAGAGAGTAGGGCCACAATGCAACATGGGAGATAGGGTCACTGGGCTTGAAGAGTTAGCTATTCATATGCATCATTTCAGGCCACTGCCACTGCATTTATTGACATAAAGTGCCAGCATTGTAACATTGCCTTGTTTGTTAACTGTATTTAGGCCTCTTATTACTGATGGTTATTTCCTGTCTTTATATTGTAATCAGTTTTGCTAATGGTTCACTTATTCAGTTTTAGCTTTATCTTATACATTCTTATATGCCTGTCTTAATTATCATCTGGCTTGAAATATTTCATACTTTGAAACTGGCAAATACTTAGGAATTTTAAAAAACATTTGCAGGTATATTATTGCTATTGATTTCTAATTTAATTCCACTGTAGTCGGAGAACATATTCTCTAGGAAACAACAACAACAATAATCTCTTAAACTTACTTTATCATAAAACATGTATCCTGCCCTGATTAATATTTCATGTAAACTTGAAAAGATATTGGATATTATATTCCTTTGGTGAGGATGTTCTTTATAAATGTTAATTCATTCTTAGTCTACTGTTTCCTGTGGGGCACTTAAAACATCTACCTGACATTGTATATTTATTGGCCCCCAAATTCTTCCAGGTCTCTTTCATTTTTTAAAAGCTCTATTCTGAGACATGTACACTAGAATCAATGTATTTCCAGATAAAATGCCACCTCTCTACTTTTTCCCTTTTCTCCAAGTTCACTTTATCACAAATAGCCACACCAAGTGCTTAAGAAAATCACTCCTCCTCCTTCCTCTTCCTCTTCTTCTTCTTCTTCTTCTTCTTCTTCTTCTTCTTCTTCTTCTTCCTCTTCTTCCTATTCCTATTATTATTATTATTATTATTATTATTATTATTATTATTATTCAACCAGAACTAAACTTTAATCTCACATTTATTACATCATCTGTGTCTTTGATGATAAGTACATATTAGTACTGATTTAACATATAACCCGGGAGAAAAGTTGATATTCTCCACTGAATGTGTTAACAAGGAGTGTAAAACTACGAAGTGTGAATTCTAAATTATGTCAAATACAATGATAAACACTTTGTTGTTTTTCCTCTAGCCTTCTAAGGTGATTTTCACTATAAAAGCTTTAAAAAAATAACAGTTTATATAAAGAAAGGAAAAAGGGTACTAATAAAGACCATTTTCTTTAAAGTATAGGATACAGATAAATTAATACAAAACTCCTGCTTCCTATTTAAAGTTATGAATTGAAGGGGTTAACTAATATTAGCTGCAAATCCCAGTATCACAAACCTGTATACAGCATTTGTTTTTGTCAGGGAGAGCTAGGTCAATCTGAAGGTGACACATTTGACAGTTACATTAGCCATTTGGTGCTCAGAATGTGAATGGCCAGATATTGCTTAGTGACAGGCATTTAAAAATAAATCAGTTTTAGCAGGACCAGAATGAACAGAATTACTTATTCCACACTTCTGGATCAATATTGCACACAGATGTAGACTTCTAGCATTCACTAAAAGTTTCAAGACAAGACCAGTTTCTAGAAGTCTACAGAACACAAAAGTATCACAGTGTGATGCTGATGTTAGATACAGGCAAAGTATGGTGATAAATTGACAAATACAGTTCTGTGTAGTAATCTATTAGCCTGGAGCGTATTTTACTGTCTCTCAGAAGAGATCTATGTAGTTCAGGCTGGCTTTGAATTCACAATCTTCCGGTGTCTGCATCTCCAGTGACATAGCCAGTGTGCACTGCCGCATCCAGCAAGGATGAGTACTGCTAATCTTAGGTACATTTTATCTTTTCTTGAGCCAGTGTCTTAGGTAGCCCAGGCTGGCCTGGAATTTGCTAGTAACCAAGGATAATGGTGACTTTTTGATCTTTCTTTCCAAATTCTGGGGCTATGGGCATGTATAGCGCCATGTCTGGCACACTTAGGTACATTTTTAAAAATAAGCAATTTAAAGTGATTTTTCCCAATGGTTATAGGATGAAGATAACCATTGAAAGTGAATAATTCTTACTGTTCTCTGCAGACTCGCCCTGTCTAATGTCACTTGTAAGATGCAGAATAATTAGCTTCATTAGATTAGTCCAGTGATAAAACATTTTCTCATGTAATTGTTTTACAGGATTTATTGCTTTTTCAAATTTCCCCTTTAATGATGAGTTGTTAAAACTTTTCTACATGTTTCCTAGTATCAGATTCTTAAATGAGAAAGAACACGGGGCACACTCCATACAGTTAAGCTTCCTCCCTTCCCAGAATAGCCAACATCTCTCTTAAAATGCAAATACTCCCTTTCTTAAAGCACAGGCTAACAAGTGTCTAGTGTGTTTGTGTTTAGGACACAGAATGAATATCCCAGGCTGTGTGAGCTCCTCTCTCTATTACAGCCACTCTGTTTCTGCCACTCAGCTGGAGAGTGGACTTAGGCAGATGTAACCCCTTAAGACTTGAAGACGATGTTTGTAGAGAAGGATTTCTGCTTCCACTGTAGAACATTTACGTATGTGTAAACTATTGACAAAAGCAGTAATATATTTTAAAGCCATTATACTTCTGAATTTATTTTTATATTCTATTGTGAGTATAGTTGACATGAATTTCTGGAGTGGGTAGTGAGTATATTTATTTTAAATGCTTTGATTCTGTTACATTCACATTAAGTTTTTAAAAAATTAAATTAGATACTAAACTGTATGGACATCACTTTTTAATTTTACATTAAACCCTCATTCTTGAATAAGGATAGTATCTCCCAATGAAAAGCATGAGTACACGATTCTTAATAGAAGAATCTTAATGGAGATAGTTAGCTAAATTTCTAGTAATCTTCATCAAAATAGAGTGGCTTGCTCCTAGATTCTGAGTCAGCCACTGCATCCAACTAGACACTAGTTTCTTCGAGGTGAGTAATAACAGCAGCTTAGTTCTGAAGTTGGGTTGGCCAACTGCCCTTCAGGCCAACTTTGATAGGCTACACCTTCAATTTTATTATTTATAAAGATTTTATTTTATTTCAGTTGTGCATGTGGGTAGGTATGTACATGTTGTGGCTTGACCTTTTGGGGCTACTTTATTGGGATCTTTTACCTACCACCCCAATTTATGAGAGAAAGAAGGTTAGAGGGGAAAGTGGGCATAGGTCTCATTAAACTACTTCCTGCTGATTAGGGGTGTTGAGTTTCTTGGGGCAAGTCCAGTTGTCAGGATATCTCCAACCAGCAATCCAGCAATCCAGCAATCCAGCAGTCCAGCAGTCCAGCAGTCCAGCAGTCCAGCAGTCCAGCAGTCCAGCAGTCCAGCAGTCCAGCAGTCCAGCAGTCCAGCAGTCCAGCAGTCCAGCAGTCCAGCAGTCCAGCAATCCAGCAATCCAGCAATCCAGCAACCCAGCAATCCAGCAATCCAGCAATCATCAGCAAAAGCAGCAGCAGCAGGCACTACAGGTCCCCTCATATAGCTGTCTCGAGAGTTCCCAGAATTCCAAACATAAATTATCTGCAGCTGGCAAAAATCACACCACCCACAGAGTACGAGACAATCATAGTTAGCAGCTATGGACAGTCTGAAGCAGCCCCATATCCCACACCTGGGATTAAAACAAAAACATAGTCACATACATTACTGAGTTTCTAAAGAAACCAAAATTCTCACCACATGTCAGTATGCGTGTGAAAACACGTACCTTCAGAAGAGTGTCAGGTCATCTGGAGCTGGACTTACAGGTGGTTGTGAGCCACTGACACTCTGGGAACCAAATCTGGGTCCTGTGTTAGAGCCCTGCCTGCTCTTAACCACTGAGCCATCTCTCCAGACCACTTACTGCTTTGATTACACAAGCTTTCTCCTCCCCCTCCTCCTTATTAGGACATGTTAATGGCTGTTTTCTAGATTGTATCTGCTGTGTAACCCCCTTCACATCCAGATGTTCATTGACAGTGATGTGAGTTTTGGACTTGTGTCTGTCGTTTTGATAGACATGTTAATGGCTGTGTTTTCTAGAGTGTATCTGCTGTGTAACCCCCTTCACATCCAGATGTTCATTGACAGTGCTGTGAGTTTTGGACTTGTGTCTGTCGTTTTGATATCCCGCATAGGGTTTGCTCTTCTACTTTTAAATTTGTTCTTTGGTTCTTTCTTTCTTGCCTTATTTTAAACCCATAAGATGCTTTTCAAGATTCCATTATAATCCCCCAATCATACTTTCCCAGTAGTTATTACAGTTGATAATAGGCACCTATTTAGAATAAGTATTGTCTCATCTTATAAATAAGGAAGAGTCTCGTGAGTGATTCTCCCTCCATCCTTTGCTCTAGTTCATCATTTTTCCATTTATTTACTCATTTCCATACATAAATATTCACTACACCTTTAAGTTTTCAGTCGTCGACTTCCCATCTACTTATTTCATCATCTGGATTGTCTAGTGGCCTGTTTCTATTACCTGCTGTTTTTCTTGATGATGGGTCACAGACCCCATTTTTCACAAGTCTATAATCTCTGTGCTCCACATTATGGGTGGTGTTTTGTATGGACAAGGTCATCTGTTATTAGAAGCTGTTGAGGACCTCTCTAGTGTGGTTTGACTTTGTTAGGGTGGGTCTGTTTAGGTTCTGAACTTAATTATAGGGTGTGACTTTCCCTCTAGGATGTAGCCTTTCTCCTGAAACATGTCCTTTCTAGGTTCTTACTGAACCTACAAGGTGTGCAGGAAGACGCCTCCACTGTGGCCAGGGCAGAGCTCAATCATTTGCCAACTGGGCATAGCCTATAACACCATCATCCTTGTCTCAGCTCACAGCAGTGAGTCAAGCCTGCACAGGCCAGCTTTGCTCCAGGAAGCATCCTGAGTCTCCACCAACATTCCTGGGCTACTACCATCACCCTACTAGATCCCTGCCCTAAAACTCTGCCTGTCATTGTGTCTTCCTCGTGTACCCCGAAGTCTGACTCTGCTTGTTCAGCTCAATGAGACTTCTAGTTCCTTGGGTCTTCACACTCAGAAGATACTTCTTAACTCTGCCCCTTCTATCATCCATCCCCCTGGGTGATGGTTGGAATCTTCTTTAAGGGACATTTCCATCTTATACGTCAAATACAAAGAGAATCCATAAGAAGATGTGAAGTAAGAAAACAGCCACCAAACTCAGGAGGTTTTGTACTGGAAATAATCACAGCTTGGCTCAGTCTGGGAGGAGACTCTCTGGGCACAAACCACCCTAGAAACACCCTTCTTTTGGTTTCTTGAATGTTGCTAAGCAGGTGAGAGGTGATGGGAGTTACAGATGTACTACCCTGACCTGGAAACCACCCTACTGCTATCAGGGGCCATCCCGGGCAATAGAAAGAACAGTGCTTTGGAGCCAGGAAGATCTGGTCTGAGACAGGTTCCACCTGGCATTTGAGTCTTAAGCTGGTAACTTGATGCCTCTGAGCCTGTTTCTTCATAGGAAATATAACAGGGTAACACTGCCCACTCTGCATGGGTGTTCAGTGGAAGTTCAGCACTGAGGGTGTGGACCGAAGCTTGTAACATGCTTGACATTAAACAAGTACCCACATGGGTTGGCATTCTAGCTCTTGGGAGTTTGTTTATATACTGTCTTAGTCTTTGGGATAAGCCAGGGGGTTGACGGTTCCCTCCCTATCTTCTCCCTAATGAGGAGCAGGCAGCCATGGCTCATACTCCCATAGGCAGTTGGCAAGATGGCTTCAACAGCACAAGCTGAACTTAATAATATACATCCTACCTTGGGCACAGGGAGGAGCCCACTGAGGGCTGAGGGTTCACTCTCTGTTCCTGTATGCTCTGTGGCTTTGGAACTCTCCTTGCACTTCATTTCTCTCATCAGTTAATAGTTAGTGCTGGCCTCAGCCATGTCACAGAGCTATTAGAAGGCACCTTCCAGGTCAGCACCCAAAGGACAGTCATTCACTTTTCCCTCCCTCGTGGCTGTTTCATGCTCTCCATCTGAGGCCAACCAACTTTAGCAAAGCATCAAGCAGTTACCAGAGGAGCACTGGTTGTGAGCTGGACAGGACCCCACACCCCAGGGAGTATGCATAAAGATGAGGTGCAGGAGGTCCTTCCCATGTGCCCCCAGACTCTGCTGCTCTTACAGCACCATGTCCTTTCACTCTTGCCCTGGACTATGTTCTCCCTCTGGTCCTGCAATGAGCTGTTTTGTACTAGGGATGGTTGCTATAGCTGTTAGAAAAGAAGAAAATTCTGTGCAGAAAACAGAGGGAGTTAGAGAGACACAGGTTGAGTAAGTGTGTGTGTGTGTGTGTGTGTGTGTGTGTGTGTGTGTGTGTGTGTTTTGCTAGGTGGATAGCCACCAGAAGAGGTCCAAGAGGAGGTATTTGATGGAGATGAAGATCAAATGAGGTAGGAAGACTTCAGTAAGAAGAAGATACTGAGGCAAGTGATGATGAAGGAACAATGAGGCTACTAGAGCCCAAAGGAGACCATAGGTGGAGGCCAGTTCTACACCTGGGAGGCTACCATGTGGACAGTGTCTTTACACCTGTGATTTTGAGTGATTGCCAGGGTTAACATGTAGAGAGATCCCCACCTCCACTCAAGAAAGATGAATGAGGGTCTGACTACCACTTGGACAAGCTCCTGCCCACAACAACATCCAGTAAAAATTGAGAGTCTGAATACCCACCATGGCTGCATGGCTACAACACCACCAGTCACAGAAGTGGTAGCAGAGGCCACCAGGTGAGATGGTACTGGCCTCTGTTGGTCATAGTCACTAATTCCTCTGGGACCAAAAAAAAAAAAAAAAAAAAAATCAAACCATTTATACTTTCCACCTTCCATCATAACGTCTAAGGGGGAACCAAAGTCAACTTAAACATCTTTATTTTGCCAAATAACCATTTCTTGGATGGAACCAAAGTTTGTTTTAAAGTGATATTTAACCACACTAGGAGTAATGATCATCTTCTCACTACCCAGAATACTCAGCGCAGCTTGTTCTGATTCTATTTATGTGCTATGCAGTAAGAACTGCAGCTCAGTGATAGAGCACTTGTCTATCATGTGCAAAGCTCCGGATTCCACCTCCCGAGACATAAAACCATTATTTCCATCTCCTATGCCACAAAACCTTGTTATTTATTTGTACACTCCTTCGACTAAGTCTTCTGAAGCAGCCGTTTTATATAGTGTTCCCTTTCATAAGGAGGGGCATGGAGCTTAGACTGAGCAGAGTGTTCTAGAACTGCAGTCACGCTATCTTAGTCGTGTAAACTAATAGCACCCTATTAATCACAGGAAGAATCTGGTTAGATGCCAAGGAAGAGAAAGGGTATGACTCTCACAATGCATACATTTTGTTAGATTCAAGTAGAAAGGCTAGGAGAAAGAGAGGTGGGGGAGAACAGAAAGAAGGAAAAAAGGAAGGGGAGGAAGGAAGGAAAGCAGGAAGGAAGGAAGGGAAGAAAGAAAAAAAGGAAGAGGAATGAGGTAGAGGCTGGAGAGATAGGTTCAGTTCCCAGCACCCACCTGGTGTCTCACAACCATCTGTAATCCAGTTCCAGGAGATCCAGTGCCCTTTGACCCCATATGTAGTACACATAAACCCATGAAGGTACACATAAGCACATACACACATAAATAAATCTTTTAGAAAGGGAAGAAAAGAGTATGGTCATAGTTATTTCACCTCAAGATCATCTGCACTGACCATGTAGTGTTAGAGTTTATCTGTGACACATTTTCTGACACCCAAGTACTAGATTCCTGTTTTGCTTTCGCTTCACGCATCATTTGTGGCTTTTGTTTCTCTCCATCTCTATTATATTAAAGAAATTGTGGAAATATTGTCAATTCAACATGTTTTTAATCACTATTTTCCCCCAAGTCTCATTAAAATATCTATAGAATTATCTGGGAGATGTGTAAATTCCTATGGATAGAGCTAGGGATAGACAACAGCAGAAAGAGAGAGAGAAAGAGAGAGAGAGAGAGAGAGAGAGAGAGAGAGAGAGAGAATGAATCACAAGTTGGGAGTGGACAGCAGATGGCCGAGTGGTGGCCATCTCAATAGACCCCAGCAACTGCAGCCTCATCATGTGTGGCCAACCCGTGCTGCCTACAGAACCTGTGGGGGTGGGGACCTCTAAGGACAAAAGTGGGGCAGGACTGAGATGAGGACTGGGAGGAGTCTGTGAGGCATGACAGGACCACAGCCAGCCACTAGGCAAGAGACTGCTCTTCTCTGCTGGTGGAGACAGTAGCGGGTTCTCTGGTGTGGTTGAACTTATGAGCCTCTGGCTTTAAGAATATATGTACAATGGTCTTGAAAACACAAGTTCAGTGAACATCTAGATCCTGAACAAAGAGAAACCTGACCTCAGGAAGGTACCAGGTTCCTACCAATCCCTCTGGAAGGAAATCTGTCCATCTGTGCTGCACATGTGACCACCCCAACCAGCTTTTTAACTACACTTCCCTCAGCACTAGTAGTAAACTGGATCTCTGAGGAATGCTTTTAAGTACCTTCAGCCGGGAGACCCCATCGGCCACGCTAGGCTCTTCCTTTCTGATCCACCATCGTTGGTGGAGCTGCCGCCACTATGCAGATTTTTGTGAAGACCCTTACGGGAAAGATAATCATGCTCGAGGTTGAACCCTCAGACAGTATAGAAAATGTAAAGGCCAAGATCCAGGATAAGGAAGGAATTCCTCCTGGTCAGCAGAGGCTGATCTTTGCTGGCAAGCAGCCGGAAGATGGCCGTACTTTGTCTAACTACAACATTCAAAAGGAGTCTACCCTTCATCGTGTGTTGAGACTTCGTGGTGGTACTAACAAAAGGAAGATGAAGTCTTACACCACTCCCAAGAAGAATCAGCATAAGAGGAAGAAGGTTAAGTTGGCCATGCTGAAATACTATAAGGGGGATGAAAATGGCAGAATCAGCTGACTTCGTCAAGCGTGTCCTTCTGATGAGTGTGGTGCCGGAGTTTTCATGGGTAGCCACTTTGACAGGCATTACTGTGGCAAGTGTTGTCTGACTTACTGCTTCAAGAAACCAGAGGACAAGTAGTTGTGTATGAGTTAATAAAAAGAAGGAACTGAAAATAAATAAATAAAAACAGAAGAAGAGAGAAAGCAAACTGAAGGGAGTGGAGGGAGGAGGGAGGGAAAGGGGACAAGATACCGTTTTTTCAGGAAATAAGAAAAAAAGGTTATGAAAATGGGGTGGGGGGGAGGTAATCAAGGTATCAAGGTAACACCCACAAAAGATAAAACTAGGAAATCAAAGTATGATAGTTGCAATTTACAGAATAGACAGAGGAATGATGTCACAGGCACCAAGAAACAGCCTCTCCATGAATACCCAGAAGCTTTCAAATCCTGACAACAATCAAGGGTTTGTTTTATTTTGTTTCTTTGGAATTAGTGAGCCTCTAATAACAATACAAGCTATAGACGTGAGGGCAGCTGACGTTCAGAAGGGGAAATGGTCTGTACTTAAAAGTTTGGACTCCAGCAAGCACCCTGAGAGATGGTGTAACTTTCAGAAGACAGGGGCCTTGTAGCTCTGAGGATACCCTCGGAGGGGACTTGTGGGGCCGCGTCCATGCCCTCAGAGGGGGCTGTGGGGCCCCGTCCATGCCCTCGGAGGGGGCTGTGGGACCCCGGTCCATGCCCTCAGAGGGGGCTGTGGGGCCCCGGTCCATGACCTCGGAGGGGGCTGTGGGGCCCAGGTCCATGCCCTTGGAGGGGGCTGTGGGGCCCTGGTTCATTGGGTTGTTGCTCCATCACATGCTCCCTACCGTCGTTATCCCGCATTCCGGTCAAACAACAGCAATGGGGCCAGAGAGCATGGACTGGAACTTCCAGCTTCAGGAGCTAATTTAATTTCTCTCTGTAACCTAATTCTTGCAGGCATTTCATCATAGCAACACGAAGCTAACTACTACAGAGCCCCTGGCATCATTGCAGAGCACATGTGTGTGGTGGCTTTCTCAATCTGATTACCGTCTCACCAGGGCAGTGATGCTGGGGTGGCCTCCTCCCTAGTACAGCACCAAGGGGATTACTGGACTGGACTGTTGGCTCTGTGGGCCTCACACAAGGTGGAAGCAAAGACTAAAACATACCCTCAGCTGCTTAGTGATAAAAGAAGCTCCAAGCTCAGAGTCAAGCTGTGAACACCTCTCTCCTTTTCTCTAGATTTGTAAAGAAGTCACTCCGAGATCACTGTTAACCACAAAGCTGACAGAGATGGGTACAGTGGAGCATGCCTGTAATAGCAGCACTGTGTGGGAGATGTGTCAAGGCAGGAGACCTTAAGTTTGAGAGGAGCCAGGACTACACACTGACACTCTGTCTACAAATAAATAAATTCAGAAAAGATTAATGGCTCAACCATAAGACACCACTGTCCTAAAAGAAAAAAAAACCCAAAAACAAACAAAAAAACAAACAACAAAACAAAACAAAACAAAACAAACACTCTCAGAGGAAAACATGGAGAAAAGTTCATGACCCTGAATTTGATGATTTATTAGATAAGACTCAAACACAGATAATTATAATAAAAATGTGTAAATTATACCTCATTAAACCTGAGAACTTTATGCATCAAGAGTACAAATAAAAAGACAGTAGAGAAATAGGGGAAGACATCTGAAATCATCTCTCTGATGGTCTGCTTTGGACAATCCTAACTTCTGTAACTCAAGAACAGCAAAATGAAACCAACTTAAAACTATGCAGCATGCTTGCGTAGACATGTCTCTTGAATGTTAGGCAAATGAGTGATGAAAAGAGATACGGTGCCACTCATCGTTAGGGAGATGAAGCTCAGAAGCCATGCTCACACCTACGGGAATGACTGTACTCAGAACAGCACTCACTGGGGGCAAAGACTGAGGACAATCAGAACCCTAGTACACTGGGTGTCACCACTATGCAAGACAGTTTCGTGATCCCTCAAAAAGCTATACACGAAATTACCAGTTGAGCCAGCAATTCCAGTCCTTGGTTGATTCATAGCAGAAAACAGATGCAAATATCTACTTGTATGTGAATGTTAATAGCAACATTAAGCATAGAAGATGAGAATAACCCCAGACTCCATGAACAGGTGTGTTCAAACAAAATCTCTCTCTCCCTCCCCCACTCTGTGTGTGTGTGTGTGTGTGTGTGCATGTGTGTGTGCACAAGTATACATTTATGTGTGTGGTATGTGTGTGCTCTGTGTGTGTTTGTGTGTACATGACCATCATGGGATATTATGGACCCTTACTCAGGAATAACATTTGAAACATACTACAATGTGTTAAGTGAAACTGTGTTAAGTGATGAAAGCCGGACTTTACTTTCAGGAAAGTTATCAAAGAACGAGAAAGGATGAGAATGGGTGAGGGGAAGGCATGGAGGAGTCTGCCCAGAGTTCAGAGTGAGGATGGTCATCTTGACCCCATTTTCTAGCCTTCAGAAGTGTCTGAGTTGTTTTAAGCCACATAGTGTGGGTTCTTTATTATGCATCCCTGGGAAACTCACACTTACTTTCTTAACTGACAGTGCTCACTTTTTGAATTACCCCCAGAGCAGCCAGACAACATCTGATGGATCGAACGGACACTGGCCTTCACCTTCTCTGTCAGCAGTCTTACCTCAGACTTTGTCACACCACAGAGATCTGATGATAATCTTTTGCTGAAGGAAATATTCACTTCCTGTGATTAGCACAGGTGTAGTCATATACACCCATAATACCAGCACCAGAGATGGAAGAACAAAAGTCGGGAGTTCAAGGCAAGCCTCAGATACACAGAGAGTTCAAATCCACTCTGGACTACATGAGACCTTGTCTCAATAAATAAATAAGTAAATGTACTCTAAATCATGGAGCATTTGGGCCCAACCAAGTAGAAAGGAGCTTTTTCTTCATCCCTGGTTAATCCTAGTCCCAGTGCCCAAAGTACTCTTTCAGATTGTTTTTCTCCATTTTCCTGGGGCCCAACCAGACTGGCTCTGGGGTCCACTTAGATCATGTCCCTGTGTTTTCAATACAAAGGCTCCCATCCAGCTCCTTTCCAACATGGTGGCCTATTGCACAATCAGCTCTTATCTGACCTGTGTTTATCCTGGTCTCTTGTGAACTGAGTTAGCTGCCGAAGGTTTTCTGGAAATGTTTTGCTGAAAATGTCCCAGGGTACTTCTGAGCCGGAAGGGCAGCCTCTCTTGGAGGCTGTGACAAAGCATTGAATTTACCTAGAGAACTGAGACCTAAGTGGCCACGTGGCCCATCCATCTGACCTGCTGACCTCTACCTTTGCACTGGCCTTCTCCTCCCAGCTCAGCCACCCACCAGCTCTGTCACATCTTGATCTTGTCAGCATGTCATCGCTCTGGCCTGTTCCACCTCCAGGATCTCCTATTAGGAAGGGCCTCTCCTGGGAGGAACTTCTACCCTCCCTCTTACTCACAGCCCAGGAGGTTGATCTTCTCCAGCAGCTGCCCCTTAACTGGCTCTCCTGCTCCTTTGGTACCTTCCTGGCCGTCAGTGCCACTTCCCACTCAGAGTGAGAAGCGATGAGTTAAAGCGATACAGTGTGAGTTCATCCTAATTGCATTTAAATTACAGTTCTAGGGAGGTCAGATGATGTTATTCACAAGATTCTATTTCCTGTGTGTTGTGTGACGTGCACCGTATATAAGTGAAATAACGAACAACACAAATAGGAGAAAGCGTAGTAAATCATTACACCTCCTTGTTGAAGATCTGTGCCACTAACTGCTAGGAAGGAGGAAACTGAGCGTTGGATGTCTAATGGAGTACTTTAGGAAGTTTGCTAAAGACCATATTCCCATGACAAACTCCAGGTTTGTCACACTAATGGAAGTTTCCAGAAGATAGCAAGGCAAGAGTGGACTCTAACAGTGACTTATACCTTGTGTCAAAGAAAGGAATAGAACTGAAGAGCACCCCCTGCCCCAATAAAGGGAGTCTGGGGAGCAAGCACAGATGCACAGACAGGGACTGCATTCACCCCAGCTCTAAGACAATGGCTCTCAAAGTTAGTTTTTCAAGTAGAAAAATTCTTCCTCCCAACCAAAAAAAAAAAAAAAAAAAAGAAGAAGAAGGAAAGCAGAACTCTGATTATTGCTGAGGTCAGAGCTCTGAAGCCTCATCATACAGACTCACAGGTTCTGGAATGGATTCCAAAACTTATTAGAGCTCTGAGGGGAGGGGTGGCTGGGAAGCCCCACGCCTGGGAACACTATTCTCTCCAAAGTTATTCACAGCCACCCTGCCTAGCCACCCCCTAAGTATATTTGTTGAAGTATTGGTGCTAAGCTGCCTGGACATTTGTGCGCTGTCGCAATATCTACTAGAGAGTTGAACTTAGAATACCTCTCTATTTGACTTTCCCTCTGCTGAAATTTGTACATGTCACACCTGTTGTTTACTCTTGCACACCCAGACACCCAAGTTTGGGAGCATCAGTGTGGCTCTCTGTACTGTCTCTCTTAGTTATGTATCCAGTCAATCAGTATTTAGTAAACAATTACTAATTATGTCTATACCTATGTACACATGCAATGAAGAAACAGTTGAATGGGGTATAGTCTCTGCCCCCAGTGCATGTAGTCTAATGAGGAGATTACAGTATGACACACATGAAAAGCACAAGGCTAGAACAACACCCAGGACACCAGAGAGTCCTCCTGGAGAGAGTGCATACATTAGACTACTTCAGTGAGCCGAAGACACAGTCCAGAGGGGAGTAACTGAGGTGGATTTCTAAAAGATTAATGAATTAAGCTCAACTCAAAAGATTCAGTAGAGAGAGACAGGCAAAGTTCAGACTGGAAAACGTTGTGCTTTCTTCCTGTTGCACTGTCTGACTTTTCCAAACAACCAAAGTATCATGGTTAATGTTAACTATCAGCTTGACATAACCTAGAAGTCACCTGGGACCTAGACCACTAGGAATGTCTGCTAGTTTTATATCAACGTGACACAAGCTAGAACATCAGTTAGAAGGGAGCCTCAATTGAGAAAATGCCTCCATAAGATAAGGCTGTAGGCAAGCCTGAAGGGCATGTTTTTAGTTAGTGATTGATGGGGGATGACCCAGCCCATTGTAGGTGGGGTTATCCCCTGAGCTGGTGTCCCTGGGTTCTATAAGAAAGTGAGCTGAACAAGTCATGGGGAACAAGCCTGGGCATCATGGGTAGCACCCCTTGATGACCTCTGCATCAGCTTCTGCTTCCAGGTTCCTGCCTTGCAGTGAGTTCCTGTCTGCACTGCTTTTGGTAATGAATAGTTACATGAAATTGTGAGTGAAATAAGCCCTTTCATCCCTGAGTTGCTTTGGTCATGGTGTTTCATCACAGCAATAGTAATACTAACTAAAACATCTATGAAGGATTATCTTAATTACACTAACTGACACGGGAAGACTTATCTACCATGGGTGGCACATTACCCTGGTCAGAATATCCAGGAGAAAATGGACAGGGTGCTAGCATGCATTCATTCACTGCTTGGCTGTGGATGTCATGTAAGCAGCTCCCTCAAACTCCTGTTGCTGTGACTTTCTGCCACAAGAGACTACAACCTGGAACTGTAAGCCATATAAAACTCTTCCTCCCTTAAGTTGCTATGGTGGTTTGAACGAGATGTCTTTTCATTGCCTTGAGCATTTGAACACTTGGTTTTTGGTTGATGGCACTGTTTGGGAAGGCTTACAAGGCGTGGCCTTACTGAAGGAAGCATGTCACTGGGAGCAGATTCAGGTTTCAAAAGCTATGTACCACTCCCAGTTCACTCTCTGCTTCCTTAGTGAAATTTAAGATGAGAGTTCTCAGGTATTCCTGCCTCAGTGCCTGCTGCCTGCTGCTTGCTGCTAAGATTTCCTGCCTTGGTGGACTTTGTCCCTCTAGAACCATAAGCCCGTCTTAATCACAGCAATAGAAAAGTAACTAATAAAGTTGGTTTTATCAGGGTATGCATCTTACCATAGCAACAGGAAAAAACACTTGGGCATATAGAGACACAAAGAAGTGACCATGGCTGCTAGGGTCACACACACTCCACAATAGAGTACCATGGTGAGTGGTGTGGATGAACTGTTCAGTGCACAGCCTCTGGTGACCACACAAATCTGCCATGTGCTAAAACTCACAGTGCTATATGTCTCAAAATGTTTACTGCATGATCATTGAGACAATTAAGAATGAAATAACGTAAAACTATAGAGTGGTTTCTCAGAAATTATATCTAGCTGATCCTGGGTCAACCACTCAGCATTGGGAGGATTTTTAATTTTTTTTTATTGGATATTTTATTTACATTTCAGATGTTATCCCCTTACCCCATCCCCCCCCACCCAGGAATCCCTTATCCCATCCCCCCTCCTCCTGCTTCAATGAGGATGTGCCCCTACCTACCTCCCCACTCCCACCTCCCCACCCATGAATTCCCCCACACTGGGGCATCCAGCCATCACTAGACCAAGGACTTTCTCTCCAACCTATGCCCGACAAGGCCATCCTCCCCTACATATACAGCTGGAGTCATGGGTCCCTCCCTATGTGCTCCCAGGCTGGTGGTTTAGACCCTGGGAGCTCTGGTTGGTTGGTATTGTTGCTCTGGGAAGATGTTTTTACATGGGGACTTTTGCTTGGTTGCAGTTGTTTGTCAGTTTCCTAAAGCAGTTATTATACCATCAGGTTACAATGCATGGTCGATTCAATGTGTTCACACTCTACTAATTGGACCTACAATGATATACTGCAAAGTCTGACTCCCAGTTAGATTGACCAATTGTATTTGTTGGGCTTTATATCACATTGGAAATAATATTATAAAATAAGCAGATAAAAGAATAGTTATGAACATTTAGCATTTTCTGTAAGTATTATAGTCACTCATCAATAAACTTTCAAGTGTAATCTCTTATGCTGAGTAATTTCTTGAGATGGGATCTCAAAACTTGCTGAAGTAGTCCTGAAACTTGCTATGTGGATCTTGCTGGCTTTGAACTAATGGAGATCCACCTGCTTCTGCCTCCCTAGTGCTGGGATTATAGGCATGTATCATCAGGTCTGGCCCTGTTAAATATTCTATTTTATTATTTTATGTGTATGAGTGTTTTTGCTTTCATGCATGCCTGTATAACATATGCACACCTGGTACCCACAGAGGCCAGATGAAGGCTTTGAGTCCTCTGAAACTGGAATTACTGACAAATTGTGAACTGCAATGTGGATTCTGGGAGAGAGTCAAACCCAGGTCCTCTGCAAGAGCAGCCAATGCTCTTAACTGCTGAGTCATCTCTCCAGCTCCAATGAGTTTAATAAATGTGTTTATAGTTATGAAAGAATATAATTTTATTTCTTAATTTAATTTATTTTAAAATTAATTAATTAGACTAGCTATTCTTGAGACAGGGTCTTACATAGGCCAGGTCAGCCTAGCCTCTTCTAGTCTTCTTGGGCCTGCTTTCTGAATGCTGCAATTACAGGTGTGTGCCACATATATATCCTGCTTAGTTGGATTTCTTAGTATCATAACAAATACTTCAATCTGAAAATTTCAAAAGATAATATTTATAACAGTATACAAATATAAGTGTCCAGTTCTTTCTATGTATGTGCTAATATAGAACCCACAAATAACAACATACCTGTATCTGAGAATGAACCTAGTTGAAGATATTCAAGGCACTGTAAAACATTGCTGGCAGAAAGTATGGAGATTAACAAAGGCCTGGTGAGATGGCTCAGTGGAGCTGAGCCTGGTGACCCGAGACCCACGTCATAGAGAAAACCAATCTTCCATAGGTACATGGTGGCATGCACTCACCCACATTCACACACAAAATAAATAAAATGTGGAGAGAGAGAGAGAGAGAGAGAGAGAGAGAGAGAGAGAGAGAGAGAG
>JANHMN010000001.1:201065813-201128313 GCA_030674055.1 Rhabdomys pumilio | reverse complement strand
CTGGTACTGTTTTGGATGATGTTGGAAATCTCAGGAGGTATCAGCCCCGCTGGGGTAACAGGTCACCAGGGGTGTTGTGCATCAGTGCCCAGTCCCTTCTCCTTCCTCTTGTCCTCTGCATCCTATTTCCTATGAAGTGAATGGCTGTCTTCTGCCAAATGTCATGGTGTTCCACCCAAGCACACGGGGCCAAGTGACCTTGTACTAGAACTTGAGCTAAAACAAATAACACCCTCCTTTCTTTTAGTCACAGATTTGCAGAAGAAGGTAATACATTCATAATTCTAGA
The DNA here is from genome assembly GCA_030674055.1 of Rhabdomys pumilio. Lineage (NCBI taxonomy): Eukaryota > Metazoa > Chordata > Mammalia > Rodentia > Muridae > Rhabdomys > Rhabdomys pumilio. The sequence goes on along the minus strand of JANHMN010000001.1, from coordinate 201,128,024 downwards.
GGCTGAATATCCAAGATCAAGGTGTGGGCAGAACTGATTTCTCAAGAGGCCTCTACCTGCCTTGCAGATGCCCACTCCCTTTCTGTGTCCTCATGGGATCCTTCCTAAGCACGTGCCTCTGGGCTCTCTTTATACCTCATGCTCCTCTTACAGAGACACTGTTCAGGCTAGAGTCTATCCTGGGGCCTCGTTTCAATGTCATCTCCCCACGGAAGCTGTGTTGCCAAATATAGTCACATTTTGAGGTATTGAAAGTACAGCTTTAATTACAAATCTGGAAGGATATCACTGGGCCTATAACTCCATATCCTCTATGTCCCCCAAATTCATATTTAGCATTCTCACATGCTAAATGCACTTACTCCATCCCAACTGGCCCAAAGTCTTAACCCATGTTGAAACTATTCCAAGTCCCAAGTCAACACAGTATCGAATCATCAGGCATAGGTGTACCTGATAATGTAGATACCTGATATGTAGAAGGAAATCAGTTCTCCAGTTGTGAACCTGCAAAACCAGCATTGTTGCATGTTTCCAGAAGACCATGGTGAGGCAGGCAAGGGGCAGGCAAGGGGCAGGCAAGGGGCAGGCAAGGGGCAGGCAAGGGGCAGGCAAGGGGCAGGCAAGGGGCAGGCAAGGGGCAGACAAGGGGCAGACATACTCTTTTATTTACTGTATATAAGCACTACCCATCGATTAAAAATGTAGGGCCAATGAGCTGAGGCAGAAAATCCAGCAGGGAGAGAGAGAATTCTGGGAAATAGTGAGGGGTGTGGTAGATTCACCCAGGAATGCTGAAGAGATGGATATAAACCAGCAGGTAGCTGAACCCGGGTTAGAATAAAAGGGGTAATAAGTTTAGAGCAAGTCAAAGAACAAGTTTGAGATTAGTCTGGTTTACACATTGAGTTCCAAGCCAGCCAGAAATACATAGTAAGACTCTGCCTCAAAAAAAATATTTGTGTGTGTGTGTGTGTACATGTATACACATGTATTCATGTACAGGTCAGAGGATAACATGAAACTCTTTCCTATTATGTGGGCCTCAGAGATTGAACTCAGGTCTTCAAGCTCAGGGGCTGAGCCATCTCTCCAGACAGTTAGGCTTTCAGTATAATGTGTGTATATTATCCATGCCATGGAAATATTCTCCACGATTAGAAGTGTAAATGACAATGTCCATGTTTTCCCTTTGTTTTAAAGTTTAGAGAGGCAGGTGCCACTAAGTAGTAGGTGCTTTCTTAGCTGTAGTAAGACTTATACTTACATGAGGCTGTGCTCATCCCCAGTATCACAAGTGGGGTACACAAAATTTTCAATAAGAGAAACTAGTAACATCCTTAGAGCACTGGAACTGTGATGGTTTGTATGTGCTTGGCTCAGGGAGTGGCACTATTAGGAGGTATGGCCTTGTTGGAGTAGATGTGTCACTGTGGGTGTGGGCTTTAAGACCCTTGCTAGCTGCCTTCCTGAACAAGAGGGGGAACTCTCAGCTCCTCCAGCCCCATGTCTGCCTGGACACTGCCATGCTCCCACCATGATGATAATGGACTGAACCTCTGAACCTGTAATCCAGCCCCGATTAAATGCTGTCCTCTATAAGAGTTGCCATGGCCACTGGGTCTGCTCATAGCACTAAAACTCTAACAAAGACAAGAACCATCCAGAAGAGTCTACAAGGAGCACAGTAAAGCCAGCTGTAGTCAAATGTAGCAGATTCACTACAGCAGGCACCGAGTTACAAACACATACAAAGTGCAACTGTGGCAAAGCCAAGAGAGGATGAAATGACAGATGAGAGGCAAGATGGAATGACTTAATTCAATTAATCAAATAATTTTCATTTGTCTATTCATTTTGTTGTTGGTTTTTTGAGACAGGGTTTCTCTGTGTGACCCTGACTGTCTTGGAGTTTGCAGTGTAGACCAGGTCGGCCTGGAACTCACAAGGTCCTCCCTCTGCCTCTGCCCCGCCCCTGCCTCCACCCTGCCCCCACCCCTGCCTCTGCCTCCTCAATATTGGGATTAAAGGTGGACATCACCATGTCTGGCTATTGCCTCTTGTTTTTTTGACAAGGTCTCAGATAGTTCAGACTGGTTTCAAACTCATCATCTTCCTGCTTTAGCCTCCTAAGTACCAGGATGAGAGGCATGGCACCCAAAAATAAGGAAGCTGGATCAATAAGTCAAAATGTTTTCCTCAACTGAAATCACCACAGCAGAGATTTGTAAAGGGATGGGCAGGGGGAAGAGGAGAGAAATTGAGACGAGGGGAGGTCAGGAGGAGAGGCTGAAATTAAAATTCCATTCTATATATCTCAATATCTTGGGGCAGGGGAATCTCAAATGTTGTAGGGGTCAAATGTTCAAGGGGATAGATGGGTTGGTTGGCTTGATGTGGTCATTCCACATTGAATTCAAGTCATAAAAATGCCACATGTGTGTGTGTGTGTGTGTGTGTGTGTGTGTGTGTGTGTATACATACACACAGTGTATTAATATACATAGCTATAATCTGTCACTATCTAACATGTGGGCTTAAAGATGCCAACTTAAGAAATATTCATGCCTCACCTTTCAGAAGCAGTACATGCTTCTGAAGGTTTTCTCTTTTAAGTCAGGATGGAATAATACTTAAGGCAGAGACTTTAACTTAAGTTTTCCACAAAATCCTACAGCAATAAACACCAGAGATAAGTCAGATGTATGGGGGTACAGGACTGTAATCCCAGCACTCAGAAGTTGGAGCACAGGGATCAGCCTTGGCTACATGAGACTCTGTCTCAAAAACAAAGCAAAACAAAAAATCTAGCACTAGGCAGGCATGGTGGTTCACACCTTTAATCCCAATACTCAGGAGGCAGAGGCAGGAGGATCTCTGTGAGTTCCAAGACAACCTGGTCTACATAGCAAACTCCAAGACAGTCAGAGCTACACAGAGAAACTCTGTGTCAAAAAACAAGCAACAAAAACCAACTAACCAACAAACAAATATAAACCTAATTAAGTTTGGTGACAGTAAGAAACTAGGAAAATAGGTAGGCCTCTTTAAAATTGGTTTTGAGGGGAAACTCTGTAACGTGGTTGTTTACAGATGTGTAGTGGCTAAGGACGATGGCCAAGAATCCCAAGCTAATGATGTCCTTGAGGAGTACTTCAAATGCAAGAAATGAACAAATAAAGGATTTGGCTCATTCAAAAACAAAACAACAGGAGCCAAGGAGCACAGTTGTCAAATGGCTTAACATTCAAGTTGGTGTGCCCCCATAATCCATGCACTGGGGAGACAGCCTAGCCGAATCAACGGAATCCAGATTCAGTGTGAGACCCTGTCTCAAACACAAGGCAAATGGCTCCAGAGGAACAACTCCTGACATTAACCTCTGGTTTCCACTCACAAGCACAAACACCAGGGTTCCAAGAGCAGGCAGTTCTCTCTCAAAAGACAACGGATCAAGACAGTTGCAAGAAGAAAATGAAAGAGAAACCTGTGCACTAATACTGAGAAATGCAAGCTTGATCTGGGCTGTCTCCATCAGCACCTCTCAGAAGGAAGTGTACTGCTTTGCCAGAAGCAACTCTTAGATTAAAACAGCTGGGTCAAAATACATTCTAATATTATATATTATAAAAAATACACTATAACAAAATACATTAAAACATTAAGAAAACAGCCAGCTACAGCTGCTTGCAGTTTAGCTTAGAACACTAGTTCTCAGCTGTGTGAGAGAGCCCCTGGGGAGCTTCTAAACCCTTTCTTGGCCCTGCTCCATTAACTCAGAATCTGGAACAAAAGTTTCAAGTTCAGGACAGAAACAACTCAATCAAAGGAAGACCAGACTGGCAACCACAAAAATCAATATACCAAAGAGTCCAGCTTAGCCCTAAGCAAATGGGTAAAAACAATAAAAAATAAAATCTAAGAATGAAATAAAAATAAACCGCAGCTAGAAGGTTGGTAATACGTATTACAAGGTGTTGATTTTACTAATTTGTAAAAATCGTATGCCCTGTTTTTCATGTCTAAAGATAGACAGAGGATAGGAACACCAGCTTCAGCAGAACACGGCCAGTGGCCAGTGAAAATGAGAAGCAGCAGCCAGTGTGACTGCTTCCATAGTTAACACTGCCAAGATTCTAACTTAACAAGACGTTAATCAAATGAAAAACTGAGACTAATAACAAAAGTCTCATAAAGTCATTTTTTTTAACCTGAAATGGATAGAAACACATCTCTGTATACCAGGAAAATCACCATGGGCTGTTGGTAGTCACCGTGGGCTGTTCATAGTAGCAGGATAGCACACACAAGCAGTGCTCCTGAAAACACAGAAGCAGCAAAGAAAGTTGTAACTGTCACAAAATTAGACACTACACAGGCCTGAAAATTGATCTTAAAAGTATCTTCCAATATAAAAGCATCCTGTTGTTAAATATAAACAGAAAGGAAGGGCTAGGAGTGAAGTCACATGACTTGCATGCCAGCATGGGGTGGGGGGGCAGTGGCAGGGTTTGTGAGTTCCAGGCCAGCCAGGGATATGAAGTGAGACCACATCTCAAAAAACAAAAATAAAGCCAATATAGTAATATCATAATAAAGAAATTCAAAGCCAGACGGTGATGGTGCACGCCTTTAATCCCAGCATTCAGGAAGCAGAAGCAGGTGGATCTCTGTGAGTTTAAGATCAGCCTGGACATTTAGAACTAAACAGTGAATCTCTGTCTTGAAAGACCTAAACAAACAAACAAAAGTTCAAAATTTTGGTAAACAGTGTGTCTCAGTGTGAGAAAAGAATGACAAGAAAAATAACATTCCAACATGAACCAATTCCAGGACCACAGTGCAACATCTATAAAAACAGGAAGGGACACAGGAGAAAGGAGCCCAGCAAGCTCCCACCACTCAAGATTAGCAGAATGCCCTTCTCTTGACGGCTGGATCCACACATTAGTACAGTTCTGGGGCCCCCATTCCCTCGCTTGAAAAAGGAAATCAACCCACTGGTTGAAATGGCTAAGCAAGAGAACACATACAAAGCAGTTACACTGCTTCGTGAAATAGTAGAAGCGACTACAGAAGGGTAATTTACGATCATTCTGATTCGTGGGGTTTGTGCAGGCTCCAATCTATGTAAAAAAAAAAAAAAGCCCCAACATCTGACAGTGAGTGGTGTAATGGTGGGTTTTGTACCATAGGAACAAGAAGACAGAACCACTAAGCAAGGGGGGGGGGGGCACTATCTATTTTATCTGGGCTTAACTGAGAAGACTTTCTTATTAGGTTGACTAAGACAGATTGGAATCTCACAGTTTCAAGAAAAGCTGGTCTGTTTTGGAATCTGCCTGTGTCCTTGATAGCTTAAGGGACTCCATTCTAGTTTAGTCTGTAGCCTCGTAAGAACTCATTTAAAACCAATAGCCTCTGTTCATTTGTGCTTGACTAAAGGTCTAAATGATGAATTGAAAATACAGTGGGCTGGGGACACAGCTCAATGGCAGTGTCTGGTGTGCACAAAGCCCTGGGTTGTAGCACTGAAAAGCACTATTAAAACAACATCAGTTACTGAGATAATAGTTGTTGGCACTTTTGCAATAGTTATCCAAGGACCATATGCAAGATTCTGAGTATGTAGACTTCAACACCACCCTATAGATCTCAGCATCTTTGCAGACCTTCTGAATGAGGACAGAGCCTGGACTGTGACCTCAAATCTGCCACAGAGAGAGGCTTGCCTGTCCCTGAGGCTAAGTGCTTTGGCTCTCACAGGCTGCATGAGCAGTGTAAGCACCTGTTCTTGCTCCTTCTCACACACTCCCCTCCTCACAGTGGATGCCTGTGTGCATTGGTCACCTCACCGTTAAATTTCTTTTGCTTAATTAGTTACCAAGATTTTAATTCTCAGGGGGTGTCACGGGAGAAAATGGCTTTCTGGGGCCCCGGTGCTGTTGTATATGGACAGACAGGAACCTTGATTTCTTTTCCATCTTTGAGTTGTTCTTTGTTGCTTGTGGCCACGGGGTTTTGGGGTTCTGAAACAGGTGATGATCCTTCAGACCATGTAGCCTTCTGTGGTTCTGAAATTAAATTAGCAGCCAGAAGGAAAAGGTATGACATCTGCTCTCCAAGCGCTTACTCCAAACCCAAGGATACCTCCTCCCAGTGATCACAGTCAGAGTCTTTTGAGTTTGTTTGTGTGTATGTGTGTGCACATTTGATGAAAAATACACAGCCCAGATTTCCTGCCTTTGACATTGCTAGCTGCATTGTCCAGTGGCATGAAGCACTTTCACACTGTGTGTAACCACTCCCTGCTATTGATCTTTAGAATCTTTTCACCGACATTAAACACTGACTCCTTTCTTCCCCTCCCTCAGCTTCAGGAGACCCCCTTCCATCTCTCTAAATTTGCTGGCTCTGGGATTCCCATGCATATGAAAGAATACTGCTAATAATATCTGTCTTTCTGTTACCCACACATTTCACTTAGTGGAGCCTCCTCAGGGTTTGAATATGCTGAAGATGTGCCTGGGTTTTCTCAAATTTTAAAGTCTTTTAAAAAGAAAAATATTGCTTTTGGATATGCACAAGGCACCATGTTATCTCACCACCCAGGGGAGACACTTGGCACGTCCACTTCATGGCTGTTGTATAGTGCTGCTGTGAGCCTGTGCGTGTTTACATGGGGCATGCAGGGCTCCTCTCCTGGACCCACTGCCAACTCTCTTGGCAGAACACTCACACACAGTTCTGATTTTTGGTGTTCTTAGGAAGCAGATGCTGTTGTCCATAGTGCACAAGCGTTTTCTGAAAACTGAAAGGTAGAAACCCTCCATGCATACACTGTTTCGAGTATACAAAAGAAATGTATAGATCACAAATACCTTCACAAGGCACACAAAGGTGGATGCTCACAATACCAAAGTACCCAAGCAGCCCATTTCCTAAAGGATAAAACCATCCTTAGATTGACTATAGAAACACTGTCTTAGGTTCCTAGTGCTGTGATAAACACCATGACCAAAAACAACATTGGGAGGAGAGGGCTTATTTCAGTGTACAGATCTCCAGTCGTGATCTCTCAGTGATAGATATCAGGAAAGGAGCTCAAAGCAGGAACCTGGAGGCAGGGATTGAAGAAGAGACTATCAATGAACACTGCTTACTGGGGTGTTCCTCCTGGCTTGCTTGGTTTGCTTTCTTATGGAGCCAGGAGCACCTGCCCAGGGGCAGTACCACCCACAGTGGGCTGGGCCCTTCCATGCTGATCACAGATGTACCTATATACTAATCTTGTGAAGGCATTTTCTCAATTGAGGTTCTCTCTTTTCAGATGACTCTAACTTGTGTCAGGTTGACAAAACAACAACAAACCAAACCAAATATGAACAAAGACCAACCAGGACAAATACACTAAAAGATGGACCTGAGGGTCACCAAGGTGAGTCAGTGGCTATATTCCTGACTACCTGAGTTCCATCCCATCCCAGAGACCCACAGGGTGGAAGGAGAGAGCCAACTCCCAGAGGTTGTTCTTGGACCTGCACGTGCATGCTGTGGCATGTGAATACCCACACCCAGAAGCACAAAATAATGCAACAAAAAGATGATCTAGAAATCAAAGTTTATGACTATGAAAATGCATGCATGACTTACCTGAATAATGTAGAGAAAATACATTAGTAAGACAAATTGTTGGACATGATAGCACATACCCGTGACCGCAGCACCTGGAAGGCAGAGGCAAGCCAAATAAATCTGAAGTACAAAGGTATCCTTGACTATAGTCATCCTCGGCTACATAGCCAACCTGAGCTACATGAGATACAGTCTCAGAAGAACAAATAAGTGGCTAAGCAGGCCATTTCCTAAGGGATAAAAGTATCTATCACCTGATGATAAGAACACGGTTGGGCTCCTAGTGCTGTGATAAACACCATGACTAAAAGCAACACAGCAGGAGAGGGTTTATTTCAGCTTACAGATCTCCAGTCAAATAAGTCAAGTAACTACCAAGCTTCAAAATCTGTTCTTGATTGGCATATTTTAAAAAGCAGAGTCAGCATTATTTGATATGGAGATTCATTTTCCTTAGAAAATAGATGACTAAGATAGACTTGAGCACCACACCTAATTTTCAGAGTTCTAGAAATACTTGGGTTCAGAGAATGTGGGTGAGTACGGATTGCTTCTTATTGCTTCAATGTTTCGTGGCTGTGCAGAAAGAAAGTGAAGAATTTTCATCAGCAGTGTCCTCCAAGAAATAGATGTAGCTGGTAGGAAACAGGTGGCTGGGATGAGGCAAGAGCAAACACTGTGTTCTTAGATGTCTTGAAGAGGATACAAGGTGGAACGGGGTGGGGGTGGGGTGGAGCAGTGAAGAGGTGGCTCTGTGCTACGAGTACTTGTTGTTCTTGCAGAGGACCCGGGTTCAGTTCAGGTATGTGCATGGTACATATAACATATACAGAATCAAAACATTCATACACTTAAGATTAATTCTTTTGTTTTGGGGTTTTGTTGGTTTTTTTGATTTGTTTCTCTGCATTTCTCTGTGTAGCCCTGACTGTCCTGGAAGTCACTCTGTAGACCAGGTTGGCTTCAAACTCATAGAGATCCCCCTACCTTGGCCTCCTGAGTGCTGGGATTAAAGGCATGTGCCACCATCACCCAGCTTAAAATAAATCTTAAGGAAAGAAAAGAGAAAATATGGGGTGCTAGTGTGTGGAAGTGGCTCAGTAGCTGAGAGCACATACTTATTTTGTAGAGAGTCAGAGTTTAGTTACCAATACCCAGATCAGGCAGCTCACAATCCCTCAGTTTCAGAGGGATCTGAACCTTTTGAAACTTCTGGCCTCTTCAGAGTCTTACACAAACATGCGCACATCCTCATATACAGATCACACAAATAAAAATAATAAAAACAATTCTTTTATAAAAGAAAAGGCAGTGACGGAGCCAGTGACACAGATCACCACATAAAGGTGCTTGCCACACAAGGCTATCTACTTGAGGGATTCCCAAAACCACATAGAGGTGGATAGAGAGAACTGACTCCACAAAGCTGTCCTCTGATATCTTAATACATGTTGTAACATGCATTCCCCATTTCCCTGCCCCTGTATCTCTCTCTCTCTCTCTCTCTCTCTCTCTCTCTCTCTCTCTCTCATACATACACACACACACACATACACACACACACACACACACACAAAAGCATGCACACACAAATTTTAAAACTCTTAAACAGAAAAAAGAAATTCTTTTTATGGGATAATTGAAAGCAACAGAAACATCAAATACCTGGGTACTTACTGTATTAGTCAGGGTTCTCCAGTTGAACAGAGCCGATAGAATGAGTATGGACGTATATGACTGGGTCCAAGCAATTCTACAACAGCTGTGTCCCAACAGAAAGTCCAAGAATCCAATAGTTACTCAGTTCACACGACTGGGTGTCTCTGCTGGTCTTCAGTATCCATTGGAATTCCAACGCAGTAGGCTCTGATGCCAGGGGAGAAATGCCTCAGCAGCAGGATGGAACTTGCCAGTGACAGTGAGCACAAGCAGTCGAGAGAGCAAAAGCGTCCTTCGTCCGAGTCCTTCATACAGGCTGCTGCGAGAAAGTGTGGCACAGATTTATAGTGGATCTTCCCACTTCAAACGTTTGAGAAAATTCCTCACAAGTGTGCCTAGCTGCTTGGGTGTTTAGTTAATTCCATATTTATTCAAGCTGATAACCAAGAATAGTTATCACAGTTATTTACTGGGGAAACAAGAAACATGATAAGACACCCCATAGGTCATTGACACATGACTTGAACCTGACAATGATAAAAGAGTAGAGGTGTACTTTCAATTGCTGTGGTGAAACACCATGACCAAGGCGACTTATCAAAGAAAATATTTAATTTGTGGCTCACAGCTCCAGAGAGTTAGAATTTACCACCAGTATGACAAGCATGGCAGCAAGCAGGCCAGCATGGCACTGGAGCAGTAGCTGAGAGCGTACATGCTTCTACAAATTCAAGGTGGGCAGAGCTACAGCAAATGATGTGAGCTTTTGAAATCTCAACACTCACCTTGTTGGAGGAGTGACATGCCTCCTATTCCTTCCCAAACAGTTCCATCAACTGGAGAGCAAGAATTCAAATATATGAGCCTAGGAAGGCCATTCTTATTCAGACTACCATAGGTGGGGAACGAAGGTAGTGTCTGGATCTTGCAGCAGGAGCTACCTACACGAGGGAAGGCACAGCTATGTAACAAGAGAGACAGGGGCCAAGAGAGTGTCAGTAGACAAGCCTAGAAAGTCCTTCAGAAAAGGACATTACCAGCCCCATGAAACACCTGAAAGGTGAGGGAGAGTAAAGGCAGCAAAAGTATTCCCAGGTGTCAGCCAGGGGTGACTCTGACAGCTGCCCTAGCGTCATGGGGTAGCAGTCAGTCTGCAGTGGGTCAGAGAGTGGGTTAGAAGAGGGCAGAGTACAAAAGCCTTCTCAGAATCAAGGCTGTGGGAAAAATAGAGCTGAGGGGACCCTTGGGAGGCTGAGGTGACCCCTGGGAGGTGAGCGAGGAACCCACAGGCTCCACTGTGAGGAGGCCAAAGCCAGAGAACAAACTGAAGCAAAGAGGGCTGTCTCCACCCTAGGAAGCCAGGGTACCTCCATAGCCATTCCAGGCTGGGTGGGCTGGGTGGAGACAGGCTGGCTGCCCTGAGAGTGCGCTGAGAGGGGAGAGCTGCTGGGGCAGGCAGGGAGGTGGTGGAGGTGTAGGGAGAGGGTGGAAGGGTCACTGGCAGCATGGAGTGGGGCTTTAAACTACAAGGGTGTGCCATTGCCTTCTCTAGCCATTGCAGTGAGTAGTGAGATGCGCTCCGGCCGCCTGAGGCTGAATTTATCAGGGAATTAGCAGAGCAGACAGCAGGGAAGGAGGAAGGACTGGTCATGCCCAGGGGAGCTGGCAAAGGGACACTTTCAGGACTTGGGTGGAGGAAGAAATCAGTGTCTAAGGGGCCACTGGACAGGAAAAACTGGTTGGGAAAGAGCAGTAGAGGTCATGAGTGAGTGGGGTGAAGGCTACCGTAAGAAAACGGACTGCTGAAATTTAATAGAGATATGGGGTTTAAAAAGGGAACCAAGAGTCTGACTCTGTTAAAATATAGCATATAATCCCCAAACAGTCTAACTTTTTTTTTTCCCATTTAGAGGGACCCCAGAAGGCAACCGACAATTCTCTTGGTGTCTCTAAAGGCATCAATGACCTGGGCCTTGGCCTTGCCATCCTAGCGAAGGGCTTCTATTCTCAAGGACACCATAAGACAGTGAGTTGTTCTTAAACCTTCCTGATGCTGCAACACTCTGACACCGTTCCTCATGCTGTGGTGACCCCTAACCATAAAATTATTTCATTGCTACTTCACAACTGTAATTTTGCTACTGTATGAATCATACTGTAAACATCTGTGTTTTCCAGTGGTTTTAGGTGACCTCTGTGAAAGGTCATTGGACCACCCCAAAGGGTCGAGACTCACAGGTTGAGAACCACCGTGTCAGACTTAATATGGCTGCTGTGTGCCAGCTGGTACATCTGTATTCCAAGCAGCTGCATACTTTAAAAGTCAAAATTGCCCAGCCCCAGCTGAATTAGCCTTCCAGGAAGCTCCACCCCAACACATTCCCTTCCATCTCTTTCCACCCTAATCTAGTCACCAAGCCAGAAGCAAAGAAGACAGAAAAATCTGTGAGCTTTTTCCCACTTCCTTTAAGAAAGTGTCTTACTATTCGGCAGGGGCTGTCCTCAAATGCTTTATAATCCTGCCACAAACCACCCACCACCACCACCAAATACTGCAGTTACATGTGTTCAATACCACACTGCACAGAAAAACCGGTTTTCACTCAAGGTGGCAACGGTCTAGACTAACACCAGGGTCTCTTCATTGCTGTGACCAAATACTTTGCAGAAACACAAAAGAGGAGAAGACTTACTTTTGCTCAGGCTTTCAAGGGACCTTCAGTCCAGTGCATCGGGGAACGCCCGGCTGCAGGTGGTTCTGCCTATGAAGGGATCATGCCACACCAGCTGGTTACACAGCACTGACCATGAAGCTGACTGGTACCCAGTAACACTCAAGGCCTGCAGTGGCCTTAAGTCAGCCAGCTAGGCCACATCTCCCTAGATTCCATAAACTCCACAAATGGGGCCAGCATTCTAAATGTCCGAATGCATGAGCCTATGTGGACATTTCACAGAAGCCTAGTACCAAGGAAGACAAATGTGATAGGCAATTAGTAGATGCCCTTCAAAACAAGCCATTGCACCTGAGGATCTCAGTAAAATGGAATCTGCTCTCTCTAAAGTAAGGTTTTGTTTACTTTACTTTACAGGTGTAGTGGCTTCCTAGGCTAGAGTCCCTTCTGGTGAGCGTGGGAGGAACCCCTGGTGTGATCTTAGAGTAGTCATCCCCAGGTGTCTCTTGTTGCTTCTCCATTTTGTTTTTAAGCCATCATGAACTCTAGCTAGTCAGTGCTAAATGATTGGAGCAGGGCAGGAGTCATGAGAGAACAACACCTTTCTAAGCACCTTTCTGGGCTTGATGTCCATTGCCCATCAAGGCAGAAGAGTCTTGGTCCCTCCACCTGCCACCTCCCTCTGCATCCCATTCACTGCTAAGCCAGCACAGAGAATTCACTGAGGAATCCAACCCAAGTTCCAAAGGCTGAACATGTGATGCTTCCTCTTCTACTTCTGCTGACACATAAGGTCTTAAGAGCGAGTCCCACCTCTCCAACACCTGCAGGGCTCCTAGACATCCTAGAGAGTGTCAGAGGAATAGGACCGCCTGGTCAGAGGCTTATAAAATCATAAATGAAGAATATCAAATAAAACCGACTGAATACAATTAAAACGCATTTAAAACTGGACCCCCATCCTCCAGTTATGGCCACCAATAAAAATCACTTTGTGTTACACAGCTTGGTTTAGCTTATTTTTCTCCTCAGTTTTACACTCTGAGAAAAAAAAGATCATTTTCACTTTATTTGATTTTTTTTTTATTGACATACAGTCATCGCAACTTATGGGCGTGGTAGTTTGAATAGAAATGGCTCCCATAGACTCAAGTCTTTGAGTGCTTAGCCCATAGGGAGAGGCACTATTGGAGTAGTTGTGGCCTTGCTAGAGGAAGTATGTCACTGGGGGTGGGCTTTGAGGTCTCAGAAGCTCAAGCCCAGGCCTAGTGATTTACTGTCTCTTTCTGCTGCCTGTAGAACTCTTAGCTCCTTCTCCAGCACTGTGTTGCCTGCACATTGCCTTGCTTCCTGTTATGATGGTAATGGACAATTCTAAACTGTAAGCCAGTCCCAGTTAAATGTTTTCTTTTATAAGAGTTGCTGTGGTCATGGTGTCTATAATAAAACCCTAAGACAATGTGGTACCATGTGACATTACAATAGGTGTATGCAATGTATAATTAATTACCAGATCAGGGCAACCAGCAACTCCGTATCCTCAGACATCCATCATTCCTTTCTGCTGTGAGTGCTTAGAATCTTCTCTACTAGCTATGTTTTAGAAATATTTGTGTTTTTCATATTTGCATATATATATATGTATATGTATATATATGTTAAAATATATGATATATATCCCACATATGTGCTCTTAACTGCTGAACCATCTCTCACTCTCTAGTAACTACTTTTAAATATTCCATTCATTATTGTCAACCATAGATGTCTAACTACTTCACTGCAGAATATTAAAAGTTATTCCTCCTATCCAACCACACCCCTTGTTTCCATTAATTAGATAGAATTATATAAATAAATGATGTTTTATAGTTATGAATTTACCAGTTAAATTAATGAAGAAACAAATCTCCCTGTCAGGGGAGATTGTCCCAAAGTGCTTTGAAGCTTCAGAAACATCCTTGAGAGATTTGTGATTAAGTTTAAAGATTGAGGTGAATTTGTGTTCCTCAAACTGAGAGAGAAGCTTCTAGGTCCATCAGGAAGTTGAAGCTTTTAAACACATCTGGGAGCTGGGTGTAGTATCACACATATATAATCCCAGTACTCAGGAAGCTGAAACAGGGTGGCTAAGGGTTCAAGGTCAGCCTGAGCTACAGAGTGAGCTCCAAGCTAGCTTACACTAGTGAGTAAAATCATGACTTATAAAACAAATAATGAAAAGAAAAAATTCTATCTGTGACTCTTCCCATCTCCCACATGACTTACAAACCAAAAAATGAAAAGAAAAATCCGTATGCATTTCTTTCCACCTCCCACTGAACAGGGAGCTGATCTGGTGGCTGCAACCAGGCTAACCCTGTGTAAGATCCGTCTGCAACACGGAGCTGCTGTCTCCATGTGGCTCAGTCATGTTGTTCTAAGGTCCTTTTAACTATTCTCACTCTAAATACAGAGCTAAAACAAACTAGAATATGTGCAGGAATACATCGAGGAAAAGATGTTATGTGGTGCGTGAGGGCTTCTCTCACAGAGGCTGGCAGAGCCATTCTATGCCCTAATGTTCTTCGTGTCCCCAGCAGCACCCGAGTTGGAGAAATGCTCTGCAGGGCCACCTGGCTTGTTACACATGTTGCAATTCCCCACCCAGGCTGAACACCTGAGAGATGCTGGCAGAACAGCCTGGGAACTGAGGTGTACTGTCTGCCCAGCAGAGAGTGTCTGTGGCAATCAGGGCACCGCTGTTTGTTTTCAGTGTGGATGCCAGTAGAGTTGGAAAGGCCCAGTCAGAGTGGTCCAAATTCATTTAGCCTCCAAAGGACAATTCTCCTTTGAATCAGAGCTTCGCAAGGCTGCCCTCCCTTTGAAGGCAGTTGTTGTTCTTGTTTTTCTGTTGGCATGGTGTCGGCCAGAAGCATAACTCTGAAGACTATTGAGCATCTGAACATGGTGTCCACTCAAAGCTCTACTTTCCTTCTGTGTTTAGACCCAGCTGACCTGGAACTCAATAATTCTCCTGCCTCAGCCTCTGGATTGCTGAAATTTCAGACATGTACCATCACCAGTTCAAACCTTCTGAGTGAAACATTCCCTTGAAAATTTACAAAAGCAAAAAAGAAAGATACATGTCAAAAGGAATGTCATTTTCTTTTTTAAAGATAAAGTGTCATGTGTTCCAGGCTGGTCACTTACTCATTATGTAGCTGCTAGTGATGGCGCTGAATGGCTTCCTCCATCTCTGGAGTCCTGGGATTACAGGTATGCATCACCCTGCCAGGTTTATGCGGTGTTGGGGATCAAACCCTAGGCATACTAGCAAATGATCCTCATCTCCAGGCCCGAGGACTGTGTCTATCAACAGCTTAGCGGAATCACACAGCATCCTGAGGAGGCATCTTTAGGAGTTTTTACATGTAATGAGAATGGTAGTTTTATTTCATCAAGTGATATAAATAAACCAAACAGGTGAGCACCTTCCTTGGAACCCCTGGCATGATGGCTGACTATATACACTCGGTTAGAATTTGACTGAAATAATGGCTCCCAAAGCCTTTGGTACTATGACTTGGGGCAAGTTATTAACCTCTATAATCCTCAGTTTGTTTGTCTGTAAAATGGGGATAATAATAGTCATACTTCATGGCACTGTTGTTTGGATTAACTAAGGTGGTGATTAGTAAGGGTTACATCTACACACAGTGAACCTTCAGAAACTGGAAGCTACCTTTATTTTGTCATTACCCACTATAAAGTAACTACTACTAATAACACACAGAGGCTCATGGGTGTTTTCCATGCACCACTACATACTATTATTCTCTCTTTAGACATTTGGAGATAACTAAACCAGACTAATACTATTCCCCCATTGTTTACTGTGGGTTGTCTACCTGCTGTGTTCTGGAAAACTCTCAGTATATTTAATGTGTCAGCAAATGCAGTATCTCACTTGAATGCAGAGAGTCATAGCACTTATGGAACAAACAAATAGAGAAAACATTAGCTTTGAGGGTTTGTGTGTCTTGCTTGTTAAGTCAGCAAACAGTGCTGGGTTTGCGGGCTATTCTAAGAGCTGCACTTTCTCTTGCAGAAACGCTAACTCCCAAACTCATTGTCAGAGACTAGGTCAGTCTTTTAGAGTTTGCTTTTAGAACAACTGTGTTTGACCACATTTTTTTTAGAAGAGATGGTTCAATAACAAGACTGGTTTAAGTATATCTCAGAGCACATCATTGTGTTCACAGGGAAAGAGGTTTAGAGATATATATGCACGTGTCTGCACTTAAACGTGTGTGTATGCATGCATCCTCTCTCTCCTGTTCTGAAGTGTGGGGGTGCTAAGAGGGAGAGGGCAAGTGAAATTACCATCAGCTATGAATGTTTAATGAAAATATTTAAATCAATTTCTCCCTCCTCCCAGGCTCCTGCCACCTCACTAGCTTCTAGATAAAGCCTGCTTTTAAGACGAAGCTGGCCCTGCGCTCACAAGAGGAGCATGTGAGCACCCCCACCGTCCCTGTCCTGTTTTCTTGAACTCTTTGTGACCTTCTACAGTGAACAAAGCAAAACAGCCTAGTAGAGTTTTTAAAGTTCTTTCATATCATCTCTTCAGCCCTACAATACAAAAGGTAGAAGAAGAATGAACTGCATTTCTATGCAGTAAAATGCAGGAGTTGGCACCTTCTGCTTTGTCGTGGTTTCAAATGCACAGGTGTGATAGCTGTCTCTCTAACAGTCACTGCTGTCTGAGGATCCTGTGTTACACAGGACACCTTGGCTGAAGCCCACCAGACACAGAAGCTCAGAGCAAGCCTGGCCGAGAGAGGAGCCCTCTCCGATCCCTCCTCTACCTTCTTTCCCTCCTCACTCTGTTACCATTTACCAGTCATAATATAGGGAGAAGATGAAGGGTGGATAAAGAGGTGAGTCTGACAGAGACCCTGCCCCTGGAGTCCCAGGCACCTGCTCAGATTGGAGATCAACCAGCTTTCTGCAGAGCAGCCTGGGTTGGTGCCAGATGGGCTTCGAATCACTCTAGTCGGCCAGCCTTACAAAAGCCAGCCAGCTCCTGCCTGCACTAACCATAGCACATTCCAGAAAGAACTGTGAGCAGGGGTCCTGCAACCTGTCCAGACAGAGACTGGAGCACCAGCGGGGAGGTGGGGGGGGGGTGCCTGTGGGGAACTTGGAGCAAGTGGACGGTGGTATCACCCTGTCCCCACAAAGCCAACTGTTTAGTAGAAAACACTAAGATATGTCACCCATTAGCACAAACCTTGTCAGGGTGACATTTTGGAGAACAGAGAGAAATCAGCTCTAGAGCCTGCCATGGCCCAGAAATTCAAACAGGGCTCATCCTTAACAGCAGACTCAAGGAAGGAAGACCTCCTAAAGGCCCATTTTTATGTAATTCCTCCATCAAGAAAATAAATATGAGCAGAAAAAATAAGAAGGGTCAGGGGTTCAATCAGCAATAGAGTGTCAGGCCCTGGATTTGACTCCCAGTACTGTTGTAACCTCCAGAAGAGGGAGGGAGGCAGGGAGGGAAGGAGAGGAGGGGAAGGGAGGGGAGGACAAAGGAAGGAGAGAAAGGGAGAGGGAGGGAGGAGGGAAAGAGGGGAAGGGAGGAGGAAGAAGAAGAGGAGAAAGATGAAGAGGAAAGGAGAAGGAGGAAGAAGAGGAAAATTTTTTCATTATACTGTTGAAAATTAGCATCTCCATAGTATCCAAGGAGTATATAGACAGTACAAACTGGAGTTGACAGTAGGAAGGGAAGGGGAGGGGAGGGGAGGAGAGGAGAGGGGAGGGGAGGGGAGGGAAAGGGAGAGGGAGGGAATGGAAGGGAGGGAAGAGAGGGAAGGGGAGAGAAGGGAAAGGGAGAGGGAGGGAATGAAAGGGAGGGGAGGGAGGGAAGGGAAGGGAAGGGAGGGAAGGGAGGGGAACTGAAGGGAAGGGAGGGAGGGGGACACTAGGTTTGTTTGATAGAAGGGTTGGGGAAGGGGTACACTTATGATCAAAATACATTGTATTCAAAGAACAAATTTAAAAACAAGAAGGAAAAAATCCTTTTAAAATATTTTAAGTAGAATTTAGTAGTGATCAAAAAATATCCTGGTTCTCACAAATATTCCCGGGAAAGTTGGGGTTACTGGTGGGTTCAGTCCGTTCTGTTTGTGTGGTATGTCTTGGAATTGTTTGAAGAAGTAGTTTGGGCTTGCTTGCTGTTTTTTAGAATAATGAATAAGCAGTTGGCAACAGAAAATGTCAGAGGGGCCCAGCAGTCAGGTTCTCAAACAGTCTTCAGTCGCTCCCAGACATGATCATAAGAAGTGCTTTTAGTTGGGACAAGAAAAGGGAGAGAAAACAGCAAAGCACCATCCCCTCCACCTCAGTCCAACCCCAAAGACAGACTTCCTTGCGTGACCTACATCGGCTGACTGGTCATTTGTCATTCAGGTTAAACACAAGACAGAAGTGAGCATTGTTCTGATGCTGGCCCTGATAACATCCCAAGGAAACTGGTGAGAGAGAGAAAAGCAGACTGTGGTCAATGCTGTCATTTGAGTTTCAAAAGCACGATTTTTCTTTTAAAGAAACATCTTCAGTTTCCAAGGCTGAACGCACAGTTCCTAAGAGCAGACTAAAAATTTCCACTGGACTCACTTATGAGCAGCGGCTCTATTCAGTGGCCAGTGGGCTGCCAATCTCAGCTGTCCCTGGACACTAGACACTGCCCACTCACAGTCACCAGCCTCGCTCCCCACTGCTACCACTTTCTGTCTTTCCCTTGCTGAGAAAGTACTTTTGCACACGAACATTCCTAGGCTACTGCTGCCTAAGCTGGTGAAAATAAAGCCTTATGAGTGCTTCAGAGTTCATAAAACTGTGTGTGTGTCTGTTTGTGTATGTATGTGTGTGTGTCTGTTTCTCTCTCTGTGTGTGTAGTTTGTGTGTGTGTGTGTCTATACATGTGTGGGGGTATATGTGTGTCTCTGTGTCTGTGTGTGTTTCTGTGTGTCTATGTATGTGAGTCTATGTGTGTGTATGTCTGTGTGTGTCTGTGAGTATGTATATGTGTGTGTGCATTATTTAGTCTTCTAGGTAACCCTGTAAAGAGGCTATTGTCACCCCACCCCTCTTCTCACTACTGAAGCCAGTTCTCAGGGGAGTTACTTGCTTGGGGCCACCCAGGGAGCAGATGGAACACAGCCAGGCCCAGCTGGGCTTTGACTTGGCTCTGCTGCATCCAGAGGCCTGGCCCTGCAGCTGGTGGATCAGCTGTTCCTCAGGGTTGCCAGCAACTTCTGTACCTCTAATGACTTTCTCTACCTGGAAATACACATCCCCCTTGGCCAGCCAATCCGCCTCCTCCTTCTAGAAGTTGTTTCGACCTGTCACCTCTACTATTCTGTTTGTGCTTAGATGAGCCTGTTGTTGAATCTTCTGTGAGCTACAAAGCAGAATGTGAAGTCTTTTATTCACATACAGAGTATTTGGTTCTTCCGGTCGGTCGCTAGAAGGTGACATTTGACTTTCAAATTCCTCTTCTTAGGTGCCTAATGGAAGGCACACTTCCACAAGACTGAGGCGGGTGAGAAGAGGATTGTTAAGGGGACATGGAGAAAGAAGGGAGTTCTCACCTGAGATCTGGTTTCTCTGCATCTGACAGAGACAAGAACTTAAGCACAGATGACAAAATGCAAGCAGCTGTAAAGATTGCCTGGATCATAAGGCAGTTCTGGTTTAGGTTCTGAAAAACCCTCTCCCTGATTTCCATAGCAGCCAGACTGACTTTCATTCCAACCAATAATGTGTTAAGAGCTTCCTTTTCCCACATGCTCACCAACACTTTTCTTATTTGTTTTCTCAATCGACTGCCATTCAGCTACACCACTCCTAGGTATTTATCCAAAGAACTCTGTGTCAACATATTACAGAGACACTTGCATGTCAGTGTTGACTACAGCATTACCCATAATAGCTACACGGTGGAACCTGCCTAGGTGTCCAAAGACAGAGGGGTAGGGAAAGAAATGTGGTATATACACATGTGGAACTTAATCTTAAGAAGACTAAAAAAGAAGAATGAAATTCTCTTATTTGTAGGAAAATGGAGGTTGTCACATTAAGTGAGTTGAGTCAGTTTCAGGCGAATATTGCATGCTTTCTTTCATCTGTAAATTCTCCACTTTATGTTATATTAAATCATGTATGTGTCATATGCCATGAAAGTAAATTTATCTAGAACAAAGAATACTAATGAGAAAAGAGGGGCAAGCAGGAGGGTAGGAGGATATGGGGGAGCATGGTCAAAGCACATTAAACACTTAGCATGAAATTGCCTTTATAATTTGACCCCAAATTGGTCCTGTCTAAAAGAAAGCCAGGGACAAAGATGGAGCAAAAATTGAAGGAATGGTTGACCAGTCACCGGATCATTTTGAGACCCATCCCATGGGCAGGCACAAATCCCTCACACCATTACTGATGCAGTGTTGTACTTGCAGACAGAAGCCTAGCATAGCAGGCCTCTGAGATGCTCTACCTAGCAGTTGACAGAGACATATGAAGATACCAACAGATAAACATTGGACTGGATAGAGGTTGGGGACTCCTGTGGGAGAGTTAGGGGAGGGATTAAAGGCCCTCAAGCAGATGGCAATCCCACAGTAAGACTAACAGTGTCAACTAACCTGGACTTCTAGGAGCTTCCAGAGACTGAGTCACCAATCAAAGAACATATATGGGCTGATCTGAGGCCAAATCCTGCTAAGACTTGATGCATCAAGGTGGGGAGATACTGGGAGGAAGAGGCCTCTTAAAGGTGAAGGGAGTGGGGGATGGGAGAGGAACTCTTTGAGGGGGGACAGAGAGGGAGGTAACGTTTAGGATGTAAATATAAATAAATAGAAAATGACTTTATACAACTCAGCACTATCTACGATGAATACACACTAAGAATGAAAAACTTCCCTGTGTAAGGCTAACACTCCCTTTGTTGAGAGATCTCAAACCAGTCTGTTACAAGGATAAATGAACAATGTTCAAAGCCAAAACATTTGTTCTTTTAAGGGAACCCATGATGATTTGAATATGTTTGGCCCAAGGAGTGGTACTGTTTGGAGGTGTGGCCTTGTTGGAATAAGAGTGTCACTGTGAGTGTGGGCTTTAAGACCCTCATCCTAGCTTCCTTCAGATGAAGATGTAGAACTCTCAGCTCCTCCTGCACCATGTCTGCCTGGACACTGCCATGTTCCTACCTTGATGATAATGGACTGAACCTCTGAACCTGTAAGTCAGCCCCAATTACATGTTGTCCTTATAAGAGTTGCCTTGATCATGGTGTCTAATCACAGCAGTAAAACCCTAAGACAATACTCTTCTTGGCATTTCTCTGTCACCCCTAAACCTAAATAAGTCACCTCACAATACCACCTATAGTTTCATTCACAAATAGGAATTAAGATCAGGGAAGTAAGCAAACCAGCTCATTTTTTAAAGTTAATTTTTAAATTTTGCCTAGCCTTTGAATTTGATTGTGGATTATATCCTTTAAAAGTAACATGGCTTCAAAATCATGTAGATGACTATTGCTAGGACATACAAAGGCACCTCCCCCACTACATACACATATACACACATACACATATACACACATACACATATACACACATACATACTTCATACTTAAGTGAGAGAGTATACTGCTGACCTACTGATGCAGTTTGGAAACTGGCAGGACCCTTCTTAGCTCAGCTGTGCTTGACTCAGGCACTTCGGGTGTTGGAAGCTCAGCCTGAGCTCTCAAGTTCATAGTCTCCAACCAGAAAGACACAGATGTGTATGGAAGGAAGCAGAGAAGAAGCAAACTTTCTTGAGGGAAACTGAGAAATTCCTGAGTGGGAGCAGTTCCCAAGACAGGAAAAAGACAACAAACTGGTTTTGTCTAGGCTTGTTTTATTTGTTTTGAGTGAGACTTACAGCAGGAGCTGGACCAACACTGAGGTAATTTCTGCTAAGGTCGGCTTATTCCCTGGGCCGTCATGGGCCAAGCCAATGGACAGCCTGCGTGCTCTATGCCAGTCTCCCAGGCTCAAGCAAGGAGATGATCACACTTTGTTCACACACTGCCCACCCAGTTAGGGGTTGCTGAAAGCTCTCTTTGTCCATCTCTCTTAAACCTTTGTTAACGTCTGACCTTGACTATCTGCTCACTTTTCGCCCACTAGTCATTGATTCTGAGGTATCCAGCTGGCCACTAATTAGAACCACAGACACCATCTTATGGCTCCATTGACCCTAAAGACTTAATAATGGATTTGAAAGACAAGACTTCCAGTCTTAAAATGTGGGGGACAGAGAGGGTATTTAGAGGCGTGTGAATATGTTCAAAGCACAGTATATAAATATATGAAACTGCCATAATGAACACATTATTTTATATGATTAATATAACTTAAAGTATCAGTGGCTATTTGCATGATGAAAAATAAAAGAACATTGGGGAACTTAGGAAGGAAAGGTTTGTGTTCTCAGTTAATTTGGTCAGCCAAACTGTTGGCTTGTCTTTCTTTTTTGTGTGGCCTTGAAAAGAATTATATTAGTTACTTTGCTGTTGCTATGGTAAAGCACTGTGACCATGGTAACTTATAGAACAAAGAGTTAATTTGGACTTAGGGTTCCAGAGGGATGAACATCCCTGAGGGCAGAAGGGCTGAAGCTGGAAACTGAGAGAACAAACTGGAAATGGAGTACATTTTTAAATGTTCAAAGCCCACCCCTGTGGCATATTTCCTCTAGGAAACCACACCTTCTAAGCATCCCAAATGGCACCATACACTGGGGACCAAGTTTTCAAACATCTGAGCCTGTGAGGGACATTCTCATTCAAACCACCACAGGAACACAGCAGAACACAGTTCTGCAAAAGGTAGAACATTCTCCATGTTGAGTTCTCATCATTATAAAATTGAGATGAGCTAATTCCACACACAGCTGCTGAAAAGACAGCTGTGATTCATTTTCTTATTAATGTTGGAGGATCACTTTCCATACCCACATAGTACTGAATGAGGCATCAGAACGGTCCAACACCCAAAAGCATGTTGTTATTGGGCAGGCCACTTTGTGAGGATTCTACAATACATTTCCCAAGCATGGATGAGATTCTAGCTCAAACGGAACCCAGATTCCAGTTGGGGGTGGTTATAGGACTGAGGGAGAGAACTACAGAAAGACATGTTTTTGTTTCCATGAGAAGGCAAAGGAGAAGACACACTCCTGTGGGAAAACAACAGCTTTCATTACACACATGCACATCCACACACATACATGCACGCATGCACACACACACACACACACACACACACACACACACACACACACATATACACACGGCAGCATGATCATTGCATGTAATTGTATGTAATTCCATTGTTTCTGCTTGTGGCTCCTGACTTCTGTCAATTTATCACTCTTGTCAGAAAACCGTAAAACTACAAGGTTTGTGTTCGAATAAAAATTCCCTGAGTTGACACTTCTTTCATTGTTGGCCACATCCCCAAGTTTCAGACGGTGAATACACATAGAAGAAACCAGATTATCTGAGTTAGGGCTTCATTGCTGTGAAGAGACACCATGACCAAGGCAACTCTTATAAAGGACAACATTTAATTGGGGCTGGCTTACTGGTTCTGAGGTTCAGTCCATAATCATCTTGGTGGGAGCATGGCAGTGTCCAGTCAGACATGGGGCTGGAGTTGCTGAGAGTTCTATATCTTGATCTGAAAGCAGTCAGGAGAAGACTGTAGCCCAGGCAGCTAGCAGGACTCTCTCAAAGCTCACCCCCACAGTGACACACTTCTTCCAACAAGGCCACATCTACTCCAACAAGGCAACACTTCCTAATAGTGCCACTCCCTGGGCCAAGCATACTCAAACCACCGCACAATATATCCCCATAGCGTGAGGAAATGAGCATGTCAAAATGGTCTTCACGGTGAGTAACAGCCAGCCAGGTGGCTGCTCAGTAATTTCTGTGCTTTGGAAATGCACAGGACATGTTGGGGCTCAAAGAATATGTTTTTCAGTAACAAACCTTATGAAAGTGAGAGGTATAATCAGCCACAGAAAAGAGAATTATCAACCCAGGCACAGAAGGAGGAAGGCCAAAAGTTCAAGGTTTTCCTCTCCCTGGAGAGAGTTTCAGGCCACCCTGGCCAACATGAGAAGCTGTCTCAAGGAAAAACAAACAAACGAAAACAAGAAAGAATGAATGACTGTTAGAAAAAACAGAGAGAGAGAAACTGGAACTGGAGAGATGGCTTCACAGTTAAGAGCACTTGCTGCTGTTCAGTAGGAACGAGGTTCAGTTCCCAGCACCCAAGTCAAGCTGCTCAGAACCATCTGTAATTAAGTCCTGCTTCAGGAGATCTGATGTCTCTGCCTCTGAGGTCACCTACGCTCATGTGCACATATCCACACACAGATACTCACACCTACACATAAAATAATAATAATAATGATAATTGATAGGTTATTTCTCTGCCCCAGTGAAATGAGCCGATTCAAGCCAGATGAGATTATATTAAAGGCAAGTTTATTGGGAAGCTGTACTCGGACGAGTTCACTGGCCTCAAGGATTGAGGTCAGGGATCTGCCACAGGGAAGTGGGGGGAGGTGGAGAAAGGGCATGCAAAGGAGAAGAGAGTGAGAAGTAGGAGGAAGAGGAAGAGAAGGGGAGGGAGGAGAGAGAGTGCACATGTCTAGATTATACAGGGAAGAGCCTCTGGGGGAAGGGCAGCCCTGGGCTGGAAAGTTCCTGGTTGGGAGCAGGGTGTGCCAGTTAGGAACTAAGGGATGCTGGGAGAACCTGGAGACCAGGGCTGCTTTGATATGTAAAATATGCATCTCAGTCCCTTGTCCCAGGTCCAAAACCAAACAATAGTAATAATTCAATCTTTAAAAAAAAAATAGAAGGAAATTGATGAGTTCCACACACATTGCCATCCTGTGGAAGCATCGGAAGCAGATGTTATAAATGTGTCACGTGGAAGAAAATGTGTTTCCAGATGGCAGGAGACTATTTAAGAGAACCAGGCACCTGGGATCAAGAGAGAAATGAAAAGAAACACTCTGTTTAGGAAGAAAGGGCTTTAAAGATAAATGGTTCTCCATGTCAAAGCTTACATCTTTCCCAGCATTTTTCTGAAAGGTTTGCAAAGAAAGAAAAATAATTATGGATCAATATCACAATGGCACAGCTCCCTAGCGTGAAGCTAGAAGTGATCTGTGAGCGACTTTAGCCAGGCCTTCTGCACCAGGTCACCAGACTCCTCCACAGCACAAAGCTGTCCCAGCAAATTTCTAGGCCTATCACACTCAAAAGGGCTATGCGTAGAATTTACACATGCTCCAACAACTCATTCCATAGAGCTTTCTGAGAGCCACGGGCTCAAAGGCAAAGGCGCCAGAGAAGGAACTGCTGATAGCTGTTAATTCAGAAGCAGCAACCCCAAACAGAAACAAAAGGCCTGGCTGAGAGAAATGCCCTGCAAAAGGAAGCAAAAGGTCACAATGGCAGCTGGGAATAGAAACTTTCTCACAAGATCCTTTCCTCTGCAGGGACATAGACTGGAGACTCATTGTGAACTTTTAGCAACTTTTGGTGGGCTCAGCGTTCTTCTCCCTCCTCTATAAGGTTTCACAGCTCTTCCTTGATTGGGCCTCCGCCCCACCTCCACCCCCCCCCATTTTTTTCTACTCATATTCAGCCAATCAGAGCTCAGCTTGCACCCGTATCCCTGTAAATGCCAATAGCCTACAGCTTTACAGACAGACAGAACTGTTGCCTGACCCTATTGAAAGAAGGGAGGGAAGACTTCAGAGCCCTGCTCCCAGAAGATAGCTGGAAGTGTGAAGGCTTCAGGATCCAGTCCCAGCCTGTTTGCTCACCAGAGATAAGATTCTTTGGGGACAGGGCAAGAAGCTCGCTCAAGACAGTGTCCGGAACTGGACCAGCAGCTGTGAGCAGGACTCATTCCTGCCTCAGTCTCTAAGACCCTGGCTGCACTTTGACTACAGGTGAGAATTCATTCCTTCAGTTTCCTCTAGCCTCAGACATCTGCTACTTCAGGGACCTGGAACTCCAGCCCTCAAGACCCGCCACTCCTGCTACACCTATCACTCACCTACGGACATGCGCTGAGAGGGACTGCTTTTGCTTGGCTCCCCCAAACCCTCTAAGAGCCTTTGCGTTGTAACTTCTGAGCTGTCGTGGCTCTTGGTTCATGGCTTTCAGTCAGTATCCTGCTGCTACCAATACTTTAGACTCGTTCTGTTTAAATTTGGCACAGCAGACTGTCTAATGTTATTGTATCCTACGTAAGGCTGTTAATCCATGACAACAATCACCTCCCGTTTACTTTCTGCTTTGTTCCCACTCCATTCTTGAAGGAGGTTGGGACAAGCAGCCGGGCAGATGTGGGAGATGATCTCCATTGGCCTCTTCAATAAGATGAGGCAAGCATTGACCTCTGAGGTATGGTTCTGTGCAGTGGAGGAGGTATAATCATTTGCTCTGCAGATCATATTGAGCAATTGTCAAACATGCTTAGACACTGTAAACAGGTCTTATCACATGCTCTTAAAAATAGATAACCGATAGACTTACAAAGGGAAGGGAAGAAGAGCAACATATCTGCTGCTTGAATGGGAGCATCCCTTGTGGCCTGCCTGGGTGCTTCTTACAGCTCCAGGCCCTCACAATGGTATCTAGCCACCATGTGAGAAACTCAGTCTAAACAAAGCGGTGAAACCTGTGAGGGAAGGACCCTACAAGAAGAGAGACCATCCTAAACATTCCATCAAGTCAGAGTCTTAACTGAACGATCTGCACAGAAGACCCCATGGAAGAGCGACAGAGCAACCTGAGAGGCAAGGGGTGGGGGCAGTGCAGCCAACCTACAGTCGTGAGAAACAATAAGCCTTCTGGTTTTTCAAGTCACCAAGGATTGGGATGATTTGTTATAATGCAACAGATCACAAATAGTCTCACACAACACGTGGATTCACTAAACAGTGACTGGAAGAAAGCTTTAGAACATGTTTCTTGGTCTCAAGACGGCACCTTCTATATGCTCTGGAGAAGACAGTTATCACTCAGTCACATAAATACTCCTTTGGGTTTGTATGGTGTTGTGTGAGTCCCCCTTGCCTGGGGAAGAGGTCACACCAGATAAAGCACCGATAACAGACTAGAGAAATAATCCCCACTGAGTATAACTTGTGAACCGCTGAGTTTACTGGGGCGACCTTCAAAAGCAAGAGTGACTCAAAGATAAGTTACATCACCAAAAAGCCTGTGCATCACAGGTGAAATCTCAGAAAAGATGCAGCCATGGAGTTCCCCACCGAATGGTAGGCAGCGCCACTGAAGGCCGTCTCCTCTCAGTTGTTTGCTGTTTATAACTGTGGGCATGGGCCTTGTGAACCTTTTCGAGTTTCCTTCATTTCCTGAGTCTTACCAGCTTCTCTCTTCTCTCCGGGTGGTTGTGCTTCCCTTTAGAAGATAGGGATTCCCAAATCTTGTCTTCTGGGTCAAACAGAGGATGGGAAGATGAATGACAAGCTGCAAGCCTCTGGGTACCAGAACTGTTCTAATCCGTGAGCTTAACTCACTTATCCCAATCCTTGTCCCGAGTACCTTGATCAACCGATCATCTGACTCTGTAAGTGTAAACGCAAAGCAAGGCACAAAGGACCACATCTGTAATCCTGGACACTCAGAAGGCTGGGCCAGCCTGTTCTACAGAGAGAAACCTTTTCAAAACAAATAAGTGAATAATACAAACTCAGACGTTTGCTCTTTTCTCCCTGCTGATTTTGTTCCCGTTGCGCTTTACGCACGGGCTTTGGATACTCACTCTGAGTACTGAGTGAGAACCACGCCAAGGAAGGACACGTGACAAAAGCCGTGTCCACACCAAGGATCTGTGACTGACTGTGATGACCAGGTGCCATTCCTCCCTATTCTGACCAGGGCAGTGTTACATCTGCCTGTACATCCACCTGCCTGAGAAAGGGTCAGCTCTGCTACTGTTTGGATAACTGTCCCCCAAAGGACCCTGTCTTAAACACTTGCTCCCCAGCCTGCGGTGATGTTGAGAGAACTTTTAAGAGAGCTTCTAGTCATCAGAGCATGTTCTTGAAAAGATATTGAGATCCCAGCTCCTCCTCCCTCTTTTCCCTCCTCCCCTCCTCCTGTTCTTCTTCCTCCTCCCTCTCCTCCCCATCCTCCTCCTATTCTTCTTCCTCTTCCATTTCCTCTTTCTCCTCTTTTTTTTCCTCCTCCTCTCTTCCCCTCCTCCTGTTCTTCTTCCTCCACCCAGGGACTGTAGAAGCTTAGCCTACACCCAGGCACCAGGCCCCTGTCACTAGCTGCAGCCCCCATAGATTTGTGACCATCAGTCACTTAAGGGCAATGCCCCAAGTCCCCCACATGTAGGTGAGGCATCCCTAACATCTCAGACCAAGACAATAGGAAAAGAGACGTGACTTGTGGTGACCTGTGGTGACATAGGCTCAAGATAGAGATCTCCATGCTAATGAGATACCTAGGAGCCTGGAAGGCATATCGAATTAGCTTCCCTTCTTAGACATTCCTCCCTGCAAGAGGTATTTAATCTCAGGCCCACCCTGAGAAGTGAGGTATGATTTTACACATCTACTTCCCATCATGGCAATAAATGGTTTGGAACCATAAACTGTTTATTTTCATTTGGATCCACCATGGGGAGCCATGGAGATGGCCTTAGCCTAGAGAACTGCTGTATAATCTGTCTCTCTGCACTCCCAGCCATGATCACCACCAAGCCTGCTGCCCTTCCAGTCTGTCAAGCCAAGGACCCTCCCTGTGAGACCAGCAGGAGCTCCCCATTTTTCTCCCAGCCCAGGCTAGACCCAGCCCTCAAGTCCAGACTCCCATCTCAGCTCTTCCATGACTTCCAGCAGTGCCTGGGTGTCCAAGAGCCTGAGAACTCCATGGTCCCAGCCTCTTCTCAGGCCCCGGGGACCCGAGAGCCAGCTTCAGCTGTCCCACACTTAAGATTGTGCTTTTTTACCCTGAGCTATGCCTTGGTGCTCCTCTACAGCCCAGCACTTGCCCAGTGCGGTATGGGACAAGCACAGTCAAACTCTCCACATTCTGTCTCCCCAAGTGGCCATGCCCTGTGGCAGAATGGACACAGGACCCACAACCCTACACGACTGTGGCCAGCAGACCCCACGGAACTGTCCACATCCCTCCCAAGATGTGCAGGAAATGCTAGCTCAGTACCGCGCCTGTCTATGGCTTGACGTGTGCAGGGGCTGGCCTCAGCCCTGTCTTGAATTATCTTCATGTACATCAAGGCCTGCAAGTCTTACAGGAAAGTTCAGTTGGTGAAGTCACAGCTGGTCACCCTCATGTCATGGTTCACTCTTTGTCTTCAATCCTGTATCATTTTGAAGAACACAGGGTTACCTGATTCTCAAAATGAGAGAAAATTTCCCCAACACTGGCCCAAGCCAGTACTGGATACCGAATTAGAACATTTTCCTATAGTAAATGATTTTCCCTTTAAACATTTCAAAAACCCTTGATATCCTACATGATGTGGCTAAGGCCTGAAGGATATCATTACCCACATTGGGATGGGTTAGTGGACAAAGCATTACTAAAGTCTTTTTCTTTCCTTGTGAGCATCTGCCCAGCCCTTACCTTCTGGGTCAGTTCCCTTGGAAACAGCCAAGTTCTCTTAACCACTGAGCCATCTTTCCAGCCCCTACAAAAACAATCTTTACACAGTGCACAATAGTATTACCCCAACACTATGAAATTTTCATACATGTGCATGATGCGTTTTGATCACATTTACCCTTCCCTACCTTCTCTCTTCCCCCTCCCCCTCCACATCCCCAGCCTCTTCCCAGCCAGCTTCCATCTATTCTCCTGTCTCCCCGCTCCTCAACCCCAGGGCATTTAACCTGTGTCACTGTTCTGGTACAGGCTGCTAGGAACAACACAGCTAACAGAGTGGAGACTCACCCCTCACAACTGGCCACATCCTTGGGCCTCATGTAGTTCAAGGGTCTAATGGGACAAATCCTTCATGGGGGCCCTGGTAGATACCACAATGGCTCCTGCAAGAAACAGGACTTCAAATTGGGCCTGGTGGTGCGTGCCTTTAATTCTAACACATGGGAAGCAAAAGAAGGTAGATGTCTGTGAGTTCGAGGCCAGTGTGGTCTACAGAATGAGTTCTACGTCTACAATGAGCCTGTTTTCTTGCACCCAAGCTATCCATGCACCACAGATGCTCAGAGAGCCCCCTTTGCACCAGGCCACAGGCCGTGCTGTTGCCCCAGACAAAGGCACCTGCAAAAAGTTTTGCCATCGAGCATTTTTCTGATCTGATAAGACTGCCTAGCAGGTGCTTTATGGGGAAATGTCACTTACGAAGGTGGGGATTGTCATTCATACTCAGGAGGAGCAGCTCTTGCCATGGGTGCAGTGCTGTTCTAAATAGAGCTTACTTGTGTAAAAGGAAATCCAGCAAATACAGACCAAAGCCAATGAAGCTTCCAAGCAACCTAGTAGGCTGGGGCTGCAAAGGCAGAAAGTGGCAACATTCAACTCGAAAGCATTCTGCAGGGCCGTGCAGAGGATCTGGCACATAGTGGGAGCTTTAAAAACAGTGAAAAAATGGAGCTGCCTTCAAATAGGAAGCTAGAGAACTCAGCTGTGACCCGAACTCAGTATGCATCACAGCCCAGGTCTGTCATCTAACATCGCCCTGGCCCACTCCCTATGTGTCACTTGTATTGAGGTCCCCCTACAGTCATGAGCAGTGAGGAAGCACTGGGGAGGCCTTGGGAGGTGTGGCCCATCTTGTCACCCACCTGGGCAAGAGTATGTGTGCTTGTGCATGTGTGTGTGTGTGCGTGTGTGTGTGTGTGTGTGTGTGTGTGTGTGTGTGTGTGTGTATGCATGCATATATGTGTGTTCATGTATGTACGCAAGTGTGTATGTATGCATGTGTCACAGGCACAGCCAATAAATAGCTGCACAAACAAATCATCCTAACCTCAAACCTGCTTCTGAGACATAAAACTGTCTACTTCATCTCGTTCTGAGGGTCCTCAGCTGAGACATGTGAAAGCCCTTCATATAATGCATATCCTTAGGTAAGTAGAACGTGCACCTTGTGAGACAAAAGCCTGAGATGTCCTCTCAAGACCAGCCATTTCACAGAGGAAAGCCACCCAGGCTGCCAGCCACGTGGAAACCCAGCCTCAGTAAACCACATCCTTTGTCTTCCTGTAAGTTTTGCCAACACGGTGGAGTCTGAGGGACTTTTCTTAACCTTCCACAGGCAGCACAAGCTCAGAAACTGTTAGTGTACCTCCTTATACCATACTAAATCCCATAGGTTTGTGTGTTAGTGATTACAGGACAGCGGTTTTTTAATGACATAGGGAAATACTTACAGGTGTCTCATGCCCAGAGAGCTGTAAGTCTAGGGGGTGATTTCTTAGTGAAGGAGGCATCCTCCTTGGATTGCTAACTGGATGAGGAAGTCAGTGTTCACTCAGCTCAGGATGATTCACAGAAACTCTGTTCTTTCCATGCCACCTTTATGCTAAAAGCTGGATCTGGTGCTGGATACCAGGTGCCATGAGTTTGTGGTAGTGCTAGGTACTGGGTGCTGGTGGTGCCTTGAGGTACTACTAGATGCTGGGTGAGGAAATGGGGTTTCTGTCACCAAGGGTTTTGTACTCTAAAAGCATGCAAAGCAACTTCCAAAATAACATGGGAGAAAGGGAAATGTTTCAGGCCAGAGGGAGAATCACCATTCTTTGTGAGAATTGAATAATCTTTGAGTCTTGAAGAGTAAAATGACTTTTGAAGATGAAAAACATGAAACTTAAACAGGAGGAGCTGCATGGGGATTCAGGCTGCTGGGCTGCATGGCAGTAAGGGAACTGTGTGCTCTGGGAACCTACGATGCCAGACACTGTGACTGTCGGTGAGGGGAGAGACGGGTACCTGACTGACATGCTCCTGGTGATTCAGGAGCCCCTTCCTTTTGTTGTCAGGTGTCACAGTCTCTAGAATGCTTTCTCTGAAAGCCACAAGCAGTGCCACCCAGCCTCCCAGTGTCTTGTCCCTCCCTTTTGAGATCCTCTCTGTACTTACGGTCTTCCTTCATTGTGCCTCTGGCAGGGGAGCCGTGGGGACTGGGGCTGGTGGACCTACTTGTGGCCTGCTTCACACACTGGCAGATACTCAGATTGTTGAATGAATTAAAGGGGATCCAAGGGCCTAAAGAGAACCATTGAAAAGATAGGAATGAACCAGGTGTGGTGGTGCACTGCTGGATGGTAGAGGCAGGAGGATTGAGTTCAAGGCCATCTTGAACTACATGGAAAGGTCCTGTCTCTAAAATCCAAGAGTTGGGGAAAGAGCTCAGTGGTAGAAAGTTTGCCTGGCATCACAAGGCCATGTGTTCGAGCCCGGCACTGCTGGGAGAGAGGGAAAGAAAGGGAAAGAGGGGGAGGGGAGGAAGGAAGAGAGAGAGAGGGGAGAGAAGGAGGACGGGAGGGAGGGAGAAAGAGAAAGAGAAAGGAATGGGGAGAGAGGGAGGGAGGAAGAGAAAGAGGGAGGGAAAGAGAAGAGGGAGGAAGAGAGGGAAGGAGAGAGAGAGAGAGAGAGAGAGAGAGAGAGAGAGAGAGAGAGAGAATTGAAATCAGAGGGAAGAACAGAGGTAGTGGCTGCTTACTGCCCCAGAGGCATAGTGGGTGCTTAGGTATCTAGCCAGAGGAGAGAAGGCTGCCAAAGTCTGGCCAGAGACAGGCCCGGAAGGGAGAGAGGATTCCCTCAATCTTTAAATTGTTCTTACCTGTTCACTAACCACCAGACTTCCCACCTCCTTGCCAGGAGCTGAAACTGAGCCTTATATAATAGATGTTCAGAGTCTCTACTTTGATATTCTCCCATTCCCTTGTACACTGGGAAACTATCACACAAGAAACAACATCAAGCACCTCACTCCTAATCTGCCAGGTGATATTCTTTGCCTGGTTCAAGTAGGTGAGTGATAGCTTTGGTGTATCATCCAACCTGTCAGAGAGGCTCCTCCAGCCCGATGCCTCCCAGACACAAGACTGTATCATGGCGTGCTTTCTGCTCTGGTGCTTTCTGACACCAGCTGGAACAGCTCCTGGTGAAGACAGATTCCTTTATCAACAGTCTTAAGATGGATGTTGATCCTTCCCTGGGCTGTAGTTAGAGATTATGCAGCCAGCTCTCCACTGAGCCAAGTGTTTAGTTAAAGACTCAAGTGAGACATAATCTTGTCTCATCAGTTAAGACAGAGGATCCTGCCTGCTTGGATTGCTGTCGCTATGGAGCTTTGATACAAGAGCCTGGAAGATAAACAGCTTAGACTCTCAGTCAAAGTCGGCAAAGTGTGGGTACAGGTCTGGTCCACAGAGCCAAAGACTGGAGTCAGGTTGGATACTGCTGTGAACTAGCTCATCGCTCATCTCTTTTCTTCTTTTTTATTTATTTATAATATTTTTATTCATTCTTTGAGAATTTTGTAGATATATACAGTGTATTTTTCTCAGACCCACCACCCCGCTCCAGCTCCCCTCAGTCCCCATCCCCAGCACATTCCCACTTCCTCCTACCAATTTCACGCCTTTATTTTTCTAACCCACTAAGTCCAGCTAGTGCTGTCCATTTTCGCTCCCATGTAGTTGTGGGGCCACTGGAGCAGGGGTCGCACTCCTAAAGAAGAACTACTCCCCTTTCTCGTCAGTCATCAACTGCCTGGAGCATCTAACGTAAGGATGGAGCCTCAGGAGCCCAGCCTCCCTCCTTGCTGGAATGTTGAGAATCTTGATCTTGTGTGAGTCTCTTGAGAGGACCACAGCTGCTGTGAGTAACGACGCATGCCCAGAAGACAGCATCTTACAGCACACCCCCAAATCCTCCTGCTCTTAGACTCTTTCAGCACCCCAGTTCTGAGTCTTGGGTAGGAGGAAGTTATAAGTGCTTTGCAAAACCCTGTCCCAGGAAAGTGACAGAGCTGTCTAAATGACTTGTCTTAGGTCCTGTTCTTGACTGGTTTCTTACAAAAATGAGGAAGTATCAGAGCTAGGTGTGGTGGGCCACTCCTCTAATCCCAGTAATTGAGAGGCCAAGGCAGGAGGATCAATGAGAGTTGGTGCCCAACTTGGGCAACAGAGAAAGATTCTCTTTGGGGAAACAATACAACAACAAAACCATAAAGAAAGAGTATATAGCCTCTAAACTTCCTAATGGGCCACATCACAGAGGTTGTAAATAAGTGACCTGTTCTCGGAGTCTGGGGCAGCTGTAGCTATAAAGATTGGAATGAGGAGCCAAGTGACATCCGTGCATTCTAAAATCTAAATGAGCCATAACTTAAGATTTCCCAGCTGGATTTATTTATTCAAAAAGCATCAGACACAGTATTAAGCCTGGGATACAAACAGTATTTGACTACTTGTGAATGAATTAATAATAAACTTAATACAAGAAGCAAAACACAACACATTTATTAAGAGAGTGCTTGAATATCTTATTGTCTTATCTTTATGTAAATGCTGTTATTGAACATGCTTCCATTAACTAATACAATACCTAACATTGAAGAACCAAGGGTTTTTAATTAGTAGATATTACTGTCATTTACTGTATTTTACTTCTTGTGGTACAGAACCTCACTCGTGCAAAGTCTTTACTGCTGAGCTGATCTCCAGCCTTGATTTTTTTTTTTTGAGACAATGTCTGCTTATGGTGCCCAAGTTACCCTTGAAGCTATAATGGACCCAGGTTGGCCTCAAACATGTGATCCTCCTGTCTCTGTAATTCCTAAGTCCTGGAAGTACACATTAGGCACCATCAGATCTGGCAAGACACATTTGAGAGCAGTTTTGCATTTGCATCAGGAGTTCCCACAGTCCCCTTTTCCCAAGCACCTCTGCTATTCACATCCTTCACCAGGATGGTGGATTTGTTAGAGCTGGTATGACAATGTCAATACACTGTTATTCATTGAAATCCAGTTCAGGGCCCACAGTTGGTACACTACTCCCTGTGAGTTCTGACATATAATGCTCTGTGCTCCCCATTAGAGCATGATAGAACCATTCCACTGTCTCAAATCCCATGCCATACCTCCTCACTCTTGCATCCAGCAACCTTTCATATCCACTGACACTTCCACTCCCATCAGAATCCTGCAGTAGACAGGCTTCCCATACTGCCTTGTTCCGCTCGCCAGAGCACACACACAGTCCCTCCATGTGTTCTTAGTTCCATAGAGGAGTTTTTCATTGGTAATATTTCACTATATGGATGTACCATACTTTGTTTTACCTGTAAAAGAGAGGCCATTTTGTTTGATTCAAAGTTTTACCACTCACAAATAAAACTTCTATAGGTATCCTGTACAAGTTTGTGTGTGAACACCAGTTCTGACTTTCTTAGGTAAATGGAATTTGATTGATTGAACATAAAGAAGATTTTGAGAAAGTTCCAAACTGTCTTCCAGGTTTCACCCCTCCAGGAGTGACGAGAGAATCCCGGGCTGCTCCACATCCTTGTCAGCACTTGGTGTCATTGGAGTTCTGAACTACCAAGACACTAAAGGTGAGCGGTGACGTCCTCACTGCCGTTTTAACATTTGTTTCCTTAAGGAGACGTCACGTGGGACATCCTCACGTGCTAATGGGTCAGTGTCTTTGGGGAGATGCCTGTTGAGGCTCTTGCCCTTCTGTATTATAAACTAGGTAGCTGAAGCAGGGCAGGGACTGGCCTAGAACTCTCTGCATAGTCCAGGATCAAACTGTGGCAATCCTGTCTTAGTCTCCCAAGTGCTGGGATTACAGATGTGAACCACCTCTCCCAGCTTTGAATGGTTTGGGGAGTTTGAAGCCCAGTTTAAAAAAAAGTCATTATCTGTCTTTGATGTGTGTGTGTGTGTGTGTGTGTGTGTGTGTGTGTGTGTGTCTAGCTTCTACATTTCCCCCCACTTACAATTCCTCTTTCTGGGATGATGCTTTTAATGTTGTACCTGATATGCTATCACCAACCACAGTCACCTAAATTTTCTCTTCCACTTGTTTTCTATAAGATTTACAGTTTTGCTTCATTTAGATCTGTGATCCATTTCAAGTCAGAGACCCATTTTGTGAGAAATGTCACATTTTAAAAAAAAAGATTATCTTTTCTCCAATGAATTGCTTTTGTTCATAAAATCTAAAGTTTTGAAATTTGAACTAACAGATAGCGCCTTTTGTTATTAGATAGGGCCTCACTGTGTAGCCCAGGTTGGTCAGAAATTCAGTCTCACCATCCCGGACTGCCCAGACCTGAGTGTGTGCTGCTATACCTAACACACATTTAGCACATCTTGAACAACAGAAAGGAACAATTAGATTTTCTAGAAAAATATCTTTCAAAATAAAGTACAAGAAACCCATTGGACCACTTTGAACCCAAGGCCCATGCTTTAAAGTGCTTCTAGGTAGCCCTCTTCTGCAGCCCAGCTTCTCCCTGGCTATGGCCTCTATGACCCTAGGAACATTGCCACATTTTCTTGTCATGTGTCTCCTACTCTCATCTGAGAGCAGGAGACTAAAGCAACCGATGGTGTGCAGGTGCTAAGTGAAGCAGCAGAGACCATGGGAAAAAAGGACCGTCCATGACAACATAGCACTGTCCGCACTTAGACTAGACACTGCTCCCCACCCACATCACAGTGACAGTCACACCATTAACACAGCGAGACAAAAGACAGGAAATGAGACCTGAGTAGGAATGTCCAAGTAGATGTCTGTGTGTTGTGTGAGAAATGTCACTAGGAAGAGAGGAGGCATACACAGAGCCTTCAATACACTCCAGACACTTTGCCTGGACTTTCAGAGGCATGGTCACCTTAAATATCATGATTCTGTCACTTAGCTAGCTCCTCTGTCTAAGGGCAGCACAAATAGAAAGAGATAAGAACATGGCATAGAGAAGAAGAAAGAGAATGGGAGGAAGAGTGACTCTTCCGGGGACACCTGCACAGGTGTCAACTCCTGGTGGGAACCTGTCTAAATGCCCACATTACACCTTCAAAGGTTTTATGGTTGAAGCTTGGCTAGGCTGAGATTTATCGTTGATGAGAGCTGGGTCAGGGCTATAGTTAAACATTCTACAACCTACACAGCCGGGGAGGCTTTCAGAGCCATGCTAGCTGAGGGGTGTGCCACAGCCACGGACGGTTGCTCACAGTGACAGTCACATTCAGGAAATCACCAAGTGTAGATGGATCACAAGTTTAAAGAGTAAGAATGAAAGAGAGTAGACAAGGGAAGGCTGCAGATGTCAGCTTCAGCAGAGAGCACTTAGCGTTTGGGGCATCCCAGATTCATAATGACCTCCCTGGGAAGGGGACATCTTGTGAGTTGGTGCACAGTAGAGAGCCTGCCATGCCTGTGGTATCTGTGAATAGGTGACACTTGACACAATTCTTAGTAGTATGTTCTCATCACTGGAGGATGGGTCTACTGGGCTTGGAAACCCAGGAAGGGAAGGCCTTCCTGAGGCTAGAACTCTGAAGCAAACACTTACGGGAGGGAACCAGCAGGGCAGGGAGTTTGGAATTTTGTAGGAGCTGCTTGTATTAGTCACTGTCATGACACTGTAACAGAAATGCCTGATGTAGACAACTTCAGAGTTTATGTCAGCCACAGTTTCAAAGGGTTTCCTTGTGGCTGAGAAGACACAATGGGAGAGCTTGGTCCTTGGAGGCCGGGGTGGTGGGAGGGGAAAGCAGAGAGGGCAAGGCAGGAATGTGGATGAGATACAAAGCTTAGTGACCTATTTCCATCAAGTAGAACCCAAACCCCCAAAGTTTCCAGAACTTCCCAAAATAACCCTGCATCTAGGGACCATGGACAATACTACAGACTCCTGCATAGCTCCTTGCCTTTCTCAGGCCTGGGGCTGCTTTCCCATCCTCCTGCATACTCAGCTTCAGATACCCTGTGCACTCTTAAATGATACCCAGAATAGTCTGAAAATACAGTCACAACATGCTGTCCATTGAGTGAGACCCCAGAGTTAGGAAACAAGGCTCCCACATGCCCTCCACCGCTGTGCACCAAACATACAGCCACTAGCTAAGGAAAAGAGTCCTTCACTTTTAGGAAGAACGATTAGAGCCATTGTAGCCAAGAGAGGGTGGAAAGGGAGGCTATTCATCTGACAACGGGAACTCAGGGTTTCTTTTCAGCTCACTGTTTAAGAAGGACGCAGACCTCCATGGTAAGGCAGGCATAGACAGGCTATCGTGGCAAGTGGTCACATTGCAGCTGCCTGATGCCACTTGGTTCCATTTCTCCTTTAAATCCAACCCAAAACCTCTGCCCAGAGGATGGCTGCCCACATTCGGGTGGGTCTTCCTTCCTCTGTCAGTTCTGTCTGGAAACGCCCTCACAGACGCACCCAGAGCAGTGTTTTCTAGATGACTCCAAATCCAAACCAAGGCAGGTTTTAATGGAAGGTAACCATCATGGCACATTACTGAGAAAGTCTGTACAGAAACAGAAGAGAGACTCCAGTGAGACTTATCAGCACATGGTCTGCTTTATACTTCCTGGCACAGCAAGTCTTGTGTTCGGTGCTGCCTGGTTATTCTGCTGGGTTCCTTAGTTCTCCTTCAGGAGTGAAAACATTGCAATCTTCTGCCCAAGCCCTGAATGTGTTCATTGGCAATTTACCCACCTGCGAAAACTGTCCACACTTCAAGTTTCTAATTTAGAGAATAGTTAAGAGAAAGAAGTAAGAAGGTAAAAGTCAGCACAAGCAGTTAGTGCTCTAAAAGGATGTAGTTAGTGAGCCTGACATCTAATGGTGTCAGTCTCTTCATTCCCAAGGGCACGCACGCGCGCGCACACACACACACACACACACACTCACACACACTCACACATGCCACACACACGCACATACACACACACCACACACACACACACGCTCACACTCACACATGCCACACACACTCACACATGCCATACACACGCACATACACACACACCACACACACACACACACACACACACACACACACACACACACACGTAAGTATATAAACATCTCCACTATTATTAATCTTTTTTAAGAGAAAAAAATGAAGGCAGTTATAGTTAAATGTCCCACTCTCGTCTGGCTTGTTTCTAATCCTTTCTCTCATGGTAAATATATTATATATCCATTGTGGGGAGAGCAGAATACAAAATTAAAATTATTTGCAAAATCATTTATTACAGACAACAGACAACATTTAACATCTTGTTGGGTGAGATGTATTCCCAATGATCAGGAAGCAAAGGCTAGAGGATCTCAAGTTCAAGGCCAACCCAGGTTGTATAGCAAACCCCTGGATCATAACAAACTACATCACTTCTGGGAGCATAGCACAGACAAAACACGGCTCTAAACAAGTGCTGGCTCCATCCAGAGCATGTGACTCTCACACTCTTGGACACACTGTGTAGCCCTTGATCTTAGCACGGTCCTTACCAATGTTCTACTCTTGGTTGCTTATAAACCATGACCCTCAAAGGAGTAGGAACTTGTGGGCTGCAGGGTTCAGAAGCTTAACACAGGAATGAGCATCTGCTAAGGAGGGAGGAATGAGTCCATATGTGCTAGTTAATATTACATACAAACTTGCCTAGTCCAAAGGTCACAGATGGTCTTGACAAGCATCAGTCTAAATGTCACTATGAACATAGATGTATATAAATTTTTAGATGTAAATAACAGTTATGTCAATGAATAATACAGATGACCTCTGTAATGTGAGTGATCCTCATGCAATCAGCTGAAGGCCACCAGAGAAAAGGCTGAAGTAGGCTAAGGAAGAGGAAGCTCTGCCCCAGACTGGCATGAGACTCTGCACTGAGTCACCTGCTCTACCTGGTTCTCCAGTCTGCCCTGTGGATTTCTGATTCGGTGGCCCCACATTTCAAAAGCCAGTCTTCAAAGTGAAGCTCTCTGAATACACACACACACACACACACACTGCCTGTGGGTTCTCTGCCTTTGGAGAACTCTTGACTCACTCCCACATCATCCTTCAGGAAACTGTCCCCACCTGGGCACACATTGCCACACTGGCTCTTCCCGCTGGCCCAGCTGCCTCTCTACCTCACCTTCACCCTCCCTAATTCCTTCTTCACCCCGCCTCCACCCCAGGTGAGCCTGTGTGCTCTTGATCCTCCATACTGTCTCTAACCAATTCCCACCAAAACCCAAAGCTATGACAAACTAAGAAACACATCTAGACTGGCTTGTGTTCACAATTCTAATAGGCCTCGGTGTCAACGCAGCTGCTGAGAACAGCAGCGCTGCAGCTTGGCTACACGGTATCTGTGGGCAGAGAGCCAAATGAACACATAAGGGACAGCCTAACCGCCCCCCAACCCCTGCTTATCGTTCCAATCATGTGGTCTATTTATTCAATGTGTCCAGTGATTGAAGCTCAGTTGTCAAGACTGACTGACTAACTTATTGGCTAATTGATTATCACTAAAGTAAGTAGCATTTTGTTGCAAAAGGGCTTGAGTACCAAGGCTTCCTCTGGCTCAAATTGTATTGAAGTATTGTATTGAAGGAGAAGAACTCAGTCCTGCCAGTCAGCTAACTGTATGCTGATCAATTCCATTTGAACTGTACTGTTTCACGACACCTGTTAGAGTGCTCCAGAGTGTAGGTGGGCAGGGCGGGTCAGAGAGAAGGAGGCAGGGTCTAGAAGATTCCATAGGAAAGAAGCCAGGGAAGAATGCATATGAGGTACACGTCTGCAGCAAACAGAGGGCAGGAAGGGGTCGGGGTAAGGGTTGAGGGGTGAGAGGCAGAGCTTGGATTCTCCTCCAGAGCTGCACTGCTGATTGCCATCTCATTTTACAAGGCTTTTTCAGCCCAGCCCAAGGCCAAGGTCACCAACACCAGGTACTGCTGGCTCACTGGAATGTCTTCCTCCTGAGAGGCAACTGTGGCGCAGCCATCTTCATTCCCAGACCCAGGGGCTCAGTTGTTCTACAGTGTCACTTGAAAACCTATCACCTGTGCCCTATCCAGCAGCCCCTACCTGGGAGCCATTCTCTGGCCTCTGTGTGGTATCACCAGACACACCCAAGCTGCCTGTTTGGTTTTCAGCTGTTTCTCTTTCCTGTATCAGTACATGACAGAGGACTGTTGGCTCATACTAGCTTAGACAATATCATCCAGATTTCCATAGCTGCTGGCTACTGTCTGAGCAGGTTTAACGCTGTCTTAACAGAACACCTCAGACTGAGCAGTTGATAATGAACACAGAGTTACTGGCTCCAGTACTGAATGCCAGGAAGGGCAATGTCAAGATGCTGGCCAGCTGAATAGTTCTGCTTTCAAAAACACTCCATCTTCACATAGGAGAAGGGAAAGAGCAAAGACAGGGACCAAACTTTTATGAAGGCATTAATCCCTTCAGAGGGGAAACCTAATCATAGCCTAATCAACCTCATAGCCCTGTCACATTCTTAAATCCTGTACGATCATTTCAAAGGGAATATTCGCCCCATTTCAGGCTGGATACATGTTAGTCAGCAAGAAACCAATGACAGAGAATGCAGAATTCTTTGGGAAGGTGCCCTACTTGTAGACACTTCAGATCAGTTTCCCAGAAGGCCAGTGTGTCAGGCTCTCATGGAGGAAATAACACTTCAAATCACCCATCTTTTATGACCCTCTCTCTAGGCTCAACCGAAGACCATGTGTGGGTCCTGCCTAGCAGGTACATCTCCAACAGAAAATGCACTGGCTTTGTGGCCTAAGATGTGATCCTTTCTGAGCATGGTGTCTTCAAAACATTATTTCCGGACCTGGAGAGTAAAGAACCACAATGCCCTATAGTTCTCTGTAAAAGAACTTTTAATGGCTGGCTGTCTGGGTCATGTGCCCTTCTACCATATAACAACATATGCCACACTTCACTGTCTGAACCATTCTTTACAGAAAACACAATGTTATGTTCTAGCCATATTATGTACAAGACACTTGACTGATGGTCAAATGTGCTAGAGTCTTGTTGCTGTTGTTTTAAACCAGATTCTTCTAATGATGGCAATTAACTATCAAATAACTCAAGCTGACCTTGAACTCACTATGTAGTGGAAG
This sequence comes from Rhabdomys pumilio, assembly GCA_030674055.1. NCBI lineage: Eukaryota > Metazoa > Chordata > Mammalia > Rodentia > Muridae > Rhabdomys > Rhabdomys pumilio. The sequence continues at coordinate 201,085,772 of JANHMN010000001.1, read as the reverse complement.
ACACTGTTTTCTGATCCTCTTGCCTCTTCCTTCTGCATGCTGGGATTACAGGTGTCTACTACCACACCTAATTTAGACTATTCAAGGGATCAAAGCCAGGGCTTTGCGCATTCTAGGCAACTGGACCAGTCTGAGCTACATCCTCGGTCCCACAAATACTTCTCGGATGTGTTCACCTGACACCTGCTGGGATCCCAAAGTACATCAACACATAGCACTTGTGCTTGTACAGGGGTCTGAAGAGCCAGAGGATGCTGTCAACGAGGATCTCACAGCAAAGCAGGAAGACCAACAACAACTATGCAAGCAGGCATACAGCATACAGTGGAACTCCAGTAAAGGGACACCGCTTCTTAGAAAAATGCCTAGTCCCAGGGCCGGAGCCAGGAGTATCCGAAGTGAGCCTGCAGCATCTCACAGTGACAGACGGAAAGGGCTGCAGCAGACACACAGATGCACAACTGTGGGTATGCAGCAAAGGGAAGCCAAAGGCGAGTGAAAAAGTGGAAACCATCTGAACAGCAAAACAATGAAGGCAGCACTGGATTGTCATCCAAAGAGCAGAATAAATACCCATGAGGACGTGCTGAAGAAGTGGCCGGGAAAGAGGACAAATCTCATCTGCATAAAGTGACAGGTGGTGTGGGCCATGCAAGTGATGTTTGGAGAAGCACTCCGTGGAAATGGGAGAGAGCGGTCTTGGCAACACCTGACAGCCACTACCTCAGCCACTTGGCCACCGTGGGCATCAGCAGTAAGGGGGAGGGGAGTTCATTAGTTATGAGTCTTTGATGTGTAGAAAACAACTCTTCCCTTCCATGGTCGTTCTCTCAAAGTACTTAATCCCCCAGTCAATCCTGCGGACAGAATCAGACAAACCCCAACAAGGGACTTTCTGCTAAATACAATCTGTGCCTGTTGCTGAATGAATAGACAAATGTTTGCTTTTATTTCAAAGATCACACATTTTCCTGTCTTCCTGGCACAGAGAACTATGCCAGTGACAAATGCAGTCTGGTTCTGTGTTTCCAGACTGGACAGTAAAAGTCTGAGCATTGGGACAGGACTCTCTCCCTTACAAACACCAGCTGCCAGGCAGGGGGAATGAAGAGTTTCCTCTCCTCCTTTTGCAAAAGAACAAGAGGGCACTGAAGGGAAAAATGTTCTCAAGAGCCTCTGTGCTCACCTCCTCTCAGTCTCTCGCAGAATCCACACTTCACACATTTGTGCCTATTAAATTTGAGGCCTTAGAAAACATGAGTGCTGTGCACAAGGAAGGCAGTATTCAGATTAGTTCCATTTGTCAGTTACAACCAAGTCTACAAGGGTTTGTCTCAGGGTGGTCTGATGCTTTGAGATGGTAGATCTGTCCCCTGAAAGATGTCAGCCACATGGTCCATTCTCTGGGCATCTTTGTATGCTTATCACATGATGTTTAACTGACTTCAATTTCCTGATGGGAAACTCATCAGATCAGTAAGCTCACCGAGTCTACATTAATTGCTGCAACAAGACTGCCTGACAAGAAGAGAGCACGGAACAATAAAGGTGCCAAGAAATACGTGCCGAGATCAAAGGCCTCTGCTCTGACACAGAGAATGTGAGCAAGAAGGAGTTGGTTTTCTGTGTTGAGTGGGCCCTTCTTTGGACACCCATGTGATAAGGCAATCCTCTGGGCTCTTTTATCTGACTTCTGTCCTGTGTGGTCCTGGAGCATCTTCCACCTGCCTGCCCTGGGACTGTTGTACAAGGAGCCAGAACTGGAATAATAGCATGTCATTCTATAGGAAGAAGCAAAAGTTGTCCTTCAGAATTATCTGCTGTGCTGGTTCAGCTCTGTCAAGCAATGCACAGGTCCTGGTGGACCCATGCCTACTATGTGCAAAGTGAGCATTACACACAGGTCCTGGTGGGCCCATGCTTACTATGTGCAAAGTGAGCATTACTGTAGGAATGAAGAAAGAAGAAAGAAAGCAAGAATTTAAAGCTTAAAAAATTGTACGATCTCCAAAGAAGTTTACAATCTGCTTAGGGGGAAAATGGCCACAGGTGAGCCTGCCTGGATTGTGTGCTTTCAGGTGAGGTGGAGAAGGAACTAAGAACCCGCTGTGGCCAGACTGGAAGGCAGGGAGGCACACCAGGGCAGCCTATAGCTGCCTCATTTTTTTCTTCAACCCTGGGGTTCAAGGTCATTCCAGAGACCATCTGCAGGCTCCAAATTTTCATAATTTCTGAGAACCCTATGTTCAAGTATTTATAAGGTGGGTTTTATAAAGTGTTGACTCAACCTCCATGACCTGAGAGAGACATTTTAAGAAGCACTATTATTCTTGTTTCGTGAGAGAATATGACCCAACAGGAAGAATGTAGCTAAGATGAGAATATAGCCCAACAGGTAAGAACATACTTGCCAACCAATTTTGTAAAATAACCAAATTACACATCTCTTGTCTGAAGTAGCATAGGGAAGGCCCTGTAAAATCTGGTCCTTAAATGGCTTCCAACATTTCCAGCCCAGTACCCCCTGTACCACCCTCTATGCTTGCCCTGACCTTACCCTGCCCTCCTCGATGTGATAGCAGACACAGTGGGATCTCTCCAGAGGGAGGTCCACTCCACTTCCCTGGATGATGCAGTAAAGAAAGGATTCAGGTGACTAATAAAAACAAACCTTTGAGGCTCCTAAGTGGTCATTAAGGAATAAAGAACCTCCAGGCTTCTCCAAAGGAGAGGGTGCCTGAAGGGTCCAGAAAGGATGAGAACAAGCCAGCTACCTCCTTAACAGGACCAACAGGAGGGACATGGTACTAGCTGGATCCACTCACCCCAAGCCTGTTCCCTTGGTACTCTGGGCAGCCCTCGCCTCATTAAGGAGTCTTCCAGTGTCCAGCCCCAGCAAGGCCTCAGCGGCCAACTCTTCCCTGCCCTTGATGGGATCTGGCTGAGCTTGCCCATCGTGGTCCACGCTCCACCCACGTCCACAAGAAGGGACATGTCTTGTGTCCCCAACCCAAGGGAAGACCATCCTACACCTGGTGTTTCTCCTAGGGGACACTCGCAGTAGCCCCTGGCTTCAGAAGGATCCCAACAAGTGCCCTAATCTATTACCCCTAAGACGAGGACTCGCTCTGATCCCCAGGCCCTACAGACAGGTCCCCCTGCTCCTACTCCACAGAAGGGGACCCGCCCCTCCTCTGCCCGGGAGAGAGGGCGGTGCGCACCGCAGCAGGCGCGTCGTGTGCCCGCGCTCCTCTCCCGCAGTCCTCCCTTGCGGCGTCAGGCAGAGGCGGGGTGGGGCGCGGTTAAAAGAAGCCGCAGGTGGAAACCCGGGCTCCACCCGCACTGTCCCGGATTCTGTTCCCGCCGCGAACCGCCGGCGCCTGATCTAACCTACGCGCACCGCCGGAGCTCTGGGTGCCGGTGCGAGCCAGGAGCCGGCTCCCACCAAGCAGGTAAGTGCCAGTGGAAGCATTTCCTCCCAGAAGCTCAAGCAGGTGAAGGAAGTGGTCTGTCTACTTCCACCTCAGATTTGTGGGTCGCGGGGATGGTGAGTATCCCCAATTGGCCCGGCGGTTACAGGCAGAGTGTTGACGGTGCGGTGCGGGAGGGTGCCCGCATTCTTATCTGCCTCCCATCCGCATCTGGCCGGGGACTGGAACCACAGCCGGGTGGTTGTCACCCGCGCCGCCCCCTCCCTCGCGCACTGCAGCAGGAACTGGGATGGACTAGTTTGACTTCTGCATGCACCATGCCCCTCTGACTTGCACGACAGGTTTTATAAATACATCAGGCCGTTTAAAGTGACCAGAGTCCGGACTAAGTCCCCTTTCTCATTTCCTTTGCTGGTTTTGGGCTGTCGCCAACCTGTTTCTCTTGGATTTGGGGAGCAGGCAGAAAGGCAGAGCAAGGATTGATGTTTACTGTCAGTCAAAGCCTGCTACTTGGAGGCTGCATGATTAAGACTCGGGAACTTATGAAACGAAGATGACAGTAGAGAGCACAATAGTAATTAAAAGTAATTGGTGACATGTCATGTCGGATTTAAAAGTTCAGACGTGGATAATACTTTCTGAATGAGCCTAGTCCCAGGTGCTAGCAGCCTGGATTTTGCAGTCTTGGGCTCCCTTCTGTTCCTAGGGACCAGGCCTCTGGTCTCAGAGAGTGTGACGTTCATACAACTATGGACACTGGAAAGTCCACGGACCTGCAGCCGCGGTAAGGGACACCAACCAGGAGACTTTAGTCAACCCATGCCTGATTAAGTTTAACGCTGCAGCCTGGTTTTTCTTCAAGTAGACTATGCTTTCTTTGCCCCAGTTCTAGCAGAATCTAACCAGTGTTCTAAAAGAAAAACGTCCTGTCCTGGTGCAGTTTCCTAAGAACTGCAGGATGCTGCTCAGAACTGCCCCTGTGGAGAGCTTTGTCAGCTCTTTGGATCCAGCAGAGTCTTTGGGGGGGGGGGGGGGTGTTGTCTGAACAGTGCCAAGAAAGGGAGGCCTGTGATGGAGAGGGCCTCCTGGGTGTTAGCCTGTCACACAACTGGGGGTGTGAAGGGTTCCGGTTCACCTCACACAGGGTCTTGAGACCCAGAAGACTGGTCCATCAACCCAGGTCACACTGGTGGCTGTTATTGAAAGGTAAATTTCCATGGTGACTTTGTTCTATTTCTTTTTCTCTCTTGCAGTGTGAGAGAAGAGTTGGGTAGGGCCTTTTAACAATTTCATCAATAGAAAGAAAATTCTAACTTGCACATCCTCACTATGTAGTTCTGACTCAGTCTGGAAACTTCAGAAACTAGGTTTGGGTGCACTGGTTAGGTGGAATACAGTCACCGGAAGATTGTTGTTTCTTGGCCCCTGAGGCCATAATCTTACACTGTCCTGGGCAGGATTTTCAGGCGCTGCTGTTGCTTGATCTGGGAGAGTGGAAGCTGCCCCTGCCCCTTTCAGAGTCATTTAATTGTAACTGAACCTAAACCTTGTGTGGAGAGGGAGAGCCTTGCTTGGAACCAGCAACTGCTAAGAAGGCCTAGGGAGGGGATGTTGAAGTTAACTGTCGTTTGGAACGAGTGGGAGAAGAAACAGTTTTGTGGGTTGCCCATTCTTATGTCTAAAGGACAGCAAGGTTTCGCTGGCGCTGAGTTGACGAGGTATATGAATCCTAAACCTGATGCCATCACTACTCACTATTTTGAAATCACAGATCCTGACGGTTTGCGTCATTAAATTTCAAACTGGACTATCAGGTTGTCTCTTGGGTCACCTGAGATTTCTAGAGATTTCTTGATTAAAGGATGACTTTTCAGATTTGCTTTAAAAAAAAAAAAAAAAAAAACCAAAAACTCTGGTAGTGGGGAGGTGGCTGTACTCAGCTTTTCAAACTCTTTGCAGACTTGGAAGTTGGGTTTGAGGTTGGGATGGTGGATTATCATTACCACCTCACCACCACTGCTGTTGTGATTACCAGGGACAGAAAGCTGCCCTGGAGAGAGTCTTCTGCGGGGCAGAGGAGTACAAAGCATGGAAAACTGACAATTTCCAAAAACTGACGGTTCAATGCGTCTGGTGATACTAAGTTTGTCCAACTAACTTGCACAGAACTTGGCAACATTAATGACACAGAACTTGGCAACATTAACGACAATAATTTTGTTTTCATTCAACAGGTGACATTCCCGCTATCCCCCTAAACAGAACAGCAGTGCAGTGCCACCACCACTAACACTGCTGACTTCCAGAGGAGTAGAAGGAAAAACCAGAAGTCCTTGCAGAGGGATTTTGCAGTGGCCCTTGAACTGGACGCACTGGAAGTCCTTGGGGACGAGACTCAGGTATGGATGTTTTGCTTGAACCTGGTTTTCTTGTACCTTTACCTCTTCAGAGCTCACATGGGCTTTGTAAGGAGTGTGCTTTCCTCTTGAGTCTGTTAAATAATCATCAAGTGATTTTTTCCCCCCTGAAGTGTACTGTAGATTGATCTAGAAAAAGAAAGCTCTTTCTGTGTGGTGAGGGGTTTCGTTTGGGTTCTATCTCCCATGGAGTTAAAAATGACATGATTTCGCCAGCTATAATTAAATTCCTAAGTAAAAAGTTTCAGATCGTCCTTGCTGACCATGCAGGTCTAACGCAGAAGGCCAGGCTTTCTCTCCTCTTGCCCACCCCTCCCCCTGGCAGCTGTTGACAATCACAACTCACCTGCCTTGATGTTTTCTCTTCAACTCTAATAAAACTGTCCTCAGCCTTCAAATACCAAAGGTTTCCAAAACCAGTTATAATGATATGTAACTTCTTGAGTGCTGAGACAGAAGAATTACTATGAATTTGAGGTCACTCTAGGAGTAGTTAGAAATACACGGCAAGACCTGTCTCAAAACAGGGTTGTAAAAATGATCAAGGAACACATCACTGCTGGAACAAAAGTACACCCAGCTTATCTGAAACGTGAAAGAGAAGAACAGAACCACTTCATAAAAGTGTGTCCTAAAAGTGAGTGCACTGCTGTGTCCTTTGGTGATAAATATTTAACATTAGAATTATAATATCAAGTACAAAGTTATTCACTGTAATTAGATACATCACAGAAATCCTAAGCCTAAATGGAACCACATTCTTGTAAGGTGACATCTATGGGACCAAGCATATCTATGTATTTGTTCCTTATAGGCAAGCCAGGAAGCTGTCAGATTAGAGGAAGCTCTCTGGTGTACAAAGAAACAGTTAATAGTTTGATTTTCACTGAAAAGGCTCCTCCCACCAGCTCCGACCCCCCTGAAGCATGGAAGCGAAGTGGGGGTTTGTTCACTGCAGACAACAAAAGGTTCTGGGGGCTGCAGTAATTTGGGAAATGATTTCTGCATTAGTGACCTTTTCTCAGAGTAGTGGCTACTTCCTCTCCTCTCTAGTCAAGGATGCCTCGGGGTCCCAGGTACCTACAAGTGCGACAGGGTGACAGGATGCAGGAACTTCCCAGGCTCTGTCTTCATCTGTCTCCCACTGACCAGTGTGCCTCTCCCACTGAGAAGGCAGGGCAGGAGGAACACCTCCACCACGTCCACCCCTCATGGAGCTCTCTGGGCAGGGAAGAATCTCTGGGGACCAGCCAGGCTTTCCTGGGAGCTGAAGTCATGTATAGGGAAGTGTAGGGCTCAGGAACCTCCCAAACTATCCAACACTCTGAACTAGCTCCTCAGACTTGTACGGTGATCTCCACCTTCTTGCTTTGGGCCCGTGCAAAGCTGCTGTGTAGGACAGATACCCAAGACTTTATGGAAGACCCCTCAGGGATGACGTGATCTCAAAGAAACCGCAAGAGCCATTTCACTGATGCAAAGGGCTAGCTCAGGTTCACATCACGTCCTTGGTGCAGCCAACTAGGGCCGGAGTGAGCAACAGAAACTAGTCATAGCTCTCTTTCTCACTCCTTTCTTTTGTTACAAATGAGCGAGTCTTTATTGCTTTTCAGGAGGATGCCCTGAATACTGCCCTGCTTTTGACCCGATTGTCTTGAGTGACCAGTAGGCTCAACATGCCAATGCTTGAGTTTAACTTTATTTTCCTTAGTGATTTAGACATCCTGCGGCTTCCTTTAAAGCAGCTGTTCTCAACCTGAGGGTCATGACCCCTTTGGGGTCAACCTACCTTTTCACAGAGGTTGCAGAAGACCCCTGTAAATATCTTATATTTACTTATGACTTGTAATAGTAACAGCATTACAGTTATAAAGTAGCAACAAAAATAATTTTAGGGTTAGGGTCATCTCGCGAGGAACACCTGTGTAAAGGGTCACAGGAAGGTTGAGAACCACGTCTTTCAAGGTTTAGATCTGTCACTGAGGTTGCTTCCCTTTGTAGTTTTTGCTTGGTTTGAAGTATTTGAGATAGGATCCTGTAGCCAGAGTGGGCCTGGAACTTCTAGTCTTTCTGCTCAGCTATCCACATGCTGGGATTATAGGCACACACCACCACACACAGCTAAATTCTTAGCTTTTAGTAATAAAGTAAGCAAGTGTATTGAAAATCAATTATCTTCCATTTCGGTATGGTACAAGGATAGAAAGAAAGTCTTGGAGGCCCAGTGTCGGGGGAGGGGCAAAGATTAAAGCTAGTGCCAGCATTTGTCTCCGCCTGTCCTGCTTCTAGGATTGTGGGACTAATATTCTTAGGAAGAAAACATGATCTCTTGACCCCAGCCCCTCAATATTCATTCAAATCCTGTCTGTGGTCCTTTGAGACCCTGATTCATTTGCTTTCTAGATGTCAGGTGACCAGCGACAAGGGATGTGATGGAGAGCTTACAGAGGAAGCAGACCTCTGACAACAGGACCACTCAGACCCCATGGATGTTGCAGCCTTGGGGGAAAGGGAAAGGTTTTAATTGATAAAACTCATCCATCAGGCAAGTTGTTGAGCAAACTGTAGGAGTTATGTGCTAATTGGTTAATGAGAGGACATTTTAAAACAAACAAGGCCTCAGGGGGAACAGCTGTGGCAAAGTTTGTGTGAACTTCGAAGACTTATAAACGTCTGCTCCCCAGGGGTCACTTACTGATATGCCTCCAGAGGATGGAAGCCACAGTTAAGGAAATTTAACACAGTGGCTTTCAGCAAGGACTAAAACTTAATTTGTATAATTTATATAATTTAAGATAGCCTTTTTTTCCCCCCACACAGATACTTATGGTAGGCAATGAAAGTCTCTCTGGGGAGAGACTTTGGAGTATGTAGTAAATAAAAGAGAATATTTAATACTCCTAAGCTGAGGAGCCTATGTGACTATGGCTTCCCAATGATCTGCCTGTTGCGACTCAGCCTGACTCTAACTAAAGGCTTCTGGGGCTGAGCATCACTGCTTTTTGGAAAGCCTGTTTCAATTTTTCAAACCCCCAGGATGCTGTTAATGCTAAACACTCAGTTCAGCTTCTCAGTTCCAGATCAGCACAGGGTTTGAATCTTTCTGCTACAACTGCCAACATTACTGCCGGGTGTTCCACAGTCTGGACCCTCAGACTAATTTCTCTTGGGCCTTCCTTTTAACTGTTCCCCTTGTGAAACCTGCTTATGCTGCCACAGGTGCCCCGGAATACCAGGATCTTCCCCAAACTACAAAGTGGGTATGTCTTCAGGGAGCCCGGACACGCAGTTCTCATGTAGCCCCTGTCATTTTTCCACCGTAAGAGGAAAGACACTGATGTCCTGCTGATGACAGAGCTTGGTACTCTTCGACTACAGAGTTGTGGTGTGCTATTAAAGGCACTGTCAGGATCAACTATGTTACTGATGTTATGAGATGTCTACAAACACCAGTTATACCTAAGATGTTGTCCATGCCATTGCCCTGATAATTGTTACCAATTATTACAAAATAGTTAAAGGGTGTCATTTCAGAACTTTGCTGGAGGTTAAACAGAAAGCATCCTGGTTCAGGTTCCTGGATGTAGTTCAGTTGGTAGATTGCTCACCTAACACATACAAAGTTCTGGGGTTCAATCCCCATCGTTAGGAATAAATAGATAGATACCTTTTTTGGTTGACAATTAAAATGGTACTGTCTGCTGTGAGGCATGTTGGCACATGCTTATAAACCCAACGTTTAGGAGTTGCAGGAAGAAGAATCGGGAGTTCCAGGCCAGTCTGGGCTACATGAGACGGTCTCAAAACCAAAAACAACAGCACCAAATAACCAGCAGCACTAACCATAGCAATATAGTCCAGGACTGTACCCGCTACTGTTTGTTACTTAGGTCACCGCGTCTCTCTCTCCTTTTCATACTGTGGATGTTTTACTTTTGTCTGTCCATTTCCTTTTTGTTTGACAGATCTAGGCCTCTCCATTAACCTTTGTTCTGTGTTGTTCCCATCTCTCTGTGGTTTTAGGTCCCCCTCTGTCACCTGCCCTTCACAACAAGGGACACAGTTTGTAAGAACCCTTCTCCCTCCTCTTTCACAAATCCTTGATGATGAAATTCAGTTCTTATTTTTTATTTAAAAAAAATTAATTAAGATTTAACCAGCCCAGGCTAAATTGAAATCACTGCATCAGTTTAGCACCTGCAGTAGGGGAGAGGTAAGAGGTGCAGTGAGTTCACCAGAGCTAAGGTTCAGTGTGGCTCGAAGACTCCACCGTTCTGATGATACCTCCCTTGTACTCACAGCATGTGTCAGCTTTCAGGACTGTGAACATTACAAGGTTCTAGCCCACGGCAGGGGGACAAATTCTTGGAATCAAAACAGGGAAATTTCTAGATATACCCTATTATGCCCGCTTTCACCCCATTGTGTGCACCTCAGATGCTACTGTCTGACCCAGCAGGAGTAGAAATCAGCACAGCAATGTCAGATGGACACGGCAGCTACCAGGTAGCTTTTGGAGAAAAGTATAGACTGTAAAATTAGTCAAACCAAGGACACCCCAAGGGGCACGGTGGTCAGGTGAAGCGTGGCCAGCAATGCTGAAGGCAGGCTGTGGATCTGGTATGCTTAGACACTGACCATAGTTCAGTGCTCCTCACTCACTTAGAGGAGAACGTTCTCCTGAGACCAGCAACAAAAGGACTTTGGTGACTCTCTCATCCCCTCCAAGTGGATGAAAAGTTGCCTGAGGGTCCTGGTTTCCCAGGATGTCCAGTGTCTGGTCTGTGTCATTTATTACCCCACACTAGCACATACCTCTTTTTTTTTTTTTTTGAGCTTGCCAACCAATTCTTTCTACTTGGTCATGTGAGATAAGAAGTGGCTGTTTGTAGACAGAAGCTACTGAAGAGAACTCTTTAGAAGTGTGATTAGGATACTGAACTTAGCTCTCTACAATTGTTGGCTTCTGGGCGGGATGCAGTGGGGGCAGGACTCAGTGCTGTTTGGGGCAGGCCACTGAGAGTTTGATCATGCTCTAGTGAGTATATAGATAATGGTTATTTTTCTCTTTCCTATTTTATTTTTATTTTCATTTTTACTTGGGAGGGGGAGGGCACAAGGGTGGGGAGCAGACATAGAAGGATTGGGAAATGTGATTAGGATGCAAGATGTGAAACTCCCTGAGAATCAGTAGTAGCAAGAGTTGCCAACATAACGCAGCAGTTCTCAAGCCCTTTGGGGGTCGAAGGAACCTTTCACGGGGCCTAAGATCACTGGGAAACACAGATGTTTACATTATGATTCCTAACAGAATCAAAGTTACAGCCATGAAGTAGCAACAAAAATAATTTTATGGTTGGGGGAGTCACCACAACATGGGGAACTGTATTAGGGGGTCCCTGAATTAGGAAGGCTGAGGACCAGTGCCGTGGACAGAGATCTTTTCTCTGTCAAACCAATCTTTCAGAAGGGAGGACAACCCTGGGCTGCTGTGGCCCCTAATGCAATGGGACTCGCAATTTTTGAGCAACAGCTGACAAATGGCCTGCTTCCACCAGAGAACAAGGAAACAGTCTGTGTCAAACCTTGTGATTCTCTTTTGGAAGAGGTAGTTGAAGATATTAGCTTTCCTAAGAGCACGTGACTGTAGCAGATGGTCCATTCCAGCTAACAGTATGAATATGCACTCTGAAAGATCAACTCATGCATTGTCTCTGTGTCGTCTGCTGAGGTAACCAGAGTGTGTGATTCTAATCAGTGGCTTCTGCTGTATTTTGGGGCTTGAATAAGCTGCTCAGTGATCAAAACCTGAGTCCTTGAATAAAACCACCCTGACATGATGTACGTGTTTGCAGTAGTGAGGAAAAGGAACTCGCAGGTGCTTGTTTACCTGCGTCGGTGAGTTAACGACAAACAGCAACCTACTGTACAACCTGTGTGGTACATTCCTCTGAATTTAGATGACTTATTTTGCATGTGAAAGGCACGATGATTATGCAAAAACTGAAATCAAGTATCTATTTACAGTGCTGATCAGTTATTGAAACAAACCCTTCACCTAATAAGAGAGTTGTCTGATTGATGTTGCCTCATAGAGGAAATAAATGAAGTTTGTCCACTATTTATTTGTGGTCAGAAGGAGAGAACATCTTTATCATGGGCGTTCCTTATCAGAAAAACACAGTAAATAGCAGACTAGGTGGTTGAGACTTGCTTAGATTCACATGACCTTATAATTGCTCTGTGGTATTGGCCAGTTAATTCAGAGGTGCCTTCTACTAATTAGCTTTGCTTCTTTTTATCTGTTTAAGAATAAACCTGCAGGATGGACTGGGGGACCCTGCACACTGTCATTGGTGGCGTGAACAAGCACTCTACCAGCATAGGGAAGGTGTGGATCACCGTCATCTTTATTTTCCGCGTCATGATCCTAGTGGTGGCCGCCCAGGAAGTGTGGGGTGATGAACAGGAGGACTTCGTCTGCAACACTCTGCAGCCAGGGTGCAAGAACGTCTGCTATGACCATTTCTTTCCTGTGTCCCACATCCGGCTCTGGGCCCTGCAGCTGATCTTTGTGTCCACCCCAGCACTGCTGGTGGCCATGCACGTGGCCTACTACAGACATGAAACTGCCCGAAAGTTTATACGTGGGGAGAAGAGGAATGAGTTTAAAGACCTAGAGGACATCAAACGGCAGAAGGTGCGCATTGAGGGCTCCCTGTGGTGGACATACACCAGCAGCATCTTCTTCCGAATCATCTTCGAAGCCGCCTTCATGTACGTGTTCTACTTCCTCTACAATGGGTACCACCTGCCCTGGGTGCTGAAATGCGGCATTGACCCCTGCCCCAATCTCGTGGACTGCTTTATTTCGAGGCCAACCGAGAAGACAGTGTTCACTGTTTTTATGATTTCCGCATCTGTGATTTGCATGTTACTCAATGTGGCCGAGTTGTGTTACCTGCTGCTTAAATTGTGTTTTAGGAGATCCAAAAGAACACAGGCACAGAGAAACCACCCCAACCATGCCCTGAAAGAGAGCAAGCAGAATGAAATAAATGAGCTGATCTCAGAGAGCGGTCAGAATGCAATCACAAGTTTCCCAAGTTAAGCATTTCAAGGTCAGGTGTAGGTGAGCCCTTCTAAGCACGCGCTCTCTTTGTAGACAACATCCATCTGACAATTCCTTCTCTAGGTCAAGAGTTTGTCTATAAATGACTCATAGGAAATAGTTACTTGAGTTCGATTATTGTAGAACACCTGAACTATTCACACATAGTTTAAGTCAAAATCGTGGTCTATCTCTGAAAACCAAGCCCTTGTGACAACTGGGCCATGAAGTCACTTGGACAAGTCCTATGTGAACTGCGTGACTTAGTATTTCCTGAAAATTTATATAACTTGTTTATATAAGAGCAATTTATCTGGAAATTAATAGTTTTATCGGTAAGATATTTTTATAGGAATGAATATTTTAGTTCTGACTTTGAATTTATATAAAGTATTTTTTTAATGACTGGCCTTCCTTACCTGGAAAAAAAATATACAAAGTTAGCTTTACAGGTACATCCCAAGTATCTAAAGTTTGAACTTGTAAAGGGTCTAGCATATTATAAATATTGTTTTCACACTGAGGACAGTTTAATGAGCTAGTGTGTGCTCTTAAGGTGGGATTGTTCACTGGACAATATACATTGCCGTTTGCTAAATGTGAATGGACTTAAGGAAGTGGTACCCTGTTTGAAATTAGCCTTTCCACCTATGGTGAGCAGTGCAAACATGAATATGATCACTCCAATAAAGCTTGACCCTGTTGCTTCAGCCTCTGTGTACACTATGCGTTTCTGTTCCCTCCAGGCCCCACACCAGTGTCACTAGAGATGTGATGTGTTAGTAAATTTTTTCTGGGGAGGTAGCAGTTACTATAGGTACTGGTGCCTACATCTGTAGGCTGAGGTTATCTCCCTCAGCTTGGAAAGAGATGCTCACAGAACTCTGGGAAATGTCTTCTCTGTCAGTTCAGCCTGGATGGTGCTCCTTAGGATGCAGCAGAGGCAAGAAGAGGTCAGCATTAGCTATGTAGTAAATGTGTTTTAGGCTAGCCTGGGCTATATATTAAGACTCTGTGTTAAAAAAAAAACTTTTTTTAAAGGAAAGAGGGAGGGAAGTCTTATACAAATAAATATCTTGGTCTATTTTGTAATAGTGTAACAAAGTGCCAGACACTATGTGACTTGGAGGTTTCTAGCATTTGCTGAACATGGGGGGGGCCTTCTAGGTAATCGGGACATGAAGGAGTCCTTCATGGTGGGAGTGGGTGTGAGAGGGAGGGATCATATGCAAGGCAGAGAGAGACAAAGTGAGTCAGGGGATGTGTCAGGCTGCTTATCACAACTAGAGGTTCCCACAAGACCAGCATTCATCCCTTTTACGGGCATGCTCCCATGACCTACGTGCCTTCCGGTAGGCTCCTCCTCTCTCAGGATCTGCCATCAACATCACCCACTAACTACTGTTGCGTAACCCTCTCAAACAACACCCAGCCGGCAGCAGCCTCAGACAAAACTGACCTTGTAGGACTTGCCACCTGAGCCCTCCGGTCCACAGTGACTGAGCAAAGCACCTCACCCAGGGAGGGGAAATGTCATTCTCCCCAGGGATTTCCAGATTGGACACACAGGCTTCCCAGTGGGCGGGATCGAGTCAGTGCAGACTGGTCACTCTTGAGAATAATGAAATAGGAACACAACCTCTTTGCCAAGGGATTGTTAGTGTGCTGCTCAATGCTTCACCATCCCAAATGACTAATGTCACCAACTGGAGGACACCTAGTCAATGATGAGCAAGCATAGGAGTGCCTGACACAGCACACTGCTTCCTAAAAGACCTGCTTCAGAGCCTCTCTCTAGAAAAACAAAGAAGTAATCCTTGGTTTCCCCACAGGGTAAAGCAAGTCCTAGACATATTCCATCTATAAACAAGTTAGCGCCAATATAGAAAGCAGAAACTAACCTTTCAAAACATCACTATTCCGCCATTGTGGTGAATAAGATAGTCAGCCTTTGTAACTCCCGATTCTCCCGATTCTCCTCTGCTGTCCCTTTCTTTTGAACAGGAATCAAATAAAACCCCAAAGGAAGAGGGAGCTTCCAGGGACAGACATTGCAGCCTTGGGTACAATCCCAGCCTGCTTGGAATGACTTCCCACCTTGCTTTTGAGACTACCTTTCTAGTGCAGGACAGACTGGCCCTCCTCCTTTCCTCCCTTCCAGCTCTCCCTCTCTCCAGCTTTGAGGTACATTCTTCATGTAGCTAATATGTCTATTTTGATGAGTTTTGAACTCTATGAATACCTGGGATCCCATTACCAATTCAAGGTAATATGTGATGTATATCTCCCAAGTTCCATGGTGTCCCTTTATTTTTGTGCAAAACAATAAACAAACAAACAAACAAAAACATTAGATGACATCCACCATCTGCACAAGTACTGAAGGGCACTAGATCACCTTGTCAACTGTAGGCACAGTGCGCCACAAATCTCCAGTAAAGCTTGAAAGTCTGTGATCACTGGAACTTCATACCAATTAAACTATCAATAGTGTCCCCAAGCTTCACCCCAGCCCTGGATACCACCTTGCATGCTTTGCTTCTATGAGACAATTTTATCTACCTCATAGAAGCACAGAAGTGCAATTACTTGGCATTGTGTTCTTTTGTTTCACTGAGGGTAATGTTCCTCAGGTTTGCCCAGTTGTAGCCTAAGAGAGGATTATTGTCCTTTTAATGTTAAATAATATTGCATTGCATTTATGTGTGTGCATGAACATATATTAATATATATGTGCACTATATTTTTCTACATATATATGCCCCATACTTTTCTTCATTAATGTGTCAAAACTATGACCAGACATCACCTGACATCTCAGTGGATGCCTATTTCAACACAGCAAAGGAAACACACAGGTGCTGGAGAGTCTGTGGAAAACCTGGAGCCACCGCATTGCTGGATGGTGAGAGACAGTGTAGCTGCCATGGAAAACAGTTCTGGGCTTCCACTAAATACTGAAAACAGATCAACTGTCTGAGCCAGCAGCTGAATCAGAACATGTACTTCTGAGTACACACCTGGCACAGTGATGGAATGTCAAAGATACATTTTCACACTCATGTGTATAGCACTCTCCCCCCCCCCCCCAATTCAGAGATGGAAACAGTTGCACCTTCCTCTCAAATTTCTCTCTGCTCCTCAACTTCACTAGAGTCCCTTCCTTTGGGCCACTGTATCTCCTCCCTTTGTTGCCACTGTTCTGAGAGCCGGACCCTCCATGGACCCAAAGCCATTATCAGCAAAGACCTGAATGTCAGCTTTAAGGGCTTCTTCTTAGCTCTTCAATGCTACAACTTTTAAACCTTTTCCTGGATTCTGGCATGTTGACCCACCTGCAACTGTGCCTCTCTTCTGCTAACTTGTCCTCCTGTCTCCTACAGGTGAAATGACTGTGAAGAACCTCCCTTTCCTTCTCTTACATTCTTCCATGGTAGCATCATCTATCTGTGTCTGGTATTCGACCCGCAGGGTAAAAAGTTCAATAACTTGTCCAAGGTCACTAAGATAATGAATATGGAACAGTCACACCAAGCATGTCTGCAAAGTCAGGAGCCTAACCTGCCCACCAGCTTCTTGAGCAAGCCAAATGTCTCAGAGAAGAAGGCCAGAAGATCTGTTCAAGGTCATCCTCAGCTACATGAGTTCAAAGCCAGCCTAGGTTACATGACACTTTGCCTCAAACTGAACAAAGACAGAACCCACATGTCTACCCCATGTGACACGGGACCTACTGCTGGCTAACCACTTTTCTAAACAACCCCACCTGCTTCTCCCTAATTCTGTATAATCCTGAGGAAATCCCCAGATATCTTTTTCTTCTATCTTAGACTGGATCTTTTAGAAATAGGAAATCAAGCCATAAAATGACAACTTCCCCACTCCCAGAAGTCACTGCAGGGCAGTTTTTACATCTCATAGTCTTCGGTTTTATTCAGTGTGCACATTTATGGGTCTTCTTTGTGGGTACATTTGTCCCATTCTGACACCCGTCTCTTCCTCCGGAAATCTTTGCTTGTCCCTAGCACCGCTGGGGCTTCTTTTTAGATTGATATTTTCCTAGTCTAACCCTCCTGTCCTTACACTTCCAACCTACTTGTGTCATTAAACTGGAATTTTTCTTACAGATGGCATGTAACTGGGTCATTCTAAAATCAATTCTGTCAATCCATCTTTCAATTAACAGCTAAGCCAGTTATGCCCAATAACCTCGTTGATACTTTATGGCTGAAGCCTTTTTCTTTTCTTTTCTTTTCTTTTTTTTTTTTGTCTGTCTTCCTGTGGTCTGCTTGTGTCCTTCTAGAATCTCACTTTGACTTACCTAGTACTTCTGTATATATCTTTAAATAACTTTTTAAAAACTTTCTATATATTTTATCATAGGCATAAATGGTGTCACCATTTTGCCAGTTTGAGTGACATACAGAAATGCCACCTCCCTTGCTACCTCTTCCCCCCCCCCCCCCCCCCCACTGATGAGTGCTTTCATTATTTCGTCTATGTTTAGAACTACGCCGGAAGGGATTACTGTTTGGTTGAGTTATCCAACATAATTCAGAAGACACAGAGCCTTTGGTGCGTCCTCATGTATTTGCTTACCTGGTTGAAGATTTCCTCTGAACTCCTGGTCATTATTTGTTGTTGTTTATGACCCGACCACACTATGTAGACCAAGCTGAACCAGATCTTGCTATCTGGCCCAGGCTGGCCTTAAACTGAGTCCTCCCGCTTCTGTCTCTGAGGTGTTCGGATCACAGGCATGTGCTCCTCAGCTTGTTTTACTTTTCATTACAGCTTTCCTAATGACGGACTTCCTCCGATGTGTGTCTACTGACTCTACATTCATAGAGGATTTTGTTTTGTTTTGTTCTTTTAGGTAGAATTTCAGTATGTACCCAGGCTACACTCAAACACCATTTCTCTCTCTCTAACTCCTAATTCCAAGTGTGTCTGGTACTTGGAGGCATTTTTGCTGAAAAAGGAATTCTGTGTTGATTTGGAAGTTGTCCCACTGCCTGCGTCCCTGTCACCTCCAACAGGAACCTCTCTGTTTGCCTGTTCCCCTCACCCCTACCTCATCAGGTAAAGTGTGTCCCTCCTGGTTTGTTCAAGGTTCTTTTTTCCTGGTCTTTACTTCACGCAAAAACTACTTAAGTAGTTTAGTAAGTTTAATTGTGATGTCTTGGCTCGATTTCTTTGGGTTTATGCTGCTCAACTTTCACTTCTTGGCTCTGAGGCTAGGTCTCTTGCAAAATTTGCAAAGTTTTCAGCAAGTATCATTTCCGTGAACTTTTTCAGTCAGTTCTGCTTCTGACACAGAAACATTGAGGTGTCTCTTGGAAGAGGATTCCTCGAACTCTTTTTTCCCAGTCTTAATTCTCCCCCTTTTCAAACAGAATGCTCTCTGGTCCCCCAGCTCCCTAATTTCTACTCACCTGCTTCTGGGCCACCCACTGGGCTTTCTATCTGCTGTCGTTTTTTTCAGTTCTGACATCTCCATTTAGTTTTCCTTTCCATCATGTTTACAGTGCTGTGGATCGAATGGACATCTCATAATGTGGGGTCCAAATGCTAGCCCTGAGCCACCTCACCAGCCCTGGAATCACTCATTTTTCCATTAAGGGTTTCTATTTCTTCATTTGTTTCAAACACGTTTGTAATTGCCCACTGAAGCATTCTTATCACAGTTGCTTGAACTCTTTTGTTGTGTGAGTCCATGGTGTGTGTGTGTGTGTGTGTGTGCACGTATGTGTGCAGGTGCATATGCACATGTGCATGGTGGCCAGTAGCTGATGCCATTTATCTTCAGTCCCTCTCCATTTTAACTTGGAGGCAAACTCTCTCACAGAACCTGGAACTCACTGTTGCTTCTAGGCGGGCTACTCAGCAAGGCCCAGAGATCCGTTCCAGCCTCCCCAGCCCTGGGATTACAGACACAGGTCGCCATGCCTGGCTTTTTACAGGAGTGCTGGGATTAAATGCAGCCCTATTATTATTATTCATGCTGAAATCTTCTTGTTCTTGGTATGACAAGAGAGTACCAAATGTATTTAGAACATATATGGGTTATGTTCACTAAAATTTGTTATATCAGCCAATGTTCTCCGAGATCTCTCCCAAAAGCAAGGGCAGGTAGCTCCTGGACACTGTTGACTGGAAGGAAAGTGTAGAGTTTGCACTTGCCTCCACTGACAACTGCGGTATGTGGGGACTCCTTATTGCGGCTGAGACAGGACTAGAGTTCCAGCTCTGACTGTAATCTCCACCAACACCCCGGTGGGGAGACCACTGGTGGAAATCCTGACTCCACCAAGGCTCATGCAGTACAACACGGGGCTAGGAAGGTAATCCCTTAGTCCAGACAGACACCATAACATGGAGCAGAGAGGCCGGCCTGGTTCCAGTTGGGATGAAAGTCAAGCTCCTGCATACGCTTCCCTGACACAGCCTTGCTGGAGAGACTCGCCACAGTCTCTCATCAAGACAGCCAGGCCTCACTGGCTCGGCTGGGGCCTTTTTTTGGAGTAACGGGTCGAAGTTCAGTAGCAGTATCTAGACCCTCTCTGTCTCACTAGGAGTCAATTTTCCTGGTCAGAAAAGACCTTTCTAAAGTTATTTCTAATTAGTTAACTAGGAGGTTGTGGGTTTTAGTGGCTTTGTCTGCACCCATGGTTGCTTTGGGTCACTGGATTTCCGGCTTGTCTGCCATCAACACAATCCTCTCTGGCGATCTCTCATTCACATCTGCACAGTGAAGGTTTCCGGTCTGCGGCTCTCAAAAGCTACTTGCTTCCCCTTGCCTCTGGGCATTGCAGAAAAAAAAAAAAAAACCAAACAAAAAACAAAAACAAAACAAAACAAAAAAAAAACCGCTCTCTAACCCTGGAACATCCCGCCTGCCTGTCTTCTCAGCCTGTCCTCTGAACCAGTGAAGTTCAAAGTCTTCACTGTGGCGATTTCACCGTGGCGGTACCCCCCCCCCCCCCCCCCCCCCCCCCCC
>JANHMN010000001.1:201054744-201065713 GCA_030674055.1 Rhabdomys pumilio | reverse complement strand
CTCATTATGGGGGGGGAAAACGGAACTGTTCCCCTCTGCTCTACCCCCAGAGGGAAACCCCCCCCCTCCCCCCCGTGCCTTAGGCAAGCCCACTCCTCCATACTCGCCCTTCCAGCCTGCTCCTATGCTACGTAAGCTTTCCAGAGTTCTCCCTGCTACTTCAGGGGTCTTCCTCTTGGGGTGGAGTGGGAGGGAGCTGCTCCTTTGTCCCCCAACATAATGAGAACCCCTAAGCATGTGTTGGATTGATCAGCACCCAGAATACCAATGTTTTCGTTCCCAACTTTTTGGCTGGCTGTTGGGTAGGGATGAAGGCTCATTAGCTTCCGGTTGTGGCTCCAAGACCACTACCGTGCGGTCGCCATGGTTTCTCCTACCTCCTAGGATTACTAGGTGAATGCTGATTGACAAATGGAGCTGGAGCTGGCCAAGGCCTTTTCAGGCTGTCTTGTGGGGGTGGGGGATTGGTGCCATAAAAGAATGCCTTGAAACCATTCAGAGGGCAGGGCGCAGTGGGAGAGCTGGGGATTGACAGCCAAGAATCTCTTTAAAGATAATAGCTAGGAGCAGAGGCCCGGTCATTCATCATCGTCAGAAACGTGAAGGTACTCGTCAGCCTAGATCGTTTCTACATATGATTTATTAGACAGGCAATAAAATAACCTTTCTCACTTTTCCTAATATTTTTGTGTATTTATGGACTCAGAATTTATGTGGTATTTTGAGCTTTGGTTAGCACTAACCTTGTTGTAAGGAACTGTTTAACTGTTTGCAGTGTTATTCCCAGGTGCCACTGACAGACTAGTCTACTAGTCAGAGTTCATTTCTAAAAATAATTTTATATCTTCTTTTATTTATATATTTATTTTTCTTTCCTTTTTCCTACAGGTACTTTGCATATATATTATAGAGTCCCAGTTTAGGGATTTTATGGGATTCCAGAGTGTGAGAAGGAGTGGGTCTCTGTGTCTGTATCTGTGGTCTCTGTGTCTCTATTTGTGGTCTCTGTGTTTGTATCTGTTTCTTGTGCCTTTTCTTGGGTTCTTTTCCTCTGTTTTGTTCTATACAATGTGTTAGTTTTTGTTTTATCTTACTACATTATATTTTATTATTATCCCTTAGAAGCCTGTTTGTCTCCTGAGAGGGGGAAGATCCAGCTAGGAGGGAGGTGTGGAGGAACTAGGAGGAATAGAGAGAGGGGAATCCATAATCAAGAAATATTATTTGAGGAAAAAAATCTAAACTTTTCAAAAACTCAATACAACTAGAGGCTGGTCATCAGAGTCCATTCAACGTTCCACGCTCAGGAACAGGGAGGGTAAATTGAACTTGTGGCTCATACCTGTAATTCTAGCATTTAGGAGGCAGAGGCAGGGGTATCAGGATTAGGCTAGATAGTGAGTTCCAGACTAACCTGGGCAAGAAAGAGGGAAGAGAGACCCAGAGGGGGATGAATGCTGCTTTTGGAGCCTCTGAATAGTCACAGGAGAGGGGAGTTTCATAGCAGTCAAGAGTTGGGGTTTGAGCTGAGTGTGGTGTAGTGCGCTTGCCTGTAATCCCAGCGCTGGCAGAGTGATACCGGGTACAAGACCAGCTTGGCCTAGAGAGTGAAATCATATCACAAAGGCATTAGTATTTGAGTCAGAGATTATTGTGGCTAAAAGCATATCACAACTTCTCACCCATGGACCAGATGCACAGGATTTGTGACTTTCGATGGAGAAGGGTCAAGGTCTTAAGGGTCCTCCAAGGCACCACTTTCAAAATTGTCCTGGCTTAGCTGAGGTGGCTGTCACAGAATTGCATAGACAATGCTCAGAAACAATAGAGCTCTATTTCTTGAAGCTTGGAGACTTAGGTGGTCCAAGATAAGGCATCCACAGATTTCCACTGGTGTCCAGTGAGGAACCAGCTCTTACTTACGGTGATGATTTCTGCTTGTGTCTTTGTGGATATGAGAGATGGGCAGAGCTCTCTCCGCTCCCTAGTGCGGATTCCTCTCCATCCCATTGCCTTCTAAAACTTTCACGTTGTGCAGGATTTCATCAGGTGAATCCGGTCACCGGATCACAGGAGTCACATACAGGTAGACACAGGCTGGAGGTTCCCAGGTGTATGATCAGAATGTCTAATCTCACAGCCCAGAAATTCTCAAGGTCCTTAAGCAATCCTCATGCTCGTTCTAGATAGAGCAAAACACCTACGATTTCCAGTAAGCGCTGTAAAGCAGCTGCTTTTCTGAAATATCCACTCTGGAAATGTGTCTTGTTCAGCCACAGGGTCATAAAGCAACTGTTTAACACTACAATGATTCAGGTCTTTACAGCCCAGTGGGCTCAAAACAGTAGTTTGGTCTTTCACTACTTCTCCCCTTCAAGGAGAGGGTCTAGGGGTGGTCCATCAATCCCCCAGTAGAGCCCCACACCCCATGTATGTTTCCAGCATTACGCTGGTGATCAACTTCCAGAGGTCAGTAAGTCATCCTTTCCAAGTGCCCTGCACCTGCTCTCTTCCAAAGCCAGGCCACAGTGTGGACCTCTGCTGAGTTCCCCTGGGTCTCCTTTCTTTATCCAGTTATTTTACTCCATTCTGTGTCCTTTGCTGCCCTGGCCCTCATGGCTTCTATGCCAGCAGCCTGCTTTGTTTTTAGGGCTATCTTCTTTCTCTTTCTTTCAGAATGTTCTCTCTTATCTCCTCTGGTACCACAAAAGGTCAGGAGGCAAACTCATCATCCCCAGGTGAGAACCAACTGTCCCCATTTGCTCTGTGCCTTCACCAGAAATTGATCCAGCCCCACCATGGTGTGGTTATTGGATGAAAGGTCTCCTTCCAATCAGTCTCTCCTCCCAGGATGGGGGCAGAGAGAGGACTCTGGCCTAGTAGTGCCTCCTTCCAACCAGGATTCCCTCCGTTATACCAAGGGATCTTTTCCTCGAGAACCCACCGTGATGCTGTAACAGGTGGTATCCATCCTGCATGGAAGATGTGTACAACCTCAGTTCCTGAAGAGCAGGTGCAGATAGCCAAGCTGACCTGCCTATGGCCACCAAGTTGACCAGGGAAGAGGCTGACAGGAGGTAGAGATGTGGTGAAGGTGCAGACTGCCTGCCTTGGTTGTCCCATCAAAGACGTTCCAAGGTGCTGTTTACATTTTGCCCTCAAATATTACATCCCAGTCTACTGGCCAGGGGAGAAGCAACCTGCTAGGTGACTCAGAGCCTGCCCAAGGACACTTTCTTTCCTAGTCTGAGTGTTGTGACTATCTCCTGATCCGTTATCAAAAGTCCATTGGTATTTCTTGCCAGTCAACACACATGTCTTTGGATCCTGTGACACCAGTTTAAACACTTTTATCTTTATTACCTGTTTACACCACAACTGAGTTTCACTTGTTCTCTGGTGAAGCTTTTTAAGGTAGAAATGTGGGCGATCGACTTTAAACCGGCTTCCGTTTTAGACACACACGTAATTCTCTCTGTGTTTACGTTACTTAGAGCACATCCTACAATTTTATCTTTATGTTTTTATTTTTATCCATTTGAAATATGAATCTTAGCTATTCTGTAGACTCAGGCAAGGGATTCCAAGACCAAGGCCAGTCTGGGCAACACTGTGGGATTTTGGCTCAAAACAAAATAAGATTAAAAAAAAAAAGTATTTTAAATTTCTCATATAATGATTTTTTTATTCATGTGTTATTGGTAATGTCTAGATATATAATTATCAAATTTGGTTCTATAAACACCCATATAGTTTTCCTTCTTTATAACTTATTGAGACTTGTTTTATGATTCAGAATCTTTGGGGGGGGGTAATGGTGTCTGTGGGAGACAGTTATGCATAAATAAGTTTATGGGGGTAGACTCATGATGCTCCCCAAATATTAACGATAACGTTTAGATCTTCTATGTCCTTAATGATTTTGTGAACATTTTCTATGAATTCTGTCTATAAATACAAAGTTGTCACTTTCCCCTTTAATATTTTCAATTTTTATTCTTACGTTTTACAACTCTGGTATGCAGTGATTCCACAGTCAATATGGATGTCTTCTTGATGAAATAAATGGCCCTCTGCCCATTTGCAATGCCTTTTCAATTCTTCTCATCGTATTTTGAGGTGTGTTTTGATGATATAGCACTCTGGCTTCCCTTTGACTTGGGTTGACATTAGACTTGTTTTCCATCCTGTTAATTTCCATGTATCTGCGGATCTACTTCTATTCCCTGGTTTTCCTCTTGATCATGGGTTTCATTTTCCTTCTTCTTTACATACTTTACAATCTTTTACCAAATGGTGGATATTGTCTATAAAACCCCTCCAGGGTGTCTTACTGTTTATTTCCAGTGAACACAAGGCCTTTCTTTCTGCCAGATGTTAGAATGAGACCCTCAGCAGTCAAATTTCAAGATGAAGGTGGAACTGAGACTGAATCAGCCTGAAGATGTGAGTGCATAACTAAAGTCTGACATGAATGAACAACCACCCTATGCTCCTACCCCAAGCTCAGTATTCCCTCCCTCCCTCTCCATGGCTTATCTCTGGTATCATCAGTGTCTGAGCTAGGAAGAGTAAGTATTGCTCGAGACATACCTTGTGGTCAACTCTAACATGGTTCCAGAATTCAAACAAAGAAACTATTTAATTCTGTTTTCCAGCCTTATATCAACTGCCACTTTTACAGTCAACAAGGAGAAAGCGTGATAAAAAATTGCAGACATCATCACTGCATTTGGGTCAGGTTTCTGTCTCTGTGACCAAATACCTGAGGATGCTTGAAGGGAGAAGGAGCTTTGGGGGATTCACAGTTGACTTTTCATTTGAAGTTTTTAACAGCATAGCTATCAAGTATGATATCTCATATTTGCATATCGTGTACTTTGATAATATTTACAAGACCCTTGCCTTCTTTTTGTTCCTGTCACTCCCCATCCTCTTCCTCTTCTTAGCTAGTCTTTCTTCTACTTTCATGGTCAGGTTTGGGGTGTTTTTGCTTTGAAGAGGGGTTATTGTAGTTACTGTTGTTTGCATGTGTGAATGAATGAATTTCATTAGCATTACTTACAGGAATATGGCTATAAGTTTATAAGGTCTCATGAACACAGGAAACTTACCAGTAGCTACTCCACTAAAGAAAATACCTCTCCCTCCCTCACCAACCAGTAACTGCTGTGGAACCTCAGGGAGGGAAGAGAAGTTTCATACGTTTTAATCAGCTGGCTGTATTGCAAGCAGAGCATCATGGTGGTGAGCATTGGACATCATCAATTCAGTGAGATTGGCTAGCCAATGAGCTCCAAGTATCCTACTTCTCCCCTCATTCACTCTGAATTATTGCCACCAGCAGTATTTCACAGGTGCTGTGGATCTAATCAGGTTCTCACGTATTCATGGCCACTTTTTGGACTGAGCTACTCACTGTGCCCAGCTCTCAGATTCTTAACTTTGTTTCTATGTCTGTTGAAAGATTGGTAACACACATTTATAAACCCAGGATTTGGAAGGCAGAAGCTGTAGAGGGAAGCACTCACTATAAGTACAAGGTCAGTCTGGTCTACATGGTGAGTTCCAGGTAGTTAGGGATGCCATAACAAGGCCTTGTCTTAGGGGAAAAAAGCAAGAAAAGCATGCAAGAGAGAAGAAACTTTCTTCATGGACTCCTGCAATGAAATAAGCATGAAGCATCTGCATGAGTAGGAACACTCAATTCTGCATAAATGATTAAGCACACTAACCTGCATTGCTTTGTACCCAGAGATTCCTTCGTGTGTGTGTGTGTGTGTGTGTGTGTGTGTGTGTGTGTGTGTTTGTCTATCACTTACACAATCCCAACATAGTCATGTTACATCTACGACATCTTTTCCTTCGATAAATCATAAGCAAAAACAACAACAACACACACAAACACACACACCAACCATCTTTCAAAAGCCTAGCAAGAGGCCAGCCATAGTGGTGAATAACTTTATGCACTATGGCAGAAACAAGAGAATCTCTGTGAGTTTGAGGCCAGTCTGGTCTACACAGAGTATTCCTGAACATCCATGGCTACATAGACCCTGTCTCAAAAAACAAAGACAAAAACAAAAAACAAAACAAAAAAAAATTCAAAATCAATCTGAGCAGCCCAGTAGACTGCATGCTCATTATGGAATTGTCAAGAAAAGTGAATGGTCCCTTCCAATGGTAATGCCAATTCTCTGCCACTGCTCAGCACCAGTGCCATGCCTGCAAGCTACGTGTGTACAGGATCTCCAAATCAGCAGCAGCAGCCTAGCACCCTAAACTTTTCACCAGTACTTTCATTTCAAATCCAGGAGGTCAACAGAGCTTCAACATTTGCTGCCTCGTCTCAGAGTCCACTTATCCAATGCAAACTTTCACATTCAAAGTATCCAAGAAGAGGCAGGGAAGACGGTCCAGTGGGTAAGTTACTTTCTATGCAAGCATAAAGACCCACCTTTGGATCCCCAGAACCATGAAATCCCAGTGCTCCTACAGCAAAGTAGAAAGCAGTGACAGGAGAATTCCTGGAATCCTGTCTCAAACAAGATAGAAGGCAAGGACTAAAACCAAAGGCCTCCAACACAGCTGTTACATGTATACCTACCCATCTACCTACCTACCTACCTACCTACCTACCTACCTGCACACACAGACACAGACACACACACAGACACACACATAGACACACACAGACACACACAGACACACACACAGACACACACAGACACACACACACACAATGCATATATACATATGCACACAGCTTGCATATGCACATTTCCATGTCATTCTTTACATACATAAATCCACTAAAATGGCTGATAGGTGACAGTGCTACTTACCAAAAGCTCCAATTACACTCCTTTTTGTTTAGTAAAAGACCTAAAAGCTAGGCATGGTGATATACACCTTTAATCTCAGCATGAAAAGGCAGAGGCAGGTGGATCTCTGTGAGTTCTAGGCCATCCTGGTCTACATAGTAAGCTCCAGGCCAGCCCTGTCTCAAAGAAAAAGGAAGGAAGGAAGGAAGCAAGGAAGGAAGGAAGATGGAAGGAAGGGATGAAGAAAGGAAGGAAGGAAAAAAGGAAGGAAGTAAGGGAGGGAGGAAGAAAGGAAGGAAAGAAGGAAGAAAAAGAGGTGGGGTAGGGGAGAGAAAGAGCTAGCCAGACATTGATTGCTATTGCTCTCAGCTCATAATAGGGAGTCCTGGAGAAAGAAGTGTACTAATAGACCAGACATCCTTTTCCTTTAAGAAATTGCTTAAGCCTTCCACCCACAATGCATCTCACCAGCTCAGAGCCTGTTGGAGTTGCCAGCTGTGAACTTAAGGCACAGCAGAGAGGATATTTAGACATTTAGAGGCCCCATGCCTCTCCTCTGTGTTAGAGCCTCTTCACCTGCAGTCACTGTGGTAGATCTTGTCACTCTGGAAATGGAACAGAACAGTATCTTTCCACATTTGCTTGTGGAAGACACTGACAGCAAGAAGAATTGCACTTTACACTGTAACTGGGAGTCCGTATGTGCAAATATCTCACAAAGCATTACTTACCCTTGTTAGGAGCAAAACATTCTGATAGTCTCTCTTCTTTTTTAATTGTTTCATGCCTGCTTAAGGAAGAAGAGGGGGATGGAAAAGAGGAAGGGGAGAGGGTAGGAAGAAATAAATTTATTTCCCAGCCTACTCTGGAGATCAAGAGGGCAACACTAAACTAGAAAAATAAAATGTAAGACGTTCTCTCAGTACAGGGCTTCTGAGTGAGTCTTAACAGTGCCATCTACTGTGCATTCTGTGTATTGCAAGCATTTGGGGTTTGGTTTGGTTTGGTTTGGTTTGGTTTGGTTTGGTTTGGTTTGGTTTGGTTTGGTTTCGTTTTTGTTGTTTTGTTTTGTGGCCCTGAGATTTAGCTTCCCTCTTTTTCTTTTAAGAACATCTGCCCCCCAAAAAGCAGAAATGCTTCCCCAAACAGCTTAAGGAAATGTTTAAGCAAATAACTACCATGTAAGTTCTATTCTGAATCCTAAGACCAAATATTTCATACTCAGTCCTTGAAAGAGGGATTTGCAGGATGCAGAACACACTGTAACTAGGACCTTGGGAGCAAAAGCTTAACCATCGTCAGTGGTTCCCATGAAACAAACCGTAAATTCAGAACACTGTAGACAAGTGGTTCACATTGAATTACTGCTGTCTATCAAATATAGTATAACAAAGAACCAACAATCTATTATCAATTCTCACTATAATTTTGTTCTACAATAGTATGGTTTTTTTAACTCCCCTAGTGTCCCACAGCTTGCTTTAAAACAATTAAAAATAACATAGGACACAATATCATCATCATAAGAATTAGAATACAGAAATCCCATTGGCTCCTCTCTGTGGATAATGGCTCCATGCTGACTAAGCACTGTAACACAGAGGAGTAAATATTCAGTAGGAAAGACTGTTTCCTGCTGGTCAGCAAAGGCGGCTATCGTTGCTTCATTTCAGAGTAATCTGTGTGTGCTTTTGACACAAACATGTTTGAAAGAACCTTTGTAATTCTTCCATGCTCTGCTTAAATAACCACAGAAGAAGCACAGCAATGCCCGTAAGAGTCCCTGCTCATCCAACCATGCCTGGGACTGGCCTCTTCCATCATGTGCATGCAGCTGAGACATGGTCACTTCGGTTTCACCAGAACACCTTATGTGCCAAAACTTAAAAAAAAAAAAAAAAAAAAGAAAAGAAAAAAAAAATGAAGAAACGTCACCACAGCAGCGGGCTGCTGCTGCTAAAATGTTAGGGACTTAGATGTCTTTAATTTGAAAGAGGCTAAATTATTGGAAGTCTGAAATATCTTCTGGTTTTACCATGAATATAACAACTGGTTTCTGCTTCCTGAATGATTTCAGATTAATAAGTTTTAGAAAGCACGGGGATTGGTTTAACTGGGGGATAAATAAAGACATCAGTTCAGACGCACAGCCTGCAAGGCCAGCACTAAAGTCGCAGGGCAGAAGCATGAATTCACACCATCCTGAGCCACACAGGGAGGCCAAGGCCAGCCTGGGCTGGAGAAGCTGACTCAAAACAAACAAAATAACAACAGTAGTTTGTGGGGAAAGTGTATCCCATATAATAATCACCCACGCAGACTGGCAGGGCCAAGAAGCCATTTCTGCCATGCCATTACATTACCAAGTGTAAGGCATCATTAACTACCCAGAGAAGCCAGAGGACCTTCAGTTTCCAAAGGCTATTTTAGGAAGAGCTGAATATGATTTATTAATCACACCTATAGGGTTAATGGTTCAGTAGAAAACTCAGGAAAAGAGTACGGAACCCAAAGGGTTGACAACACTCCCAGAGGCGATCAATGGGCCCAACTTGCCTGAAAACATGTCAAGTGGAAGGACAGAGGCTCTAGGCACTCACAAGCCTTTTCTTGCTCTGAAACATTCTCTGCCGTCACCTACATTTGATCTATGAGTCAGAAATGTGAGAGGTGTTTTATGTGTGTTCAGATCAACCTTCCCAGGATTCAAGAGACAGCCCCAGAAGGGAGCCGGTAAGCAGTCATCTGTCAAAATGGCAAGTTGTACAATTTATCTTGCAGTGATTTTTTTTGCACAATAGCAGGTTCTTTTGGAGATAAACACACACACACACACACACACACACACACACACATATATATATACATATATATATATATATATATTATATGATAGGAAGTAGCCTAAATATTAGCTGTTTCACCTCAAAAGAGCTTTCAGTATCGTCAGGAAAGTTCAGCTGAGCAGTAATGAACTAGGGTTTATGTTTTCAGAATTGACCAGTGCGAAGCAGCTCTCGCCTGTCCAGACACGTGGATGTGACAAGGTGCAGTGGTCAGAGATCCTCACTGGTTAATCATCAATAGGCTTCATAGGCCCCTGCTCACTCCTCACCACATCTGGCCTTGCCATTCCCTTCATTCATGGCCAGCCTAGAAGATGCAGTGGGATTCCGATTAAAGCCAAATCAACAACTATCTCTATCTGGTTAGTTTCTACACAGGACTGAGACAAAGGTGAGTGGGTCCCCGATGCTTCCTGTTCCCTTCCTGCTCTGTTGCTGGAGCTGAGCTTCTCATGGGCCCAAGTGTTGAAACAGGAAGACTTGGGGAGCTGGGATGAGAAGACTGGTTCAGTTCCAATGCTCACTTTATCAAGGAAACACACGATAAGGAGTACACAAATTCTTATGATATGCTAATCAGACACAGGTCTAGACTCATTTGAAGAGAATCTCAACCTCACGGTTCCAGCTCTATTCTAGCTTCCCCTCTTCCCCTCTGTTCCCCTCCCCTCTACTCCCCTCCCCTCTCCTTGCCTCTCCCGTCTCCCCCTCTGGAGTATGCACATACACAAATAAATTTAGCATTTCTTGTCCTAGAGGAGCCTCTGGTCTAGTTGGGAAGGAAACATAACACAAAGAAAGAAGAAGGAATGGCTGGAACAAAGGAGGAGATGAACTATAAATCCTAATATTCCCAGCAGCTGTGACCATCAGCCAGTGCACAGCCATTATGCAAATCTGTGGAAGCAAGTTAGGGGACTAGACGCTGAACCTGTAATCATAACCTCACGAGAAATTGTTCAATGGGGAAAGTGAATCAGCTCTGATCTCCAGCGAATCTTTTACCACCTAGCTGTCTACAATGATTCAAGAAGTTTCTTTCATTCTCATTGAACAGAAGTTCCATGACTGAAAACCATACTACCCATGAGAAGCTAAAGGTGCCAACATCCTTCCACCCTGCCTGCTGCCACCGCCTCATCACCTCTTCGATTCATCTCTAGATGTGCTCAGACCAAGGGAGTTGTACCACCCCATCTGGCTTGGCCAGTTATTCCTCACAAGCTGATTCAGCACCTCTCTCTCTCTCTCTCTCTCTCTCTCTCTCTCTCTCTCTCTCTCTCTCTCTCTCTCTCT
>JANHMN010000001.1:201031520-201054734 GCA_030674055.1 Rhabdomys pumilio | reverse complement strand
TCTCTCTCTCTCTCTCTCTCTCTCTCTCTCTCTCTCTCTCTCTCTCTGAAGGGCTGTACAAGGATCTGAGGCTCTCTTCCTTAGAGACACTCCCTCTTAGATTAAGACAGTTAGGAAGGAGGTGAGGGTAGTAGTGCCTGTGCAAAACCCTCCTCTGCCCAAGTAAGAGCTGCCATGTTTGCCCAGGGCAATGAGCCAGCTTTGCAGGAAAAGCATGTACCTTCAGCTATGGCCCTTTTCATTGAAAGCCATTCCTTACACCAGATGGGCCTTGTCAGAATGAATCACTGTCTCTTCACTTTGCGAAAACCTGATCTGAAAAAACTTTGCGAGGATGTGCTGTTTGCATCCCAAACCAGGCTGCTTTAGAACTCCATTTGCAAGTAACTGAGTAGGGTGAAGCTAGCTGGCCTAGCGTAGCTAGCGTAGCTAGCGTAGCTCGCTCTTGTGAATGTCCACATAAGGTCACTTGCCTCTCAAAACTATGCAGACAGCCAAGCAATGTGAACACTGGGTCCTCATAACCCACGTCGAGCTTGTCGGAGAGAGAATTGAGTGGTAGACGCAGGCTGCCCAGGGTCTTCCCAGCAGCCTGGACTCCAAGAGGGCTGGGCATGCTTAATCTCTTCTGCTCTCCCTGCCCTTCTACATCGCCCCCCACCCCCGGCAGAATCTGGGCACCCGTTTCTTGCAATGATCTCAGTTGTGGAAAAGTGGACACAGAGAGCAGAGCACAGACAGAGAACCCTTCAGAGACCGTGACATGTCCACTTCCAGGCCAGCCCTGGAGACTCACCTCTACATTTCCTCCTGTCCTTGTCACAAGCACCCTGTTTAAAGTGATCGAATTAAATCGGGAATTCAAGGAAATAGAAGCCAGAATTTGGCCAGCCCTGAAGGCGCCCTCTGTTAGTCAGCCTTGAACCCAAATTTTAGCTCCCTTGGCTCACTGCGCTGCGGGTCCCCTACAGGAGAGGAAGCCTCTTGTGTGCTACTGGAAGCTGCAGGCCTACACAAAACTGGAAAGTCCGTTTATCTAGTGTATATAATGTATATTACTACAACGAAGCTTCGAATGCAACAGCAGGCTTTCCACTAGTGAGAGCAATAATAGCGACATCAACTCTCTTCCAACACCACTCACTCCCCCAAAAGCCAGGAGCTGGGACTTGGGAGCTTTGCACCTGGGTGAAGACACAGGGTCTACAGGCTCCGCTCAGGCTGCGCTCGGGACAGGGCACTGGGAGAGCCTTGAGCTCAAAGAGAGCTAGGGGGTGGGGTGGGGTGGGGCGGAGTGGGGCGGGGAGTGACCTAGGCTCCAGGAGAGCTCGCGGCTCGCGGGCCCTGACGGCTCTGGGTACCCGGAGAGCCCCGCCCGCGGCGCTGGAGGTGGCGGGCTACTGGGAGCCGCCTCCTCCGCAACTTTCTCAATCGCTCCAGGGTGAGAGAGGCGGGGTGAGGGGTTCGGTTAAAAGGCGCCGCGGCCGACAGGTGTCCAAGATCGCAGCGCGCGGCGCGCTCCGCTCTCCCGCTCTCCCAACTCGCAGCCAGTCGGCGGCGCTCCCGCCTACTGAGCGCAGCCTCCACCAGGGACCCGCGGCGACCAGCTCGGGATCAGCCGGCGACCCACTTTGGACCAACCCAGGAGCAGCCCGATACCCACTCCGGACCAACCTGGGACCGACCCCGGGACCCACTCCAGACCGGCTCCTTACGAGGGACAGCGCCTCGCCGCTTTCCGCCACCCAGCGCTGCACGCTCCTCGGGACTCAGGTACGACCGCCAATCCGTGCCACCGAGTCACATTGGTGTAGCGCGCCCCCGACCGGGACGCCCCACGGCGGCTGGAGGGCGAGACTCAGCCTGTAGGGACTCAGCCGTGAGGTGCGAGGATGGGTGCGGTCTGCCGCGGTCCTGGGAAACCGAGGCCGGAACGCGCTTCGCGGTCCCCACGGGCCACCGGTGCATAGGAACCCGAGCCGTGAAAGCGTTTGTGCGGCTGGAGGCGTCTGACCGGCTTCGGGTTGGAGCCCGCTGCTGCCGCTGCCGCACACAACCTGAGCCGGGAGGTCCGGCACAGCGCGGGGTGGGGAGGTACGCGGGGGCCAGGCTGTTCCGCGTGGGGCTGCGACGTGTCGCCAGTGTTTCTTTCCTAGAATTTTCCCCGAGGCTTCCTGGCTGCGTTGTCTACCGCCATTGAACGTTTTTAACTAACCGAAAGCTTAGCAGGAAAACTCGGTTTCATATTTGTTAAGCAGGAGGCCTCCGTGGGAAGACAGTGACCTTTACCACCTAAAGCACTGGGGTGACGTGGGCGACGGCCCAAAACGCGCGTCCGTAGCCGCTCCCGCGAACTGTAGATCCCCAGCCTGTACTCAGGTGGAGAGTTTGATTGCTTTTTCTCCTTTCTTAAAATTTTTTTTTTTTTTAAAAGGATTTGCGTCCAGGCCAGCCGCTGCAGCTGGAAGGAAAGCTTCCAGGCACAGGTTCACAGAGGGTGTACTGCTGCGAAACGTGTCCCTTAGGACTCTTGCATCAGCCCCTCGGTGCTGCCACACTAGAAGGGAGCGTATGCCTAAATGGGACCAATTGCTCAGGTCCACGGGACTGTCCTGAGAAGCCTGGCACAGTCCTGACTCCACTTACCCCGGAATCTTTTGGGAACTATGGGCTAAGTTCATAATTGTGCGAAGGGCGCAGTGGGGTCAGCATCTGGAGATGTTTCACCAGCTCCCTCAAGTGTTCTTTAAGGCAAATACCGGTCATATATGCTGTATACACTATAAACAAGGAGAAGCGCCCTTCTTTTCAGGAGCTAGCGATTCACAGGTTCAAGGCAATCTGATTTACAGGTTCAAGGCAATCTGCAGGTGACCCAGGCCAGGTAGGGACCTGCCATGTGACCTCCTAGTCCTAAGGCCAGCCTGGAAATCACCTCCCACACCACCGCAGTTGAATATTGACGATTTCACCTGCTGGCGTAGTACTCCTAACCCCTTTGTAAGGTCAAATTTTAACCTCTCCCTCCTTTTAGAAAGGCCATTTTAAGACAAGCAGCTGCAATCAGATATGCTGGGACCCACAGCTATGACCCTGCTACTTGATTTTCTTTTGGAGGTTTTGTTTGTTTGTTTGTTTGTTTGTTTTTTTCCTTTTGTTTTGGCCTTATTTGTTCAATCCAGCCACCCCTTTCCTATTTTTGGTTTGCCTTTTTTTTTTTAATTATTATTATTTGTTTTAGTTCTGTTCTGTTTTGCTTTTGTCTCTTTTGGTGTTTCTTTCTTGAGCCAGGGTTTTGCTCTGCAGAAAAGTTTTCCTCAAGGTAGCACAATCCTCCTGCCTCAGCCTCCAGAGTTCTGCTGTTATAGATGTATATATACCCCATGTTGTGCTAACCCCAGCTGCATGGATTTAGAAGCCAACCCGGGTAACACAGCAAATTCACACAGAACAAGTAGTCACTTTAAAGTAACTTTATAAACAAGTGCAAAGTTTACACAGAAGTTGCTTTTTTTTCTGTGTTGATAACTGGGCTAGTCTGTGGATGTTATAGGCAGGCAAAGATACATGCCCCAGGAATCCTCCAGCCCTGTATTTTGGGTTAGGTTTGTGGATGTTTATTTCAATGTCCTGATCTCCACTCAGCAGAGGCAGGCAGGAAGAACAGGAGGTCTAATTCCAATCAGATTGTTTTGTTAAAGGAACACTGTTGCTTTTCAATCCTTCTGCTGTTGGGGGCAGACCACATGGAACTGTGAGACGGTTCAAAGGACAGCCAGTTTCCCTAAGGGCCTCCGACAGTCTAGGTATAAATGGGTCAGGGCTGAACCTGCCCGGCCACTGTTTCTCCCTGCCA
This sequence comes from Rhabdomys pumilio, assembly GCA_030674055.1. Lineage (NCBI taxonomy): Eukaryota > Metazoa > Chordata > Mammalia > Rodentia > Muridae > Rhabdomys > Rhabdomys pumilio. The sequence goes on along the minus strand of JANHMN010000001.1, from coordinate 201,050,878 downwards.
CTTCTGTTTTCCAAATTGGATAGGACTTGATGTTTTACTGGTGTATGTCAGCTTCCCTTCACTGCCGTGCCCCTCACCCTATCTCCTCTGACCAAGGCAGAATTGAGTGGGTTCCACCAAGTGGGTTCCTTGGTGCTCTATGGGCAAGGAGGGACTTCTCTCTGTGCCTGCTGAGTCCACTGGGAAACAGGATGTAACTTGCTAAGCAGGAGGGTAGGATGTTTTTACGAAAGTGCAAGAGGATTCATTACAGCTTAGAGGGGATGGAAGCACGTGAGTCAGGACGGCAGGGAGGATGGGGTTTATCAAACGACGGGTTGATTGTGTCAGACAAGGTGCAGCTATGAATCAGAAGGTTCCTGCCCAGGGATGAAATAGAAGGTCATTGGCTCATGGAAGTTCATCTAGGACACAGGCAATATACACTGTGTCACCCAAGGCATTATACACTGTGATGCCACCCAAGGCAAAACCCCATCAGGTGGGTCCTTGGACCAGCAACTGGTGAACTACTGAGCTAAATGTCCCGTCATTTTTCATCATATATTTATTTTAGAATCATTTCAAGGTTAAAACCATAGTCCACAGTGCAGTGCTCACACAACACGTATCAAAACAGACACGGAGCGTTAACCAAACAGTCCCAACCTGACAGTGGAACTACCAGCCTGCATGTAAAGTGCAGAGACTCATTTTAATGTTGGTGTTGTCTGTTTGTTTTTGTCCTTTTGGGGGGTGAGTGTTTTCTTTTGTTTTTTGTTTGTTTGTTTGTTTTTTTGTTGTTTTTTTTGTTTTTTGGTTTTTTTTTTTTGCCCTGTTACTCTCACACAGAAGATGGAAGCAAGGCTTGGAAGTGAAAGGTTAAGTTGAGGAATCTCAAAAGTAAATACAAACCATTAGTAATGCCATAGCACTGTTGCCTGCCAAGCCCATAAATATTAAAATATTTTAAAGAAGTGGCTTCAGCCTAGAAACTACAGGGAAACACACAGGGTCCTGTGGAATTTCACAGATTCTGCCATATAAACCCAAACCCGGCAGCCATGCCTCTATGGTGAGGTTGGCCCAAGTTTTTGTCTGTTACTGTAATACACTGCAAAGCTTGTTGCTACCGACACAGCCCACTGAGTGACCTGTATGGAAATGCGAGCATATGAGGCAGACTTAGCCAGAACTTGGTTTTGCCTTTTACAGAAACAAGTACTCTGCTTTGGTGTACCCGGTACCCACATCTTTACTATGCACAAAAGACTAGGTGAATTAAATCAGGTAAACAACCTTTTTTTTTTTTTTGAGAACTTATACTAGAGAGTACACAGAAGTATGTTGGAGATGGTTTGGGAGTTACACACTTAATCCTATGATCCTATGCAAAGTAAGTTGTGTTATCACCCATCAGCATCCAAGAGGAGGCTGTGTGTGCTTTGGTGTTTGCCTGGAAAGACAGTTAAGAATACATACCCAGAACCAGAGATAGGACCCACTGTCTGACCAAAGCAATGATTCCTGTTTTATGTTTATTTGTCTTCTCTAGTGCCAACCACCCAGAGGACAAAATGGATTGGGGCACGCTCCAGAGCATCCTCGGGGGTGTCAACAAGCACTCCACCAGCATTGGGAAAATCTGGCTCACAGTCCTCTTCATCTTCCGCATCATGATCCTCGTGGTGGCCGCGAAGGAGGTGTGGGGAGATGAGCAAGCTGATTTTGTTTGCAACACTCTCCAGCCTGGCTGCAAGAATGTGTGCTACGACCATCACTTCCCCATCTCCCACATCCGGCTCTGGGCTCTGCAGCTGATCATGGTGTCCACGCCAGCTCTCCTGGTAGCTATGCATGTGGCCTACCGGAGACATGAAAAGAAACGGAAGTTCATGAAGGGGGAGATAAAGAACGAGTTTAAGGACATCGAAGAGATCAAAAACCAGAAGGTCCCTATTGAAGGGTCCCTGTGGTGGACCTACACCACCAGCATCTTCTTCCGGGTCATCTTTGAAGCCGTCTTCATGTATGTCTTTTACGTCATGTACAATGGCTTCTTCATGCAGCGTCTGGTGAAATGCAACGCTTGGCCTTGTCCCAATACAGTGGACTGCTTCATTTCCAGGCCCACAGAAAAGACTGTCTTCACCGTGTTCATGATTTCTGTGTCTGGGATCTGCATCCTGCTAAATATCACAGAGCTGTGCTATTTGTTCATTAGGTATTGTTCAAGAAAGTCCAAAAGACCAGTCTAATGCACTGCCTGGCTGCCAGAGCAAAGCCTGAGGGAGAGGATGAGGCAGCCATGCCTAGTGGTCAAAGCTCAGCCACCAGCTTTTCCCAAGACAAACATTCCCATCTTAAATGCCGCCATTTAAGTCCCTGTAGGCCTCCCATGAAACTCCAGAAGCCTCCATGGGCCTCCCTTCCCCCAAAGCTCCTAAACAAAGGCCCAATTCTATGCCTGCATTAATGGGTTCTAAAGTTAGTTCCACTGAGACCCCGTGCTGGTAGCAGCTATGCTTGTAGGATACATTCACAGTTTAAACAAAGGGATCTCACATTGTTTCTCTTCCTCTGAGGACAGGAGAGATGAGTCCAGTCCTGAGGAAGGTGCTGGGAAAGTTCCTCCTTCAGGGTATCCTTCCCCAAGTTGCCCCCAGTTAAAGGTAAAGAATCTCTATTCTGTTATATGCTTTGATAGTTTAAGTCTGCAACAATGGACAAAGCTATTTGATGCTTCAAGTGCTGTGTACTTTAAAAAAAATGAAAACCTTAAAATAAGATAGGTTCTTTTGCTCTTAAAATGGTCTGGAAAACATTATACATTCCTCCCATTTCAGAAGCTCAGTTTGTGAAGTAAGCTTGGTGTGTAACCAGATCTCACAAGGTCTTTAAAACCTTCAGCCTTTGGGTTGTGGGAAAGCTGCAGTGTGGCCGAGAGCCCACCTATTGTATTCATCATTGGTGTGCTTGGCACAGGGCAGCAGCGCTACAGCCTGTCTCAAATGAGACAAACTGGAAGTTTCTCATGCTGGCTTCTGACAAGAAGAGGCCTCAATTTAAAAATTCAACTGTAATTTTGTGTAAGAGACAGATAGGATATACCAACAACTGCCATGAGTCTAATTCAGCCCCCAGCCCCCACCAGTTTGTAAGCTCTGTAGCTTTGGGATGTGGCAGTCAGCATTGGAAGACAGACTGACTTCATGAGTTTGTTTGGGAATTTCACTGCCATGGTACAATGGTGCAGAAACCAAATGGGGTGGTTTTCAAAGAACCAATGAAACTTCTAGACTCTAAATCCTATTGATTAAAACTGAGTTTTTCTACTTTGAAAATCTGCTTGCCTCCCTCTTCAGCATTGCCTTCTTAACTGGAAACAGGAATGTGGATATTTGGAAAAAAATAGAAGAAACTAGTTTAGGTCAGCATGTAACTTTCCTAGGGCAAGTTGAACCTTAGCATTGTCACTCTGTCTAATGTGTTTCCCACAAGATGACAGTCAACAAATCCAACAGAGGACACTTCTTCCTGCCAAGAATGTCATTGGGAAGCCATTTCATAGCAATAAATAAGAGTTGTGGTTTCATGCTTGTCACTGATATAATTTTGTAAACTCCTAAATGTCATTTATTAAAATATGATTATTTTGTATACTTTAAAATTAAATAAGGTTTTTAATAGAATACCAAACTTTAACTTGATCAATAGTAAGTTTTTCTGGCTTTGTTTTTGTTTTGGGGTTTTTTTTTGGGTTTTTCTTTTTGAGACAGGGCCTCACTCTGTCACCAAGCTGGCCTAGAACTGTCAGAAATCTGCCTGCTCCTGCCTCCCAAGAACTGAAATTAAAGGTGCATACCACCATGCCCAACTATACTAATTTGTGTGTGTGTGTGTGTGTGTGTGTGCGTGCGCGCGCGCGCGCGCGTGCGTGCGTGTGTGCGTGTATGTATGTATGTATGTATGTATGTATGTATGTATGTATTTCATAGTTTATATTTTAAAACATCCCAGAAGTATGTTCACATGTTATAACACCCACTGTTCTGGGTTTCTGCTCCAGTTACAACACCCTGTGGCTAGACAATTTGATAAAGAGAGAGGGGACAGGGCATTGGCGCCCAACCCACATCAGTCTGATGTTCAGTGAACCCATCCTGAGGACTGTAAGGTCTGAGAACTAGAGCGCAGCATGAGGAGGCTAAGTCCTGGTGACAGGATCAGTCCGGTTTCTAGAACCAGTGGAACTCACAGTCTGCAAGGTCTTTAGCCTCAGTGTGTAATCAGTGCTAAAACACCTGTCTCCATATATGGGTCCCCATATTGGAATACCAGTATCACAAAAAAAAAAATACTCTTTATATTTAAAAATTAAAACATCTTCTACTGTGAAGACTACACCATGAGAACCGTCCTCTGCAGACCTTTCCAATAGTGTGTGTGTGTGTGTGTGTGTGTGTGTGTGTGTGTGTAGAAGCATGTGGCCCATGTTCTTTATGTTTCCTCAATGTCTATTCCCATGGGACATACCTTGCCAGGCAAGCCTGTCCCAGGTAAGTGACTGTCAACATGCAGCTCTTTCCTGGAAGGCACCAACACTTTCATCCTTTAAGGTACAAGCTTCACATTGAAGCTGTCAAAGCATTTTAAACATCAGTGACACTATGTTTTTATGGAGGACCACGCAGCATAGCTTGGAAGGGTTAAGACTCAGCCCACTTGCACTCAGGCAGAAGAACAGGTGAACAGTCTCTCCCACCTGCCCTTTACAGACCCTGTTAAAAGACCACACGGCTTTTTAAATGGCTAGTTCCACTCCTACACATTATGAAGATTATCACTCTTAAGGTATTAAAGAACAGGGCCAAAATAATTACAAACCACCAGCAACCACTTCATAGGACGGACGGAGAGGTCTGGCCACAAGCTTGAACATTAAAGCTTGACTTCTGGCCTATGATCATCCTGAACGAGCAGTTGGCAATTTGTCTGCGAAGAGATGCCTTGGTGGGAGTGAACTCTGAAGGTTACAGGTGATGCCCCCCAACCTGGGTGGCATTCACTGACAAAGGAAACGTGGTGCTACCTGTGGAGAGACAGGCCACTGCTCCTTTAAGTGGAACGACAGAGTGTTCTATTGGTTTCCCTGGGCCTAAGCTGTCCCAGGTGCCACTGTTCTAACTAGGTGACTCACCAGGGAGCAGCTTGCAAATGCTGCCTGGATGGCAGTGGGTAGAAGAGAGCTCCGTGCTGACCCTGGCCTAGGCTCTTCACCTTACAGTGGGCTTCCGGAACACTTCCCACGCCTGGGAAAATCAAGGTGATTTGTATAGACCCTCTCCTCCACCTAGGGCAGTAGAATGATATTATCATTAATATGTCATCTCTTTCCCACTCAGTAGACCCTGAGTGGCATGGTGAGTGACACTGTGAATAGGAATGTCTCCTGCAAAGCTCAATTAACTGGAAGCTTGAGAATGTACAGGTTGACACTGAAATAAACATTACACAGTGACCTCAGAGACCAGCCATGTCAGCAGGCAAAGGAGGACTGGATACAAACACAGAAGCAGAGTAAAGATGAGTGACAGGCAGCTGTATCACTCTGTAACTCAAAAGAAAAAAAAATCAAGGGTTGGAGAGTAAGTAGATTAATGGCAAGATGCTACCTAGCATACATAGTCATAGGCTCCATCTCCTGTCTGTGCCTACCACACACAGTCATAGGCTCCACCCCCTGCCTGTGACTACCACACACAGCCATAGGCTCCATCTCCTGTCTGTGCCTACCACACACAGCCATAGGCTCCATCTCCTGTCTGTGCCTACCATACACAGCCATAGGCTCCACCCCCTGCCTGTGCCTACAACACACAGCCATAGGCTCCACCCCCTGCCTGTGCCTACCACACACAGCCATAGGCTCCACCCCCCACCTGTGCCTACCACACACAGCCATAGGCTCCATCTCCTGTCTTGGAGAAAGTAAATAAATAGAAATGGTGCTCAGAGGTAGATGCCTGTAATCCCAGCTCCTGGGAGAAGGAGGGTAGGAGAATCTCAAGTTCAAGGTCATCCTCAGCTGCATACTTAGTTCAAAGCCAGCCTGATCTCTGCATCAAAACAGCAAAAACTAAATGATTAAATGAATATAAATAAGTGACTAGGAAAGGGGCCAGTTCGTTAAGAATGAATGTTACAGGCTTGTCCTATCAGGGCCTCCATACTACCTAATATGTATACCACATCTCTTGCTTCCTGTCATCCTCACTGCAACATAAAAACCATCAAGTCATCACCTGTGGAGGGTTGGGGTGGAGTGGTGAAGAAGGCAAAGCCCTCATAACTGTCAAGATCAAAGGCCAGCAAGAGTGGTCCAACCACTCAGAGGTTATGTTGACAGGACTTGTGGAATTATCCCTCCCACTATGAAGACTAACTCCACAGGCCTGCAACCTACATCTGTTGCAATGCTGGAGTTCCTTGTGTAACTGCAGTCCTGCAAGACTCGGTGGTCCGCTCCTGCACATCCCTCCTGATTTTTTTCATTGCCTGCTATCTACTGAGCACCAGCTAAGCACCAGACACGATTAGTCCCTGGGACTGGAGTTGATAAGTAGAACCCAAGCCTTTGTGTTGAAGGAGGCAGCATGTCTCCCATAGATTGTCTCTGTCCCAGGCCAACGACAGAGCAAAAAGAGAGAGCAGGGACTGTTAGGCACCAGGGCATGGTGCCCACACAAGCTGGTGTGGGATGCTCACTCTTAGGAGAAACCTAAAGGAAACAAGTAACAGAACCACCTGTCTCAGGGCAGTAAGACAAAAGCCTAGGAATGGGTTCCAGGAAGCAGGCGCACGTAAGGAGAGGATGAGGTCAAAAAAGGAGATGGCCTGACCAACATGAGACCAAGCGGCCACCAGGAGGATTTTTATTCTGTGCTGTGCCCACAGCAGCCTGCTTGCCACCCTGCTCTGTGTCCAGCCTTGCTCTGATCTCACTTGGAAAATCAAAAGCAGATCTGTTCTCTACGTGGGCATTCTGCAGATAACTGAGGATCCAGCCAAGCTCAGCCTAGGCTTGACTCTCAGGCCGATCATCCACTGGTTCAACATGAAGCGACTGTTGTATACTTCCCTAGTATATACTAGCTGGTGTAAGCTCCTCCAGGAATGAATGAAACACAGCTTGACCCCCAGGCTGTGATTGTGGCCAGGAGCTCCCTCCCCAAAGCCTCCTGGTGCACTGGTGACCTGCTGAAGGGAGATGACTAGCCACGAGGAGCCTTGCGCTCAGTGTGGTGCTGGCAGAACCATGCCCCAGGGTTGTTCTTCTAGACAGGCTGCTGCTGTCTAGCCTCAATCTTTTAGCAGCACCATCTCTTTCAGTCGCTCTTAAAAGGCAGCTGATGTTGCTTTGTAAATGCTAATATAGAGGCACATTTTTATTTCTAATTAAATCACTTAGAGGTGTATACAGTCAGGAGTGGGATTCAGTCTCACTTCACCTCTCGTCCAGAAATCTCAGTTATCCATATCTCTCTATGAGTCCCTCCAGTCCCTTCCCAGACAGTCGTATACACAGCCCCAACAATGGTTCCATGTGGGGATGTCTTACTTCATGATGGTGTCAGAGTGTATACTCTGAATTCAAGTGTGGACCTTTTCCTTGGCTTGGGCACTATTTGTCTGATCCTCTCTCTTTCCTGGGCAATAGTAGTGACTGGAGCTCCTAACGGGCCTCGAGATCATGAGGGGAAACCACTGCACTTGGCAGTGTGCTGGGAAACTGAGCTAAAATGCTCAGTAAAGGGAGTGCATTAGTTAAATTTTCTTTTTGTTTTGTTCTGTTTTGGTTTTTCAATACAGGCTCTCTCTGTAGCCCTGGCTGACCTGGAACTCATTCTGTAGACTAGGCGGACCTTGAACTTAAGAGATTTGCCTGCCTCTGCCTCCTAAGTGCTGGGATCAAAGGCTTCTGCTACCACTGCCTGGTGATCAATTGAATTTTTACTTCAGAATATTTTCAACTTGCAATGAGATTTTAGGATATAAGCCTGTATTAGTCAAGGACCACCTGTATGTATACACACATGCATATATAACAAAGATTCACAATGGTTTTTGTTCACATTTCTGCATGTTCTCACATGTATTTATTTATTTTTTATTTACTTATTTAGCCATTGTATAAGGAGGGTAGGTAAGACTATGATGTATGTAGCAGTCAAAGGACAACTTGGAGAAGTCAGTTCCCCACCATGTAGGTACCAGGGATTGAACTCATATCTTTAGTCTTGGATGCAAGTGTCTTTACAAGATGAGCCATGTTACTGCCTAACATGCTTCCATGTCTAACGTCAGTTTTTCTATGACAGTTCCTACTTAGTGATATGTCTTGGAACTCCTCCTAGATTAGTATATTTAAATATTTGTTCCTTGTATAGTAACCATCTCCTTGCTAAGGGACAATTACATTGTTTCCCAGTTTTCACAAAAACTACCCTCCCCTTCCCTAACAAAACACATCTCCCATGTGTGGCTCCTTTTTAGCCTGTCCAGCCCTGTCCTTCCAGACTGGGAACCCTGCTTTCTGTTTATTAGCAATTCCTTCAGATTGTAGAACATTTATCAGTTTAATAAACGTGGGAAGACCTGAGACTCGTGGTTAGTTTGGTCTTTTTTGTTTGTTTGTTTCTGTGAGACGCTCAGTAACTTGGCAAGGGCTCCTCTCACTAGTTGTTATCATTTATAACTGGCTGAAGAGTTTCCTGGAAGCCCTTACCCAACCTGCTGCCATCTGATGGAATGCTTCTCTCTTCTGCCACCTGTAGTCCATCATGGGTAATTGCAGGGTATCGCCTCTGCAATTCCCTCGAGCATCAGGACATCAGCCTGAACATGGCCACCCCACATAGAAACGGCTCTGGGGTTTGCATTTCAAATTCATATAACGAGGGAGACTGTAAAAGGGAGCTTGAAGTTCATACACAATATTTCCTCACAAATGGAGTAAAGACAGCCCTAGCCACTTCGTGAGGCCTCACACTGTACTTTGCCTTACATAGTTTCAATCGTTGACTCTTTGCCTGGTTTTGGTCTTAAACGCCTACCATTTTATCATAACTGCAATGAAGTCGGGTGACTTCTTTCTCAACACTCTTCTGTGCAGGGACATTCCTTACTCTGACGTCATTAGGTAACATCAAGGTGGGACATCAGGATTCCTTGGTTTTCTGCCCTGTGCTTCTCTGTGTGTGGTAGGGAATGAAACTCAGGGCCTCACGCATACCATGCGAGTGGTCTGCCCCTGAGATACACCCAGGCTCCTTTATATTCTAAAGGATAGAGGTCACTGTTCAAAGAATTCCAGGCCTTTCACAAATGTGGCATTTATTTCTCAAAACCTCAAAAATAATGAGTTGAGGAAAATTCTGAATCATAATAGCTCAAGAAGGCATTTTTCTCACCTACCAAACCTTTTTCAAAAGGAAAAAGCAATCTTGATTGAACATATTTGTAAACCCCTTTTAGAACTGACACCACCAAGATATCCACCAACAAAGTGTGCTCTGTTCACCGAATAGAGACTCTTTCTGCCTTAAAAAGGAGAAAGAATCTGACTCGTGCCCTGGACAAACCTTTCTAAGTTAAACAGGCCAGACACAAGAGTACAAATATCCTGTAGTTCCAGGAAAGGCCAAGACAATATAAAGATGGAATGGTTGTCAAAAATTGGAAGGAAAGAGGAGGGGGGGGGGGTTATTGATTAATTGGTACCATTTGGCTGAGTTTGGAGCATGAGACAGTTTTGAAGATGACTGGTGGAGTTGGTCACACAGCAATAAGATAAACATTTAAAAACAGTTAAGATAGCTGAGTGGTGGTGGCTCATGCTTTTAATTCCAGCACTTGGGAGACAAAGACAGATGTATCTATGAGTTCGGGACCAGCCTGGTCTACAGAGCGAGTTCCAGGGCAGTCAGGATGACAAAAAGAAACTCTGTCTCAAAGGAAAAAGAAAGAAAACAGTTAAGATGACAACTTGTTTAAATATTCTTACCACATTGTTTTAATGAGGAGAAAAAAAATCTCTTTTAACCACACAATAGACAGTGGATGGTCCACAGTGGAAGACAACTCATTGAGACATGCTCTGAATGCAGATATCATAACTCTGTTGACGACTCTGGCTGGCTTTATTGGTTCTGTGCTACACCAAACTAAACTCCAAAGCCTATAGAAATTAACCACAAGCATTAAACGAGTGAGACAAGTTGACACAGGTAACTGAAGCTTAGGCAGCCTCGTGAAAAACAATTGTGTTCTAGTCTGCTGGAGTTCTGTAAGGGAGAAATACCAGAGAACCATCCTGCCTCATACTCATGAGGCAGCCAGGAGTGACCTTTGCTCCTCTCAAAGCTACGGACAATATTCTTGGAAGCCTATGCCAAGTTGGATGTTATAAGTATTATTTTCAAATAATATTGATTGAAAAATGGAAGTCTAGCCCCAAGGTAGCTCTTCAGAGCTCCAGTTCTCTAGGTCCCTGCTTGGTTGTGCCCATGACTGCTAATTTCTGAAGCCTGCATGGATTCATATTTATGTCAGTGATCTTGTTCAGGAATTTTTATTTCTATCTAATTCAGAAGCAGAAGTTTCAATAGTCATCCCATCTTCTGTAGTCACCAGTACGTGAGAGATTGCAAAGACACTTGCCACCAACTAAAACTAACTGCCTGAGCTTAACACATGGGGCCCCAACTCCTTAAAGGTTTCCTCTGACCTCTATGCATGGGCTGCAACACATGTGTCTGTATATGTACATGCAAATAAATAAATGTAATAAAAGAAAATTTTAAAAGTCTTCCAAAAACACATTCCTAATACTCCTGGAAGTGACTGCATTTTTCTTCCCCTTCCCTTCACCTCCCTTCCCTGTCTTCCCCTCCATCCTCTTCCCTTTCCTGTCTTTTCTTTTCTTTTCTTTCCTCTGCTTGCCTTTTCTGGGAACAAACCACTGAGATACACCTCCGGGCCTGTTTTTTTGTTTTTTTTGGTTTTTTTGTTTTTTTTGGTTTTTTGTTTTTTTGTTTTTTTGTTTTTTTGTTTTTTTGTTTTTTTGTTTTAACTTTGAGACAAAGTCCCATTAGTTGCTTAGGCTGGCCTTGAACTCACTCTATAGTCCAAGTAGGCCTTGAAGATTCAGCCCTCCTGCCTCAGCCTCCTGAACAGTGAGGATACTGGCCTGTGCCACCAGGCCCCATTATCAACTGCATTTTTAAGGGAGGCAGGAAATGGACACCTTTTATTACGAACATTCGCTTTATTACTACTTGCTTGCTCTTCCTCTTGGCTCTTTCTTCATTCTGGGGTAAGGAGAGGAGAAGTCAGGAAGGGGTCTGTGTTCAGTCAGAGCAGAAGTTCCCAATCTGTGGGTCACAACCCCTTTGGCAGTCACATATATTTATTTACGATTCATAACAGTAGCAACATTACAGTTGTGAAGTAGCAACAAAATGATCTTACGGTTGGGAGTCACCGCACCATGAGGAGCTATATTAAAAGACTCCAGTGTCAGGAAGGCTGAGAGCCACTGAGTCAGGAGAGGTGGGAGCCAGGGCACACCTCTGCTTATAGAACTATATTATGGGAGACTTAAGATGAATTCTTCTCAAAAAGGAGGACATGACAAATGTACAGGATTAATTCTCTGAGTCACTTCTATCTGCCCAAAGTGTTATAAGAGACATTATTACATCTATTTACAGAACTAAATAGAAAAACCTCAGAAAGTTTGGGAAAAAGCTTAATTGAATCTAAGAATGACTTAATAGAAAAACAAACCAAAACATAAACTCAGCTAGGCTCTGAAGTAGTTAGGAAGCCCTTTGAACGCGGGCCTGGAACCTTGTAGAACAAAGGACGGCCATGCAGAGTTGCATCATACTTCAGGGCTGTGTGTGCTGGGGGCTGGGGGTGACGGTGGGTGTCAGGGCTGTGTGTGTGTGCTGGGGGCTGGGGGTGACGGTGGGTGTTGAGTACTGGTAGCACAGACCCCTGAACAGAAGGTCTGAGGCATGGTGAAGTGTGTCTGTCATCCCAGCACTCCCTACATAAAAGCAGGAAGACCAAGTTTACAGTTATTCTTAAAAATAGTGAGTTTGAAGCCAGCCTAGGTCACATAGCAGAGGGATCACGGGGACATGCCGGAGCAGTGGGAAACAGAAAAGAGATAACTGAGATGTCTGTGTTGACAGGTAAGACATGTTGAAAATGAGTTATGTTCAAAGTGGAGAGATAAGGCAAACATTAGAAAGGCTGGGCAGAAACTCATGACATATGATCAGGGCTACAGGCTAGGGGCATGGCTCAGTGGCAGAGGCCTTGATCAGCACGCAAGATGTCCCACGTTCCACCGCCAGCACTGCACAAAAACATCAGGGCTAAAAACATGCATGTGGGCAGCGGCCTCTGAGCTTCTTTCTATCTGGGGTCATGTAATGTTCATCTCTGGACACATTCACTGAAGGAAAACAGGACAAGTGCAGACAGAGGAGGTGGCAAGGTCTGAATTCTGAGTGAGAGTACCAGGGGCTGGGAAAGAAAAGAAAGAAAAGTGAACTCTGAGCTCTGTCTATGGTCAAAAGGGGCATTGGGATCTCATAGAGAAACACTGTGACAGTACAGATTATTTGTAACTCTTGGGTTAAAGCAAGGGACATGGAAGGGAACCTTAGGGAGCCTGGCTGAGCCGGCTAGAGTGGGTGACAGCCTCCCTGAAAAGGAAGCTTTTAGAACTGCTAGCTCAGCCACAAGGACTGGACGTGTATACCCCACACCTGTCAATCATTAGTGAAAGCACAGTGAGACAGCTCACAGGCAAAGTCCAATGAAAGGCAGGTGCTGAGGGCAATCTGGCCAGGAACGGTGTTTGGGAATCTTGTGTCCAGAGCTCAGGCAGCAGGAAGAAATCCAAAGGTGAGGCTGAGAAGGCCACACTGCAGAGCTAGGACTGAAGGGCACTGTTTAGGCCGATGGACAACCCTAGTCAGCAGAACTGCAAAGCAAAATCACAAGGAAACGCAGCTCGTAGCTCTTAGGATGGCTTACCAAGAAGACCGAATAACAAGTGCTGAGATATGGGCACAGAGGGACCCTCACACAGCTTTACTTGGAAACATAAGTGATATAGCCATTGTAAAAACCACGAGGGAATACCTCAAGATGTAAAAACAACAGTACATTATGACCCCGATCGAGTACAGTCTTAAAGGATGGGAAACTGATACAGCAGACACATATGTATTCCATGTTGACTGTAGCTTCCATGTTGACTCGCCCACACAGGCCAAGACGTGGAATCAACACATGAATCCACCCACAGATAAATGGATGAAGGAAAATACACTATAAATATATGGGGGGGGGGAGGGGCAATGAGATGGCTCAGTCAGTGCTGCCAAGCCCGATGCCCTGGGTTCAATCCTTGGAACCCACACGGCATAAAGAGAAAGCAAAACAGACTCCCACAAGTTGTGCTCTGGCCTCCACCTGTGTTCCAGGGCATGGACAGACACATGTAGTTTTTAAAGCATGTACAATGTGTATGTTTTTATGTGTCAGCTAAAAATACACTTCGAGGAAAGAAGTTGTAACACTTGGGAGATGGAGATTGGAGGATTAGAATTTTAAGGCTGTCCTTAGCTACAGTGAACTCGAGGGTTGTCTGGGATACAGGAGACCCTGATTAAAAGATAGTAAATAAATGTGTTAAGTTGTTTTAATTTTAAAACAATTCTAAAATAGAAATTCTGTCCATTAGAAACACACAGATAAACCTGAAAGACATTGTGTTAAATGAAATAAGCCAGACGCAGAAAGACAGCTAGTGTACGTGTCAACTGTTTCACGAGGTTAATTTTATGAAAGTAGGAAATAAAGTAGTAGTTACCAGATGCTGGACACAGTGAAGATGGGGGAAATGTGGAAAGCTGAGTCAAGAATGCAGTAGAAGAATGAGTCTTGGTGGCTACTGTACAGGGCAGTGACTATAGTCACCTTTACTGGGACTGGGGCACAGCTCAGAAACAGAGCACTGGCTGAACGTGCTCTAGGCCCTAGGCTCTGACAGAGAGACAAAAAGAGAGAAAAGGAGAAAGGAAAGAAAAGAGGGAAGAAGGAGGGAGGGAGGGAAGAAGGGAGAGAGGAAGGACCTCTGGAAGTAGCTGGAGAAATAAATTCTGAGTGTCCTCACCATTAAAAACACTGGTAACTGAGCTGACAGAGATTCCAGTGATTTGGTTTATATGTTTACTTTCTGTTTTTCAGGACAGGGTTTCTGTGTGTAGCCCTGGCTGTCCTGGAACTCGATCTGTAGCCTAAGTTGGCCTCAAACTCAGAGATCTACCTGCCTCTACCTCCGAGTGTTGGGATCAAAGGTGTGAGCCACCACCTTCAGGCTTCAAGTGGTCTTTATTTGACATTTGCGCTGTATTTACATGTAAAGAAATAATGTGTGACTGATAAACATGAATAGTTATTTTGTCAATGACAAGAGAAATAAAACTTTAAAACATGAGAGGTTTGGGGCAAAAACCAGTGGGTGTGAAATGGAAGTCTAGCAGAAGCAGGGTCCTGATTTGCTGTATATGTCCAGTCTCTCCACGTACCTGGCTATGCTCCGTGCTCTTAGTCCTACCTGCACCTTTGCTGAGCTTTTAAGGATTGAGACCAACCATGGGACTTTTAGTCTTTTCCCTCCCAAGCAGCAGGGAATCCTATACAGATTCTTCTATACACAGGATCTGGGGCACCTTGCTTTCTCAGCCTTCCTGTCCACCACACCTCCAAGGCAAGGTGTGGAGCATCAAAATTGCTTGTGTCCACAGAAGGCTTCTGAAAGGGGATTGGGACAGATCAGATGGAGGTCCCTGCCCCTTTCAGCCTGTCCATGCATCCAGAAGCTATGAGCAGAAGCCCTGTTATATCCTTTCCCAGAGAACTGGAAGCAGCTGAGCAATACCTCCCCACCCCCCAGTCAGCTCCTTGATCAAAACAAGGACAGATCCAGATGCGGCAGCACTACAGCTGCAACATCAGCAGCTGGAGGCCGGTGCATTGCAAGTTCAAATCCAGACTGGGAAGCCAGAGATTGCTTAGTGGTTAAGACCTGGGTTTGGTTACTAGCACCCACATGGTTACTCATAACTATCTGTAATTTCAGTTCCAGAGTATCTGAGTCCCTCTTCTAGTTCTAGGACCGGGAACGCACACGGTGCACATATGTGCATGCACACAAGACACTGATACACAAAGAATAAAAATTAGTAAATTTTTGAGCCATGCTGGGGTACATAATGAGATCCTGCCTAGAACTAAGAAACAAAGTGAAAATAACAGTAATGGTAACATCGGCCCCAGCAACAGCCTGGAAACATCAGCTCTTACACAAGCAGATCCACCCAGAGCATCAGAACGGAACATTGGAGCAATTGTTTTAGACCAAGGTCACTTATTCAATGGCCACCAAGGTCAGGTGACTGAAGGGCATCAGCAGCTTTGAGTACAATGCCTGGTAGTTTATTTGTGTGGCCCAGACCCATAATATTAAGCGTTACATTTCCTTACACCAACTTCAGGCTAACTCAGTTGATAGGGTCCTCAGAGTGGGGCGTAGGCACCAGAATGAAAGTCATGTACGCAGCGCCCATTCAGGATCCCCTTGGAGACTGTAGAAGTGGGAGCAGTTAGAGGGGAGGAGCCACTGTCCCTGAGTCAGCTTTCATGAGTTTGGCTCTAGGGCAGGGTTGAGGCGGGCTGTTCTCTCCCAACATTCAAGGAGTGAACAAGACAGGGCTTCCTTCCTATCCGATGCCCTGTTGCCCAGGAGACCATTTCTTTGCTTCCTCCTCTTCTTTTAAATGCCTCCTCTTTGGGGGATAGGAAACTTCAGCACTCAGCAAGTCTCAGGTGTGCCAAGGCCATTCAGGGTTTCCTGAACTCACTTCAGGAGATGCTAATTCTTCACAGCAGAACAGGGCTACCTGAACAGTAGCTGCATTGCTGGCTTGCTTTCACAACTGCTCAAATTCATTAAGATAAAACTCCCCAAAGCAACTTCTGTCTTAAAACAGGAAACAAAAACTGCAAAAAGCCATGAGCCTCTCTTCCCAGAGAGAGTCTTCCTCTCAGAGTTTAGAATGCCAACCCCAGGGTTGCCACAGTGTGGGTTTGGGCTCTGATTCTCCCCGCCCCTTTTCTTTAATTGGCATTACAATCTAATCACAGGGTATATTTAAATCCTGGATTGGATAAAAAGGATACAAAAATATTCCAGTAAGCTGTCTTTAACTTGGACAGACAGCCCTGATGGGAAAGATAAAGGTCTGAGAAACCCTGACAAGATCTTTATCACACAACAATTTGAAGAATTTATCACGCGTATCAGTAATCGAGGCTAATATTTGTAAACTGCTCTGACTTTTGCCTCGACCTTTTCCTTCATAGCTAAGTCCTGTGACAGTCACTTGAGTCTGGAGGTATTAGGCCCAGTTTGCAGATAAAGAAACTGAGCTCAGAGCAGCTCACTTCCCCTGAGGAAATACAACTTATAATAACTTATAATAACATAAAACAGCTTCTAATACTAGACACCCACATTTACACAACCTTTTAAGTGTTCAAATTCATTTAAATGATATCAAGATAAGAAAGTGGTTGGCAGTCGCTGACACACCACATGGGCCTCAATGAATTTAATTGTCCCTTCTCTAAAGATGCCAACAAAGTGGGCGTGATGATCCCTGAGTTACAGCCAAGCAGAGGAGAGCCAGAGGGCTTATCCAAAGAAGACATGGAACAAGCCACCAAGCTGGAATTTGAAAGACCTAAGCCTCTTGTGTTTTTTTATGACTCAATTGAACTGTGTGTCCTAGAAAGCTTTTCGTAACTGGCAA
Source organism: Rhabdomys pumilio (assembly GCA_030674055.1). NCBI lineage: Eukaryota > Metazoa > Chordata > Mammalia > Rodentia > Muridae > Rhabdomys > Rhabdomys pumilio. The sequence goes on along the minus strand of JANHMN010000001.1, from coordinate 201,033,938 downwards.
ATTATTTTAAATGTCTCCAGTATTTCAGCAGCTAGCATTCAGCCTTAGATATGTGCATTCCTTGGGTTCACCATGGTGGTACATACCTGTAATCTCAGCACCATAGGAGGGAGAAGGAGGGCCAGAGGGTCAAAGCCATCCTGGCCACACAGAAAGTTTGAGGTCAATCTAGGTTACTTGAGACCCTGTCACACACACAAAAAAATAAAAAAGTAAAAAAGTAAGAAAATGGTTTGACAGTACCCTGCCTGCTTGGCATGCCGAGGCTCTGGGTTTCATTGCTAAGCCTGCACAAAATTAATTATGATATTAATTATTAGTTAATTAAGTGTTAGCAGGCCAGTGACTTCAACTAAAGCTCCGCAAAGAGGGAGTATTTTAGCAATCAGACAGGAAGCGAACTCAAAAACAGCCACCACTGCAGGGTCAAGAGTACAAGCGTTTGAATTCTGAGGTATGGAGGCCAAGACAAACAGCAGGAAAACGATCTTTTACTAACCCACATGCATTACTTCCTCCTCCACAGAAGCCAGAAGCAGACAGCGACCCTGAGTTCCAAAGGAAAGGAGACTATGTACTGCTCATAAACTTGCAACAGGCACCGGGACACCCCTCATTTCAGACGTGGGGCCCTCAAGATTCAAGGTGTGAAAAAGAAGCTCTAATTACAGGCATTGCCAGGGTGCTGGGCGAGTGTGGGTGATTCAGCAAGCTTCTGACTTCTCTTTGAGTTCGTGCCAAAATGAGGTCAGGACTGGTTTGTGGGAGGCTTGAGAGCCTCATCTCCCGCATCTAATGAGGAAGCATAAGAGTCTCTGGACAGGGAAAGAATGATAGCGTTGCAGACTCTGGGGCAGGAAGAGCTGGAGGCAGGGGGATCACAGGTGCTCAGGCCTGAGAGTCCTGGGCCAGCACTGACTAGCCAAGGTTGTCAGTATGAGCTGACGGGACAAGCTGGATGAGGCAGCCAGAGACCAGCCCACTGAGATGTGAGGATGACGTTCAGAGTAAGAAAAGTGCAGGGACCCTGGGCTGTGACCAGGAAAAGATACATGGTCTAGCTCCACTCCTACTTAGTCAAGCATTAGAGAATGTTAGCTCCACGAGCTCCAACATGAAAGGAGGTGCTCCTATCCCCTTATACAGGATACAATGACACCTTGGTCTCAGATGAGGCCCCTCTCTGTACACTCTTAGTTCAAGAGAGTACCCAGACTAACACTATGTCCTGTCTTCCTCTTTATGTCCCTCCCTGCCCTACCCTCCACCCACCCCCACAATTCTCTTGCCCTCTCCATTTGGGAGATGAATTTAACCTGCAAGGATCAATTCCCTCTACCCTGTTCTGGGTGGCACCACCCTCAAGCCCAGGGGGTGTTTGGTCTGTCCTTACAAAAGGCCAGCATCTATTTTAGAAAGAGGTATCAAAAGTTACCTTTCCAGTTGGCATGGTGGCACATACTTGCAAACCCCAGCGCTCACGAAGGCCAAGATAGGAGGATCACAAGTTTGTAACCTATCTGAGCTAGATGGTGGGACTGTCTCAGAAAATAAAATAAAATTCAAACTGAGGAAAGGCTCATTTGGTAAAAAAGTGTTTCCTGTGCAAGCCTGAAGACCTGAGTGTGGCTCCTCAGCATCCACATTAAAGGCGCCACACGCTGTGGCACCTGTCTGCAACCCCTCACTGGGTAGTAGTCCTAGAGCTTCTTGATTAGCCAGCCTAGCCAATCAGTAAGCTCCAGGGTTAGTAAGAGCCAATCAGTAAGCTCCAGGGTTAGTAAGAGCCAATCAGTAAGCTCCAGGGTTAGTAAGAGATTCTGCTTCTGGTCCTTCAATCACTGGCCTGCACACACACACACACACACACACACACACACACACACACACACACACATACACACACACTACACACACACACTACACTACTACAGCCACACAAAAATAAACAATCAAATCAAATTAATATGAAGTCACCTTAATCTAGATTTTTAAAGCTGAGATCTCCAAGTTTCCACCTGCCTATCCTGCGTGTGACCTTTTGTGTCATTCTGAGTTTGGGAGGTACAAATTTGGATATGGCTTGTCATCACCAAAACTTGTGCTGAGGCATGGTCTCAGCGTAGTGGTGCTGAGAGGTGGTGACGTATTTAAGAGACCACAAGGAATCTGCCATCATGAATAAATCAATGTTTTTTTCATGGGAGCCAGTTAGTGGCCATAAGAGTTCACCTCCCCTGCTCTTCAAGTACCACTCCCTTCCCACCGTCTATGAGAAGCATGAAGTCCTCACCATAAGATGGTAGATATTGGCAACTAATCTTAAGCTTTCCAGCCTTCAGGCCACAGAGCAAATTAAAACCCCTTTCTTCGCTCCTCTCCCCCTCCCTCCCTCCCTCCCTCCCTCCCCCTCCCTCC
>JANHMN010000001.1:200972551-201023600 GCA_030674055.1 Rhabdomys pumilio | reverse complement strand
TGGGCCTGTGCTCCCTGGGCCTGTGCTCCCTGGGCCTGTGCTCCCTGACACTGAGTAAAGGCTTGCCTTGCCTCACCCTTAGAGGAAGAAGGATGTGAGTCCTGTCTCTGAGAGCTCTGACAAAGCTCTTGTTTGCTTGCTTGCTTTTCCTTGGCAAACAACTGGCCTTTGTAAACAGAAAGGGCTTTTGTAAGCTGAAACCCACATGCTTGAGGTCTTCCATTTTGATTTAAGACAAACACGCTATGCAATGTGGACGTCACAAAGGAATTCTATCGAAAATGATGTCAGTTTTTCCTCAGGAGACATGATGACTTTGTCTATTGAAGAAATGCTGCCCTTCTATAATCTTTACAGTAGCTAGCGACTTATAACCAGCCTGTCCCCAAAGAGACAAACAAAATAATTCTTTGGTGAATAGAAAATGAAATGTGTCCTCTTGTGCAGGTGGAACTCTAAGTTTGAGGCCAGTCTGTTCTACAAAGCGAGTTCCAGGATGGCCCGGGCTACACCTTGAAACTCTGTCAGTGCAAAGGGGTGGGGGCAGTTAGTTCTGTTGGATGGGGACTTGGACTTCCTGGTCTAGGTTTATCAAGTGTGACTGCCCAGGGGCAGGTTGAGCTCACTAGCATGCATTCTTAGCTGGGCTAATAACAGAATGGGTGTTCCCACAGGCACAAAAGAGAGTGGGCAGGAGGCTGGGGGGCTGCTTTTCCTTTTAATGTGTTTCTTCTCCCCGCAGACTAAGCAGGCAGCTTGATTTGCAGTGGATTCCTTCAACATTTGTGGAATCCGTTGATGACCCAGTGACACAGCAGGGAGGTTTTACAAAGAAAAGGAAATGAGATTAGTAGTAAAATATTGGGGAACCCTCCACCTCAGAAGAACCTAAACTTTTGTTAAGTTAGAACATAAATGTCACAGTAATGTCAGACTACTATACAGGTTCTCAGGAAAGGATTTGCAGATTGCTTAGTGGTGGAGCGCTTACCAGGGTCCCATCCCAGAAGGCAAGAAAGAAGACTAGGCAACCCTCTCTGTTGAGAAGCCCACTCCAACCTCTGGGGTATATACAACTTCCTCTTCCTGAGCCTGACTTACACTCCCGCTCTGTCTCTTCCTCTTCTTCCCCACTCCTTCCCTCTCTCCACCCCCTCTTAAATCTACGTAAAGGTCAACTTGCTTCAGTAAAATAATTGTTTAAAAGATACAGGACTATGGAGACGCCGTGGCTGGTAAGGAGCCTGCCTTGCAAGTATGAGAACTAAGTTCATATTCCCAGAAACCATGAAAAAAGCCAGCCATGTTGCATACAGCTGTGTTCCAGTGCTGAGGGACAGGCGAAGACAAGAGGATCCCCGAAGCTCCCCGGCAGGCTCTAGTTGAGTCAGTGAACGTCATGTTCGGCAAGAGACGCTCTGTCAAAGAACTACTGTTACAAGGGTTGTAAGTATCTGAGCAAAGATACCTGATGCCAGCCTCTGGCTCCACACTCACAAGCACATATGTGAACACACACACATGCACTGCATTAACAAGTACATATACTACCCAACACACACAAACAAGCAATTTCATAAGTGATAATAATGAGGTCCACTTTCCAGCGGCCTCTATGGACCTGGCACTATAAGAGCTACATACTGAGTCCTGTTAGGCCACATTCACCCCCATTCATAGTGTAAGAAACATGGGTCCCAGTGGCAGAGAGCTAATAATAAAAGACCCGTGGCTTAAACTCAGACATCCATTTCATATTATCCCGAAGAATATATCTATGGCTTGCCTGACAGTCCCTGGGAGGAAGTATTGACAAGATCTGGTGTGCAGAGGGTTATTCTAAACTCTATGTGTTCACCCATCTACAGTGTCCGGAATGAAGAAGAATCCTGGGGGGGGGGCAGGGCGGGGTGCAGATGTGTCAGCAGCAAGTACAAGAAGAGAGCTGACGGACGGAAGCAAGAACACAAGACTCACCCCCATCAACACGGTTTCTGGGTCTCTGAATTCAACCCACTGCAGATCTCAACTCAGAATCAAAATTACATCTGTACTGAACATGCAAAGGTTTTGTTCCTTCGATGACAGAGTACGACCTCTCTCTGGTGTGTTCGGCACCAGCAAAAACTCCTGGAGTACACAAGAGGGTGCTATTGGAATACTCTTCAATTTAACATAAGGAACTTGAGAACCCATCAACATCAATATCCATAGGGAAAGAACTAGAAAACATGGGGAGGCATTCTGAGAATACAGAAATAGGAGACTGGAAGCTAATGAGTCAAAGGGATCAGAGAAAGCAATTCCTAAACACACTGTGGCAGTGAACTGTAGTGGTGAATTTTGCTTCACACTTTGGCTCCTCACAGATTGCATGTACACATCCACCCAGGATCCTTGAATGAGAGACAAACACACACACACACACACACACACACACACACACACACACACACACACACGTTAGCTTATTTTTTAAAATGCCTTGGCTACCCCAAAGGCTGGGCACTCCTAAACCTTCCCCTGTTCCCCTAGGCCCAGTTGGGGAAGTGGCCAGTGGCCACCCACCCAAATTCTCACATGGCTGGTCGGCTTTCTCTCCTAGCGTTCCTGAATCCCATCCTTCTCCCTCAAGTCCTGGCGTTTCTGTCTGTTCTCTGGGACTCTTGGACTCTAAGGGTCCCGCCCCATGCCCAACCATTGGCCATTGGCATCTTTATTGATTGATCAAAAACCAGTTGGGGACAAGGACCTTCACTGTCTGGACAAGCAGATTTCCTATTGAATCAAAGCCTTAAAACCAGTCTCCAACAATGAACAATGCAAGCAACAATGCTTCTGAGCCAAGCGCACACAGGCTTGGGAGGTGCCAATGACCTCCTATTCTGTGGTTCTTACAGGAGTAAAGGTTGCTGCGGGCACAAAATCAGTACCCAGGGTTCACCCATTGCTGACTGCCTTCTTTGGTGCCCTGGGCTGAGTCAGCTCCACTACTAGAACCTCAGGCCTCCCAAGAAGGTGACTCAGAGACACAGCCCTCTCCTCCCCTGCACTTTACAGGGGATGGCTGGCTACCATGGTACATCCCTGCTGGGACGTGCTGAGGTCCTCATGGGACTGTGGTCCTCTCCAGTGCCACAAGCAGTGTGGTTTTGGAAGAATCCTTCCTGCTTGGCATTTGAAAGTTCTCTCAATATAGCGCATACAGCCTTTGGTCCTGCAGTGCCCCTCCCCCAAGACCCTGGCTGGTTCCCATCAGTATCCCACTAGTGTCAGCATCCCACTGGCGCTGCTCTTGCTGCTTTGAGAGATCACTTGTGCCTTTGGGTGACAAAAGGACATGCTGTCTCTTAAAACCAAAGAGAGCTGGCTCAGAGTCTCAAAAGTCACACAGTAGAAGAGAACTGCTTCTCCTAAGTTGTCCTATGATCTCCACATGTGTTATGGCACACATGAGCCCCACAATATACACACACATACAAATGCACATACACACAATAAATAAACAAGGTATAGAAACAAAAGTAAGTAATAAATTAAAACAAAAACCTTTGTAAATACATCTGAGATGGGTATTAATGGGGTCTCTACCCCAGAGAAGATTACAGAGCCGAAGGAGAAGAGACTGTTAAAACTTCCTCATTTATATTTACTACTGAGGAAGTCAGTCCTTTAAGTTGGAATCCTCCCAGCTAAGTCACCTAAATACAGGGCTACACTATCAGGTCTGTGCCCCCTCTGTTTGTAGGCAGGCAGTCTTGTAACCCATTACAACATGGCTCCATAAGATAATCATGGAGCTAAAAATCCCTACAGCTAAGAATTGCTATGATACCTTTCCTATGTCTAGATATGTTCACAAACACAAACGTACTACCATCCTACGATGGCTCAGGAAAAGTTAGCAATCGCATACAGCCTGGGTGTGAGACGGTCCATTCTGTGAAGTTTGCACAATGAAGGAACTGCCTGAAGGCCTGTTTCTCAAATAATGTCCTTCTCAGCCTGCATGCTTATGGTCAGTGTCAAGCAGGCTTGGGGCAGCAGTTCATGTCAATGACTGTGTCTTACCAGCTGCTTGGCCTTGGGCCAGTTGCAGTAGACTTTCTGAGCCCCAGTTTCCTTAATGGGAACAGGAATCCTGTAACCTGAGACTCTATTGACCATTGACTGAGTTCCAGAAGGTAAAAGTCTCAAGCCAGTGCCGGGGAGGAAAGCGCTCACCAGATACATAGTAACTGAGCCTTTCTCTCTGGAGCAGAGGCTGCTTTCATAGCTTTGTGGGAATTAGGAGCTGGACTTTTGGGTTTGTTTGTTTCGTTTTGTCTTTGACAGACTCTCACTGTGTTTCCTCAGCTGGCCTGTACTTACTATGTGGTCCACACTGGTCTTGAACTTACAGCAATCCTGCCTCAGCTTTCCAAAGGTGGAGGTTACAGGCATGCACTTCCAGGTCCACTTTGATTATGTTGGTCTTATTAAGATGAAAGGTGTCTGCGAATTCATGCTTTATAATTCAGAAGGAACAGACTGTTATTCCTTCTATGGACAGAGATTGGCACAACTCAGCACCATGGATGCTTTGAGCACAGGAAGTGGGGCCTCCCTCAACCCCAGCCCAAAGTCTTAGATGACCAGATGTTCGATAAATAATTGGGCTGGCTACAAATGTTCTATTAAAGACATTTCTATCCCCAGAGTAACCAGACACCGTGCCCTGCCAATTAGTATAAGTAGCTAACAAACAGTGCTGTCTACGCTGCTTTTTAAAAACTCAAGCAGGAGATTTTTATATGCCATGAACTTTGGTGCTTAAAGACTCATTACATCCTGTCCTAACAAGAGCAAACACAAGATTGCTGTGTTACTCTGAGCTGTCACACTGAGGAAGGACAGACATGGTCAACAAATATGGATTGAGTTTTCATCACACACAGATATGCTTAGAGAAGCAATTCCCGTGGCGACCACCAGGGGACGCCACACACAAACACATTTTCACTCCAGTGGCTATTGGGGTGAAGCTCTCTCTCAACACTCAGGTTCTGAGCACAGAGCCAGGCTCACTGTTTATCTTCACGCTCAAATGCTGCTAGAACATAGAGATGCAACTCAGCTGAGAACCCCTGTCTAGTCAGTTTGTCTTATGTGTGCATGTGTGTACATATCTACTCTCAAATTACCCTAAATGCAATCTTTGTTAAAGTCAAACAAGAAGCAAACTTTTATAACCAACAATGAAACCAATAGTTATTGTATTAATTGTCACCTAGAAAATGTGTGATATGACAGGTGCAAGTCTTTCTGGTCTTTGCATAGTATCATGTAAAATGTTCATGGCAATATATTACATATTATTATAGTATAGATTATAGGTTATATGTGCTTCAGTGTTTTCTCTTTGGAATGAGTTAAATTCTGAACAGAAGTGAATTCTTCCAAAGAGGGGAGCACATTGCTAACCCAAGAAGATCCAAACTTTAATAAGACAACACAGATTTCTCCATCGAGACTGCAAAATGACCAGAGACCTGATATTTGCTTTATTCCCAAAATAAATCCATCACCTGTAAAAGTTAATTTGTTACCATTTTCAAAATTGCCATCAAAATTCATTCGACTATTACTTTTATTGAATATCCTTTGCTGTCCTATCTCCCTGCTAGACCCTGGTGAACCAGGAGGAACAGGACGGTGTGTGGAGCGAGATGGGGGTGAAGGAAGCAGGAGCCTGCGTACCCAAGGAGGGACCTCCAAGGAATGCTTGTAAGTGTGGCTTAGGCCAGGAGAAGAGTGGTGCAACAGGGCGGATAGAGGGCATGGCGTGGTAGGAGGAACGACTCCCTCAGGTGGAATGATCCAGATCCAGTGAAAAGCACCGCACAAGTGAGGGAAAGAGCGAGCAGAGCCGAGTTCCGGGAGGAGTGCAGAGTGCGGGAGCAGCAGAATTGTGGAAAAGGAGGTCTGGACGCCCTCAGGGAGTGCTGGAGACCTAGCAGAGCCCTGGCAGGAACACTGTGGCTCCCAGATCCTAGGGCACCCCAAATCTGGGAAGATGAGTCTTGAGAAACTTGGAGAATAATTGACCTTCTTCCCAGGCTTCTGAAGATCTAGGCAAGCGCTTCCTTTACTTGATAAATGGCTAAAGCTAGATTGTGCCTGGATGGGGGGCGGGGGGGGGGCGTGTCCCAGCCCTGTGGATGCTCAGGTCAAGTCAGCTTAGCTGTCGCCCCAAACCCAGACAGTGGCTTCAGGTTGTCCAAGGTCTCAAGTCATGGTGAGATTAGTTAGAATCGTGGTGGGCCCAGCTGCTTTCTTTTGAGAAACTGCTTTCTTTAAATGCTTCAGCCATGACACAGTTTATTGCTCTGTACGTACATGTTGGTACCCACATGTTAAGAATGCCCATGTTCGGAGGTAAATCACATCTGCATTTTGCAGCAATCCTGTCATTAATGGCTGTGACTGGACACTGTTTGCTTTCTGTCCGTTCCACACACTGGTGACCGGAATTCACCCTCCTGCTCAGCCGCCTGGGTTCCCTGAAGATTTGTGAAAGGATTTAGCACTCCAGTTTTCCTTTTATCAATATGCCCCCAAATATGCTATTTAATGGTGGTTGTTTACAAAAGGCCTGGAAGAGAGTTAAACACGGGCTCTCCCCCAGAATTCAGACCTGTGGAGCTTCACAATCAGTGTAAGTCAGTGCATCCGTGCAGTGGAGTAGGGAATCACCTCCTCTCATTAGATCAGTTGTTCAGAGTAAACATGGGCTAACTTGGCACCAAGTCTCCTGGCTCAGCAGTCTGGCACCTGCTGTGGTAAGCATGAAATGAAGGCAGTAAGTTCACTGCCCCTGTAGTGTGAAGTCCTTCACAAAACGGTCCTACTGGAAACAGGAAGAAAATTCTCCCCCATGGTAACTAAGTAACTGTAGCTTGCTTTTTAAAAATTGTACTGCAGCTCAGAAAATGGGGCAGGAGAAGTCCTAAGTATTGACTTTTTTTTTTTTCATTATTCAATTGTTCAAACGCAGATGAAAATCCATTCATACTAACAAATCACTGTTCACTAAATGCCGGTTAGTAGGTTTGGCTCTGTGGCTCTGCTAGTAGAGTTCACTGGTCTTTTACAGAAGTCACTAATAGATTCGCAAAGCCATTTAGTAACTGGCAGAAGAAACCAGAGAGGAGGGGGGAGGAGGAGGACCCTGCAGAGAGGAGGATCAGGAGTCCACGTGTAGGTCCTGGGGCTGTCACATCCTCTTGTAAGTTACGCTGTCTTAGCTAACTGGGTTTTTTTTTTTTTTTCCAGCTTAATATAGATCCCTCTCTTTCAGAGAGCGGATTTGTGCAGTTTTTCAATGTCTCAACAAACATGGTGGAGTATTAGCATTGCCCTTCTCCAATACAAAGCAGTAAAGATATTCATTTCTAAATAAACAGATTTTTATTCCTTGCAAAATAATAATAAAAATCAGTTCTCGGTGCAGACATGTGTGAAGCTGTACCTGTGGCTCCAGTTTCCAGGGAAGTTTGAGGCTAAGGATCACACCGGTTCAGGAGTTCAAAACCAGCCTGTGTACCACAGTAAGACTTGTCTTTAAGAGATAAAGTCTGGAGAGGAGCTCATTCAGTGACGTAGTTACCTCAAAGGGACAAAGGGACACAGGCTCAATCCCTGGACCCATGTGAGAATGCTGGGCATAACAGCGAGAAATCCCAGTGTTGGGAAGGCAGACACAGGGATCTCTGGGTCTCACTGGCCAGCCAGTGTAGCCTACCTGGTGAACTCCAGACCAATGTGTGTGTGTGTGTGTGTGTGTGTGTTCTGAGGCTAAGTTGGTGAGCACAATTTTTAAAAATTCTTTTATTGAAAAAGAATGACAAAGGATTCAATGATATTGTTGCAAGCATAACACCAAAAGTACTATCCAGAAAGTAGCCCTTCCTTCCAGAGTTAGTGGTGTTGGATACTGTCATAGTTAGGTTTCTGTTACTGTGATAAAACGCCATGAGCAAGTCAGGGAAGAAAGGGTTTGCTTGGCTTATACAGCCCACATCATTGTCCAGAGAAGGAAGCCAAGGCAGGAAAAGCAGAGGCCATGGAGGGGTGCTGCTGACAGCTTGCTCCCATGGCTTGCTCAGCCTGCTTTTTTCATAGAACCCAGGACCACCCATCGTGGGGTGGGTCCTCCCACATCAAACACTAGTTTTAAAAAGAATTCCACAGATTTGCCTACAAGCCAACCTTATAGAGGCATTTTTACAATTCCTTTTCAGATGAATGTTTTATGTCATATTGACACAAAACTCATCAGTACAGAGGGTTTAAAGTGGTTCATACTCTAAAAGATTTTAATGGTCTAACCTGTGCTCTCTGATCCATGCAGACAACAGAAAGTTTAGAGCCAGGACAAGTAGCCAAGCAATAATAAACAAGGGATAGCCATCCTGGGGAAAACAACCACAGGCAGGAAGGAGGTCGGTTAGCTATGGGCAGGAGCAGCTTGGTTTCCCCAGTAATGGGGCCAGAGGCAGAGCTGGTTTTCCCCTTTACCTCAGAGGAGTTCCATGTGGCAGGCAACACAAGCCTTTGTAAGAATTTCTGGGTTCCCGTTCCCTTTCATCAAGACAACTCATGGTCCAAGACTTCCTGCTACCTGTTAATTCTTGCCAGGACATGCTATTCTAACTCAGATTCAAGTGAGAAAGAGAAAAAGGAAGGGGCAGGGACCTTTAAAATGGTTTTGTTCTGGAGAGCAGAGACACTATTAGAAGAATGGGGGAGGGAAGGGAACTCACTCAGTTACCAGGATTCTTGTTTGCTTTGTTGAATTCAACTGGCTTTCTGCATAAGTCTGTCCGGAGCCTTGGGTAGAGTTGTACCAGAGGCTCCCCCAGTACCAGTGATCCCCACTTCCACTCATCTTGACGCTGTCTCTTTTCCTTTCCTTCTTAATTTACCTCTGTAGGCAAACATACATATTATTCAAGGGAAACCCCAGCCCAGGAATAAATCATGTTCTTAATGTTTGAATTTCATAAACAGACATTTTACAACTTAGATACATGTGAGATTAAGGAGAATGCAGGATGAAAAGGGGTGAAAATTATTTTATTTAAATGTTTTTGATCATTTCAAATGGGCGCCAGGTTTATGTCACACCCACCCCTCCTCCCCTACACTGGACATGTCCCCCCATTCCCTGTCAAAGTCATGACATCTCTATTATCACCACACACTGCTCATACACAGGTGTGCTTAGGGCTGACATTTAGGATTGGCTAACCTGTCAGGGAACCTGTCTCTGGGAGACTCTTTTTTTTTTTTTTTTTTTTAAATCTAACTGGCAACCGAGTTAGGTTACGCTAAGAGAGCAGAAACAACTGGGAAGAGACGTAGATTCCAGTGCTTAATTTCAGGAACAGTAAAACAAAGCCACCCCAGATTCATAGGAGACAAAAGGAAAGGTGGGGAAAGGAACGGGAGAAAGAAGAAGAAAAAAAAGCTTTCAAAAGCTTCAAGGGGCTGCAACAGTTTGGTTTTGGTCCAGATAGCAGAAACAATAGTAGAAGGCAGAGGACTGTGGGTAATTTAACCTTGCATGCCCGCCTCCAGCCCCTGTTTTGCACTCTGACCCAAGGGAAACAGTTAGTTGAGGGAGTCTAGACACAGCTGTCCACTTTTGTTCAGTAATGTTCGAAACGGCAACCAAGAGATTGGAAAAAGATTTTTACCAATCCAACATCTGATAGAGGGCTAATATCCAATATATAAAAAGAACTCAAGAAATTAGACTCCAGACAACCAAATAACCCCATTAAAAATGGGGAACAGAGCTAAACAAAGAATTATCAACTGAGGAAACTTGAATGGCCAAGAAGCACCTTAAGAAATGCTCAACATCCTTAGTCATCAGGGAAATGCAAATCAAAACAACCCTGAGATTCCACCCCACACCAGTCAGAATGGCTAGGATCAAAAACTCAGTTGACAGCAGATGCTGTTGAGGATGTGGAGAAAGAGGAACACTCCTCCATTGTTTGTGGGATTGCAAGCTGGTACAACCACTCTGAAAATCAGTCTGGCAGTTCCTCAGAAGATTGGACATAGCATTACCTGAGGACCCATCTATACCACTCCTGGGCATATACCCAGAAGATGCTCCAACATATAACAAGGACATACGCTCCACTATGTTCATAGCAGCCTTATTTATAATAGCCAGAAGCTGGAAAGAACCCAGATGTCCTTCAACAGGGGAATGGATACAGAACATGTGGTACATTTACACAATGGAGTATTACTCAGCTATTAAAAACAATGAATTTGAGAAATTCTTAGGTAAATGGATGGAACTAGAAAATAACATCCTGAGTGAGGTAACCCAATTACAAAAGAACACACATGGTATGCACTCACTGATAAGTGGATATTAGCTCAGAAGCTTGCAATACCCAAGATGCAACTCACAGACCACATGAAGCTCATAAAGAAGGAAGACCAAAGTGTGGGTGCTTCAGACCTTCATAGAAGGAGTAACAAAATATTCAAGGGAGCAAATATGGAGACAAAGTGTGCGACAGAAACTGAAGGAGGGGCCGTCTGGAGACTGTTACACCTGGGTATCCATCCCAGGTGCAGTCACCAAAGGTAATCGCTGATGTGGATGTCAGGAAGTGCATGCTGACAGGAGCCTGATATAGCTGTCTCCTTAGAGGTCTGCCAGAGCCTGGCATATTCAGAGGCAGATGCTCACTGCTAACCATTGAACTGATCATGGGGTTCCCAATGGAGGAGTTAGAGAGAAGACTGAAGGAGCTGAAAGGGTTTGTGGCCCCATGAGGAGAGCAACAATACCAACCAACCACAGCTCCCAGGGTTTAAACCAGCAGCCTGGGAGCACATAGGGAGGGACCTATGACTCCATCTGTATATGTAAGAGAGGATGGCCTTGTGGGGCATAGATAGGAGAGGAGATCCTTGGTCCCATGAAGGCTGGATGCCCCAGTGGGGGAATTTGAGGGTGGGAAGATGGGAGTGTGTGTGGGGGAAGCACATCCTCATAGATGCAGGAGGGGGGGATAGGAGGATAGGGGGTTCCTGGGCGAGGGGAAATGGGGTAAAGGGATAACATCTGAAATGTAAATAAAATATCCAATAAAAAATAAATTAAAAAAATGAGGAATGTTCTGGCATTTTGTCAGCGTGCATACACACACACACACACACACACACACACACACACACAATGTGTAACAGCTACTGCTCACAGGCCAAGCAGGAAATGGAGAGGCTGCAGCCTGAGGGCTCTCCAACCAAGCAGGGAAGCTCAGTCTGCTGTCAATCACAGGCATCAACAGGAGAAGGGACTACAAGGTCATAGGGAAATTTTTAGCAGCAGGATGGGAGAAGTTTTCTCATCTTGTGTTGGCTCAGCCAAAATGGCTGCAGTGGAATCTGTATTTCCATTCTTTTCCAAAGACCTCAAATAAAAATCTACATAGATTAGCTGAAGCAGCAAGGGAAGGTTGTTTGAAGCAAACAAAAGGGCGACCCAGAATAATCACATGGGGTCTAAGAGCATGGGAGCAAAGGTGCCATTGTTCTGAGCAGCTGCTAGGTGTATGGGAGTGGGAGGGCCTGGCTACTCAGGGTGTGGTTTCGGGTGTTTTGAGTAACAGATATAATCTCAATATAATTGCTTCTTCTACTGCATCTGTCCCTTCCCATAATTCATCTTCTTGGGAGGTGCCCTGCCTTTATGTAAATCAGTCTGGTCTGGTAGATGATGCCGCCTGGAAGTAACTAGCTGGCCAGGCCTCTGGGATCCAATAACAAGCACCAGAGCCAGGGGACAGAGGCTTTCAAAATTCCTCATGGATCTCATGGCTTACACCTGCTGACACCCCTTTAAATAACCACTTGACTCTTACATCCACAGACCATGCAGTTCATCCAGATGACTCCCCAGTACAACTGACAGATTCACATGATAAAGATCCACTGTGACTATAGATATAGCTCCTGGCCAGAGAATCACTGGCTGGCATGAAGTGGAATATTATATCAGATGCCTCCCTACAGAGGGATTAAACTACCTGACCATGGATACTTCAACTGCTTCCCTAGCTGGATCTCTGCTGCATTTGGAAGCCAACACACTGACATCTCTGGTAGGGTGTGCATCTTAGGGTTTCTATTGCTGTGAAAAAAAAAAACATAACCACATTAATTTTTATAAAGGAAAACATCTAATTGGGACTTGATTACAGTTTCAGAAGTTTAGCCCATTACTGTCATAACAGCACACAGGCAGTCTTGGTACTAGAGAAGGAGATGAGTATTCTACATATGGATCCTCAGGTAATAGGCAGAGAACTGGCTTGGCCTTCTGTGACCTCAAAGTCCAACCCCTAGAGACTTCTTCCAACCAAGCCACACCCACTCTAATAAAACCACACCTCCTAATAGTGCCACTCCCTATGGACTATGTATTCAAACACATGAGTCTATGTGGTCTACTCAAAGCATCACATTCCACTTCCAGTCCCCCATAGGCTTGTAGCCATAAGATAATGCAGAAATGCATTCAGTCCAACTTCAAAAGTCCCCATTGTAGGTGTCTTAGTTTGAATTTTATTGCCGGAGGAGCCAAGAGTTCTACATTATGATCTGAAGGCAACCAGGAGAAGACTGACTTCCACACTGGGCTGAGCATAGGATCCTCAAAGCCCACCTCCACAGTGATGCACTGAAAGAAGCCATCTAAGATAGGATAAGGCTATTGGATGACTTTTCTCAGATGTTCTACCAATTTTGCATGGACTGCGATGGATAGGCTCTGGGAGGCAAGTCCCCAAGAGACTACATCTCAAGATTGATTCTTGCAGCTGATATGCCCTTCTGGTCATTATTAAATTAATATAACAATTCCTGGGCATCAGCCCTCCCTATTGGGCAGATTTTTCTGCAGATCAACGAAGATGTACTCTCTTGTAGCAGTGCTATATAGACAAGTAGATGATTTAATTCTGAATGGTAATTCTATAGAATTCCTAAAATTATTCAAGCAATTTTGAGCCCTCTGTAATTTGAAAACTGCAATGAGGAATCTGTAAACTTTCATGTGTCACATGCTATTTATTTGCACTAAGATAGAAAGCAGTCATGAAACAGATTTACAGTCTAGGAAACCATTCCTTTAGGCTGCAAAATCATTATCTAATAACTAAGGGTCATAAAAGGAAATGAGCAGTTTATTGAAGGTACAAGGAGAGAAGATAAAATATTGACTGAGTTATCTATACAAAACTTCAATACTAATGAGACACTAGGCAGATGATTTGCCTCTTGACATAGTATGTTACTTAGACATAAGAATTATAGTTTTTAACTTTTAATGAACCTGTGGCGCTAGTGGCAGATAAATAACTAGTCTTAATGGAAACACATGTAAACATCTTTGTTGTGACTTCTTCAATTTATGATTTGAATCTATGATTGAACTTGTAAACTTTTGAAAAAAAAGATGCTTGGAAGACCATGTGATCATGCATCCTGAAAAAGTCTAAGTACTGA
Source organism: Rhabdomys pumilio (assembly GCA_030674055.1). NCBI lineage: Eukaryota > Metazoa > Chordata > Mammalia > Rodentia > Muridae > Rhabdomys > Rhabdomys pumilio. The sequence goes on along the minus strand of JANHMN010000001.1, from coordinate 201,010,016 downwards.
GAACAATGACAGTACTGAAGTCAGGTTTTTTAAGATCAATGGAAACTTAGTTCCCTAAGAAATGAACATTAGAGTCTCTTCTCAAAGTTTTTGTTTCTTTCTGTGACTTTTTCAAGCTGGCAAGGAGTCAGTGAACTCTTAGCCTCAGGCTCAGCCAGAAAGGACCTGGGGTTGAGGGAAGGAATCAAAGAACCTCTTTACTTAATCCCCCTCCTCACCCACTCCCCTCGATTTTTAACAATTGAGTGTTAATTGCCAGATCCATGCAGCTTCTGGCCTCAGAGTAATTTAGAGTCAAAACAGGTGAATGTTATTTTATAGTAACCAACCTTGTTGTGCCCTCCACCAATGCTCTTCCCTCTGGGCTGCCTTTCAGAGAGAACCAGTGCTTGGGCAGTCTCCCAAAAATGCATTTTCTCCAATAAAGCCTCACCTACTCCAACAAGGCCACACCTCCTAATAGTGCCAATTCGCAGGGACCAAGCATACTCAAACCACCACATTCTACTCCTTGGCCTCCATAGGCTTGTTCAAACATAAGAAACAACTCTGTAAACTCTGCATCTCCATGTCTGATGTCCAGTACCTTTCAGCTTCAATGACTGTAATGCCCTTTTCTCTCTTGGGCTGGTTACACTCCCTGTTAGCAGTTTTCCTCAGCAGATACCGCACAGATATGGCATCTCGATCATCTTGGGGGTCTCCAAGGAAACCTCGATTTTACAGCTTCTTGTTCCAGTGTCTGGGAGTCACACATGATCTTCTGGGCTCCTCCAAAGGGTCGGGTCACTTCTCCAGCTCACCTCTGTGTAGTACTCTAGGCTCTGGTCAATGCCACCCCACTGCTGCTGTTCTTGTTGGTCATTCCATGATATTGGCATCTCCAATACACTGTGGTCTTCTGCTGCAACTAGGCTTTACCAATAGCCTCACATAGGCTTTCTTCATGATGCCAAGCCTCAACTTCTTCTCATGACTCCTTTAATCCTGGGCCATCAATAGCAACTGAGGCTGTAACTTCTCCAATGGCCTTTCCTAGCCTCTCACAGTGCCAAGCCTCAGCTGCTCTGACTCCTTTATGCCTTCAAAATCAGTACTACCTGGGTGATTCTTACATGTTATCAAGTATAGTTGCAGCATGAGGTACAACCTTGGCTATCTCTGGAACACAGATTCATTGTGCCCTCAGAAAATACTTTTCAGAAGACTTCACCTCAGTGATTCTGATCACTAACAATTTTTAGCTCCAGCTAACCAGCATCAATTTTCCCAGTAACCTCTTCTACTCTTGACTCTAAAACCAGAGCCACATGGCTGAAACTGTTGAGTTCTGATGCTTGCTCAGGCTGGAACATGGCCCTCCTTGTTCTATTACATCTTTAACTGCTTCCTGTTTTCCAACTCCTTCACTGCCTAAGCTTCTCTGTCCTGGAACTTGTTCTGTAAACTGACTTTGAACTCAGAGATCTGCATGCCTCTGTCTTCTAAGTGCTAGGATTAAAGGCATGTACCACCATGCCTGGATCTAAGCCTTTCTTTACCTTTTCACAAGATCTTTATAAATTCTGCATCAAAGGTATGTGTCTTCCAGCCTCAAGATCTAGATCAAAAACTTGTGTCTTCCAGCCTTAAGATCTGGGTCAGAGGTGTGACATCCATTTCTGGATTGTAGTTTTTTCCAGATATAGTCAAGTTGATAACTGGGAATAGCTACTACAATGGCCCATTAAATTCTGCTTAAAACATTCAGCTGTGCTTCTAACCCAAAGTTTCAATGCCCACATTCCTCCAAACAAAAACATGGTCAGGACTACCACAGTGATATCCCAGTCCCTGGTACAACTTCTGTCTTAGTTAGGTTTCTATTGCTGTGAAGAGACACCAGGACCATATCAACTCTTATAAAAGACAACATTTAATTGGGGCTAGCTTACAGTTCAGAGGTTCAGTCCATTATCATCATTGCAGGAAGAATGGCAGGAACACATGATGCTGGAGGAGGAGCTGAGAGTTCTACATCTGGATCTGCAAGGAGAGAACTGGCTCGAGCTTCTGAGACCTCAAAGTTCACTTCCTATAATCAAGCCACACCTACTCCAACAAGGCCACACCCACTCCAACAAGGCCACACGTTCTTATAGTTGCCTCTCCCTATGGACCAAATATTCAAACACATGAGTCTATAGAGTCTATTCCTATTCAAACCATCAGTGTGTGTATGAAGTGTATGAAGCAAAAACCACTGCCTAGCAGCTTTCCCACAGGTCCTACTATCATTCCATATCAAAGTAAGCCCAAGTGCTTTGACTGTCTCTCCTTCTTTCCCTCTCTCTCTTTTTCTCTCCTGCAATATTGGTGACTGAATCCAGGGCTCCATTCCTGTTAGGAAAACCTGTTCTACCACTGAGTTATACCCTCACCTTACCCCAAGATAAGGTTAAATATTGTTGTTAAATATTGCTAAATATTTATTAACATTAATTATAATGTTAATATGTATTAGCATTAAATTAATATTTGTTAACAATTTAATGTTAATAAATATTGTTGAATATTTATTAACATTATATATTATGTTATATATAGTATATATACTATATAACATATATTATATAGTAATATAATAAATATTGTTAAATATTTATTGACATTAATTTTATTATTTTTTTTAATATTTGAGACACAGTCTCACTAAATTGCTAGGCAGACCATGAGGTTATGATCTGCCTGCCTCAGCCTACTGAGGTGCAGAGATTGCAGCCCTATGCTGCCAACCCAACTTCCCTTCTCTTTGTCTATGGGGAGCCAGAGTCTTGTGCCATCTAATGACATTTTAATCAATAATGGACCACATTAAGACAGAAGCATATAATACACCTCTTTTATGTGTAAATATGTTCACAAAGGTGAATGTTTACTACCAGACTTGTAGGGTTCAGTACAGGGACCTGATGTTCAGATTCGTAGCCTGGAAGCAGTGAGCACTCCCACACAGCCTGGACCCTGGACCACACTATCGGGGGTTGTGAAGTCCTACTCTGTGAGGTTGGCTAAAGGATAGAATTTCCTGGGGAAGCATTTCCCAGAAAGTTCCCGTCTCAAGCTGCCTGCACATGATGGGTTAAGAGCAGGGCTTCGGGCAGCAATTCATATCAATCTCCTGGCTGTGGTATGTATTAGCTTTATAGTCTCCAGAGGGAGCTGTCAACTTTCCAAGCCTCCATTTTCTTACTGAAGAGTTCTGTGGATTTTGGAAAGTGGAGCCTGAATGAGTTTATATATGTAAATGTCTCTCCCCAGTACCTGGCCTAAATAGTTCATAGGATGCATGGCAACTCTGAGTGCTCTCTCTCTCTCTCTCTCTCTCTCTCTCTCTCTCTCTCTCAAGTGGACCTGTTTAGAAATGGTTCTTTGGAGCAAATCCCATCTGTTGTCAGGAAATCAGCAGTTCAGTTTACAGCGGCAGCAACTTAATCCACTCGCAAATACTTCACAGATATCCCAGCGGTCCAGTTCAATCATGTCAGGATAGCAGCAGCAGTGGCACGACCGACCCAGGAGGAACAGCCAGGCCTCAGTCAAATCTGCAGGAGTCAGCGGAGGAACCAGAGCCAACAAGGACGCAAAGAGAAGTTCTCGAGTGTGCTTCTCACAACGAAGCAAAGATCAGCAAAGATGCGAGACCAAGGTTGCAGAGCTACCTCTACAAGCAAGCCCCTCTCACAGTTCATTGAGTCCTATTTACACTCCCTTCAAACATTACATATCCTCCAAACATCCAAGGGTCTTGCCTCAACAAGTATCTTGCCTCAGCACAGTGAGTCTGTCTCAACAGACATCATCCTGCCAATTGCCAATTCTGAGTCCATGGAAGCAGGAATAAGCCGAGGCACACCACTAGAAGTTCTGTTTTGTTTTTGTTTGTTTGTTTGTTTGTTTTTTTTGGTGAGTTTCTTTCTATGGGATCCTGACAAATGGAGCTCAACTATGCAGTGTGAGGTGGACCGAAACTTGCACGTGTTTATTGAAGGATACTTCATCACACGTTCTTTTATGTGCTTGCTTTAGCAGAACATCTTTTCACCTGTGTCTGCTTCAGCAAAACGTTTCTTCGTGAGTCTGCCTTAGTAAAACATCCTTTCACCTGTGTCTGCTTCAGGACAACATTCCTTCCTGTGTTTGTCCCAGCAAAACACCACCTGACACAACCGACTTTCCAAAGAACCCTTAAGTTTCTACCTACCCCACCTCACCCCATCCCACCCTCATCTCTCTCTTTCTCTGAGAGCAATGTACATAGTGAGGGTAGTTTTGGATTCCCCCCAAATGTTTCATGGCCCTGCACTGATTACTCCTTCTTTCTCTGTTTTGGTCTCCTAATTTTGGTCAGGGAGGTTGGGAAACAGGTTATATGAAGCCCAGGTGTGATAGATAGTGGTAATTGTTAACTTCACAAAACCTGGAATCACTTGGGGAAAAGGACCTATGTGGGGAAGATTATCTTTATTATGCTAATTGGGGTTGGAAGATCTCCCCATAACGAGTGGCTCCATTCCCTAAGCAGAGGCTCCTGACTTGAGTGTTGTAAAGGGGAGCTGAGCATTGGCATGCAGGCTGACTGCAGTTATAACAGCTTCTCCCAAGCTCCCAGGGATATGAATTCTCTTGCATGGTGGACTAAAATGTGCAACTGTGAGATCTACTTCCTTTCTGGCTCCACCTCTTTCAGTGGAGATAGCACTCCACTGAAACTATGACTGCTGTTCCTAAAACCTGCCAGAGTGTACGGTGGCAGGCAAAGTCTCAGTTGACATCATTCTGCCACAAAGTGACAACTCCATGAATGGCAAAGATTCTCTGTCTGCCCAGGGAAAGTGGTGTTATGACAGGAAAAGGAATGGTTATGGTGGGCAGATTAAGCCTATTTTTCTCCAAAAGGCTTGTTATCTGTGCCCTAGACCACCTGCCACCCAGCCCTACTTGTCCTTGGGTGTTGGAGGTGAGGTGGCATGAAATTAACACACAGACTCTGGGAGCAGGTAAGAAACTCCACAGCAAACTCATCTGAACACTGCCGCAAGCTCCTTTAATACCCTTTACCTGTGCCCCATCGGTCCCAAGAAAACCTCCCTTCTAAACAGCAGTTCCTGATTGTCTGGCATTGTCTGTGTCAGTAATCTTTGGTCTCTCAGGCAGTCCTCAATTAGGTCCTCCTGCAGGTGATGCCTTTGCTGTGTGGTCAGCATCTATGTAGAGGCGGCTGTGCTGTGCCTCCTACAATGGCTAACACTACAAAGAAGATTATACCGAGGCTTGTGTGTGCTGAGGGAACTGAGATCTAAGGGATCGTGGACTATTGTGAGAGGCAAACATTGTGAACCGGAAGGAGAGAGGAGAAAGGGCCAAGTGATTCATTTCTCTTTTTTTAATTAAGATTTTATTTTTTATTTATTTTACATATAAGTACACTGTCACTGCCTTCAGACACAAGAAGGCATCAGATCCCATTGCAGATGGTTATGAGCCACCATGTGGTTGCTAGGAACTGAACTCAGAGCCTCCTGAAGAGCAGTCAGTGCTCTTAACCACTGAGTCATCTCTCCAGCCTGAATATTTATTTTTCAGTCTCATTTGATCCCATTAATCTATGTGTCTGTCCTTATAGCCATACTATATTATCTTATTTTAGCATTATAGTAAGTTTTGAAATTGTGAAGTGCAGATTCTTTAACTTGGGTAAATTATTTTGACTAAATTCTTTATTTCTTGGACTTGCATATGATTTTTCCATTATCCTAAAGGATAATCCTTGTGCATGGTAGGATGAGTTTTAGTTTTTGCAAGCCCTCTTGCTAGGACTTTGAAGAGTCACCCCAAATCTGTAGACTGGTTTGGGGGAATTTTGTCATCTTTGCAATTGTAAACTTCCAGTCAATGAACAGAGAGCCTCCTCCTGTTTTCTTCAGTGGATTTGGTAGTTTCCAGAGTGTTAGAACCTTTTTGTCCAGGTGATTTCATGTGCCACTGCACAGTGGTAGGTGCTGTTCCCTGACTTCTGTAGGACACCACTTCCTCTGTGAAGTGTGAAGCTTTGGGGGAGTGTTTTCTTTCAAACTTTAACTCCAGACGAGGTCACTTTGCATAACTTGTATACCTGTCTTCAGTTATATAGGGTGGATTCTCCACAGCAGTATTAGTAAGCTTTTAATCCTAGCACTTGGGAGGCAGAGGCAGGGTGATCTGTGAGTTCGAGGCCAGCCTGGTGTACATAGTGAGTTCCAGGACAGCCAGGACTACATAGTGAGGCCCTGTCTGTGATTGGTGCATCCTTCTTTCTCCAAAGCATGGCAGAAAAGCCCAAGTGATCCATCTCTAAGACAGTTCTGTTATGAAGACAATAATAAAGAATCACCAGCTTCTAATGAAATACAAAAGTGCAACTGTGGGCTAGATAAACCCTTCCTGGAGCTGGGAAGACAGCTTGGGGGTGAAGAGAACTCTCTCTCCTTCTAGAGGACCCAAGTTTGGTTCCTGGCAACCAAGTAAGAAATCAGCCCACAGATTTGTCAAGATCTTTCAGGAACACCAGTTCCTAGCTCCCACCAAGCACTGCCACAAACAGGGCAAATCACAAGAACATATGTTTATTCAGGTCACTGTTTTGATCAAAGGTATAGAGGCCACATCTGGTAATGGTGTTGCTGGCAGTCTGAGGTGACACAAAGCAACATATGATAAGAGGCAAGAGCACTAAGCCACCAGAGAAGAAATGTGAACTTGAAATAGAGACAGAATGGTTACCTCAAGTTTAGGGCCAGCCTGATCTACATGGTGAGATCCTGTGTCAAAATTCATGCAAAGCAAAACCAACAAAGAGTCTCCAGTATCAGCCACAGGCTCTGCCCTGATGCCCTTAGCCAATCCCAGCCACATCCCTCAGGCCCATTGCTAACCCCACATTTGGGCCGGGTCTGGTGGCTTATGCCAGAGATCCTGGCAATTGAGAAGCACAGCAGTACCAACACAGTCATAGTTATTTCTTTGTTTTGTTTTCACAGTGCTGAAGACTAAAACCAAGGCAATCCAGATAAGCTCACCACCTCTCCAGAGCTCCCCTGGGCCTTATGGCATGTGATGCAACTTGCTCCTGCCATGGTTGCTATGTTCTCTATACAGACCCTGAATGTGCTGAAGGACAGTCAGCATGAGAATCAGGACTTTATTCTATTTATTTATTTATTTTTTTAATGACAGAATATCTCTGTATAGTCTGGGTTGGTTTCAAATTCAGTAATTCTTCTGCCTCGGCTTTCTAAATCCTAAGATTACAGGCTTGTGCCAGCAGGCCTTCTTTGACTACCATTGTCTTATCAAGACTTACATGTGCCTATGAATTCACCTTGTGATAAGCACTGTTAATCCTGTGGACAGAGATTGGCACAACTCAGCATCATGGATGCTTTGAGCACAGGAAGTGGGGCCTCCCTCAACCCCAGCCCAAAGTCTTAGATGACCAGATGTTCGATAAATAATTGGGCTGGCTACAAATGTTCTATTAAAGACATTTATATCCCCAGAGTAACCAGACACCGTGCCCTGCCAATTAGTATAAGTAGCTAACAAACAGTGCTGTCTACGCTGCTTTTTAAAAACTCAAGCAGGAGATTTTTATATGCCATGAACTTTGGTGCTTAAAGACTCATTACATTCTGTCCTAACAAGAGCAAACACAAGATTGCTGTGTTACTCTGAGCTGTCACACTGAGGAAGGACAACAAATATGGATTGAGTTTTCATCTCACACAGATATGCTTAGAGAAGCAATTCCCGTGGCGACCACCAGGGGACGCCACACACAAACACATTTTCACTCCAGTGGCTATTGGGGTGAAGCTCTCTCTCAACAGTCAGGTTCTGAGCACAGAGCCAGGCTCACTGTTTATCTTCACGCTCAAATGCTGCTAGAACATAGAGATGCGACCCAGCTGAGAATCCCTGTCTAGTCATTTTGTCTTATGTGTGCATGTGTGTACATATCTACTCTCAAATTACCCTAAATGCAGTCTTTGTTAAAATCAAACAAGAAGCAAACTTTTATAACCAACAATGAAACCAATAGTTTTTGTATTAGTTGTCACCTAGAAAATGTGTGATATGACAGGTGCAAGTCTTTCTGGTCTTTGCATAGTATCACGTAAAATGTAATAAATATATAATTTATGATTGATCATCTTTCTCATTTTAAGCACACAGTTCCTGTGGCTTTGTGTACATTCACACTGCAAGTGCCACCGAATTCCCAAATGAACTCCCACACCCACCACTAACTCTGCACTCTCCACTCCGTGTCTCAGAAAACACCATTTTCTATCCCTATGAACTTAATATATTTTTTTTTTTTTTTTTTTGGAGACAGGATCTCAGGCAGCCCAGGCTACCCTTGAACTCTCAACCTTTCTACCCCCCACTTCCCAAGTGCTGAGATGACAAGTGTGTGCTTCCATACCCCAGTTTCTATGTTTGTTTTGCTTTTTAAACACAATTTCCCCATCTGCCTCCAGACAGCCTCAGATTCCCACCAAACCACCTCAGTCTCAGATGCTGGGACTGTAAATATTTACCTGGCTTTGACATCATGCACGTCATATAGGTTAAACCACACAGCACTTGTTCCTGTTGTAGCTGGTTGTTTTCAGTGCCACATGATCTGTCTTTGTATCTATTGTACATTCATGTACTTTTCTAAGGCCAAACAACATGTTACAGCGTGTATAAACCTCATCTGTGAGCCCATCCATCTTTCTGGGAACATTTGGATTACTTCCACCTTTCCACTGTGGAATAGTTGGGTGTGCAAGTTATGTTTGGAGTTATACATTTTAAATTTATTTCTAATAAAAAGTTGTAAAACATTATTATACTTCTGGCTTTACCAATACAATACTAGAGTTTGTCCACGAGGGTAAAAGTCTTTTAATACTTCAGAGGCTTCTGTGGGGGAAAATATTCTTCTACTTCATAGAGAGAATAAAAACAACTGAAAACTAAAACCTTCTAGAATAATATTTCCGGATTTAAAAAGAACCGAGGCAGTTGTGCAGTGTAGGCCTGTCATCACAGACCTGGGATGTCTGCAGAAGAATACAGTAAAGGCCAGCTCCCCTCCCAGAGATCCTGTTTAAGAGATGAAACAAAAAAACAAAACAAAACAAAACAAAACAAAAAACTGAATCCATGTGTTACCAAGTCCTGCAGGAGAGGGGCTTCATGTATCTTTACAAGCTTTGTTTTCTTTCTCGTTGGAATAAGCTTAAATTCAGATCTGAACAGAACATGTGAATCCTTCACAGCTGATTGCAAACCCAAATAGAGCCAAACTTTTTAATGAAGTAATGGAGTCTTTAGGAGGACTGTAAAACAACCAGAAATGCAGTTTCCCTTATTTCTAAAATAAATCCATCATTCAAAAAGGGAATTTCAAAATTGCCACCAAAATTCAGTGAACTATTATTTATTAATGACTAGCTGCTGTTCAAGCCCCCTGCTAGATGCTAGGAAGCCAGAGGAAAGAGACAAGGCCAGGATTCTGTCCCTCTCGGTGTCCTATGACTCTCAAAAAGAAAGACTCCGAGAGTTAGACACATTAAAAGCCTCACCCCGATGTGGATAGGCTAGCTGGCCCACACTCTGCCATCTCATCCCCAAGACGGTCTGGAACAAATTGCCCACAGGGACATCTTCCCCAACACTTCAGGCCATGCCAAGTTTCAAGCGCCTTGGAACAAGTTATTTTAAAAAATTAGAATCCATGGAGCTGTCGGCTAATTTGTGTCCGCCTGGAAGCAGGCTGGCGGCCGCTATTTATAGCGTGTTGCCCGCGGGGGTGTCTCTACCCGCCAGGGTGAGACTGGATTCCGGCCGGGGCTCGCCCGAGGAACAAGTCTGCATCCCCAGGCGCCCTCCCGACGCCCACACGCGCATCGCCCAGGCCGCCCTGGCAGTCGGTTGTGCCTTGCGCCCGGCTGTCCACTCCAACCCTACAGGACCCGGCCCTGGGGTGTCTGCGGCCAGGAGCCCAGTCCTACACATGCCGCGGATCGGCCGAGCTGCGGGAACCCCAACGAGGAGCGCGCGTGGTGCGCACCGGGGTGCAGGCGGCGCCCGAAGATGCGGGCGCGCGAGAAGGAGCAGATGCCCGCTTCCCCAGATAGGACCCTGCGAGGGCGCGCGGGGGCGTGGCCTGCGAGAGGCGGGGGCGTGGCTGGCAGGGTGGGAGGTGGCGAGGGCGAGGGCGTGGCAGCGTGGCGAACTCAGTGGTGTGCCGCTCCAAGTGCGGGGCGTACCGCGGCGGTGGGGATGGCGGCTGGGGCGGAGAAGCCCGGCCCTGGCGCGGGGCGCTCGTGGGAAGAAGGGGCGCCGCACGAGTGAAGAGGGAGCCTCCTTTACAGAGCAGGCTGAGCCTGGCTGGGCGAGAAGCGCCAGTGCCGCCGCGGCAGAGCGGGGTAAGGCAGACTGGGAACCCCAGGGCCATATTGGGGACCCGGCAGCACGGGGGTGGGGGGGGTGGCCGGATTCGGCGCTGCCACCCCTGGGTAAGGCCCTGTTGCTCCCCGATCTTGGGAGGCTTTCGTGATCCTTTGGATTGTTGTGTGGTGCCATAGGGCTGGGGAACTGAGCCTCGGGAAACTTTGATAAACTTTGGGAATGATTACTCTTCTTCTAGGCTCCTAAAGACCTGGGCGGAGCACCTGCTCTCTTTGATGGATGGCCAAAGCTGGGTCGAGAAGGTTGTCTCAGAGACAGTATGCCCTTGGGTTGGGGAAAGCGACCAATCCCTGTCCCCAAACAGCAGGGATCCTAAGGTCATTTTAGCCTCCACCCCAGCTGCAGGCAGTGGCCTGCAAGTGTCCCCGTACATTCTTAGTGTTTGGATTGGAGAGAAACAAGGTGGGCTCGCTTTGCTCGGAAGAAACTTTTTGAAGTTAATTTTTCTTCTTAAATAGTTAGCACCACGTCCCAGCTTCTTGATCTGTATGTGTGAGATGATGTGCACGAGTAAAGAATGAACATGTTCGGAAGAGTGCCCTTACCTCCCTTCTACAATAATCTTTTAATTAAAAGACTTGTAGTGACATTAAATTCCAGTGGCTGGGCAGCTGCTTGCTTTCTGTCCACTCTTTACACTGGTGGCTAGAATTCACCCTCTTGATCAGCCGTCTTGGTTCCTGAATATTTGTGGAAGGGACTTCAGCTCTCCAGTTTTCCTTTTATCAAGATGCCTCCAAAACGTGCCACTTAACAGCGGTTGTATAAAACAGCCGGGAAGTGAATTTCGCACCGGCTCTCCCTTAGCATTCAAAACTACGGTGATTTGTAATCTGTGAATCACTTCACACACTGCCCTTCTGTGGTGCCGTGAAATATATTGCAAGACAAACATGGAAAGATTAAACTGGAGTAAGGGAGGGACTTTTCTAAATATCAGTTGTGTTCAAAGTAAAAATGAGCTAACTTGGCACAAATTCCCCTGGCTCAGCAGTTTGGCCTCTGTTGAGATAAGCATCAAACAGGGCAACACTCTGGCCTGTAGTGTGAAGCAGTTTACAAAAAAACGGTCCCACGGGGGCAGACAGTGCAATTTGCTGACCAACACGTGGCTGGTCGGGTTTTAAAATGGCAGGGAACAAAGGTTTAGTCTTTGTTGATAAGGAAAGAATTTTAACAAATTTTCCTGAATGATACTAAAATGTCAGGTTTTTCTGTTCATTTTTCATAGCTATATAACATATGATGAGTTTGAAACTTCCTTGCAGCCAGCCTGGCTTGTGTAGAAAACTACAACTATGTCCTGCGTTGCTTGAACACATGCCCGACAGTGCCTAGGACATACAGCCTTAGGCTCTTCACCATGTCGCAGTCCCATGCACATTAATAAACACACACATTCGTAATTTGCCAGCATGTGTAAGGGCATTCAGAGAACTGAAATCCTCAGGGAGCCTTTCACTTGTGCAGAAAACCTGGTTCTAGGATCTGGATGTGAAGAAACCTAGGCAAACTCAACTAATGGCTGGACTCACCTGTGTCTGTTCATCCATCCTCTGGGTCCCCAGGACTAGGCGGCCAGGGTCTGTACTGTCTTTCTATCCATTTCCCCCATGCCTGCCTCTTCCACAGCCTGCAAACCAATCTCCAGAGGCAAGGACCACAGTCTTGTTGAGTGTTCACAACACGTACAGCACACAGCTGTACACAGGAGACACATAATGTTTCCTGGAGAGAGAAAATCACCCACTCTGGTTCACGGGGCCATAACAGCACATGGAAACAGTCTGCTTGTGGTTTCAGTATAATGCATAAAGGCAGGAAAATAATAAAATATCATCTACATTTTCATTCTTACAGGGTGGAAAATTCTCCCTCAATGGTAATTAGCAGTCCGGAGCTGGCTTTTAACAAGCTGCCACAACTTCAGAAGTGCAAAGTTGTTTTTATACTTGAGTATTTTATTCTTTTTGTTTTTGTTTTGAGACAGGGTCTTTGAGACAGTAGCCCTAGCTTACCTAGAACTCTCTATGTAGGCAAAGCTGACTTCAAACCAACAGAGACCTGCCTGCCTTAGCCTCTGGGTGCTGGATTAATGGCCTCTGCCACCATTTCTGGCTCATGTACTTTATTCTTTTATTGAAGAATTATCAGTTTATTTAGACCACTCACAAACTAATGGTACTAAGTATGAAAACTGCTCACTTTTTCTTCAGGCCACCTACCCCACTATCTCTATAAATTAATGATAGTCTATTTATGAAAATCTATTTCTTGTTAATTTAAAAATGAGTATTTTAGCTGGGCATAGTACCTCGTGCCTTGAATCCCAGCACTTGGAAAGCTAGGGCCAGATTGTCATGAGTCTGAGGACATCCTAGACTGCACGAGTTCCCTGACAAGCTGAAAACCCCCCCCCAAATATTTTGACATACAGTTTATGTTTATTATAAAAGTGGACGATAACATTCTATAACTATTGAGGTGTGGAGTTTGTTCACTAAGAGTAGAAATATTTGCATTTAAAATGATGTTTCCAGTGACATAATGAACAAGGTCACTGGGCTGTCCTTAATTCCTTTTAGGGAAGGAGTCTGCATATATGTGTGTATGGCGTGTGAGTCACAGCACACACAGCGTAAGAGGACCAGACTGCAGCATTGATCCTGCCTTTATAAAGCCGATCTAACTTTTTGCTTAGTCCATCAATTGAATGTGCATGATCAGGCTTGCTCAGTTTACCTGGAGAGCCATCCCATCAGCCCCTGGGAACTTTGATGGAAGTGCCCCTTTAGCCACTCTCCCTGGCAGTGCTCATACTGTACTGTAACCTGTCTGCCTTAATAGGCATGTTCAAGGGTATAACTGTGATAGAATGCAAAGGGCAATGTCTGGAACCTGAGCAATCTGCCTGCTGCGTCCCCCTGAAGGCATGTGGACAGGGAGTATGACCAAGAGTTGCAGATGAGGTTCCTTGCTGTCATTGGCACTTTGGGCTGTGCAGCCTTGGGCAAATCTCAATACCCTCTCTGGGCTGCCACCTCCTGGGCTGTAAATGAGGAAGATAAATGAGACACTTCCAAGGTTCTTAGTGCCATGGTGCTGTTTCTTTATGCAGGTGCAGCAGGTAGGACTCCAGATGACGTCATTCTGGCTACACAGGGAAATTACCTTTTAATTGTTTACAGGATGCTTGCTAGAGAAGCCATCCAGGCTTCCTGATTTAGTCATTTTAGGCATACTGAGCCTAGAGCCTGCTGAGATCTCTAGTATATTAGAGCATCCCATGGTTTCTTTAACTGCAATATATCCTTGCCCAAACCATCCTTTAGAAAGTAGAGTGTTGGTAAGTCCCATTTCACTTGAAGGTAATTACTTTTTCATTGTTCAGTTATTACACTTGGAGGGAAAAGTTGGAGTCCTTTGAAATTAACAAGTGATGTTTAGTGAAATGTTTTGCTAAGTGATGATTCTCTTGGGTTTCATGGATCTTTCACAGAAGTCATTTAAAGACTTGCAGTGCTGTTTAGTAACCAGCACAGGAAACTGGAGGGTTGGCCAGGGTAGAAGATGGGGGCCCTGGATGTCAAAGGCTCCATTTAGCATTCTGTTGATGTTAAAACTCTGTAGAAAAGGCCACTTAATATTTATTTTATTCAAGTATCTGAAGAAGAAAGAATTCAATTTAAAAAGTATGTTACCTTGCCCTTCTTCAATACAGAGAAGTAAAGACCTTTAGTTTTAAACATTTTTTTTTTTTTTTAGATTTTTGCCTGAATGTATATGTGTGCATTATACATGCTTGCTTGGTGCCCTTGGAGGTCAGAAGAGGGTATCAGATGCCCTGGAATTGGAATTATGAGTGGTTGTGAGCCACCATGTGGGTGCTGGGAACTTTTGAAACCAGCATCCTCTGAAGAGCAATAAGCACTTGTAACCACTGAGCCGGTTCTCCAGCCCCAAGACCTTTATATTTAAATGAGCACTTGTTTCCACTACTGACAAATTATGATTAGCTCTCTAGGTAGCCGGTAGCCGGTAGCCGGTAGCCGGTAGCCGGTAGCCGGGTGTGGTAGTGTCCCTGCAGTCTCAACAACCAGGGAGGCTGAGGTAGAGGATTGTTCCAGCACAGGAATTCAATGCTAGACTGAATAACATCATCCAGTCAGGTGCTTGCCTTGCAAGCGTCAGGACTGAATACCTAGACCCTATGTATCAGTGCCAGGCAGGAGCTTGGAGCTGTGGCTCAGCAGGGAAATGCATTTGCCATGCAAGCCTGAGAGCCTGGGTTCAGTTCCCAGGCACCCACATAAAAAGCCATGTGTGGCCATGAGCATGCCCATGTTCTGTCAGAGACAGGACAGGAGGAATCCCTGGGGCTTGCTGACTTGAGAGAGTAAAGTGGTCAGCAATAAAACAAGGCACATAGTCACATGATGTCCTCTCTGGCCTCTGTGCATGCACTGATGTATGTTCACACTACCTCTCCCCCCCCATAAATACAAACAGTAAACCCAAAAAAGTTAATTAAAAAAAAAAAGTCCAGCATGGTGTCACACACTTGTGCTCCTAGTGGCGGACAAATAGACAGGAGACACTTGAGACTTGCTGGCCAGTCAGTCCAGCCTTCTTGCTGAGCACCATTAAGAGACTCTGTCTTCAAAGGAGTGACACCCAAGGTCTGTCCTCTGAGTATGAGGACACTGCTGGTGCACACCATTCCAAGTGCTTCCTACGAAATTATTTCCTAAGTAATCCACGTAGGTTAGAAGTATAGCTTCAGGACCAGCACGGAGCTCAGACGTTGTGTGCTTGACTGGAGTACACTCAATGCTGGGTATGATTTCCACCATGAGGTGAGGAGAGACAAATTGTATATACATGAATTGAAAACAGTATAATTTAAATATAATCTTGTCTTTCTGGAGCTTTATTATCTGACTGGAATGATATTCTGACAGTGATTGGGAGCTAGACTGGAATAGAAATGTGGACAAAGAACTGTTTGTAATTTCACTACATCATGGATTCTAGGAGAAAGTGATCTTTCCATGTAGAGCATGAGAGTATTTAAAAGTCAAGTAAAAATTTCAGGAGTGGTGGCAGTCAGAAGGCAGGAGTGGGGGAATTGACACAAGTTCAAGGCCACCATGGACTACAAAGCGAGACCTCAGTCTCAATAAATACCCTAAGGGGCTGGAAACCTGGCTCCATATTTAAGAACTTGTGCTGTTTCTGCAGAGGACCAAAGTTCAGCTCTCAGCACCCATGTCAGGCACAACCACCTATAATTCCAATTTAAGGGGACTTGGAGCCTTCTGGCACCCACTGCACTGGCACCTGTATACACACACACACACACACACACACACACACACACACACACACACACACACACACGAATGCACACACACTTTTTTAAAAAAAAAACTTTAAAAAAATAGTATAAGTTTGATAAAGAATGTGCATTTTTTCCCATTTAAAATAAGGTCTAGATGGCTGGACAGATAGCTCGGTGCTTAGGAGCATTGACTGCTCTTTCAGACGACCTGAGTTCAGTTCTCAGCTCCTGATCATCTGTAATGGGATCCAGTGTCCTCTTCTGGTGTGTCTGAAGACAGCTATAATGGACTCACATATATCAAATAAATAAATAAATAAATAAATAAATAAATAAATAAATAAATCTTGAAAAAAAAATGACAGTAGCCTGCTAGCAGAGTGACTGTTCCCAAGCACTAACAATACTTTCTAAAACAGGGGGCAGGCTAGAAACTGCTGGAACTAATAATAAATACATTTACACTAAAGTAAAGGATGCCATCTTATGTATATTTTACAGCAATACTGGTAAATACTAAAATTGGCATTTACCCATTCTTTTTAAGCTACCAAAGTTGGTTCCAAAAGAGAAAACAAACAAAAACAGATATGAAAGACTTCACGTTTTAAAATATAAACTTCAATACAAGTACCACTGGATATAGTATTTTTTGTTGTTGTTGGTTTTTTGTTTTCTGTTTTTGTTTTGTTTGGCTTTTTGTTTGTTTTGGTTAGTTAGTTGTTTTTGTTTTGTTTTGTTTTGTTTTGTTTTGTTTTGTTTTGTTTTGAGACAGGGTCTCACTCTGTAACCTTGGCTGGCCTGGAACTTGATCTGTAGATCAGGCTAGGCTTGAACTAATAGAGATCCATCTGCCTCTGTCTCCTGACTGCTGGGACTAAAGGTGTGCTCCACCATGGCACACCTTAGAAGTCATAAGCTAACATTACAATTAATTTATTAACAAATTTAAAATGTACAGGCAGTGGAAATTTTTCCAAAAGACAAAATTGACTTGAGATATCAATCCTTCATGTCAAGAGGTATTAATGAAGTGGGAATCTACTCAAATCTTCCTGCCACCATCCCCAGAGAAAGACACTAGTCCCAAGCTCCTATAAGAGACTTTCTTACATGAGATGCTTCAGAGAATTTAACCTTTTGGGCTTAATAACTTATATGTCAAAATATAATGATAACACACAAATTAGTCCATCTGAAATTAAAGACAGATGTGCCAGCCTTGCTAGTGCACGCCTGTGGTCCTAGCATGGAGACTACAAAAACAGGAGGATCCAACGTTCAGAGCTAGCCTCAACTACATAGTGAGTTTGAAGTCAGCCTGAACTACATGAGACCATGTCTCAAAAAATTATAAAAGAAATTAAAATACTAATCACACGTTAGAAGCTTTTATGTTGAATTCAGAAACAAGGGTAGATGTCACCATGCTCCCTTGTCTATTTGGTCTAAAACAACATGGAAAAGAAATAACATAGTATCAAACATATAGGAAGAATTAGGAAGGGCAACCATCTATGTTTAATTGCAGATATGTTGAGTCTGCATAATTATATAGTGAACCCAGAGGTATCTCCTGCTAGCTCTGTTTAGGACTTCCTAATAGACTGCTGCATACAAGATTAGTACATAACAAGAATACCCAGGCTGGGTGTAAAAGTGCTTGCCAGGCTCCTAAAGCTCTAGGTTACATCCCCGTTGCTGCCCAAAACAAACCAACAGCTCATGTCCCCAAGTACTAATAATAACCAATCAGGAAAATGTAAAACTATTTAGATCTCTCTCTCTCTTTCTCTCTCTCTCTCTCTCTCTCTCTCTCTCTCTCTCTCTCTCTCGGTAGAACACTCCTCAAGCATCTAGAAATAAATCCAATAGAATAAGAGCAAGCTCTTCTCCATCAAGATCCAAAGCATTGGATGATTACCAGAGAATTTCTGTGCCAACAAAGAATGGTTGTGCTTACTGTGGAGGAACGACATGATGAGGAGCTGAATTCAGTTAAAAAAATTAATATGTTCCCATTTGAAATCATAGTTTCAGATTTTTATGGAACTGACATGTTGTATTCAAATTTCATATTGAAGAAATAAAGGCCCAAAATAGTCAAGACATGTTTGGAGAACAAGGCTGGGAGTCCTGTGCCAGGTATCAGGTATAGTCATCCCTGGTTATCCACTGGGGATGGAATCCAGGACCACATGCCCTTATGGAAGTCCATGATGCTCAAATCCTACATGTGTAACATGCCATGTTGCCTATACACACATCCTTCCATGTGCTTTGGACTATCTCTGGGTGACTTTCAGTACCCAGCCCATATCAGTGCGATATAAAGAGTTGCCATAATGTGTAATTTGGCAAATCATGACAAGGATGTCTGTATATTATAGACACAATTTGTAAACTATTTCTCTTCTGAGAGTCTAGAAGGCTAACTGTACTGTCTCAAGGATGAAAGCTTGAAATGAGTAAATATGGGATAGAAGAGGTTAATGGTAAAGTCTTTCAGTTTTCCATGACTAACGCGTTTACTACATCAGCCCATTTATATCTGGTTCATATCTGTGAAAAGTTCAGTCCACCAGTTCCCTAGGAGTATATCCCAAATCAGGAGCAGCAAAAAATTATTTCCTCAACCGCCCCTCTCTCTTTCAAACCCAGGCAGACATTACTATCTGAAAATAGAACTCTGGATTATAGGACTCTTAAAATTCCACTCCGTGGTGTGCCAGGCTGTCACACACACTTCACACAAAACTGCTGTCTAACCCTGCCCCAGTTATATTGGTTCTACAATATAATTGTGAAAGGAAATAAAGAACTCTACACATTCTGTCTTTCAACTCCGATACCCTTCTGTGATCTTCTGTAAATTTTGGGCTTCCTAAGGCTGGAGAATTGGCTCAGTGGTTAAGAACATTTGCAGAGGACCCAGGCTCAACTCCACATGGTACTTAAGGCATCTGTAACTCCGGTCCCAGGGAACCTCACACCCCCTTAGGACCTTGAAGAGCACCATACATGCACTTGACATACATACATGCATACAAAACATTAATACACATAAAATAATAAATCTTTTTTTAAAATCTAAGACTTGCAGTCAGCTGCCTGGTGGGTCCCCTGTTCTTACTCTGTAGACATCAGTGATCTCCAGACTCAGATGTCAGTCACCTTCCTTCTGCCTCTGATTGATCTACATTTATTCTGAAATTTTCACATTTTTTTTTTACTTTGATTTTTTTTTTAAGATAGGGTCTCTCTCCCCAGATATCCCAGGGTGGCGTGGAACTCTTAATCTCCTTTAGTCTCTAAAGTGCTGTGGTTATAGGAGTGTGCCACCACACCCAGCTTGGAGGTTTTAAATACCTTCTGCTTAGTGACAACTCCCAAATGGGACCTCAAGCTTGGACACTTGCCCACTTAAGGCACTTCAAACTTCATGTGTCCCAAATAGAATCCACAATCTCCATGGTCTTTCCTATTGGCCCTCCTCTGATGGCCCACCTTGGAAAAGAGTATATTTGTTTTTCTAGTTGGAGTCATGAGCTCCATTGTCCAACTCAGCCCCTGTCTGGTCCACTCCAGTCCTCTGGATGTCTCTTTAGCGTGATCAGGCAAGCTCAGCTGTCTCACCACCTGTCCTGTTGGGAGTGGCCTCTTTAGATGGCAGCAAAGGGGTCCTCAAAAAGAGGCCCTCTAAACTTCTGTGCTCCCCTCTAGGACATTCAGGACACAGAGACGGGAGGTGTCCCAGGAATGTTCTGGACAAAATGTGACACTTCATTCAATCCCTCAAAGTCTTTCCATAAATGAGAACCAGGTCCCTGTCTCTCCTGTTGCAGCCTGGCTCCTCCTGGCTTTCTGTGCTCTCTTCCCATCCTTCATGCCTGGTAGGGCTACTCAGTCACTTCCTGGGATGTTGTGCCCTGCAGTTGAGGCCCTCTCTTTGGTTTTCACAGTCATGTCCCCACCTTAGTTGTCTCTTGCTCTCGGGCCATGCAGACCCCTGTTTCCAACTTCTGTTCTGGCAGTTTGACTTGACTTGTGCTATGGGGAAAGGTTCAGTCTCTCAGCCCTGAGAGGCCCAGAGAACAGCAGTAGCACTCTCTCCAGGCTGTGTTCTGCCCTTGGCTGCAGCCTCTGGCTATGAGGAGAAACAAGTAGGAACTTGCTTCCTCTCTGTGAGTTCTCAGCAAACTCATCCCCTTGGGAACTGATGCTTCACCTCACTGACAGAGTCTTGTCTACACTTCAGGGAAGGTTTCTTCCCACACTTGCTTTCTCTACTGCTATTGGGAAAGAAGGCTCCATATGTCTTTGCCCTCAAAGTTCCTATTAACTTCATCCTCTGATGTCTTATATCTATGGCTTCCATGGCTTGAAAAAATCTTCAATGGGGCCCTGACCCTCTCTGTGACTGAGCTGACTCCTCCTTTAATTATGGGTTTATTAAGTAAGTGCCCTTTTCCACTGCCCCATTTATTCCCACCTACTGCCTTATAACCCCGTGATTAGACTCTCCATTCCTATCTTCCTGCTAGTCTGGTCATCTGAGGACTGTTGGTAGCCTACTTCTGAGATCAAAGAGTCTTGACTTCATTCATGTTAAACACTCTTTAAGAATGTTGACACAGAGTTCATCAAAGCCCTCTGCTGGCTTCTGAATCAGGAGTGGTATTCCTCAATGTCCCTTTACCCTCAATCTCTTCCCAGGTTCCTGTGCCACCTGATAGCCCCATTTTGATTTTTAGACACTGCAAGAGATGCCTGACCACTGCTAAGCTACTAAATCCCCAGCTACACAGGAGGCTGAGGCAGGAGAATTATGAGTTTGAGGTCAGTGTGGGCTACAAAGTAAGACTTGTCTTTAAGCAAAAAGAAAAGAAACAGAAAGAGAGGAAGAGAAGAAAAAAAGGAAGAAATTTGTGAAGCAACTTTCTACAAAACTGAAGGGAAATGAGGACAAGGAACAGAACAAAGGAAAGCAAGACCATTTATCAAAGCACAGACTTCAAGAATTTAAAACCCAAATGCACTGACTTCTCTGGAGACTCTCATCTGGCCTACAGCCAAGGCACAGCACCCAGCCCTTTGGGGTTTCATCTTCAGTGAGTCTTTGTGTCTTCCCAACCTTGGCCAATCCAGTACCACCTTCCCCCACATGGTCACAGGCCCTCAAAGGGCACCGTTCTTTGATGTCCTTTCTTGGGTCTGACATCGACATAGCAATAGTTCTACAGTATTCCTAGTCCCTGTTACTTGGAATGTCACACAGCACACGGCTGTACCTGAAGTGTGCTTAGCAGTGTGGGTGCAATATTGGTAGAGCAGCTGGCTTTACAGAGTTAGGGAGACACTCAGTTGCTGCTTTCTAACCCCAGATCTGTTGCCATCATAACAGGCCACACTGGTTCCACATCTGTGGCTCTGCTGTCTTCTATTAAGAGACAGTACTCCAAATCCCACCTCTAACTCTGCTGCTCTCCCAAGCTTTCCCTCACCGCTCATTTGAGTATTAACCACTCATTTCTCTGAAATCCCTCTCTAGATGTAGTTGGTTGGGTGTGGTGGCCTGCCCCTGTGGTCACAGCCTGTGGGAAGCTGAAGTAGGCAGATTGCCACTAAGTGCTTGTCAGCAGAAGCTACAGCAAACCAGCAAAACAAAACAAAATGCAAGCCAACAACAGTAAAAACAAAACAAGGGGGCAGAGAGGGGACTCAGCAGTTATGAGTGTCTGTTGCACTTGGAGAGGACCAGGGTTCAGTCCCCAGCAGCCCTGTGGTGGCTCCCAACCATCTGTAACTCCAGCTCCCGGGGACCGGGAATCGGATGCCCTATTCTGGTCTCTTCAGGCTCTAGGCATGTAACTAAGATAAACAGACTAAGTAAGGGTTTCTATTGTGATGAACTGCCATGACCAAAAGCAACTTGGGGAGGGCAGGAACCTGGAGGCTGGGGCTGACACAGAGGCCATGGAGGGGTGCTGTTTACTGGCTTGCTCAGCCTGCTTTCTTGTAGACTCTAAGACTGCCCAGGGGTGGCACAATCCACAGTGAGCTGGGCCTTCCCCCATCAATCACTAATTAAGAAAATGCTCTACAGGCTTGCCTACAGCCTGATCTTATGGAGACGTTTTCTCAGCTCATGTTCCCTTCCTTCAGATGATTTTAGCTTGTGTCAAGCTGACATAAAACCAGCCAGGTGAGACACACACACACACACACACACACACACACACACACACACACACCACTCATATACATAAAATACGTTTTCTTTTTAAAAAAAATCCATTTTCTTTTCTTCTTTCTCTTGGTGTGTGTGTGTGTGTGTGTGTGTGTGTGTGTGTATTTCTTTTTGTCTCTCTTTACTTTTGTTTTAGAACTTAGATTCTCTTGAATGCAAAATCCTGAACGCAAGGATTTCAGGGCACTGCAGGTGTGTGCCACCTTATCTTGAAGAAACAGATTTTTTTAAAAGACGTGCTATGTCTTAAACTGTCCAGCAAACCTGTGCATCAGGGATGAACCCCAGGCTGCCCCTGCTGTAGAGTAGCCACCATTTGATCTGACCAGAAAACCAACACATCCCAAAGGCCCCAGTGGAAATTACATAACTGTTGAAAAGAAATAGAGCTGCCAAGCACCATGAAAGCAGCCCAAAGACTTGGAAACTGAAGGCCTGTTTGATATTCAGACTCACTAAGTAGCCGAGTTTACTCAACTTCTGATATTCCTGCCTCTAATTCCCAGGAACATGAACATCCTAGGATTATGTACATGAGCCACCATGCCTGGCCTTTAGGTTTTTTTTCTTTCAATTAAGTAGTACTGAGTAGATGAGGCGCTATTTAACAGAGATAAACACCACATCCAGGCAGTATGTGGCCCTACTACCTACCCACCGTCATCATAGGTCAGTTCCACCTGTTCTGACAACTACCACAGGTTGATTTTGTCATAGAGTGACTACAGAGCTTAGATATAAACTAAAGCAAGCATGCCATCACCAGGTGATGCAATCTTTTTGGACCCTGTCCTTCTGCAGTCTGCCAATCACCACAGTGTTGCTATACAGCATGTGACTGTTTAAAGTGCTGTTATAATGCTGGGTATGGCATCCTGTCATTAAACTGTAAGCGCCTCACAGAGTTAAGCAGTTCCTGTCAGTGAAGAGAATATACTTGGGCCGCCGTCCATATCAATCAGGCACATTTTACTATACCCGAGGCATACTACTCACAGTGTTAGTCTCAAGAGTGTGGTGCTGACATCAGCTGAGCTACAGAGAGGAAACAAGAGAGGCTAGGGTCCCACAGTCCCCTCCAGGGATCTGCCCACATTTAGCTGAGGACTATCCAGCAAGTCCCCTCTTTGGCACAGGGATAGCAGGGCTCATCTTGGCCTTTGTTCATCATCCACACTCTCATGACTGGTGGTGGGCCTCCAGGACTTCATCTCCCAACAGCCTCTGCGGTTTGTCTGCTCATCACAGGTGCAGTTAAAGTGTGTGAAGGAGGGGGCAATAGAGGGGAGTCAGCTGGTTTGTTTCAAAACCTGGAGCGTCAGAAGACAGGAGGCAGGGCCATAAGTTTTTTGCTTGTCTGGGTCCTGATGTTTTAAGACAGGATCTCACTCTTATCCTGGCTGGCTTGGACCTTACTATGAAGCCCAGGCTGGCCTCAAACTCATGGCAATCCTCCTACAGTCTCCCAAGTTACATACAGGCTCCCAAGTTACAAGGAGCCTGACAGGCAAGGAGCCACTCTGTCCAGCCTGATTTGATTTTGTTTTTATACATGTGTGCACATACATGTGTTCATGTGTGTACAGTTGTGGTTACTCATGTGTGTTCATGGTTGCGCATACTCTTGTGTGTATGTGGCCCAAGGTGATCTGTAGTGTGTGGAGGCCAAAGGATAACTCTGGTGTCATCCTTAGATATACCATTTACTTTCTTTGAGCCAGGGTTTCTCATTAGTATACAGCCCACTGGTTAGGCTAGACCAGCTGGCCAGTGAGCTTCCGGGGTCCTCTGCCTCCCCAGTGCTGGGATTACAAGTATGGGCACCACTCTACCTGCAGTCTCCATGGGTTCTGGGGATTGAACTCAGGTCTTCCTGTTTATAAGGCAAACCCCTTACCTACTGAGCTAGAGCTGTTGCCCAAGGTCTTCCTCATTCTGTGAGACCAAGTCTCTCAGTGTCCCTAGACTGGCCTCAGTCTGTTGGGTCCTAGGACCCATCACATGGTCCTGTGCCATGACATTTGGCAATGGCTGTGAAGGTTGTGGTTACGAGTGTGAATTATTGTTATGGAAAAGAAAGAGAGGAAGCACCCTATTACTAGAAACCATAACTCCTTCAGTGTGGCTCCTTCCCGTCTCTGAGTGCATGTCTGAGCGTGCGTGAAGTGACAGCATCAGACTGTGCCTATCATTTACCATTACAGCAGCAGTGTTTCTTTGTGTCTTTAATATTCTTAAAATTATATTTCATTAGTATTAGTATACATTTCAGTAGTTATGGATCATGCAAATTTTATTTTTCAGTAATTGTAAATGAACCATAAATTTTCATTTATGTGTGGCCTTACTCAGATAAGAAAAAAAAATGTAACTTGAACCAATAGTGGATTTTCCTCTCATTATAAAAATTCTGGAAGCAGCTGGCAAGGTTGATTTAGCAGCCCTGCAGTGTGACAGTGATGACTTTGGGACTTTCTTGACTCTTCCCTTAGGCTTACTGACTAATGCTTACAAGGTGACTGTCCATCTCCCATATCTTAGGGTTTCCATTGCTGTGAAGAAACACCATGACCAGGACAGCTCTTATAAAGGACACATTTAATTGGAGCTGGCTTACAGTTTCAGAGGTTCAGTCCATTATCATCATGGTGGGAAGC
The DNA here is from genome assembly GCA_030674055.1 of Rhabdomys pumilio. NCBI lineage: Eukaryota > Metazoa > Chordata > Mammalia > Rodentia > Muridae > Rhabdomys > Rhabdomys pumilio. The sequence goes on along the minus strand of JANHMN010000001.1, from coordinate 200,985,223 downwards.
ATGGAGTCATGCAGGCAGACTTGGTGCTGGAGAAGGAACTGAGAATTCTACTTCTGGATCCACAGGCAGCAGGAGGAGACTGAATTTCACAGAGGGCTTAGCTTGAGTATAGAAGACCTCAAAGCCCACCCCATACAGTGACATGCTCCCCCCAACAAGGCACACCTACTCACAAGGCCACACCTCTTAATAGTACCACTCCCTATGGGCCAACCACTCAAATACATGAGTCTATGAGGGCCATTGCTATTCAAACAACCACGGTAGGCATCATGTCTGTACTCACCTTGGGAGGAAGAGGAAGCATCAGCACACAGAACAGTCTTTTCTTAGAAAGCCAACCCTGGTTGGGATGATGCCCAGCAGTTAAGAACATATGCTGTTCATGCAGGGTCCTGAGTTCAGTTCTCAGCACTGGTGGCACTGGGCCAGTGGCTTTGGGCCAGTGGCTTACAGCAGCCTGTAGTATATAGCTCCACCTTCAAGGGATCTGTATACCTTCTTCTGAACTCTATGGCACCTACACACGCCCATACAGCACACACATATATACATAATTAAGAATAAAGCAAATTGTTTAAAAAAGAAAAGCAAACGGTTCCAAGACATTTCCCAGAAGAATTCTTAAACTTGAAGCACAGATTTTAATCCCCTCCCCTGGGATCAGGCCCGCCCCCTCCCATGACCTAAGGACTTGAATTAGGCTCCACCTCTTAAAGCTCTCACCCTAACATATGAAACTTATTGAAACCCTGGTAAGAGGTCTTCCTGATAGTCTTGGGCAGGTGAATACCTCTTCTTCTAGGGACAACTCTGAGTGAGTAGATTGAGGGCTGACTGGAAGCTAGAACGGATCCCTGGCATCTCTCAGGAAGGGGAGTGGCTGCTTCCTGTACAGAAGTTTAAGTCTTTGAAGTACAATGCTTTACCTTCTAAAGCCATTTAGAGCAATGTGTGTCATAATAAGGACAGGGAATGTGGGATTTGTCAAGAGTAAGATTTTATTTTTTATCTTGACCCAATAAGCAGAACATTGGAAGTGTGCTTGAGGTTAATATTTAGCTGTTTCTTTAGACTGCTAGTAAGTGAAGTTTTATTTAATTCCAAGCCTATTCTTAAAGATTAGCACCACAGCTGGAACACTGGGGGCTGGAGAGAGGACTCAGCTATCAAGAGCACTTGTTGCTTTTGAAGAGGACCTGGGTTCAGTTCCCAGCACCCACATGATGGTTCACAGCCATCTGTAACTCCAGTTCCAGGGAATATGACACCCTCACTGTTCACTGAAGGCACCAGGCATGCATGAGGTATACAGACACACAGGCTAAACTTTGATGTACATAAAATAAATCTTTAAAAGATTATTTTTAAAAAAAAGATGACTCAAAGGGTAAAGGAGCTTGCTGCCAAGTTGTTCTACCTTAGTTTGATCCCATGACATACAGTGTGGAAGGTGAGACCTGACTCCTGTAAATTCTTTTCTGACTTCCACTCAAATAAATACTTTTAAAAGTCTTAGATCTATTCATTTTCTTAATTTATGTGCCTGAGTGTTTTGTCTACAAGCATGTATAAGCACCATGCGAGTACCTGGTGCCTATAAGGCCAGAAGAGTGTGTACATAGGATCTCCTGGCACTAAAGTTACAGACTTGCAATGTGTGCGCTTAGAATCAAAGGTTTATTTCCCAGTGCTGTGGAAGCTCATTGAGTTGACAAGATTGAGCATCACAGTTAGCCTTTCAGTGACCAAGCTCACAGGGAGAAGACCTCCTGCCCTTTCTGGGAGTGTGCTGAGCAAGCAGCAGGGATGTCCCTCTGGGTTCATCTTCCCTGGAAATACCCTCAGTCACACCCTGAAGTGGTTCTCACCCCAGTTTCTCCATCCCTGGAATGAAGGGTCAGGAGTTGGTTAAGCCGCTGATGCCAACAGTTGCCAACTGTTGAGTCATATCAATGATTGGTGCTGATATCACCTGCTTGGCAAGATAATGCAGGATATACACAGTATCTGTGGGGATTGGCCCTAAGACCCCCACAGATTCTAAAATCGCCAGTATCCAGGCCCCTTCTATAAAATGGCAAAGTATTTGCAAAGAACCCACCCCATCCCTCTGTATACTGTACATCATCTCTGGATGCACTGTAAATGCTATGGAATTGTTGCCGTACTGTATTGTTTGGGGATAATGACAAGAAAATGCAAACACAAATCAATTACCGCCACCCCACATTTCAAATTCTTTAATTACTATTACTGTGTGTCTCTATGCATGATATGTGTTGTGCCATGTACTTGTGCCATGGCCAGTGTGTAGGGAGTTCGTTCTTTTCTTCCAAGTGAATTCTTAGGATCTAACTCAGGTTATTAGCACAGTTTTGCCACTAAAGAATGACGACATTGATGGTGGTGGTGGTGGTGGTAGTAGTAATAAAAGAATTATTGGGGGGCGGGAGGTGGGGGTCAGGCTCCCTGGTTTTGGGATTATAGTCATGTAGTCCACTTCAGGCCTCCACTTATTTCAGATCTGAAGTTGGTGGGACCAGAAGCAACATCACCCCAGTGCTGCACTGTCCTGCTCTCTCCAGTAGTAACAGCCGTGTTTCCCTCGCAGGTTAGCTGTCGGGAGCAATGGGCGACTGGAGCTTCCTGGGGCGGCTGTTGGAGAATGCTCAGGAGCACTCTACAGTCATCGGCAAGGTGTGGCTGACTGTGCTGTTCATCTTCCGCATTCTGGTGCTGGGGGCAGCAGCTGAGGAGGTGTGGGGTGACGAGCAATCGGACTTCACCTGCAACACACAGCAGCCAGGCTGTGAGAACGTCTGCTACGACCGCGCCTTCCCCATCTCTCACATCCGCTTCTGGGCGCTGCAAATCATCTTCGTGTCCACGCCCACCCTCATCTATCTGGGCCACGTGCTACACATCGTGCGCATGGAGGAGAAGAAGAAAGAGCGGGAGGAGGAACAGCTGAAGAGAGACAACCCTCAGCACAGTCATGGTCGCGAGCCGATGCGTACAGGGAGCCCGCGGGACGCGCCCCTGCGCGATGACCGTGGCAAGGTGCGCATCGCAGGTGCGCTGCTGCGGACCTACGTCTTCAACATCATCTTCAAGACTCTTTTCGAAGTGGGGTTCATCGCGGGCCAGTACTTTCTATATGGCTTCCAGCTGCAGCCGCTTTACCGCTGTGACCGCTGGCCCTGCCCCAACACTGTGGACTGCTTCATCTCCAGGCCCACGGAGAAGACCATCTTTGTCATCTTCATGCTGGCTGTGGCCTGTGCGTCACTGGTGCTCAATATGCTGGAGATTTATCACCTGGGCTGGAAGAAGCTCAAGCAGGGAGTTACCAACCACTTCAACCCAGATGCCTCAGAAGCCAGGCACAAGCCCTTGGACCCCCTACCCACGGCCACCAGCTCTGGCCCACCCAGCGTCTCCATTGGATTCCCACCTTATTACACACACCCTGCCTCTCCCACAGCACAGGCAAAGGCCTCAGGGTCTCCTGGGGCCCCGATACCACCAGCAGACTTCACAGTGGTGACCCTAAACGATTCGCAAGGCAGAGGTCACCTGGTCAAGCACTGCAATGGCCACCACCTGATGACGGAGCAGAACTGGGCTAGCCGAGTGGCAGAACAGCAGACTCCAGCTAGCAAGCCATCTTCAGCAGCATCCAGCCCTGATGGCCGCAAGGGACTCACTGACAGCAGTAGCAGCAGCTTAGAGGAGAGTGCCTTGGTGGTGATGCCAGAGGAAGGGGAGCAGGCTTTGGCCACCACAGTGGAGATGCACTCCCCACCGTTGGTCCTCCTAGACACAGGAAGGTCCAGCAAGTCCAGCAGCGGGCGTGCCAGACCAGGTGACTTGGCCATCTAGCCATAGTCTCTCCAGACACCTTTATAAACCTTCTCTTTTCCCCTTAGAAACCAAAAGAAAACCAAAAAGCATTTCAAATCAACAGGTAGAAAAAGAAAAAACAAAAAAACAAAAACCCGACAGCACTGGAGTCTCCTGAGGGAAACATTGAACAAACTGGATCAGTCTGGTTTTAATGCTTGCTGTTCTTGTCACTGTGGGATAGAGTGGGGGGTGACACCAGCGTGTCTGAGATCGAGATGGGGGGGCAGGGTTGTTGGCTTTTAAAGATGCTCCCAGCAGTGCTTGCTCTTGTTCCGCCTTGTCCATATGCAGTTACTATTCTGTTGTGACAAGTGACAGGTGCTAGCAGCCCTTGCATGGGGGGTACAATCGGGTCTCCATTCTTGAGCTCTCCACGAAGCCCAGAAACTCACAGAGGCTCTTAAGCGCTATCTCTGTTTGATACTTTTAACTTAGAGTTGAATTTCATTTTGGGATATTTGCCAAACTGTACTAAAAAAAGACTTAGAGGGAATCTATCTAGTGTGTCTTGAGCTTCGGGAATTGCATGTGAAGTCCAGGACATCCAACTGCAGGCTGCAGGACAGAGCAACAGAGAGCAGTTGTCCTCCCGTGCTGGTTCCATGGGGCAGGGCCACAGGCCTTCCTGGTAGAGGCAGGTGGAGATGCAGAGACCTGGAAATTCCTTCATCAGAGGAGGAAGGTGGCAGTGTGGCAGGTATGCCGTAGGTGTTTATTTATTTCTTTGATGACATTTTGTGCTTAGCCTGGATGGTGAAAGTATTTAAACCCCTCCCTCACATACACATATTTTGCCTTTCATTTAAAAAAAAAAAAGTACCGTTAAAATGATTACTGATCAGGGAGATGTTTAATTAGTTAAGATTTTACTTTCCTTTAAAACAAATTCACCTTCCATGTTAGCTGACTAATCGCTGTGAGGATATCTAGATACTAAATTAATCACTGTGAGAATGTATGATAGATAAAACTTGGGGGAATTCACGTGCGTTTTAGATACTTGAAGTTTTAAAGTTTCTGAATCGGAGGTTCACTACTATTACCAGGAAAAAATGTCTATGCAGATGAGTCACTGATGACCTACGCTTAAAAGAAAGAGCAAAATAAAACACTTCAAGCTCCTGGACCGGTTTTTTGTTTTTGTTTTTGGCTTTTTTTTTTTTTGTGACTATTTGCTTTCTAAAGTGTAAATAAAATTGTCTTGATTTTACTCTCTGTGTAAGAACGTGTGGCTGATGGTGGGATGTCTGCTCTGTTTTTACCTATTTGAGTACCATCCTCTAGGGAGGATATTTATGTGCATGGGCTGGTCTGGGAGAGGGCAGAGTTCTCTCTACAATACACACTGCGATGGAGTCTCGGCTGAGGCTCATTTTTTATAAACCAGTGAGTAGTGGCCATGCAGGGCTTGCCTCCCTTCTTCGCCTCCACTCCGAGTACTTCATCCTTATTCAGCAAACATCATGTATTTTCCCACTTCATTTCTTTTTATAAGTTAATCCGATGGTTAATTTGGGGCCACACCCCACACATTCTGCCTCCAGTGTTAGAGGGATAGAAAGTAATTTCCACACTCAGCCTTGCCATGTGCACACACACATAGTTCATTAATTAGTTCATTCTGCTCGCCGTGCAGTGTAATGACAATCACTGATGTTTAAATACATTTACTTTCCATACAGAGGCTGGACCACCGTTAAATCCTTTAGAAAATTCTAGATACATAAATGCTGGCCTGGCATATGGAGTCTTTGGCTTAGGGGGTGGGGTGTAACCCTTTAGAGGGAAGGGTTATGAGGAAACCCATGCTAAGAACATTCAGAGAAAAATCTTGGTTCTCATAAAAAAATACACTAATAGTCACCAATGAGCCAACATTCGGTCACTGCTGACTGTGGATGCTTCCTGAGTTGGGTGGGTGTGGATGCTTTTCTGAGTTCAGCAAGTTGGACTAAATGTTCCGGAATGGGAGCTCTGTGCTTATCCACAGTTGATTTCTGGAGGAGTTTTTAGTTTTCACGGTTGAAGATGGGAACTGCTATTATAGCATGAGGGCCTGAACTGGGGGAGCAGCACCCACTTTTTTTTTAATGGGCTGTGGTGGCATGTGCCTGTAATCAGAGACAGGAGATCTCTGGAGTTGGCTGGCCAGTTGAGCCAAATAGGCTACCTTCAGGTTCAATGAGATACCCTGCCTTGAAAAGGTGAAGAGCAATTGAGGAAGATATCCCACACTTGTGCTTAATACATGCAACATTCTCAAACATATGAACACACATACAAACTGAACTCTGTTCACAATCTGGTCACAAAAAATGCCACTATTATTCAATTAGCCATAGTCTAACTGGCCTATTCAGTTAATAAATAGCTAGCAATATCGACTTAGTGACCTACATAAAAGTCACTGATTTATAGAAATATCTTGCAATAAGACATTACCCACAGCATTATTCTTGGGTCAGTGGATGGACCAAGAGAAGAAAATGCTTGTCTTGCATGGTATTGCTCTTTGAAGTACAGTGTCCTGGAGGCGGGGCTTTCTGTCCCTTACAGCAGTTTGGAATCGCTCTGTACTTGTGCAATAAAAATAGAAATCTAGGTTGTTTCCAGTTTCTGGCTATTACAAATGGTGGAGGATACCCAGCGAGTCTCTTGCGTGCTCAGAGGAGAAGAGGAGGGGGGAGGGAGGGAAGGATTGTGGGACCGGGTGACTGGACTGAGAGGGGCCAGTGAGTGGGATGTAAAGTGAATAAATAAAAAAAAAAAAAATAACCTCTATGGGTAAGAGTCCACAAAGATGTTTTCTGGCCTTTTAATGAATAGATTTCACCAACACTATTTTTCTCTTGATTTAATTGAAATTTTTTTCTAAACATTAAAAATGCATACATTCATATATAACTGTTATACTTACATATAATGTTTAATTAGACATATAATGTTTAATCTGCACCATGTAACATATCCCGTGTGTGTGTGTGTGTGTGTGTGTGTGTGTGTGTGTGTGTGTGTGTGTAGTTTGTTTTGTTTTTTTGAGACAGGATTTCTCTGTGTAGCCCTGGCTGTCCTGTCCTGGAATTCACTCTGTAGACCAGGCTGTCCTTGACCTCAGAGATCCACCTGTCTCTGCCTCCAGAGCACTGGAATGAAAAGTGTGTGCCAGCATCACCTGGCTACTTCTTACTATATCTCTTTATTTAGATTCTTAGACATCAGCTGACCTTGAACCCAAAAATATGAACAGGAACAGCCACAGAAAAAAACCCATGCTTACATTCTCAGCATTCTTATATTACCACCTGATAAGCTTGAATTTACTGAGCTAGGTTTTGTTTGTTTGTTTGTTTGGTTGGTTGGTTGGTTGGTTTTGTTGGTGGTGGTAGTGGGGTTTTTTGTTTGTTTGTTTTTTGTTTTTGTTTTGTTTTTTAAATAAAACCGAATCCAAAAAAGAAAAGAAAAAGAGAGGAAAGGTGGGTGTGTGTATCTCTGACATATCCTGGCTCTGGATAAGTAGATGGAACATGACAAGGGGAGATGTGTGCTGCTCATATGTGGTTTGAGGACAAAGTCTCACTCTGCAGCTCAGGCTGGCCTGGACCTCATGACAATTCTGCTTTGACTTCCCAGTGCTGGAATTACAGGCAGAAACTACCACATCTGGCTCAAAGTATTGGGTTCTTGGGGTCTTGTTGCTTTACACAGGATCTGTACCTCAAACTGGTCTTGAACTCTCTATGTTAATGGTTCTCAACCTGGGCTGCAACCTTTAAGGGTTTTCCCCAGTTAAACCACTATGCTCAGTAGTAATGAGTCTTTTAATACTCAAAGATTCCAGAATAAAAATCCTTTTTCTTGAGCTTTTTGTCTTTTCTTTTGATCCTTGTCATTAATCTGTGGATCGTCACCGTGATAAATACTAAGAGCATATGGCAGCACACAAGAAGGCAGATGTGTCCAGTAAAGAACAATAAGTTAGCCAGGTTGTGGTGGCGCACACCTTTAATCTCAGAACTCGGGAGGCAGAGGCAGGCAGAACTGAGTTCGAGGCCAGCCTGGTCTACAGAGTAAGTTCCAGGACAGCCAGGGCTACACAGAGAAACCCTGTCTTTAAAAAAAAAAAAAAGTCACAATTTTGGGATAGCCTAACACACTTTAAGTATCATGTGTAGGCACTGTGCATTTCCAGTCAGGGAGGAGGGGTGAGAGTGTGGCTTTGCAGTTAGCTCTTGCCTGGCATGCACAAGCTTCAGTGTTCCATCTCAGCACCAAAAGAGAAAGCGGGGCAGTGGTGGTGGTGGGGACCTCCCTTCCTGCATTACGCTGCAAACCTCAGGTCTGCTCTGACATAAAAGATTTTTTTTCCTTACAGAGAACATTTTATTAATACTCTTTTGGGCCAGTTGGGAATTTTATGACACTAAAAAGAGTGAATTTCATCTAGATAGTATGCTATTAGAAAATGTTTATGTGTAAATCTCAACTTTGCTCTTATCTTTACAAAAACTCTTACTTGATTTTTAAAAATTTATTTATTTATTTATTTACTTATTTACTTATTTACTTATTTATTTGTGCCAAAACATGTCTTTCATCTTTCCTGGAATGCATTGTAACTGAAAATAAGCATTTTTTAAAAATCAGTGATAACAAGTGGACTGTGTTTAAATTGCTAGTGGGTAAAATATTTGTATTAATAGATCTCCTGAGCAGGTTTCCAGAACAACAGTTCTAGTATGTTAAAATAAAATAAGGAACAGAAAGTTTTTTCCTGTAGTTACATAGTTCCAGAATAGTCTGGAAATGGCACCTTCCCCATGGAAGACTTTCTTCATTTCCTACCATCTCTACCTGGCTCTCACATCTGGGGAAGGACCTACTCATCTTTACCAATTTGTTTTGAAGGGCATAGCTCAGGCACAACCAGAGAGAAAAAGATACAGAGGACCAGGTGAGTGAGGTCCTGCTTTGTCGCACCACCTCCCAGTACCATGGTGCCTAGTGCAGCTGAAAGAATGATCTGAAACAGTTAGGAGCATTCATATCTAGAAGGGTTATCACTATCTACAATACTAGTTTTAATGACACCAGCCTTTCTTGTTTTTATTGAATATTTTATTTACATTTCAGATGTGATCCGATTTCCCCCATTTCCCCCCCCACCCCCACACACACACCCAGGACACCAGCCTTTTTTGTTTTTAAGCTTCGCATTCTATAAGATATATCCTGGTGGAGCATAGAACAGAGAAACCAATAGATATTCAATATTTTGTGTTTCCTGTTCATTTTGTCAGCCCCCTTTTAAACACAATCTGATCAGTGAAGTGTCTGTTTGAGCTGAAAGCCTTTAATGCTTAAGTAGAGCTATCATGTATGCACTGGGTAATGGCTACTTGTAATCAATACCATTTTCAAGCAAAGTTGTAAAAGATCTCCATACTTTGAAGATTCCAGATTCTGCTATAAAGCAAATGCTCACGGCTGTGCTGCACTGTTGGCCTCTCTGTGTGACTGTGATTTGCTTAGTAATCCTCTGACTATAAAGTCGGACAGCCTCTGTGCGTTGATATTCTGCTACAAAATGGCATGCCATGCCCTGAAGAGAGCATGTCACAGCGCTCTCCACCTGTCCTGCTCTTAACCTTTCTGTGCCTAGTCCATAATGCACCCTGAGCCTCAACATTCTTCAGTGTTTCATAACAGACTTAGGTAAACTCAGCCTAAAAGCCTTTTCTTCTAGAACCTCTAGAACTCCCAGTCTCTTAAATTTGGCTACAAATAAAAAGGCTTTTGACATTCTTTGAATAGCTGTTTGCAAACACACATACATCATGGAGTCAGATCAAACAGGAGACATCTCTCTCCTTGTGGGATGGCTAAACCAAATCAAACCATAGCACAAGATGGTTTAATCAGTTTCATTACAGAAAATTGTAAGCCATGGAGGGAAATTATCCTGGTCAAAATGGAGTCACTTGTGGCACTGGTAAGGAGCACATGCTCCTGTAGATAATTCCTCACAGAGAACTTTGTAAATATGCTCGTGTGTGCACACACCACCACCAGCAGCTGCAGCAGCAGCAGCAGACAACAACAACAAACTTGATTTAAAATAAATAAATGAAACTAGGTGTGATAGCTCATGCTTTTATTCTCAGCATTTGGGAAGCTGAGGCAAAAAGCAACAATGATATACCAGCTATAACTGAAAGAGAAAAGAAAGCTTTCTGTGACAAACATGAGATTCCTGATCACATGACCACTGAACCAGCTGTACAAAAAATAATGAAAGGGAATGAAGAGAGAAGTGAACTGTTCCAAAGGACCATTCCCCAGGGAAGAACAAACAACTCTCGAATAAAAGTTTAGCAAGAGAGGACAAACAGAACACCAAACACTACAAAAAAAACAAGAAATGACAGGAAATAATACACACTTCTCAAAAATAGCTCTAAATACCAATAGTCCCAATTCCCTGACCAAAAACAGACTAGCAGATTGGATTGGATGTCATTAAGAAACACCTCACCACAAAAGACAAATGACGCCTTGACATGGAAGGATGGAACATGTATCCAAGCAAATGGAAGCAGGACACAGGAGTGCTCACTTCTAGCATCTGACAAAGTAGATTTCAGAGATAAAAATGGTCCCTTCATACCACTTGGTGAGTGAGCCACACATCAAGAGTACATTAATGATTCTAAACATTATTTAATAACAACAAAACATACTACTGCTGATAAAGATACAGATTAACTTCAGCACAGTAACAGTGGGTGACCTGAACACCCCACTTTTATCAGTCAACAGGTTATCCAGGCGATGATAGATAGATAGATAGATAGATAGATAGATAGATAGATAGACAGACAGATAGATAGATGTCTGAGTTAAACAGGTCAAATGAACTTAATACATATCTATAGAACATTCCATCCAAGCACTGAATATACTATTTTCTCAGCAGACCACAGAACATTCCCTAAATTAGATTATATGTTAGAACATAAAGCAGACCTTAACAGATAAATGAAAACTGGGATATTTCCTATATTGTCTGTTCACAATGAAATAAAATTTCAGAGCTGGAGAGATGGCTCAGTGGTTAAGAGCATTGACTGCTCTTCCAAAGGTCCTGAGTTCAATTCCCAGCAACCACACGGTGGCTCACAACATCTGTAATGGGATCCAATGCCTTCTTCTGGTGTGTCAGAAGACAGCAACAGTATACTCATATACATAAAATAAATAAATCTTTAAAAAAAAGAAATAAAACTACAAATCCACAGCAAGAGAAACTCCTGAATATGCATGAAGATTAAATTACACACTACATTGCCTTTCATCCCAGAATTCCAGAGACAGAGGCAGGTAAACCTCTGTGAGTTCAAGGCCAGCCTGGTCTACAGAGTGAATTTCAAGACAGCCAAGGCTACATTGAAAAAAAAACTTGTCTTGGAAAACCAATAAATAATTTACACACTACTGAGTGATGAATAGGTCATTGAAGAAATAAAAGAAAAAAAGCTTTAAATCAAAATGTAAACACACACACACACACACACACACACACACACACACACACACAAAGGTTTGCTGGGCGGTGGTGGTGCACGCCTTTAATCCCAGCACTTGGGAGGCAGAGGCAGGTGGATTTCTGAGTTCGAGGCCAGCGTGATCTACCGAGTGAGTTCCAGGACAGCCAGGGCTACACAGAGAAACCCTGTCTTGAAAAACAACAACAACAAAAAAATGTAAACACAATATACCCAAACCTGTGAGACATGGTGAAAGCGGTCCTAAGAGGAAAGATTATCCAATCAGAGAGAGCCTACCCTAGTTACTTTTCTGTGGCTATAATAAATCATCTGACAAAAGCTACTTAGGGAAAAAGAGTTTATGCTACTATACCATTTCAGAGGGATAGAGTCCAGCATGGGGAGAAAGATATGCCAGCAATCAAGGAAGGCATAGAGGTAGGTACAGGAAGTTGGTTGGTCATATTGCAGCCACTAGTAGGAAGCAGAGAAAGAAAAGGAGATGCTGAGTTAGTCCTGGAGAAACCAAGGGGTGGAACCCATTATAGAGTCTGGAGGGAATTACAAGCTGGTCAAGGTCACTGTGAACAATGGATGAAACCAGGGTAATTTAGAATGAACTTGGGCTTCTGTGAGCATGACCTCATAGGATACCAGCACCCAAGGAGTCAAGATGTATGGCCAGGGGCTCCCTGAAAGAGGCTAATATGCTAGCATCCCAAAGGAGGTTGCTTAAGAATTAGAGGAAAGGGAATTAGAAATCTCCTCTTGAAGGACTGCAGGACAATTCTCTATGTTGATTCCTGGTGCTGAGTGGGAAGAGACCTTGTGAGAGGCCACACCTACTCCATTTTGAGACTGGTCTCCATCTTTTTTTTCTAATTCTTTAATCTTTTTTTTTTTTTACAATCCAGTCTTCATCCTCCTCCTGGTCTGCCACCAGACAGTTCCCCATCCCATACATTACCTTCCCACACCACCCCATCCCTATCTCCAAGAGAATGTCCCCACCCTCCCACCCTCAACTCACCAGACTGCCCCACTCCTTAGTACCTCAAGTCTCTTGAGGATGCATTTTTTTCCACTGAGACCAGAGCAGGCACTTCTCTGCTGTATATGTGTCAGGGGCCTAATTTTGGCTGCTGTATGCTGCCTTGTTGGTGGTTTGTTGTCTGGGAGATCTCAAGGGTCCAGGTCAGTTGAGACTGCTGGTCTTCCC
>JANHMN010000001.1:200949507-200972451 GCA_030674055.1 Rhabdomys pumilio | reverse complement strand
CTTTATCTTTAAATTTCAGCCCTTTGGTGGCAAGGAGCTCATGAAGACCCAGCTGCATCGGGCAGGACGGAGAGGTTCCCATGGTCAGCAGCCACACTCACGCCCTGGACGATGACAATTAAGGCACAAACACTCCACCAGGGTCACAAAAACTGTTAGCAAGACCACTAAAGCAACTATCGCAGGAGAGACATCTCCCAGCACGAATATTACCTACCAGCTGCCTTACTTTCACTTTTGCTTGCCTCCTACCGAGGACCTTAAACAATGTTGCCTCCTACCGAGGGCCTTAAACAATATTGTCTCCTTCCGAGATCTTTCAATGAAGGGTCTCACTTATCGACCACTTGACCACTTGCCGATAAATCACCCTGTCTGCCTCTGGTTCTGGAACTTCGGGAGCACTGGAAAAAGAGGTGCTCCCCGTACGGGCCACGAAGTGTGCCGTGCCGATCACCCCGACCAGCGGGAAGAAAGACTAGCACACCAGTTCCTTCCAGAGACAGTTTACTCAGGTCTTTTGTTACATCTGGAAACAAGGGTGTGCCCCCTACTACCCCTAGAGCGCTGCTTAAATGCTCTTCGTGGGACTGCCCATATGCCCATACCACGCTTCACACTATCATAGGCTAAGAGGTCCTGACGACTGATCAGGCTACCAGCAAGCACAGTCTCCATACCATATAAGGACTTGTTTACTCCAAAGAACTAGCCTGGCAGGCGCCATTTTAGGGTTGCAGCAGCGGCGCTCCACACTTAAATGCTTTAACCTCTCTTCTAGCTGACCACCCACCAGAGGTAGTAGAAAAAGAAAAAAGGTTATTATGGCAAAGGATGATGTGGACCTATTTAGGACGAGTTTTTGATGCTAATACAATCTGCCTTGCCAGGATATCATCAGTCCAGTCAGATTCAGCAGCCCTAGCTTTCTCAACTCAGAATCACCATTCATGAATCAGCAATGGCAGTTTAATCCAGAGGAAACTAAGGAAGACTCTGCCATAACATAAGAAGATGTTCTTCGGTGTAGTTCTCTCTCTGAAGTCACAACAAACAATAATCAGCAAAGAGTGGCAAGGCATACCAAAACCATACAGCATCTTCAGCTACGACTAGGGTCAGCAAAGCCTAATGATGACTAGCAAAAGTGGCAAAGCGAACCAGTACAACACACCATCATCTACGGTCTGTTGGATTGTATTTATGTCCTTTGCAAACATCATATGTTTTCTCAAACTTTCGCTTTAGCAAAGCATCACATGTCCTTTCTGCAGCAGCTTCCCCAAAAAACACCACGTCTATTCTCAGCAAAACATCCACCCACATATCTGCTTTAGTAAAAAGCATCCTCTCAAAGCACATTTTCCAGAAAAACATTACATGACACAATTGAACCACCAATGAAACCAGAAATTTTTACTTCATTTTTCTATTAGAGGATTCCAGAAGTAAGCTTGAACATCACAGTGCTGTTACCTTTTTGAGAAACTAAAAGTAAACCATTAACTTTAGGAATTTCCATTGAGAAATAAAAATGAGGTGGTTCTGGCCTCTCTTAATAAAAACTATTGCTGATAGTCAATTTTTTGCTGATCTCTTTGGCAAATAGATAAACCCTTAATATCCAAGGCCCTTCAAATAAAAATGAGTTGAATTTGTACTATATGATTTCATTCTGAAATACAAGATTAAGAATATTTGAGAAATATATTCTAGATACAACAATAACCAAGCCTTTACTTTCACAGAGCTTTCATGCACTTCAAAACTTAAAATACTGCTTCACATGTATATATTTGCTGAGTTTCAATGCATGCCAAAATATTCAGTCTTTGTCTTACTTATTAGTTATTTTAATATTAGATTTGGTTGTAAATGAAACACACGGGAAAGAAAAATGCAGAAATTTTCTATGCTAACAAATAATTGAAAAGTCATACTTAGTGAGAATTGAAGGCCCCTTCCGATCCTACATTTTTTTTGTAGTTCTCTTTCTTTTTTTTTAAATGCATACATATATACATATACATATAAATGATAATCAAACAATAAAATGCATTCAAAAAGTATGGAGGGGGTTGGGAAGAGTGGGAGGAAGGAGAGAAGGGGGAAAGTTAGTGTTCATATATGAAATTCTCAAAAAGGAATCCAGTTTTTCAAATTGTTCAACAGACCAACCAACACTTCACAATATGAAAGCAAATATGACCTACAACCATGTAGAAGGACACCTCAACTCACTACAAACTTTGATTCAATTTCCATGTGAGCGTGGGCTTTTTCTTGTCTTTGTCATTATTGAAAACCAGCCTTAGACCATGGTGATCTGATAGGATGCAGGGAATTATTTCAATTTTTTTATATCTGTTGAGGCCCGTTTTGTGACCAATTATATGGTCTATTTTGGAGAAGGTACCATGAGGTGCTGAAAAAAAGGTATATTCTTTTGTTTTAGGGTGAAATGTTCTATAAATGTCTGTTAAGTCCATTTGGTTCATAACTTCTGTTAGTTTAACTGTATCTCTGTTTAGTTTCTGATTCGTTGATCTATCCATTGCTGAGAGTGGGGTATTGAAGTCTCCCACAATTATTGTGTGAGGTGCAATGTGTACTTTGAGCTTTAGTAGGGTTTCTTTTATGAAAGTGGGTGCTCTTGTATTTGGCGCATAAATGTTCAGTATTGAGAGTTCATGTTGGTTGGCTTTTCCTTTAACAAGTATGAAATGTCCTTCCTTATCCTTTTTGATGTCTTTAAGTTGAAAGTTGATTTTATTCAATATTAGAATGGCTACTCCAGCTTTTTTCTTAGGACCATTTGCTTGAAATATTGTTTACCAGTCTTTTACTCTAAGGTAGTGTCTGTCTTTGTTACTGAGGTGGGTTTCCTGTATGCAGCAAAATGTTGGGTCCTGTTTGCGTATCTAGCCCCTTAGCCTATGTCTTTTTATTGGGGAATTAAGACCATTGATGTTAAGAGATATTAAGGAGAGGACATTGTTGCTTCCTGTTATTTTATTAACAGTGGAGGTGTTGTTTGTGTGGTTATTTTCTTTTTGGTTTATTGAAAGAGGCTTACTTTCTTGCTCTTTCTGGGGCATAATTGCCCTCCTTGTATTAGTGCTTTCCTGCTATTATTCTTTGTAGTGCTGGGTTTGTAGAAAGATATTTTGTAAATTTGGTTTTATCATGAAATATCTTGGTTTCTCCATCTATGATAATTGAGAGTTTTGCTGGGTATAGTATCCTGGGCTGGCATTTATGTTCTCTTAAGGTCTGTATGACATCTGTCCATGATCTTCTAGCTTTTAAAGTCTCTGGTGAAAAGTCTGGTGTAATTCTTATAGGTCTGCCTTTATACGTGACTTGTCCTTTTTCTCTTACAGCTTTTAAAATTCTTTCTTTGTTATGTGCATTTTGTGTTTTGATTATTATGTGGCGGGAAGTATTTCTTTTCTGGTCTAGTCTATTTGGCGTTCTGTAGGCTTCTTGTATGATTATGGGCATCTCATTCTTTAGATTAGGGAAGTTTTCTTCTATAATTTTGTTGAAAATATTTATTGGCCCTTTAAGATGGGAATCCTCACTTTCTTCTATACCTATTATCCTTAGGTTTGGTCTTCTCATTGTGTCCTGAATTTCCTGGATGTTTTGGGTTAAGAACTTTTTGCATTTTGTGTTTTCCTTGACAGTTGTGTTAATATTTTCTATGTTATCTTCTGCACCTGAGATTCTCTCTTCTATCTCTTGTATTCTGTTGGTGATGCTTGCATCTATGACTCCTGATTTCTTTCCCAGGTTTTCTATATCCCTGGTAGTCTCCCTTTGTAATTTCTTAATTGTCTCTACTTCCATTTTTATATCCTGGATGGTTTTGTTAAATTCCTTCACCCGTTTGGTTGTGTTCTCTTGTAATTCTTTAAGGGTTTTTTGTGTTTCCTCTTTAAGGGCTTTCACCTGTTTATCTGTTTTCTCCTCCATTTCTTTGAGGGTGTTATTTATGTCCTTCTTAAAATTTTCTATCATCTTCATTAGAAGTGATTTTAGATCTAACTCTTGCTTTCCTGGTGATATAGGTAATTCAGGATTTTCTAAGGTGGGAGAACTAGGTTCTAATGAACCCAAGTACCCTGGGTTGTTAATGCTTGTGTTCTTGCGCCTAACTTTAGCCATCTGGATCTCCTTGGTGTTACCTGAGCTGTCTCTGACTGGAGCCTTGTTTTGCCTATTATCTTGGTTGTGTCAGAACTGTTTGGGATTGGTGTTACTGCTGGGGTTAGAGCTGAGGTCCAAGATCTGCTCAGTGAACAAGCAGAAACAGGAAGGAACCAGTGCTCTGGGCCAGGAGTGAATTCCTGGGTCCCTGTGGGTCCTGGTTACTCCCTGTTTGGGTAGAGCACTGCTGTCTCCCGACCTGAGACACTGCCCAGGTTAGAACTCCTGTTTGCTCTACCACCTCTGGGTTTTTCAAGGTTGGGTACAGAGGATCCGTTCTGCACGCTCGGGCCCAAATAGGAAGGAACCGGCACTCCTGCCCAGGAGTGAATCCCTGGGTCCTGGTGGGCCCCAGCCACCTTCCACTCGGTGTGAGTGTTGCTGCCTCCTTACCTAAGACACTGCCCAGGTTAAAGCTCCTGAGAGCCGGCTTCCTATGGGTTCTGTGAGATTGGGTGAAGAGCTACCTCCGAGGATCTGCTGAACGCCCCTGGCCAGGAGAGAATTCCTGGGCCTCTGTGTGCCCCGGTTACTCCCTGTTTGGGGCGAACGCTCCTGAGTCCTTACCTTAGATACTGCCCAGGTTAGAGCTCCTAGTAGTCCCGTTTCATATAGGTTTTGTGAGGTTGGGTGCAGAGCGGCCACTGGTGATCCCGCCGGCTAACTACGTGATTCCCTTCCCAAGTTTTTTTTTTTCAATGTAGCCTTGGCTGTCTTGAAATTCACTCTGTAGACCAGGCTGGCCTCAAACTCACAGAGGTTTACCTGCCTCTGTCTCTGTAATTCTGGGATGAAAGGCAACGTAGTGTGTAATTTAATCTTCATGAATATTCAGGAGTTTCTCTTGCTGTGGATTTGAAGTTTTATTTCATTTTTTTAAAAATTTATTTATTTTATGTATATGAGTATAGTGTTGCTGTCTTCTGACACAGCAGAAGAAGGCATTGGATCCCATTACAGATGGTTGTGAACCACTTTGTGGTTGCTGGGAATTGAACTCAGGACCTTTGGAAGAGCAGTCAATGCTCTTAACCGCTGAGCCATCTCTCCAGTTCTGAAGTTTTATTTCATTGTGAACAGACAATATAGGAAATATCCCAGTTTTCTTTTATTTGTTAAGATTTGCTTTATGTTCTAATATATAATCTAATTTAGGGAATGTTCTGTGGTCTGCTGAGAAAATAGTATATTCTGCAGTGCCTGGATGGAATGTTCTATAGATATGTATTAAGTACATTTGACCTATAATGCTGTTTAATTCAGACATCTATCTATCTATCTATCTATCTATCTATCTATCTATCTATCTATCTATCTAACTATTGCCTCAATAACATGTTGACTGATAAAAGTGGGGTGTTCAGGTCACCCACTGTTACTGTACTGAAGTTAATCTGTAACTTTACCTGCAGTAGTATTTTTTGTTGTTGTTAAATAAGGCACACCCATATTCACTGTTTATGTTTAGAATCATTAATGTACTCTTGATGTGTGGCTCACTCACCAAGTAGTATGAAGGGACCATTTTTATCTCTGAAATCTACTTTGTCAGATGCTAGAAGTGAGCACTCCTGTGTCCTGCTTCCATTTGCTTGGATACATGTTCCATCCTTCCACGTCAAGGCGTCATTTGTCTTTTGTGGTGAGGTGTTTCTTAATGACATCCAATCCAATCTGCTAGTCTGTTTTTGGTCAGGTAATTGGGATTATTGGTATTTAGAGCTATTTAGAGCTATTTTTGAGAAGTGTGTATTATTTCCTGTCATTTCTTGTTTTTTTTTTTTTTTTGTAGTGTTTGGTGTTCTGTTTGTCCTCTCTTGCTAAACTTTTATTCAAGAGTTGTTTGTTCTTCCCTGGGGAATGGTCCTTTGGAACAGTTCACTTCTCTCTTCATTCCATTTAATTATTTTTTGTACAGCTGGTTCAGTGGTCATGTGATCAGGAATCTCATGTTTGTCACAGAAAGCTTTCTTTTCTCTTTCAGTTATAGCTGGTATATCATTGTTGCTTTCTGCCTCAGCTTCCCAAATGCTGAGATTAAAAGCATGAGCTATCACACCTAGTTTCATTTATTTATTTTAAATCAAGTTTGTTGTTGTTGTTGCTGCTGCTGCTGCTGCAGCTGCTGGTGGTGGTGTGTGCACACATGAGCATATTTACAAAGATCTCTGTGAGGAATTATCTATAGGAGCATGTGCTCCTTACCAATGCCACAAGTGACTCCATTTTGACCAGGATAATTTCCCTCCATGGCTTAGGACAATTTTCTGTAATGAAACTGATTAAACCATCTTGTGCTATGGTTTGATTTGGTTTAGCCATCCCACAAGGAGAGAGGTCCCTCCTGTTTGATCTGACTCCATGATGTATGTGTGTTTGCAAACAGCTATTCAAAGAGAGAATGTCAAAAGCCTTTTTATTTGTAGCCAAATTTAAGAGACTGGGAGTTCTAGAGAGTTCTAGAACTTGAATACATCTAGAATTAACTAAACTCTCAAATGTGTAGGCACCCTTCTGAGGAGTTTAGCTTAATAACTTGAAGCAGAATGTTGTACTTCTGATGTAGTTATGTAAGGTGGGAAAATACACCTTTTCCAAATCTTTAGAAGTGGACAAATCAGATTCTCCTCTGGGATGCATCTTCAGCTGTAAGTCTGCATAAAGGCCAGGAAGAAGTAAGCTCTGTATTGCCTGCTTGGTATCATCCTCACTGGTAAGTGCATCCACCGACTGAGGTTAGAGCAGGGGTTGTCCATTTTTGGGTTGTGATCTGTTTGGAGTTAATGTAACTTCCTCATGGGTCACCTGAGGCCATCAAAAACATCAGATTTCTGCAGTTTGATTTTCAATATTAGGAACATTATTGATGTGAATTACCAAAAAAAAAAAATAATAATTTTATGGTTGGAGCTTAGGAGGCCCAGAGGAATGGTATTAAAAGGTTGCAGAATTAGGAATGTTTGGAACCACTTTTTTCTGCAGATATGATGGAGGGCATTGCTACTGCTTTTACTTGAAAGCAAAGGAAGCTGGAGGACAACATAGGTAAATGACGATCTTGAACAGGGACTGTGGTGTTTGAATAGTGATGCCCCCTCAGAGTCATACTCGAATGCTTGGCAGGTGGGGAGCTTCACTATTTGGAACTGCAGCCTTTTCAGAGAATGTGTGGCCCTGTTGGAGAAAGGGTATTGTTGAAGACCGAGCTGCTGTTCTGGTCAAGGGGTCAGGGTCTCGAAGAATGGAGACAAGGCAGAGGTGCTGGAGTCAAGTCTGAAGTCTCCTTTATTGTTTCTCTTCTATTGGCGCATATTCACTCTTGTTCATTCCTCTTAACCCTATTTACTCATATACCTCTTAACTCTATTGATTGTATATATATATATATATATACAATACAAAATATATATATATATATATTTTTTTTTTTTTACAAGGAAATCCTGGGTACTTATAAGCACACGCAGGAGATCACAGGTGAAAACATTTTACCACATGCACTGTGCAGCTGGGATCACTAAACTGCAAAACAAGCTATGTGGGATAAACAAGATATTTGTTAGAGTGTGCTCAGCTGCTGTAGGCTGCTGAAAAACCAAGTCTCTATCAGGGTAAATGGTTCCAGATGGCTGCAAAGATGATAACTGCTTTCTAGCCGCTTTCTGCTTAAAGTTGGCTCCCTACAAGGTATTACTGGGGGGCAGGGATGGCTTTGAGCTCTCCTGTGTTCAAGCTATGCCAGGTGTTGCACACAGTTTCTTTTTGTGTCCTGGAGATCAAGATGCAGCACTTTCAGCTCCTACTTCAGTAACATGCCTGTCTGTATGGTACCCTGATTTTCACCAGGATAACACTGGAGTAGATGTAAGCCTACCCCAGTTAAATGTGTTCCTTTATCACTTTTACCTAGATCAGACTGTCTCCTCACAGAAATAGAAACCTTACCTTAGATAGAAATTGGTACCAGGTACTGTGTATTGATGTGAAAGGTCTGGCCATGTTTCTTTTCAGAGGCCTTCGGACTTTCTCACATTGTATTAGGAAGGAGGTAGCATGGTTCAAAAGCTGCTTAACGGGACAAACTAATGAGCACATGGATATGCTGGGTACTGAGGGGTATTTGGTCTGTGGGACCCTGGACTAAGAGTCTTTAGAGAAGAATAATATTAGTGTGTTGGTTAGAGATCATTCCTGTAATAGATTGGCAAAGAATGTAGGTTTTTTTTTCCCTCTTTGAGAGAATTTCGTGAGGCTAAAGTGAAGAGATTTGCATTCACTGCATTATCAGAGGAAATCTTAAAACAGCCTACTGTAGACTGTGGTTTGTGGTTGCTACTGTTCATTCTTGTGACATTTGAGTTTGATAAAAGGTAGCAAGCCAAGTATGTACAAATGCAAAGGCGACAGATGGAGGAGAATTGAAACAGCACAGAATGGAATGGGGGTTAAGTCCCGTGTTCTAGCTGATAAATAGATCAACAAGTGGAATAAAGGGAATGGTGACCTCCAAATAGACCCAACCCTGCTCCATGTCCATCCATCCTGTGAAAAGAAGTTAATCAGCAGTTTAGGTTCAGAGATGGTAACTCTGGCATTTAATCCTGTGATGGCTCTTCGGTTGTCCATGTGACTATATCTGGAATGAATGGCATTGCTAAATGGGAGGACACATCTGTGATCCAGATCTTGAGACTGAAGGACACAGGCTTTGATCCTGGTCATGAGGCAGAGTGATCATGAAAAATTTAGGACCATGAGAGGTTCATACCTTTAAGCCTAGGGGACCCAGGCAAGTAGACCACTGCCTTCAAGGCAGTCAGCCTGGAAAAGAGTAAGTCCTATGAACAATTTATTTACAGTTGTGGCACCACACAGGTTTGATCTGGGCCATACATTCTCCTGGACGACTACATAATGACTGTGGGGAAAAAAGGATTCTTCTTCTTTACTTGCTTGCATTTATTCCCAGTACCTTTCTTGGAACCTATTTCTTCAGGATTCTATCTTACACACATGACCAGCTCAAACACCCAGCTTTGTGAGACACAGCAACACCTAAGGTCTTGGTCTTCCAACTAACAGCTGCCCATTGTTGTGTAAGTTCTACCGCAGCTGTCCATCATTCCAGTTAGTTCCCTTCACACATACAGCATTTTATAATTTCTGAATCTAGACTACCCTGACCTATACAAACCCTATGACTCAGGAGACAGAAGCAAGTCCACCTCTGAGTCCAAGGTCAGCCTGGTCAAGTTCCAGGACAGGAAAGCTTAGGCTGTGAAGGGAACCATGGGAACAAGAAAGCTGCTGAAGATGTAATTGAACAAGTGTGCTGAGGTTCCAGCCCCAGAAAGCAGCAGAACCTGGCAGCCTCAGAGGTTTGGATCTATCACTAGAGTCAAGAATAGAAGAGAGTGGTTATAGAATCTCCCTCTGCACCTATAGAAACTCTCTGAGTTTAGATATATCTTAGGAGTGTCCGAGCATGGAGGCCTAGAAAAGCTGTAGCGTGAAGCTGTGAAGCTCAAGCATGGATTGCATTGGAGATACCAGGATATTAGAGATACCAGAGCTTCGGGAGATCTGCCAAGGGAAGCTTATAACAGGGAGCTGAACCAGATCCAGAGGGAAGTGTGATGCAGTGTGAAGGAGGTGGAGATCTGAGCAGTGGTTTGACAGCAGACATGGAGGTGCACACTTTGGGATTTGCCCAGCTGGTTTACAATCTTAGATTTTTTCAGTATTTCTCCAATGTCCTTCCTCCCTCATGTTTGAATAGTGATGTATATCCTATACCTTTATACCCTGGATATAGGTGGTCTGCTTTTTGATTTGATTCAACAGACTTAATTTTTATGAGATTGGAAGTGTCTCAGATTGGAGCAGAAAATGATAATCAGGATAAAGACAGTAGCAGAGTAAGAAGACTTTTGTAGTTGGACAGGATGCCTTTCTGCATAATGGTACTGCTACAAGCCTATGAAGACAGGGGAATAGAATATGATAGTTTGAATAGGAAAAGTTCCCAGACACTCATGTGTTTGAGTCATGGGCCCAAAGGAAGTCACAGTATCTTAGGAGGTGTTTCCTAATTATGCAAGGTTGTTGGAGGCAGTATGTCACTTTGGGAATGCTCAAGGTATGTCCAGTTGGCCACACCATCTCCTACTTCCTGGGAATGAAGTTGTAGAACTCTCAACTCCTTCCTGGGGATGAAGTTCTAGAACTCTGTGCTCTTTCTTCATCACCATCAATTCTGGAATTGCCATATTTTCTTCCATGATGATAATGGACTAAACCTTTTTGTAATGGTTAGGATTTCCACTACTGTCAAGAGTCACCATGACCAGAACGGTCTTACAAATGTCAACACTTAATGGGGACTGGCTTACAAATTCAGATGTTTGGTCCAATATCATCAAGGCAGTATCTGAAGATCTCTATCCAAAGGAAGCCATGTGAAGACTGTTTTCAGGAAGCTAAAATAAGGGTCTGAAATCTCACCCCCACAGTGACATACTCCTTCTGTCAATGTTACACCACACCAAATACCACCCAGACCAAACCTCCTAGTAGTGCCACTCCCTCTGCCAAATATATTCAAAATACCACACTCCACTCCCTGGTGCTTGTTCAAACACATGATACTATTGGGGCCATACCTAGCCATAGCATGATGCTAAAACATTTATTCCAACTTCAGAAGACCACATAGTATATACCACTCTCAAAAATATGAAAGGTGTAAAGTTCAATGTTTGCTCTGATGTTCCTCCAATGAATTAAGTAGTGCTCTATCAAATTAAACTCAAAGACCAGATTACCTACCTCCAACATCACAGAATATATATTCCTATTCCAAAATGTCATAGTGAGGAAAAATGGCACCAAAGCAAGACCAAAATCCAGCTTGGCAAACTCCAAACCCTGTATCTCTGTGTCTGTTGTCAAAGTTCTCTTCAGTCTCCAACTCCATTCATCTTTTTTCAGTGAAACACAAGTTCTTTCTCTTGAATGGTTCCACTCTTTGTTAATATTGTTCCTGGGCAGGCTATCTATGCCTCATGCTTCTCTAACATCTTGGGGTCTCCAAGGCAATCTAAAGTTGCAACTTCTTGTTCCAATATCTGGGATCCACACGTCTATCTGGGCTCCTCCAAAGGGCTTGAGTCACTTCTCTGTCTCTGCCCTGTGTAGAATTCTAGGCCTTGTTTGATGTTGCTCCATTACTGCTGTTCTTGTTGGGTGTTGGGAGCCGACTTCTAGCAGAAAGTGGCTATCAACTTTGCAGCCATCTTGAGTCATATGCCCTGATAAGAGACTTGTTTTTCAACAGCCTACAACAGGTGAGCATGCTCTGATAAACATCTTTTTTGTCCCACACACCTTGTTTTGCTGTTTAGTGACCCAAGCTGCATGGTGCACGTGGTAAAGTGTCTTCAACTGTGTTCACCTGTTTGTGCTTATAAATACCCAGGATTTCCATGCAATAGGAGGAGACAATAAGAGAGAGTAGGAGACAATAAGAGGGAGGCAATAAAGGAGACAATAAAAGAGAGACAATAAACAAGATATGAGACTTGGTCAAACCCTCTGTCTTGTCTCCATTCTTCACATCTCTTGCCCCTCCATCTCTACTCTCTGACCTGAGCAGAGCACTTAGCTCCAAGCGTGGGGCAGTGTGGACAGCAACATAGTGGCCCCAAAGTGTGGGGTAGAGTGGACCTCAACATAGTGTCGCCTCAAGTTTGGAGCTGCAGTAAGCAGGATAAAGTCAAGGACACAGTGGGAATTAAAAGTGGGCATCCTCGCTCTTGTGCTGGAGAACCTGTTGACGGACAGAGCCTCAAAGTTTGAGCTCCAGTAAGCAGGATACAGTGAAGGGCATTACAGGAATTGGATTTGGCTATCCTCACTCCTTTGCTGGAGAGCCAGTCACTGATGGAGCTGGCTTGGCAGTGGTGCTGGACTTGAGAAAGCAAGAATGAGAGACCCAGTGAGGGACGTTACTGGAAGAAGGGTCTGCTGAGTATTCAGAAGTGAAACAAAGGTGATTGCAAGGAGACCAGTAGATCATAGTAATGAAAATGGGGCAAGAAATAAGTGAGCAGAAACAGATGAAAAAGGCTTTAAAGACTTGATGAGTAAATTGCAGGCTGCTCTGAGTCAAGAAAGCCAAACAGATAAATGGATAAATAGAAGGTTTCTCTAACCCAGGGAATAGGGGCGCTTACTCTTTATTAACTTCTTCAAGCTGATTATAGGCATTGAGATATTAGAATAGGGGTGGGGGGAGAGTAAATTGATAAGCCTCTGATGCTATGTCTTCACTGCATCCAGGTGGAATTTCAGGACATCGGAGGTTTGAGCAGGTTTGCTCAGTTTGGTTGATGAGTAGATACACCGAGGCTGTGTATTCTGTAATATACAATTCTCAGAACAAGTTTTAGTATCAAGAAAGAAATTTTTCTTCCCTAGAGGGCTGACATTTTTTTTAAAAGATGTCGGTTCTAACAACATTTCTTTTTTTTCCCCTGTTTTAAATTGGGAACTAAGGTGGTTAATATTGGGTTGTCTTTCTAGGGAAAAATAGAGGTTTTGATGGAACAGGGAGGATTAGCTAGGATTTATTGCCTAGCATACTCTATTGATAGAAATCTGTATAATTAATATGAAGATGAAGTTATAATTTCTTAAATGGTACAAAATTTACTTTGATTTCAAATTTAAGATTTTCATTGGCACGAGCTTCTTATTTATATAAAAATGAGATGAACATTGGTACTCTCATGACCACTGTGCCTATATAACACATATAGGAACACAAGGCTTAGACCCAGTCCTTCTTTAACAGTTTTAACAGATTTGAGACGGTTAGCCTGTGACTTAAGGGACTAAAGCAAATTAATGGCTTGGAGTTTATTGTTAGGATGTTCTCTATGTTTTATTTAGAAATAGCTGAGAGGAGTTAACAGACAATAGTCCAGGTTACCTTACATGGATAGTTGGATTTCAAAACATCAGAAGCCCACAGAATTGGTGTTACAAACAGTTCTATATTAATGTTCATTTTGATTAGAGACCTGTCTGCTCCTGACAGCTTCTTGTCTTGGATTCTAAGAAGAAACTGAGCATGCTTGCAGTTACTCCAGTTGTGCAGAGACAGCCACCAGGCAAGAATTGCCTCTCTCCATCTACAGACAAATTACTGTCCAGAAAAGGACACACTTGCAGAATAGTCGACTGATTATATCTGCCTAGACAGAGTAATCAGCCCTTAATAACTCTGCAGCACTAAAGTCTGTCAGATGAGTTTGGGCCAGAAGGCTGAAGATGTGATGCTCCAAAGTTCTGTAGTATAGGGGCTGTCCAGGTGTTCAGCGGTCTCTATATATTTCCTACGTTTTAGAAGCTATGCTTTGTGCTTCCCATAATTTCAGTTAACTCAGTCATTCAAATTTCTGATGGGGTTGAAGACCTATAGTCTCATAGCCAATCCTGGCTATTTACTTCGAGAGTAAAGATCTGAGTGGATGGTTTTAAGTTGACATTCATTCTAAAGCCAAGAAAAACAGCCAGGTTCAAAACTAAGTGTTTTAGTTAGGAGAAATGACAAAGGTTCTGGTTGGTCGACAAAATGATGGACTGGGTATTAGGATTATCTTGTACCTCACTGGTACAAATAGGAGTAATTATGCTCTAATTGTATTTTGAGAGAAACGTGTCATTTTAACAGGAAGGGTGACATGTATGAGGGGCTAAGGGGGAAGGAGCACCAAGAGGAAAAGATGGAGTAAGGAGAGGAGAAGATGAAGGAGAGGAGAAGCAAGGTGATGAGAGAGAGAGAGAAAGAGAGAGAAAGAGAGGGGGCATGGAGGCAGATGTTCACGTGTCTCCACCAGTCAAAGACAATTTATATATCTAGGTTGGGCATTGGGTTACGCTTTTGATTGAGCATTACCAAACTTATAAAGCCTTTGACTAACATTTAAAAAAACTGTATAAATGCAAAAAGAAAAGGGGGCATGGGATAGGGGTTTTCTCTAGGGAGGGGAAATGGGAAAAGGGGATGGCATCTGAATTGTAAATAAAATATTAAAAAATGAAATAAAAGAAAAAAGAAAGAAAGAAAGAAGAAGAAGGTTGCTCTGGGCAGAGAGCTGAACAGAAAGATAGTGTTAATCAATTGTATTAGATTGATTTAACTTTTAAAATGGTTGTGATTCTGAGTTGTGTAGTTCTATTTTTCCTGTGGATAATAGATCAATACAAAGGCTTTTCTGGTTACTGGCTCAAGGACAGACAGATTTGGGAAAAAAATGTTTTTCTATGTGTTTTTAGAAGTGGTCATTAAGGTAGTAGTTATATCTTCCAGAATGATATGGATCTGACATGACAGAGGTAGGCCTCAAGAAGACTAGATTCCAGAGAATCAAACAAAATAATTATCTTGATACTAAAATTTGTTTTCAGATTTGTATATTACAGAATACAGAGCCTTGGTGAATGAATCTTCTTGTCACCTGCATGTTCACTGATGCCTTGGACTTCCAGCTGGATGCAGTTAAGACAGACATCAGAGGCTTATCAATTTGCCCTTCCCCTCATCCCTCTTCTAATATTTCAACACCCATATTCATCTTAAAGAAGTTAATGAAGTGTCGGCAACCCAAGTCCCTGGACTTGGGTACTGAGGTGGTTAAAATTAGGCAGTCTTTCAAGGGATAAGTAATGGTTTTATTGGAACAGGAAGGAAGACCTAAAATTGATTACATAGCCATTATCTATTGGTAGAAATATGTTTAATTGTTACTAAGTTGATGCAGATTCAAGGATTTCATTGGTATAATTTCTTCTATTGAAAATTTGTGGGTACAAGTCTTAGACCTTTTACTTTTCCAGAAGGGTGCTTGTGTACTACTCTTAAAAAAGAGTGCTGCTTTTATACCAACTATTTAGGCGTTAAGTCCCTTGTCTCTCGGGTTCATGCTGTTCAACAAACTGCTGGCTTTTGTACAACACATAGATGCTATTCAAATGAAACCCATACAGGTCTGCTATTACAGGCTTGAAGTACGGGACTCTGAAACTTCTGTTATCAAGACTGATGAGGATTAACCCCTAACTTACTTGCTAAGTCAGATATTCAATGATGGGTAAGAGAACACCTGAAGACCCTTGCCCCTAACTCTGGGAGGCTACACCATCCTAAGACAGGAGCTCAACCGATGGCTGTTGAATATCCAAGGATGGGAAAAAGAGGCTGGGGTCATTTGTTCTGACCTGAGGCAGGCATGGTTTCCATAAGGGTTCCCAGCCTTCCCTTTTGAAAATAATAATTAAAAAGAGGGACCTGTTGGGAGCCAAATTCTAGTAGAAAGCGGCTATCAACTTTGCAGTCATCTGGAGCCATATACCCTGATAAGAGACTTGTTTTTCAACAGCCTACAACAGTTGAGCACACTCTGATAAACATCTTGTTTATCCTACATATCTTGTTTTACTGTTTAGTGACCCAAGCTGCATGGTGCATGTGGGAAAGTGTCTTCAG
This sequence comes from Rhabdomys pumilio, assembly GCA_030674055.1. Classification (NCBI taxonomy): domain Eukaryota; kingdom Metazoa; phylum Chordata; class Mammalia; order Rodentia; family Muridae; genus Rhabdomys; species Rhabdomys pumilio. The sequence goes on along the minus strand of JANHMN010000001.1, from coordinate 200,956,688 downwards.
TGGTGTTCACCTGTTTGTGCTCATAAATACCCAGGATTAACTTGCAATAGGAGGAGACAATAAGAGAGAGGAGGAGACAATAAGAGGGAGGCAATATATGAGACAATAAGAGAGAGAGAATAAAAAGAAGTGAGACTTGGTCAAACCCCCTGTCTTGTCTCCATTCTTGACATCTCTTGCCCCTCCATCTCTACTCTCTCTCCTGACCAGAGCACTTAGCCCCAATCGTGGGGCAGTGTGGACAGCAACATAGTGGACCCAAAGTGTCGGGCAGAGTGGTCCTCAACAAAGTGGCACCAAAGGGTGAGGCTGTGCGGTTGCCAACACTTGAGTATCTTATGGTATTGGTATCTCCATTAGACTGTGGTCTTCTACTGCATCTAGGCTTAAACAGTAGCCTCTCATAGGCACCATTCATGGTTCCTAGACTCCTATTGCTTGCATATCCCCTTCTGCACCTGCAACTATGACTGCACTTTTACAAAAGGCCTTTGCTAGGCCCTGAGGCAATGGCAACCTGATAGGAAGACCAACAATCTCATCTAACCTGGACACCTGGGAGTACCTAGAGTCTGACCTACCAACCAAAGAGCATACATGAGATGTTCTGATGGTGAGGCACATTTGTAGCCGAGGGCTGCCTTGTGTAGCCTCAGTGGGAGAAGATGATCCTAATCCTGACTAGAATTTATATACAAAGTGGAGGTAATACCCAGGAGTTCTACCCTCTCAGAGGTGAAGTAATGGAGGTGGATGGAGAAACCCTCTGAGGAGGGATATGGAGGGGCATCCTTTGGGATGGAAATAAATTGAGAGATTTTTAAATAAAAAAAGAAAAAACAATTAAAAGCAATCAACCAACAACTGCCACCACCACCAACACCACCAAAACCAAAGAGCCTTCCATGGCCTCTCCCAATGCCATGGTTCAGCTGCTCTCCATGATGCTTTTATGTCTTACAAACCAGTACATCCTGGGTGATCCTTACACATTACCAAGTGTGGCTGCAGCATGAGGTGAAGCCTTGGCAATCTCTGAAACACAGCTTTTTGTGCTCTCACAAATCACTTCTAAGAAGTTTTCAAGCCTGAGATCTTGGTCTATTCTTTTTTTTTTTTAATTGTATATTTTATTCACATTTCAGTTGTGATCCCCTTTTGAAATTCCCCCTCTACCAGGAACTCCCTATTCAGTGCTCTCTCCTCCTGCTTCTATGAGGATCTGCCCCTACACATCCCCATACTCTCACCACCCCACCCACGAATTCACCCACACTGGGGCATCCAGCCATCACTGGACCAAGGACTTCCTCTCCCACCTATGCCCTACAGTGCCATCATTCCTTACATATACAGCTGGGGCCATGGGAAACTCCCTACATGTTCCCATACTGGTGCTTTAGACCCTGTGAGTCAGGTTGGTTGATATTGTTGCTCTACCCATGGGGCCACAAGCCCTTTCAGCTCCTCCAGTCTTCTCTCTCACTCCTCGATTGGAAAGCCCTTGATCAGTTCAATGGTTACCTGTGAATATGTCGACTCTGGAGAAACCTATAAAAAGACAGCTACATCAGGCTCCTGTCAGCCTGTACTTCCTGGCATCCACATCAGCATCAGTCTTTGGTGACTGCACAAGGAATTGATACCTAGGTGGAGCAGTTTCCAGATGGCCCCTCGTTCAGTAATTTCTATTCTCCAACTAACCAGCATAGCATCAATTGTCTCAGTAACTCCTTCTACTCTTGATTTTAAAGCTAGAGTGATGTTGAAATGGAAACTTCTAGTTTCTTTGCAAAGTTAGTTATGGCAAATGATCTTTTGTTGGGGCACACAGGTGAATGAATTTCTCCCTGAAGAAGACACAGGTGAAAGGATATTTGTCTGAAGCAGACACTGGTGAAAAGATATTTTGATATAACAAACACTTGAAAGGACCTGTGATGTCCAAGTATGATATGACCCCACAAACTCTGGGGGATGGACACCGAGCAGTGGTTTGGTTTGCTCTGTCTCACTATTCTTCACTAACTACACACAAGTATTGGTTCGCCTTCCATAGCTTCAGTGAGTTATTCCTTGTGGTAGTGCTGCCATGGATACAAATTCACCCAAGAAGAGATACTGAGATTCCAGTGTCAACTTTCTGTTTCTGTGAACTCTCCTCAGGCCTGTTGGCATGTCTTGCACTTTCTTCAGGACTGACTGTAGCTTCTGATTGGAGCCTGGTATCTACCTGAATACAGGACTGGACTGATGTTGCTGGCTTCTTATTAGTGTCTGCCTGCCTAGAGGACTGGTCTGCAGCTGCTGACTGCTATTAGGTGTTTTCTACAGGACTGAACTGCTGCCAAAGACTGAGCGCACCCCCAGAAGAACTACTTTTGAACAAGTCCCATATCCTAATGACCTTTCTCTTCTATTATCTCTGCTTGGTGGTCGGCAAGAGGAGAGGTTGCAAAATAAATTATTTTTATACCTAATTTGGACACTTGCCCGAAGCTGCTAAGGTTTTCTGCTTGCTGGGGATGGAACATAGTAAGTTCCCCATGGTCTATCCCATCTTCACCAGCTCTCTCTGTTCAATGTTTTGTTATTCACTGTCTGAGATTGTGTCTCCTGCCACTTGATCTGTAGACTGACATTAAACTCAGACATCTGCAGGCCTCTGTCTGCTGAGTGCTGGGATTAGAGGCTTTTATCACTTAAACTTTTGTTCTTCTAAAACTTGCTCAGTCTCAGGCTGGACTTGACCTGAGAGATCTGCTTGCCTTTATCTCCTGGGATTAAAGGTGTGTACCACCATGCTCTGGCCTAAATTTTTCATGCCCACTGTTCCTTCAGATCAAAACTCTGTGCTTTAGAGCATCAAGACCTAGATAACAAATGCCATGCACTTGTGGATTTCAATGAAATCTACATTAAGACAGTAATCTATTTCTTATTTAACTGTAATCACAAACATAAGCTTAGATGGATGGGATCATGCTGTGAGTTCAGCTTCTCTTCATCTCTTTATCTCCGTGAATATAGGATTCAGCTACACTTCTCTTGCTATTGACCCTTTAGTACCTGAGTCATAAATATTGTATTTCTTTTCATTTTGCTATGATTGATTAGAATGGTCTTCATGTGAGGAAACCAGAGGATAACCTTTATGCTGGGCTTTTCTGAGTCTTCCTTTGTCAATTTTTTGTAATTTTTAAAAATTTTTTGTAATTCATGTGCCTCTGTTCACTTTAGCCTCAGACACAGTCTTCAGACAATGGCAAATGCATCCACATCTTCCCAAAATATCACACAAATTAGTCTCTAGGCCACACACTAACTAACATTCTTCTCTGAAATCTCATGAGACAGGCCCCCACAGTTTCAATCAACCTCAGCACCAATGTCCTCCATATTCCTAGGAGGATGGCACATCTACCCCACTTAAAGCCTTCAATGGCTTTTTAATAGAAAGTTCCAACATCCACACTCCTCCAGACAAAATGATGATCAGGCCTCTCACTGCAATTCCCCATTCCTCATACTAACTTCTGACTTAGTTGGGTTTCCATTGCTGTGAATTGCTGCTATGATCAATAACTCTTATAAAGGAAAATATTTTTGTTGGGGCTGGATTAAATAGTTTCTTAGGTTCAGCCCATTATCATCAAGGCAAGAAGCACAGCAGCATCTAGGCAGGCTTGTTGCTGAATGAACTGAGAGTTCTACATCTTCATCTAAAGGAAACCAGGAGCAGACTGTTTTCAGACAGTTAGAAGGAGGGTATCACAATCCACTTCCACTGTGACAAACTTTTTCAAACAAGGGTACAAGTATTCAAAGAAGACCACATTTTTTTTGGCAAAGTACTCAAAGGTTTAATAAAATAATAAAAGAACAATAGTTAAACAACATATGGAATACTGTGAAACATTATATACCCATTATAAATAGTGGTATTGAGGGGTATGAGAAAATATTTAAGATGTATTGCTTAGTGCAAAACTCATCTGAATATTTTTATATCTCTATTTTATTATCAAATCATAATTTTTACTTTTTAACACAGAGGTTATAAACACAAAAATGCAGGATGTGGGGATCTGCGTTTAACTGTCTGAGATGAGATGAGATGAGATGAGATGAGACGAGATATGAGATGAGATGAGATGAGATGAGATGACATGAGATAAGATGAGATGAAGAACACTGGGTTTGTGTTCTGGGACAGAAATTCCATACCAAGTGTAGTCTCCATCACAAAAAGCCCCATGTCCCAACACTCCTGTTTCCTCCACAGATCATGCCTTCCTGTTCCTCCTGTCTCCTCCCTGCTTCCTTTTTTCTCTTTCTGCTCCTTGGGGAAGATTTTACCAGGCTCTACATTCCCAGTGACCATGGATTAGATACACTTTTAAGAGATGATTCTCTATTGCTCTGTAGTACAGTTTGAGGTCAGAGATGGTGATTCCCCCAGAAGTTCTTTTATGGTTGAGAATAGTTCTAACTATCCTGGGTTTTTGGTTATTCCAAATTAATTTGCAAATTGCTCTTTCTGTCTCTATGAAGAATTGATTTGGAATTTTTATGGGGATTGCATTGAATCTGTAGATTGCTTTTGGCAAGAGGGCCGGTTTTAGTAAATTAATCCTGCCAATCCAGGAGCATGGGAGATTTTTCCATCTTCTGAGATCTTCTTTGATTTCTTTCTTCAGAGACTTGAAGTTCTTGTCATTACAAATCTTTCACTTGCTTGGTTAGATTCACTCCAAGATATTTTATATTATTTGTGACTATTGTGAAGGGTGTCATTTCCCTAATTTCTTTCTCAGCCTGTTTATCCCTTGAGTGGAGGAAGGCTACTGATCTGTTTGAGTTGATTTTATATCCAGCCACTTTGCTGAAGCTGTTTATCAGGTTTAAGAGTTCTCTGGTGGTAGTTTTAGGGTCACTCAAGTATACTATCATATCATCTGCAAATAGTGAAATTTTGATTTCTTCCTTTCCTATTTGTATCCCTTTGACTTCCTTTTGTTGTCTAATTGCTCTGGCTATAACTGCAATAGAGGGCTAATATCCAATACATACAAAGCACTCAAGAAATTTGACACCAGACAGCCAAATAACCCTATTAAAAAATGGGATACAGCCGTTTGGTGGTGGCACACGCCTTTAATCCCAGCAATTGGGAGGCAGCGGCAGGAGAATTTCTGAGTTTGAGGCCAGCTGGGTCTACAGAGTGAGTTCTAGGAAAGCCAGGGCTACACAGAGAAACCTTGTCTCGAAAAATAAAAATAAATGAATGAATAAATAAATAAATAAATAAATAAATAATAGAAAAGATAAGAAAAGAAATGAAAGAAAATGGGTTACAGAGCAAAACAAAGAATTCTCAACTGAGGAAACTCGAATGGCTGAGAAGCACCTTATGAAATGCTCAACATACTTTGTCATCAGGTAAATGCAAATCAAAAGAACCCTGAGATTCCACCTCACACCAGTCACAATGGCTAAGATCAAAAACTCAGGTGATAGTAGATGCTGGCTAGGATGTGGAGAAAGAGAAACACTAATCCATTGTTGGTGGGATTGCAAGCTGGTACAACCACTCTGGAAATCAGTCTGGCGGTTCCTCAGAAAATTGGACATAGCACTACCTGAGGACCCAGCTATACCACGCCTGGGCATTTACCCAGAAGATGCTCCAAAATATAACAAGGACATATGCTCTACTATGTTCATAGCAACCTTATTTATAATAGCCAAAAGCTGGAAGGAACCTAGATGTCCTTCATCAGAGGAATGGATACAAAAAAATGTGGTACATTTATACAATTCACCTATTAAAAACAATAAATTTGAGAAATGTTTAGGTAAATGGGTAAAACTAGAAAATATCATGTAGAGTGAGGTAACCAAATTACAAAAGAACACATGGTATTCACACACTGATAAGTAGATATTAGCCCAAAAGCTTGAAATAGCCAAGAGTCAACTAACAGATCACATGAAGCTCATGAAGAAGGAAGTGGAAGTGTGGATGCCTTGGTCCTACATAGAAAAAGTAACAAAAGTACTCATAGGAGCAAATATGGAGACAAAGTGTGGGACAGAAACTAAAGGAGGGGCAGTCTGTAGACCATTCCATCTGAGTGTCTATACCATGTGCAGTTACCAAAGGAAGACACTGATGTGGATGTCAGGAAGTGCTTGCTGACAAGAGCCCGATATAGCTGTCTCCTTAGATGTCTGGCAGAGCTTGGCATATTCAGAGGTGGATGCTCACAGCTAACCATTCAACTGATCAAAGGGTTCCCAATGGAGGAGTTAGAATGAAGACTAAGGGAGCTGAAAGGGTTTGAGGCCCCATAAGTAGAGAAACAATACCAACCAACCAGAGCTCCCCAGACTCTAAACCACCAGCCTGGGAGCACATAGGGAAGGACCCATGACTCCATCTGTCTATATAAGGGAGGATGGCTTTGTTCTGCATAGGTGGAAGAGGAGATTCTTGGTCCCATGAAGGCTGAACACTGAGTGTGGGGGAATTCGAGGGTGGGGAGGTGAGAGTGAGGGGTGTTGTGGCCCAAGCTGCCCTACACTTGGGGGCCAAAATGTCGGGGACAGCTCTATCAGTGTTGGAACTCGAATTGCCAAAAGCCTCTGGGGCCAAATTGTTAGAGCCCAATCTGCCCCAAGCTGCACCAGTCAGAGGGTCAGGGTTCAGCAAGAGAGAGAGTGAGGACAGACACAAAGAATGGAGACCAGACAGAGTGTGATTCAATTCTGTTTATTCTTCAGTCTCTCTTCCTAGTCCAAGTCCCAACTCTTGAGTCCCTAGTTCCTAGTTCCTAGTCCCTAGTGCCTCCAAGTCCCTAGTCCCCAAGTCCCTAGTTCCTAGTCCCTAGTGCCTCCAAGTTCCAAGTTTCTCTGTCTCAAGTCTCAAGTGTCTAGTTCCCAGTTCTCTTTCCAAGTCTTAAGTGTCTACTCCCAAGTTATTAATCCAAGTGCCAAGTGTCTAATATCTAATAATTTCTTCTGTTTGCCTCTCACCATTTTTATGTCTCACTTCTAAGCCAGGACTCTAAGTGTAGCCCTTAGGTCTTATCTCTAAATCACACCTTTAAGTCTCACACACCCAAGTGAAACGCCTGGGTTTCTAAAACAAGATGTTATCAGAGTGTGCTCAGCTGTTG
>JANHMN010000001.1:200933207-200949407 GCA_030674055.1 Rhabdomys pumilio | reverse complement strand
CGCCGCATCTTCTGGAACTCGGCCTCACGCTTCTTGTTCATCTCTATCTGCACGGATGTGGCTCCTCCGGCCTCCTCCAGCCTCTCACTGATCTCCTCCAGCTCCCTGGACAGGTCTGAGCGCAGCTTCTCCACCTTGGCCCTGGCTGTGCGCTCGGCCTCCAGCTCCTCCTCCAGCTCCTCGATGCGTGCCTAGTCAGGGGCACAGGGGTTCAGACCTGCTTCCTGGACCTCTCCATTGAGGCCCCGCCCCAGGGCTCTAAAAGGCTCCCAGGTACTAGATCTGTAGCATTGGTTTTCAGCCACTAGGTATAACTGGCGACGCCTGGAGATGTTTTGAACTGTGTGGAGATGCTGTAGTGCTGTAGGTAGAAGCAGGGGGCAATGCTAACCACCCTAGAATAGACTGGCCACTCTTAGGAAACGGTCCGATGCCAAAGTTTGGAGGATTTCCCTACAGCATCCGAGACTCAGCCTGAGCATCTGCAGCCTCAGTGTTGAGGATCTGTGCTTGGAGCAGGATCCTGGGACCTCCTGAGTTTATGAACCCCAAAGAGCCCACAGTTTCACCTGACTCAGACCCACTTACTCTAAGGGAAGGAAATAAGCACTCATGGTTTAACTAACATCTGCAGCAAAGCTGCCTCAAGGACCATCAAATTCTATTGTAATTATCTGAGCTAACCATGAAGTCTAATCAACTGTATTCTCCATGCTTCATGGATTCCTTGGTTATGTTCAGGCCCGGACTGGACCACCAAGATGCCCTCTTCTTCATACCCTACCTCATTGTCGTGACTAAATCTGGAGTATGCACATCTGCCATTTTGGTCTTTTGTCTCTATAGGAAAGATTTGTGGGATTCTATTTTTTGGTGCAATGAACAACCATAATGAACGACAGAGTTGGCCCTGGGGTAGGAGAGAGGGGACCTACACCTCAGCTCTCAAGGTAGAGAAGGTAGGACTTGAAGCACAGACCCTGCACAGAAGACGGAGGTGCTAGAGCCTAGGGCTAAGACCTGGTGAGAATAACATTATTATCTGGAGGCCAAAGAACTTGCCCAGACTTGTGGCAGAAGACCCAGGGGATGGCTCCGTATTCTGTGTAAAATAAAACTGGTGTCCCCAAGAAGATGGAAAAACAAACCACACATGAGTGCAGGTAAGCCTCAGTTTACAGACTTACTGCCATCGTGCAGGTGAGACTAGTGAGTGTCAAGGAGGCTAGGTGACTTACTCCAGGAAGTAGGAGCTAACTATTCAGCAATGCCTGCGGTTCTCAGCCTGTGTTAGAGGCTGGGGTTAGTACCCAAGGACTGTGAACAGAGCAGCCCCTGGGAAGGGGGTGTGTGAGGGTTTGCCTCACCCCTGTGCAGAGAGATAATAGAGAGGATTGGAGGAGAACTGAGCCCTCTCAGTTGCTCCAGAGCAGAAAGACCAACAGGCAGAGAGCATCTTGGGAAAAAGAAGCTCTATTAGTAGGTATGACTTTCTCTCAAAACAGCTTTGCTAAGAAGATGACATTCTTGCTCAATAATGGGAAAGCTAGTATTCCTGTATTTGGAGTGCTTGGGTCCTGGGCTGCCTGGAGTCTTGGACATAGTCTAGAACCTTAAACACCCCCTATAGACTCTGGCCACCCTGGGAAGTAGGTCACCTGGTTTTCCTTCAGTTTCTTCTGCAGCTGAAGAGCCAGGGCCTGCTCGTCCTCAATTTTACTGTTCTGCTGACTGATGTCGAACTCTTTCCTGGAGCAGAAGGGATGTGTAACTGATGGCCATTCCTTCCTCTGGGCCTGTCTTATTGTTCTATGCCAGAACCAGCCCCCAAGCCCTGACCCAGGCAGCAAAGGGGTAGAGCCTTGGCTGCCCTGGCTTTCAGTCAGTAGAAATACAGCACTCTGCGCCATGGTTACCAGGCCAGAACCATATCCCTTGTCAGCCCCTCCTGCCCACCACGGGCCATACTTCTTGAGCTTTTCTTCCAGCTGAAGCTTGTCGTTCTCCAGGTCCATGATGCTCTCCTGCGTCAGCTTCAGGTCACCCTCCAGCTTCCGCTTGGCTCGCTCCAGGTCCATGCGCACCTTCTTCTCCTGTTCCAGGGATCCCTCCAGCTGGCAGAGAGAATAAAATGAGTAAGTTCTAGAAAGACTAGCACAGTGTATGCCTTAAACTTGAGGTCTATTGGGGTTGGTACTCAGAGACTGGCCTGATGAGGAATCAGAGAACAGAGAAGCTCCTGGGGTCATAGAGTTAGATGCAGAGGGGGAATCCCTCCCCTACAGGCACTGGCTGCAAAGTCCTGATCTGAGAGGTGGAACGTGGCTCTCATCACTTACATCATCCACCTGCTGCTCCAGCTTGACCTTGGACTTGGTCAGAGTATTGACCTTGTCTTCCTCAGCCTGCAGGTCATCCAGGGCCTGCTGGTGGGCCTCTTGCAGAGCTTTCTTCTCTTTGGTCAGCTTGGCAATAATCTCGTCCAGCCCAGCCATCTCCTCTGTTAGGTTTTTAACCTGTCAAAAACATAAATAGATTTACAATGCCTTTAGGATCCGAGGATGTCACTGTGTCATTGTAAAAAGGTACAAACAACTAGGCCCATACTCTGGTCTGAAATTTTTTGGAAACCTGGGCTGAGGCAGAGGGAGCCGGCCTCACCTTGTTCTCTGTTGCATGCTTTTCCTTCTCCACCTTGGCCAGTGTCAGCTCCAGGTCATCAATATCCTTCTTGAGCTCTGAGCACTCATCTTCCAGCTTCCGCTTCTTGGCAGTGAGCTCGGCGTTCATCTCCTCCTCGTCCTCCAGCCTCTCGGTCATCTCCTTCACCTTGGCCTCCAGCTGGATCTTGTTCTTGATGAGCTGGTCACAGCGCTCCTCTGCATCATTGAGGTTGTCTTGTTCCTGGGGGCAAGGAACGGACCAGGAGAAGTCAGCGACTAAAGAAATTAAAGAGAGGAAAGGTGCAGGGTCTTGTAAAGGGCGGGAGCTTCAGGATTCCCAGACTCTGGAGATGAGATGGGCAATGACCCAGGAGACAGAAAGGGAGAGAGAAGAGAAAGTCACGTGTCCTCACCGCCTGCACTTGGAGCTGCAGGTCATTCTTCTCCTGCAGCAGGGACACCATCTTCTCCTCCAGCTCCTTGCGGCGAGCCTCAGACTTCTCTAGGGCTTCTTTGACTCGCCCAAACTCCTCCTTCATGTTGGCCATCTCCTTCTCTGTCTCTGCGCTCTTCAGCAGCGGCTTGATCTTGAAGTAGAGCTTCATCCAGGGCCAGTTCTTGACCCCCATGAAGGCCCGGATGTTCCACTGGATAACCAGCAGGGCATCCCTGACAAGAAAGAGGAGAATCAGGAAGAACTCTAGAAAGAAGTCTCCTTAGTCATGGGACCAGTTGCACTGGCTCCCTCCATCTAAGCAAGTCTGTAGGCACAAAGAACAAGGGGCATTGTAGCCTCACTCCCCATGATTTCAACAAAAATGTGGTATGCATCCCCCTACTGGGAGAGCAGTAGTAAAAGAAGCCACTGAGAGGTCTACCGTGCTCAGTGTTCATTTTCAGGACACCTTCAAATACAGACTATGTAGCATTTTACATCTCAGAATGCCTGTGAGATATATATATATTTGTATATGTGTGTGCGTGTGTGTGTGTGTGTGTGTGTGTGTGTGTGTGTGTGTAATGAAATTTAAAAATAAAATAACCGCTTGGGAGCCCACCAGCTGAACAGGAGATGGAGCATTCAGCCACTGAGCTGGAAGTGGACTCCTCTCTCCACCTTCTCTGGGCCTCAACTAGAAGCAGCCACTGCTATTGAACTTGATTTTCATTTTAACTTAAATTTTTTTGGCTGGGTGTAGTAGTGTACATTTTTTTATCTCAGCACTCAGGAGGCAAAAGCAGATGTCCTGCTATGGTTTGAGGTCAGCTTGGTCTACATAGTGAATTCCAAGCCAGCTCTGCTTGGATAACCGTCTCAGTTTTTTTTTTCTTTAATTTATGCTTGTGCATGTGTTTTATATAGTTATACACACATGAATAGCATGCCCTTGTGTGCCTAGAGACCAGAGGAGGACATTAGGTGTCTCCTTCTGTCACTCTCTGCCTTAAGGCACTGAACCTGGGCCTTGCCATTTCTGTTAGGCTAGTATGCAGTGAGCTCTACTGACCTGGCTGTGACTGTCTCTCTGCTCCACAGTGCTGGGTTATGGATTAGGCAGCCACGCCTGGCTTGCCAGGAGAAGGAGCATAGAGCTCATGTTTGCAAGCAAACACTACCTGAGCCGTGTCCTCAGTTCCTCGTTTTCTTACTTCTTCAAAAAAAGTGTTTTAAACAATGTGCAAAGGTCACTTTAAGTAATGCACTTCTGTTTTCATGATTTCTGAGCTTCCTAGACAAATTCCCTGTCATACTGTATGTCTGCTTGTACGCCTTTTTTGTCTGCTTTTATTCCCTTAGTGACTTATGCTTTTAAAACTCACGTGTATCATACCATGTCACTGTAGCTTAACCATTTTCATTGTTACATAGTATTTCACCAAATGGCTGGAATACTATTTAGCCACTCTCTTTTAGATGGAAATTGAGGTTGTTTCTACATCTCTGCTCTTTAGATTAAAACTGCCATGAAGATTGATTTTTTTCTTTTGTCTCCTGGTCTACATGTGAAGGGTTTCTCTGTGAGACTGTGTTCAGGAATGGAATGGGAAGTATGTGATGACAAAAATAACGACACAGAAGCAGAAGGGCTTGGTTAGGAATGAGAAGGGGCCCCCCGGAGTGGGGGGCAATGGGGTGAATATGATCACCAAATATTATATACACATACGAATTTGTCAAAAACATGACAAAATTAAAAGGATGTGATAGTTTAACTTTAAGGAAGAGAACAGGCTGGCGAGATGGCGCAGCAGGCAAACCAAGCTCTCAAGCACCACAGCTGGAGTCTAGTACTGTGGCCGAACATGGTAGGGGCAGAAATCTGGTCCTGCATGTTGTCCTCTGACCTCCACATGCACCATGCCTTATGCACAGACACATGTTAACACATGCCACATACACATGCACACACAAAAGAAACACGTAAATGTGAAGTATTTCTATAAAGAGAGAGAATAAGAGCCTTTGAGGTGGCTCAGCAAGTAGAAGCTGTCTGATGGCCTCAGTTTATCCCTTGGGCCCACATAGTAGACTAACAACAAACAACAGGAAAAAAAAGCCTGCTGTCACTGTGGTTGGTCTACAGAGCAAGCTCAAGAACAACCAGGGGTACACAGGGAAACCCTGTCTCAATCAATCAATCAATCAATCAATCAATCAATAGAACAAACTCTGTGGGTTATCCTCTGACCTTCACATATGTGACAAGGCATTACTCCAATAAATAAATGAATCTAATAAAAAAAAACTATGTACATTAAAAAAAGAGAATAAAATGCTTTTCAAAATTCTATACTAATTTACACATCTGTAAACAGTAGGCCAGCCTTCTTAATTCATCTGGTGTTTTAAAGTGTTATGGAGTCTTTACAAAATAGTTCAAAATGAAATCTACTGCAGTAGACTCACTTATCCACATCACAGGAAGCAGTGGAGCCAGGATCTGAATGCAGATCCTTGTAACTGTTCGGCACTGCTGGCCCTCCTCTCATCTGACACTTGCCCTCCACGCCTGCCTCACCTGCGTTCCACTATCTTCTTGAACTCAATGCGCATGAGCTGGCCTCGGGCCTGAGCCTGGATTCTGGTGATGATGCGGCTCAGCCTCTCATCCCGCATCTCCTCCAGGAGTCCCAGTAGCCCCGCCTTGAAGAACACCTGAGGGCAGAACCAACGAGGGGGGCACAGCCTCAACAAAGGGTGACCAAGGTAGAGGAGGGTGGAATAATGTTCAGTAAGCTCCCAGGGACCTATCACCTGTGCATTCTAGGTCTGACTGTGGGAGTGGAAAAGGAGAGGGGTGGAGACTGTGCTAGTCTGCCTCCCAGTCTCAGCTGTATCACTCAGCATGGCTACCTGCTCTATAGCCATTCTGTAGAGCTCTAGACTCACCTTGGTGTGACCAAACTTGTACTGGTTGTGGTCAATGTCCAGGGAGCCCAGAAGCTTCTCTGCCCCTTTCCTGCTATCAATGAATTGCCCCTCAGGGATGGCTGCTGGGTTCAGGATTCGATACCTTGGGAGGGAAGTTCTCAGAGTCATTTGCATTCTGTGTGGCTCTCCACTGCCTGTAGAATTCCAGGGCCACCATAGATCCCCCACTTCCACAAAGGGAGCCCACCCCTAGCTCCCTGAACCCTGGGGAACCCCTTACCTCTGCCGGAAGTCCCCGTAAAGAATGCGGTTGGGAAAGCCCTTCCTGCAGATGCGAATGCCCTCCAGCACGCCATTGCACCGCAGCTGGTGCATGACCAGGGGGTTGTCCATCACCCCTGGGGCAGCAGGAAAGGTGGAGGTCAGCCTCTGGGTAAGTGGATGCCAGGCAGCACCCCGACTAAAGCCTTCCCTATGGCTCACCTGGAGCCTTCCGCTCATTGGGGATAATGCAGCGCACAAAGTGAGGGTGGGTGGTCCTCAGGTTTGTCATCAGCTTGTTGAGATTTTCCTGGAGAAGAGTAGAGTGGAGAGTTAGAGCCCATATGAACCTTCCCTTGGGTCTCTGAGTCCGGGGTTCCAGATACTCCATCACCAGAACCATCAGAAGGAAGCAGGGTGAATTCAGTCTCACAGTGTTAAATACCCGCAAACAATCATGTAACACTAGCTTCTTTCTGTCCCATGCACGGAGCATCAGAGTAGAGTGTTGCAGCCCAGAGGCTCTGGCCTTACCCACTACAGGTGTTCTGGAATCTCTGGACCCTTCTTACCCTGTGGAGAGCAGACACTGTCTGGAAGGATGAGCCTTTCTTCTTGCCTCCTTTGCCTTTACCACTGTCACCTAATAACATGAGAATGAGAAGGACCAAAGAACAAGACCCTAAAAACACAGGCACTCCCAGGCAGGGCCAGGGCTGTGGTCTTCAGGGCTGTGTGACTTTGGTCAAACAATTTTTCAAGTCTATTTTCCATGAGGGTGGAGGTAACTACCTCTAAAAGCTGGGACTGTTGCTGGCTAAGATGTAGCCTCTAAGATAGCCTACGTGCAGGTGTGGAAACACTACCTGTGCCCTGATATTCCATCTTCTAACGCAGCCACTGTCATACTCCTCCCGTTATCTACTCCCTTATACTTCCCCCTAGTCATTGCCCACCACTCCCATTTTCTTTCTGTCTGAACTGGAGGCTCAGCTGTCCTATCCTTTGTTCAGCAATCTTGCCAACCTGTATTAAAAACAATTTATGCAGTTTTCTGTGCTGCGCATCTGACAGTAACGTGTGTGCCATGCTTCCTGACCTCCAGTTCTCAGATTTCAGGAGACAAACGTGTGCCCATACCCACTACATTATGTAGGGAAAGGTATAGGGGAGTGCAGATGGACTGCGTTGGGCTCCCCTGCTGCCTCTGGACCCCACACCTGTGGAAATCCCCTAGCCCACTGTGAGGGCTACCCCCTTACCGGTATCAGCAGAAGCATAGGTGGAGAAGAGTGTAGCCATGAGCTTGAGGGAGGACTTTTGGTACAAACCCACCACCGTCTCGTTGAGTGGGTCCTTGTTCTTTTCCAGCCAGCCCATAATGTTGTAGTCCACGGTGCCAGCATAGTGGACCAAGGAGAAGTGGGCTTCCTGCTTCCCCTTGACATTGCGAGGCTTCTGGAAGTTGTTGGACTTGCCCAGGTGGTTGTCATACAGCTTAGCCTTGAAGGTCATGTCTGTGGCCTTGGGGAACATGCATTCCTCCTCCAGGATGGACATGATGCCCATGGGCTGACAGCATAGAGCAAGGAAAGAAAGGATGACTAGTTACATTCCCAACTTTCTGGACTCCCACTGACAGGGAGAAGGCTACACCTGCATTGCTGAAGGATCAGTGTGTGCCTGAGCAGAACCTCTTGGCCCAAGATAGGAAGACAATACTCTTTTTTTTTAATTGGGTATTTTATTTACATTTCAGATGCCATCCCCTTTCCCCGTTTCCCCTCCGTAGAAAGCCCCTATCCCATGTCCCCTTTCCTTTTTGCTTTTATACAATTTTTTTAAAAAGTTAATCAAAGGCTTTCTAAGTTTGCTAATGCTCAATCAGAAGTGTAACCCAATACCCAACCTAGATATATCAACTATCTTTGACTGGTGGAGATACGTGAACATCTGCCTCCATGTCCCCCCCCCTCTCTCTCTCATCACCTAGCTTCTCCTCTCCTTCTCCTTCTCTCCTTACTCCTTCTTTTCCTCTGTGTATTCCTCCCACCTTAGCTCCTCCTACACATTACCCTTCCTGTTAAAATAAAATTTTTCTCTTAAAATACAATTAGAGCATAATTATACCAATTTGTACTAGTGAGGTACAAGATAGCCTAATACCCAGTCCATCATTTTGTTGACTAACCAGAACCTCTATCATCTCTCCTAACTAAAACACTTAGTTCTGAACCTGGCTTTTTTCTTAGCTTTAGAATGAATGTCAGCTGAAAACCATCCACTCAAATCTTTTCTCTCAAAGTAAATAGCTGGGATTGGCTATGAGACTATAAGTCTTCAACCCCGTCAGAAATCCAGAATGACTGAGTTAACTGAAATTATGGGAAGCACAAAGCATAGCTTCTAAAACTTAGCCAATTTATAGAGACTGCTGAACACTTGGACAGTTCCTATACTACAAAATGTTGGAGCATCTGATCTTCAGCCTTCTGGCCCAGGATCATCTGACAGACCTTAGTGCTGCAGAATTATTAAGGGCTGATTACTCTGTCTTGGCAGATATAATCAGTCGATTATTCTGCAAGTGTGTCCTTTTCTGGACAGTGATTTAGGAAGAGACAATACTCTTAATGAACTTAAATCCAGTTTCATCTGGAGCTATCCTACATATTTTTTTTTCTTTTGCCTCAGTAGCAAAGTAGCTATGTGTTCCTAGTTACTCCCCTTAAAGCCTGCAAAGACTAGAAACATTCTTCTTTTTCAGGCTAGGGACAGAACTTGTCCACAGAACTTGGCTGCAGGGGCAGTCAGATCCCTGTCAGCAGCCATTTAAGGGTTGGTGGGTGGATCCTGGTTCTGAAAAACACTTTTGCCTTCAGAGTATGGAATTCTTAGTTTTTCTCAGGGCTAGAATTCTTTTGAGAATTTGGTAAAGCTGGAGACTGTTTTTTTTCCTAGGACGATGCATATATACCTTCCCCAAACTTTAGGGGTTCTGTGGTGTCTGGGAGATGAGAACCTTGGTCTAGAATTTGAGTGATGTCTCAGCTGTGGGAAGGTCCCTTTTCAGTGAACAGTGACTGACTGCATGCAGGTCCGACACTTGAGTTCTGACCTGTAGCAAAAGGCAAGGCACCCTGCAGGCAATCATTATGCCACAGGGACACCACTTCTTTCCTGAGGAGACAGGCTGAGAATTGATTATTTCTCAGCAAACAGGAAAGGTATGAAACTTCCAGTTTCAGTCTAGGACTTTTCCATGATTGATGTTTCTTATGTGGTAGAGACGGGTCAGGAGTCACTGGGAGGTGACCATCATAGCGTGGAACAAGATTCAAGGTTTGAGGGAAGAAGAGAGCAGCCGTGGGTGCTTGTGACCTCACAGTATGTGAAGCTGAGTCTGGGGAGCAACTTGGGATTCTGGGGATTCTGGCTTCCTGAGGGTAGAAGGGATGGAATGACTAGTTTGGGTTGGCAGAGAAAGCGCTCACCTTCTCAATGAGGTCGATGCAGGCCTGCAGGTCCATGCCGAAGTCGATGAACTCCCACTCGATGCCTTCCTTCTTGTACTCCTCCTGCTCCAGCACGAACATGTGGTGGTTGAAGAACTGCTGCAGCTTCTCATTGGTGAAGTTGATGCACAGCTGCTCAAAGCTGTTGAACTGCAGGGTGAGGCAGCCAGTCAGGCAGGCCGGCTGAGGGTCTGAGTGGCCAGCAGTTCAGTCCAGCCTAGGACTGTGCCACACACTAGCCTGAGCCCAGCACAGGTATCGCTGGTCCCCTCCCAGGTTGTGGCAGGGACAGTGATTGGCTCTAACCATTCCCCCTGTGCCTGGCCCAGGGCTGGCCCTCCACACATGACTGAAGGTCTGAGTGGGTGGGTGAGGAACAAGTGGTGTCCCAGGCCAGGGCTCGAAGACTCACATCGAAGATCTCGAAGCCGGCGATGTCCAGGACACCTATGAAGTACTGGCGTGGCTGCTTGGTCTCCAGGGTTGCATTGATGCGTGTCACCATCCAGTTGAACATCTTCTCGTACACTGACTTGGCCAGTGCCCCGATGGAATAGTATACTTGCTGTACACTCTGCCCCTTGGTGACATACTCATTACCCACCTTCACCCGAGGGTGACACAGGCCCTTGAGCAGGTCTGCTGAGTTCAGCCCCATGAGGTAGGCAGATTTGTCCGCATCTGATTGACAAGGAGAGTGAAAGCACCTTCAATACCTCCATTCCTTGTCTCAGCTAACTTGATTTAGTGTGGCTGTGGGTCTACTTGCCATGTCCTTGCTCCACCCCACCCTCCACCCCATCTCTCTATCTCACAAGCCTCAGTTCCTCCAGTCATACAGGGGCTTGGTTGGGCTCTAGCTAAAGAGCAGGCCGGGGGGGAAGGCCTAGCCCTAGGTGAAGATGTTGACCACTGCTGCTCATATTTCCCAGTTCCCTCCTGCTTTCTGTATTATAGTCCAGACTACTTTGCTGCCAACCTAATTCCTCAAGACTTGTTGAAAGGACCACTGGGCACAACACAAGAGGCTCAGTCACTAGTAACTTCAGTACTTGAGGTCAGTGGACCTCTGGAGTCTGTGCAACACCTAGGATTTCCTCAACAGTGCACCTCCCTCACACCTTCAGTGCCGTCTGGCTCCGCCTGCTCCTCCCTCTGCTTCTGTTTGAACTTCATGTTCCCATAGTGCATGATGGCGCCTGTCAGCTTGTAGACACCGGCCTTCTCCTCTGCCGTGAAGCTCAGCACATCAAAGGCGCTCTGAGACAGAGGGAGAGGGTGGGGTGGGGGGTTGTCTGGAAGCTCTCCAGAAACCCCAAGGGCATCTCCAGGCTCCTCACTTACATCAGTGGCCAAAAGCTCCTCAGAGTCATCAATGGAGGCCACAGACACCTCTCCCTGAGAGACGAAGGCGTAGTCGTACGGGTTGTTGGTAACCAGCAGCATGTCTGTGTCAAGCAGGGAGGGCAGGGCAGGGATGTGGAGGAAGGAGGTAGAGAAAGGAGAAGAGGGGGAATGGAGAAAGTGGGAGGGAGATAGGACAGGGAGGAGATAGAGAAGAGGACAGTCAGTGAAGGTCAGAGCAGTGAGGGCGCAAGGGATCCAGGAAAGAATCCCCAAGGCCACAGTGAAAAAGGAGCATGACTGGGAAAAGGAGACACGTGTGGAGAGAAGTAAAGGGGAAGGAGAGAGAACATGTCGGAGAAGAGAGGAAGACACAAAATGAGGAGCAAAGTACTTAGCAGGGCATCAAAGAGAGGTGCAGACCAGCTAGGAGGAGGGAAGAGGGAGGAAGGAGGAGGAAGAGCGGATCAGAGGGAAAAGGGAGCAAGGAGATTGGACAGAGCCAGGGAAGGAGCCCCACGGGTGGGTTCTGGGAATGAACAGTATGGGCAGTGATCAGGTCAGGTTACCCAGCAGCTCCGGCTTCTTGTTGGACAGGATCTGGTAGAAGATGTGGTAGTTCCTCTCAGCCTTTAGCTGGAAGATCACCCGGGACTTCTCCAGAAGGTCTAAGGAACAGAGAGGGGAGGAGGGTGGGTGACAGAAGAGAGGTGAGTTAGCAAAAGAACAGGGAGCAGAGCAAGAGGCTCCCACATGGTGGCCATGAAACCCAGGAAGAGACTAGTTTCAGTAAAGAATATTAAAACCACAAGGTAGGCAGAAGTCAGAGTGAGGAGGTGGGGCTTCCCAGGGGAAGAGAGCAAGCATGGTGGTACTCACAGGTCTCTATGTCTGCGGAAGCCAGCTTTCCAGTGGCTCCAAAGTGGATCCTGATGAATTTCCCCTGTGGGTTGACCAAACAGTGTGAAGGCATTGGACAGAAGTATGGAATCAAAACGTAGACCAACCCAGAGTGTCCTGATAGTTCTAGAATGTAAAAGGCCTATTTGGTGTCACAGTTTAGTATCAGTAAAACTAAAAAAAGGCTGCTCAAATCCAGATATCAGTGAGAAGCTGAGGGGAAAACAGCGGCCAGGCTTAGTTTGTGTCAGAGGCCTCCGGTTCGTAGCTCTCACCTCATGCCCCTTCATCCCTTCAGTGTTCTATGAGGTAGATGTCATTACCCCTATTTCATAAATGAAAGACTTGAGAGGCTAGTGACTTGCTCAGTATGTAGAAATTCAGGCCTTTGGCCCCAGAACATATTGAAATGTTGGTAAGAGATCTTAAATATGACCCAAATCAGCTCTGTCCATATCTGTGGACACTTCGATCTGTTTTCAGGGTTCCCAGAACTCAAGGAGCCAGACTGAGTCAGGAGGGTTCTTTCTCTCTCTCTCACTCTTGTTCTCTCTCTCTCTCTCTCTCTCTCTCTCTCTTTTGCTCTGTCTCTTTTGCCCTCGCTCTCTCTCACTCTTGCTCTCTCACTCGCTCTCTCACTCTCTCACTTTTGCTCTCCCTCGCTCTCCCTTGCTTTTACTCTCTCTCTTGCTTGCTCTCTCACTCTCTCTCACTCTCTCTTGCTCACTCTCTCGCTCACTCTCTCACTCTCATTTGCTCTCTCTCACTCTCTGTGTGTGTGCCTATGCCTACATATATATGTACTTAATGATACTCAAAATCCAGGTGCAGAATAATCAACAAAGTGTATCAACTCTTGGCAAAATAGAACTCCCATTTTCTTAACAAGTTTGAGGTCATTTATAGTAGTGGTCCAGGGTCACTCACAAAGCGGGAGGAGTTGTCATTCCGGACAGTCTTGGCGTTGCCAAAGGCCTCCAGAGCGGGGTTAGCCTGAATAATCTGGTCCTCCAGAGTGCCCTGTGAAAGGAGCAGAAATCTGAGGGCTGACTTTTCATTCACCTCTAGAAGGTTTTGGTTGGCTGGGAGCCTAATCTGATCCTCAGGGGTAGGGTGAGGATGGATGCATAGCTGATGAGTCCTTAGGCCCCACACAGGTCTCAGCATGTGTCCCACCAGGAAGATCTGCACTGACCCTCCCAAGTCCTGCTCTTCTCCCTGTATCTCCTTGGCTGAGCCTGTGACCCATGCTCACCTTGTTTGCATTAGGACTGTCCTTCTTGCTACGGTCCCCTATGGCTGCAATGCTGGCAAAGTACTGGATGACACGCTTTGTGTTCACAGTCTTCCCTGCTCCGGATTCTCCACTTGAGGCAACATAGGACAATCAGAGCCTAGGTATTCCACTATTGTTCATACAAAGTTCTCCACACCTGTCCTTCCTAGCCTAGGCCACCAGAGCCCACCCAGCACAGCATGAGATTTGCCTTCTAAAAAGAGCCCATTCCCCTCCCCCCATACCCTTGCAATTATAGCCTGAAGACTCTCCTTCCCAACTGTACTCAGGAGTCAGCCTGGCCACCCCCACCCGAAATCCTTGTGGAGGATTAGTGCTTGCTCACGTGATGAGGATGGACTGGTTCTCCCGATCTGGAAGAGAGAGGAGGAGAGGCAATGGGTTGAGGGATGAGAGTCCAGGTGAGGATTCAGGTTGAGAGGACCCAGGTCAGGGCACCAGGCTTACCTGTCAGCATGTACTGATAGGCGTTGTCAGAGATGGAGAAGATGTGAGGTGGGGCCTCACTTCTCTTCTTGCCCCGGTAGGCAGCCACCACTTCTGCATTGTACACTGGCAGCCACTTATAGGGGTTGACGGTGACGCAGAAGAGGCCTGAGTAGGTCTGGAGTAGAAGACAGAGCCAGTGTGTGGTTGGTAAGGGAAGACTAAGACAGGCAGTTGTGGCAGTCAGAGGCACCCCTGGCCACTTGAGCTGGCTCCCTTCATTCTGCTAGGATGAACCAGGCAGGCAGGGTGAGAGGACACTGGGAATTTTGGGAGCTTTTTTACACCTTCTTTTCTAGTCCCCTGGCCTGTGTAGGCCTGGACCGAGTGAGTCCCTGCAGTGTGTAGCAGCCACTCACGTAGATCATCCAGGCTGCATAGCGCTCCTTGAGATTGTACAGCACAGCCGGCTCGTGCAGGAAGGTCAGCATGGCCATATCCTCAATCTTGTCGAACTTGGGTGGGTTCTGCTGCAACACCTGGTCCTCCTTCACGGTCACCGTCTAGAGAAGCAGAGAGGGTGATAGGATGGATGACTACCTTCCCATGGGCTCTTGTCAAATCTTGTTTACCAGCCTTATGCTCTTACCTAGTCCCTGGTGTGGCCTCACTCCCCTAGTTCTTAGCTGACAAAGGTTTCAGCTTCCTGCCCCTAAGTCCCCTAGGACTCAGTTCCCAAGCTCTAGAGATGTTCTAGGGTTCCTTTCTCCTGACAGCCCCTGACCCTGTCCAGTGATCATCTTTTTCCTGCCCTTTAATGTTTTAATATTTAATATGTTTTAAACATATTAAGGTAAGGCTGAGGTCTAGCAACTCTAAAACAGATGTACACTGAGCCTCTGGGCCTATCTCCTGATATAGTTTTCATGAGCGCTGTTGTTTTGCTCCAGGAAAGCCTTTTCCCTGTTGGACAAGCAGCATGCCCCAACCCTGTACTCCTTATCCAAAAAACTGGAGGTTGATTGGTCTCAGTTTCTTACATCTTGATACCAATAGCTCCTGCCAACAGGGATTTAAGGGGTTTTGTTTGTTTGGTTGGTTGGTTGGTTTTGTTTTTTTACAGTGGACAAGGTGGTAGCTCTTAACAGTTAAATGTTGCCTTCACTTATAGTGACCAGAGCTCGCTGAACTGGGATAGATTACAATCCATTGTAGGTTGTGGCTATCAATCCACACATCCTGAGGAAGCAACATCCAGGCAGCACATCTGTGAGGCATGCAACTCTGAGCCCTACTGGTGAGCAGTGGGTAATTGTCATGGCTAGACTGAGCACCCAGGTAACCAGGTTTCTGTGTATATCTCTGGCCTCAGGAATCAGCTCTCAGCTCAAAAGTTTCTGCTTTTTTTTTGCTGTTGTTGTTGTTGGTTTTGTTTTTGTTTACTTGGATCTGAATTTGCTCTTGGTTTAGGAGAAGGGAATTTAAGAAAGTGAACTCTTGGGGGAAACTGAGGCACAGACAGGAGGGATGCAAGTGCTATAAACGGGAGCTGCCTTTAATGCTATGCTAGTGCCTTTGTCTAAAGACCTCTCTGAGGAGGAAGACAGTGTCTTTCTGGCAAGAGAGTATCCCTTGGGTGACACCCTGATGCACCTGCTTAGGTCCCCCTGAGAGGATTCTGATCTTGCAGTTCTCAAGGGAACACATCTGGGCATCCTCACCTCCTCTCAAGTTCCTCAACTCCCACTACAGAGGCTTCACCCTGACCCCTTTCCCCAAGCCAACCCCCTGTCTTGCCACCATTGCACGTACCTTGCCATTTTCAGTTTCAGCAGTGACCTTGCCCCCTTCCCGGGACACGATCTTGGCCTTGACATACTCCTCCTTGTCATCAGGCACAAAGCACTCTGTGCGGATGTCAAAGGGCCGGGTCTGGGCCTCTAGACGCTCCTTCTCTGACTTGCGGAGGTACTGGGCCGCTGCCCCGAAGTCAGCCATCTGGGCGTCCGTCATTCTGTCACTCTTAAACTCTTATGGGGGAGATAGGAGCAATCGTCATTCTGGTGTGGGACCTCTATGCGAGGTCCTGTCTTTCCTACTCCACCACTTCCTTGCCTCTTCTACACCATAGCCTATGGCTCTTTCACCAGGACTCCATGTAAAGCGTCTGCTTCTCTGCAAGAGATCTATGTGGGGTAAGGGTGACTGAAGTGCCAGGCTGCTGGGCAGAGAAAGAGAGGTCTGGAAGCCTGGCTTCCAGGAGAATCATGACCTGCTGTCTACAGGGGAAACTGGGGGCATTCTCACCTGGTTAATCTTTTCACAGAGAATCCTGAAGAATTTGGACCACAGCTGGAATGAGGCACCACAGAGGTGCTGCTGGACGGAGAGAAGAATGGGCAGGAAGAGGAGTAGCAAAAG
>JANHMN010000001.1:200920707-200928207 GCA_030674055.1 Rhabdomys pumilio | reverse complement strand
TTTGAAATAAAAACAAAGTCCAAATTAGCTCTGAGGAGGCCAGCATTGTGGGGACAGCACATAGAAACTGAAGTTGAGACTAGGGCACCTGGTAGGTGGAGACCCTTGTGTGACCTTGCAGGATCCCCTCTGTAGGCAGGGATATGTTTCCAGGGGTCAGTGTGGAAGGAGAAAGTTCTGGAAATAAGGGCTCTTGAGTAGGCTGGAGGGAAACTGCCTCTGTGGGATCAATGTAGCCCTTGGGATATTCTTAAATGCTTGAGTTTCAAGGATAGAAGCCAGAATGAAATGGGAAGTAGACACGGTAGCTGGAGAGAACTGGATCTAACGGGTGTGTATAAATTGGGGCCCTATAGGTTTCTGACTCCTCTTGATCTGGGGTCCCCAGAATCAGAGCAAGTGAAGTCACAGAGAACCTTAGATATCACTCAATCAACTTTAGCCTTTGGGGCTTTGTGGTTCAGATAGGGACTAAATGAAACAGTGCTGTCTGAGGGGACAGAGGACTAGTGCCTGCTGTGGGAGGTGACAGGTGAGGTCCAGGGGAGGAACCCACCTTGGCACCAATGTCACGGCTCTTGGCACGCAGCTTGTTGACCTGGGACTCGGCGATGTCCGCCCTCTCCTCTGCCTCATCCAGCTCGTGCTGCACCTTGCGGAACTTGGACAGGTTGGTGTTGGCCTGCTCCTCCTATGAGCAGATAATGGGAAGGGGTAAGAAGGGTCTCTTAGCCTTCGGGTCTAGGGGGACTGGCACCCAATGTCCCCCCTCCTGGCTTCAACCCCAGTAGGGTCACTCACCGCCTCCTCAGCCTGGCGCTTGTAGGCCTTCACCTTCAGCTGCAGCTTGTCCACCAGGTCCTGCAGCCGCAGTAGGTTCTTCCTGTCTTCCTCTGTCTGGAGGTCAGAGGAGGGCAGGAGGTGAGAGTGCATGGATCTAGGGGACAGCCCCAACCCTGGCTTCTCTTGTCTTCTTCACTCTAAATGCTACATTCTGAGTCAATGCTTGCTCTCTGGTCCTCATAGAATATTTGAATTTGCTTATAATTTCTTACTCAAGGAGCATCTGTTTTTGAGACATGGACTCTTTATGCAGCCAAAGCTACTCTCAATCACATGACGCTCCTGCCTCAGCTTCCTTAGTATTGGGACCATAGGCATGCACCACCAAGCTCACTTGGAATGTGAGTATTTTAAATAATTCTATAAAGAGAGAACCCAATAGTGGAATGCCTGAAAGTTCAGTGACTTATGTACACTGTCCTAGGGAGCAGGATCCTGAAGGCCTTGGAACACCACAGAGCATAAACCCACTGGCTCTGGGCCCAGCATGTACTGGGAGTGACTGTGGGGTCATGAGCATGATGGCATTTCCTGGGCTGCGATGGGCTGACACGAACTTGATCTAGGCTAAGGACAAAGTGTGCTTAGAGGGCAAAGCCTGCTAGACAGAAAGAAACACACTCTAATGGAGCACTACGTAAAGCTGGGTTTACGCTGCCCTGGGTACCTGAAACGTTTTGAGACTTATGTGAATGGCTTTGGTGTCTTTGGTAGCAGGCCTGGCTATAAATTTTCTGCTGGAAAGGGGTATTGCTGCTTGAAGCCGTGCCTGTCTAGAGCACATCTCTGGTGGATGGGCTGAGGGTACATGTCAAGGTGGAACACACAGGCTATGAAGCTCAATCATGGTCCTCTGGGCCAGGGGACAAGAGTCCATGACTGGGCAGAGTGGAAGGACATCCAGGGACTGCCCGCCAACTCTGGCTAGGGAAAGGTCTCAGCATCTCTGTTCCCCTTGGTTGCTTGTCACTGTGGCTCTAGGCCATTGTGTAAGGGCCATGATTATGGTATTGCCCAACCTGGTAGGTGAGCTCCTTGATGCGCCGCTCGCTCTTCCGCATGCCCTTCACTGACTCTGCATTGCGCTTCTGCTCAGCCTCCAGCTCATTCTCCAGCTCCCGAACCCGGGCCTCCAGCTTCTGCAGCTGCTTCTTGCCACCCTTGAGGGCGATCTGCTCCGCCTCGTCCAGCCGGTGCTGCAGGTCCTTGATGGTCTGCTCCATGTTCTTCTTCATGCGCTCCAGGTGGGCGCTGGTGTCCTGCTCTTTCTTCAGCTCCTCGGCCATCATGGCGGCCTGTGCACGGGAGGGGAGGGCATGTGGGCTGCTCAGGTCCTCGTGGGCTCACTGCCCAGGCTAGGGAGATGCTGGTCTGGAGTGGGTAGGCAGGAGAGGGGACTCACATCTGTGATGGCCTTCTTGGCCTTCTCCTCTGCATTCCTACACTCCTGCACTGCCTCTTCCACCTCTGTCTGGAGCTGGGATAGGTCTGCATCCATCTTCTTCTTCTGGTTGATGAGGCTGGTGTTCTGGGAAGAGAGTAGCAGAGGAAAAACACTGGGCATCTCTGAGGAGCTCTTTCCCTTGTCGGTCATCTGCTGAGCTCAGGAATTTACAGGGTACCCCTTCACCTGCGAGTGTAGCAGCTGCACCCGCTCACTGGTCTCAATCAGCTCCTGCTCTGCCAGCTTCCGGGACCGCTCTGTCTGCTCCACCACAGCCCGCAGCTCCTCCAGCTCCGCCTGCAGTAGGTTGTTGCGTCTCTCCACGATGGCGATGTTCTCCTTCAGGTCGTCATTGGCACGGACGGCATCATCCAGCTGGATTTGAGTGTCCTGAGGATCAGAAAAATTAGTGTAAGCTAGACAGCCAGCTGTGGTACCTTCATGAAGCTGTCCAGCAGGATTGGATGTGGGTGGAAAGTCCACTGTGTTTGCTTAGGGTTGGCCTGTCAGCTATCTCTACGATGATGGCATAACAAGAGAGAGCCAGTGTCTCTACCGTCTAATTAGCCTTTATAGAAGCAACCCTTTCCCTGGGTGAGGTGACCTCCTGTTTCCAGAAGTCTCCAAGTACCTTTAGCAAACTCTGGAGGCTCTTCACTTGTTTCTGGGCCTCTGCAGCCATGCGATTGGCATGGCTGAGCTGGATCTCCATCTCATTGAGGTCGCCCTCCATCTTCTTCTTCACCCGCAGGGCCTCATTGCGGCTGCGAGTCTCCGCATCCAGGGAGGTCTGCAGGGAATCTACCACTCGCAGGTGGTTGCGCTTGGCCTGCTCCATCTCCTCATCCTTCTCTGCTAGCTTCCTTTCAATCTCTGCCTTGATCTGGTTGAACTCCAGCTGGGCACGGAGGATCTTGCCCTCCTCATGCTCCAGGGAGGCCTGGAAAGGATGTGGGGAAAAGGTTTTGCAGGCATATAGTCAGAGACCAGGGCAGAAGCAAGGGTCTGTAAAACCATGGTACAGAGATCATTTGGGAATGGTATACATGACTCAGTAAGAGATGCAGAGGAAGAAAATGAGAGTGTATGCACAAGATAAATGAAAGCAAGCTGAAGAGAAGGGGGTGCAGACTCCCAGGAGGGTGGAGGGAGCCAGCTTTGAAGACAAAGAGGAAAATGAAAAGTGTTGCCAAGGAAACGGAGGCAATCAAGCACAGAGTGAAGAAAAAAACACTGGCAGGCAGGCAGAGGTGGAAAGGGGGACGAGCTGAAATAGGAGCCTCTCTAAGGTACAGGAAATAAAATGTTTCATGAAGGAACTCGAGTGACCTTGAACCCATCTGACATTGACAAATGTTTGCTGGGTGCATGCTATGTCCGGCACCATCCTAGACCCTGGCAATGGACCAATGAGGAGGAATTCTGGCAAAGGGAATATAGGAGCAGGAATCAAAGTCTCGATCTGGTCCCTACCTAGCCCTGCTCCCTCCTGCATGCCCACCTCAGCCTCCTCCAGGGCCGACTGCAGCTCCAGCTTCTCAGCCTCCAGCTGTTTGCGGATCTTCTCCAGCTCGTGGATGCTTTTCCCAGTGGAGCCCAGCTGTTCAGTCAGGTCTGAGATCTCCTCTGTGGAGGCACACAGTGACTCCATCAGGAATTTCTGTGGTCTCAACAGGGGAGGGGTGTGCTTCTTTGCCTGGACTGCTGTAGGGGCCCTCAAGGATGGAGACATGGCCCTTCCCTTTCCCTGCGTCCCTCCCCTGCCCCTCAGCTCGCCCACCCTGGAGGTTCTTGTTCTCCCGCTTGAAGGTCTCCAGGTGCTCCAGAGACTCCTCATAGGCATTCTTGAGCTTGAAGAGCTCTGTGCTCAGGGAGCGCGCCTCCTTCTGGGAAGACTCCAGCTCTGACTGGGACTCCTCATACTTCTGCTTCCACTCAGCCAGGATCTGTAGGCAGGAGCACACTGTGTCCAG
Organism: Rhabdomys pumilio; assembly: GCA_030674055.1. Lineage (NCBI taxonomy): Eukaryota > Metazoa > Chordata > Mammalia > Rodentia > Muridae > Rhabdomys > Rhabdomys pumilio. The sequence goes on along the minus strand of JANHMN010000001.1, from coordinate 200,923,947 downwards.
AGCTGCCCCAGGCCCTCTCCTGACTCAGCCCTCCTCTCCCGCCTCCAAGGAGCATGACCCCACCACCAGCATGCTCGGTGTCTGCAGCCCCACTGTGAGCCTACCTTGTCAAAGTTCCTCTGCTTCTTGTCCAGGGCGGCAGCGGCAGCATTGGAGCGCTCCACGTCCACCATCAGGTCCTCGATCTCGTTCTGCAGCCTGTGCTTGGTCTTCTCCAGTGAGGAGCACTTGGCGTTAACAGCCTCCACTGCCTCCTCTGCATCCTGAAGCCTCTGAGCCAGCTTCTTCCTGCAGCAGGGGAAGTAGGGAGGGTGGCCGGGAAGAGAGGGATAGGGAGAATGGAGGAAATAGGTTTGGACAAGAAGAAAACACGTGACTTTCAAAAGACTATCCGTGACTATCTAGAAGCATTCAGAAAAGCCTGAGGTCAGGCTTCAGAGGTTGGGCGCTTGGCAGGCAAATCTCAGTAGCAGAGCGTGAAGACATAGCACCTGTGAGGACCATGAGCCTGATCCTTCTTGGCTGCATCAGCCCCATTCCTTATAGCTCCGTACCCCAGGTGGGAGCACTCAGCCCTCAGACAAACCTTTTGTTCGTCTTATATTCGGATGAGAAACATAACGCGAGCAAAAAGCTTCCCTGAGAGGAGCAGGAGGTGGGGGTACCTAAGAGTCCCCTATGTGTGGACTATTGAACATCAGACTGGGCTGCAGAGGAGCCTCAGCCAGGGCTGGCTACCCAAGACTCACTTGGCTTCCTCTAGCTCCTCCGTCCTCTGTATGGCGTCCGTCTCATACTTGGTCCTCCACTGGGCCACCTCTGAGTTGGCCTTGGACAGGACACGCTGTAGCTCAGCCTTGGCCTCTGTCTCCTCCTCATACTGTTCCCGCAACAGGTCACAATCATGCCGGGCTGACTGCAGTGCATGGGCCAGGGCGTTCTTGGCCTGGGAAGAGGTGGGCACCAAGGAAGTAGGTCAGCTTTTTCCACAAGGTCACCTCTGCTGTCCCTTTACTCTAGCCGCAACGTGCTCCCTTGGCCACATCTACCTCCAACTCTCCAGTGAACCTGGTGTGGTTTGCTGAGCAAGAATGACCCTAAATGATAAAGAGGCGCTGCCCTGTTTACAAGGTTCTGTGCCCACTGCCCGATGCTCCTGCAACAGATCTGATCACCCAGTGCATTTACAGCTGCAAACAGAGACAGCAGGAAGTTGTCCTTAAAATCGCCACACTGTAAGAGGTAGGTTAGTACTAAGCTTGGGGTTTTGTGGGGAGGAGCTGGGGTGTTTGTACATGTATAAGGAGCCATGAAGTCAACCACGGAATCATTTCACAGACACTGTCTACCGTATTTTTTACCATTTTTGAGACAAAGTCCACGGAGACCTAAGGATCACCAACTTGACTGGGCTGGCTACCAACCAGTCTCAGAGATCTTCCTGTCTAGTGATAATTTTAGAATTTTGGTTTCTTTAAAAAACACAGTAGCTAGGCGGTGGTGGCGCACGCCTTTAATCGCAGCACTTGGTAGGCAGAGGCAGGAGGATTTCTGAGTTCGAGGCCAGCCTGGTCTACAGAGTGAGTTCCAGGACAGCCAGGACTACACAGAGAAACCCTGTCTCGAAAAAAACCAAAAAAAACAAACCCACAGTAATATAAGAACTCAAATTCAAACTCAAACGACGCACCTAATCAGTCTAACAATAATGTTGTCCCCTTTCCAACTTCTGACTTTATCCAGGAATCTCTTTTCTTTTCTCTTTACCCTTTTTTCTCCTTATCCAGTGTTAGGGTGTTGAAAGGGTGGAAGAAAAGGGGTGGAGAAGGGTAGGAGGAAAAAGAATCCACAGAGTAGTAAAGGCAAGCTACATGGCTGTCTCTGCCATCTTCGTGCTGAGATTCCAAGTGCTGGAGACTGAACTCAGGTTGGAACCCAAACACCTTCATGTTCCTGCAGTTTACAGGAACTTTACAGACTTTACAGACTGAGCTACCTCCCCAGCCATAGCCCTGCGAGGTTTAAGAACTCACGGTCTTGTCTCTTTACCATGAACTCAGTACTGTGCTAGGATAGGCTCTGCCTTTCTTTCCCAGGTTTCAGATTCTCTCATAGTCCTATGACCCTTTTGTGTAGTCCCTGCACTCCATATCTGCACCCAAGAAGGCCAAAACCCAACTCCTTAGGGCAGCGGCTCTCAACCAACCTAATTAAAGGTTGTGACTTTTAATACAGTTCCTCATGTTGTGAACTCACATAAAATTATTTTCATTGCTACTTCATAACTATAATTTACTACTGTTATAGATCTTAACATAAATGTCTGATTTGCATATCTATTATGCAACTCCAAAAAGTCGCAACCCAAAGGTTGAGTATTGCTGCCTTATATAATTTTCTTTCTTCCTCCTTACCCTTCCACCCTAACCCTGCACAGCAGTAGGAGGGCAAAGGGCCTCTCTCGGCCTGGAAAACAGATTTTAGAGGATACTTAAGTGAAGGCTGGGTTATTACTTCCTTTTTTCAGTTTGTAGAGAATTGTGAACCAGACAGACCTCACTCAGAGAATAAAGAGGTCCAGATTCGAGGCCAATTGGTACATTCTATGCTTGGGCCAGGCCCAGAGTCCAAGCCTTACCTTGACCTCCTCCTCCAGCTGCCTCTTGAGGTCCTCCAGCTGCTGGGTATATGTGAGCTTGCCTCGGGTCAGCTGAGAGATCAGAGCTTCCTTCTCATCCAGCTGTCGGGACAGCTCCCCTGGGGAGTAACCAAGGTACCTTCAGTCCCTCTCTCCCCTCAACCATGCCCCTAACCCTTAGGCTCCCTTCTGTGGAGAGGCTGTGGGCATGTGAGGACCATGAACACCCAAGGCCAGGATGGCTCAGGAGGTAGGGGCTCATGGAGCTCCAGCCCCGGGCTCACCATTTTCTGTCTGCAGCTTGGCTCGCTGGCTGGTGAGGTCATTGACAGAACGCTGTGTCTCCTCAGCCTTGCTCCGGTGCTCATTCATCTGGTCTTCCAAGGTCCGGCACATCTTCTCCAGGTTAGCCTGAGAGAGGAAGGAATTACAGAGTAGGTGCAGGAAGGAACTAAAATGAAGTAAGGATTGCAATTAAAGAGAAAACCATGGACGGTAAGGGGGCAACCAGATGAGCCGGCAAGGAAGAAAGAGGATCAACACCGGAAGCAGATGGAGGGGATTAGAGGAGGGAGCTGCTGGAGGCCCACCTTGGCCTTGAT
>JANHMN010000001.1:200884001-200920607 GCA_030674055.1 Rhabdomys pumilio | reverse complement strand
TGAATGGACTCAGGAAACAGTCTCCTGTTGCATTAGCTAAGCAATGGACTCTCAGTACCTCTCCATTCCCACTTAATGGCAAAACTTGCCTGTGAAGTTAAACCATGGAAAATCTAGAGTGAAGAGGGCAGGTGCCCTTGATCAAGTGGAAGATAAGGAACAGAAACACCTCTCGTTTGAGAAGACCTCAGCCACTCTCTCCAGCTCACTTTCTCCTTACTATCTTTGGGAAAAAAAAATCACTACCAAAATCTCCTAATAAACTCCAGCTGTGCTTCAAACATATTAAGGTATCAGACAAACTGTGTGGAGCTATACTTTTACACCCCATATCACAAAACCTGAGTGTCTGGTACATAGTCCCAGTTCACTTCTAAGAGGCGTAGGTATGCTCAAAAGTTCAGGATCATTCTTGGCTACATAGTTGGTCGTGGGCTAGCCTTGAATAAATAAGATGCTGCTTCAACAAACTAAAAACAAGAAAGCCTAAGAACAAAGAGTTCTGACTTCTGCACCTCTGCAAATTATAGATATGGGTTCACATTCAAGGTAGTTAACCACTTTTACTACATTTCATTGGTTGTACCGTGAACACCATAGCAACACTTTCCATGAGGCTTGCTTGCTATGAGTACCAAATGGTTTCATATTCATATGGAATGAAGAGATAACAGAGATAGGAGGAGGCTATAAACCTGAGATGAATTGAAGGACAAATGCCCTAGCTGTGCTCCAGAAAACAGGAGCGTGGATTCCCCTCATCTCACCTTCTGAACTTCATTTGCCTAACACAGTGAGCCAAGTAGGGTTCACTAAGTACTGATAATCTAGAGTGTGGAGAGAGCTGTGCTCCCTTCCCTGAACTTCTGTAAGTCTGAGACCCCTGTGGAGATGTGGCCCTTTATAAATCAGGCCCACTCAACCTGTATGTGTAGGGTGGGTTAGTAAATGTTAAGGAGGAACCTTTAATCTCTTCTCAGGAGGTAGAGGCAGGAAGAGGATAAACCAGGAGCAAGTCTCAAACTTCCGGAACTCTTAGCCTACATGCAAGACCACATAGTCTCAATGTAAAATTATCAAAGAAACTATATAAGACCAAGGTCAACTAACTCAAGTTTTATTTCTAAGACAGAGTTTCTTTACATACTTTTGACCATCCTAGAACTCACTAAAATTTAGACCAAACTGTCCAGGACTCCACACTGATCTTTCTGCCTCTGTCTCCTTAGAGATAAGACTAAAAATGTGAGCCACCAACTAACACATTTGTTAAATATCTTCACTTCCAGTAAATCTTAATTGAAAACCTTAGACATACAGAATTTTTTTAATTAATTACTTTTTAACTAAGAATCACCTCTAAGACTGTAGCTGATCCATAGTAATTGAGGTATTTGATCTGGGAAACTGCTTCCCCAAGGAGCAAAAAGAGAAAAGGGAAGCAGAGAGGAGAGGAGGAAGCTGGAAGGCATGGCCTGTGGAAAAGGCAGGAGTGATGGAGCATGGGGCTTTTGTGATGGGTGCCACACTGGTTATAAAAATTCTGAACCCAACCACAAACCCTACTGCTCTTCATCTTCTCTCAGGACAGGTGTTACAGCCAGAACACCTGTGTCCTGGATGCTTTTCTGTTCTACAGAAGTTCTCAACTTGTGGGTCTTTGGTTATTTAGAGGTTAAATGGCTCTTTTACAGGGGTCACCTAAGACCACATAAAAACACAGACATTTACATTGGGATTTATACCAGTAGCAAAATTACATGTATAAAGTAGCCAGGAAAATAATATGGTTGGGGTCACCGCAACATGAGGAAATATAATAAAGGGTCTAGCAGATATGATGGAAGGTCTTCCTACATTGTTCACTTTAATGCAAAAGAAACTGAGGGACAACATGGATGTATACTGGGAATAAGGACCCATGTCACTCATTTCAAAAGTAAGGAAACCCTTCATTCTGTTTGTTGATGGGCTTTGTTGATTTGAGTGTCTTGAGACAATATTTCATGTATCCCAGGCTATTCTTCAACGTACTGTGAAGACAAGAATGACCATGAACTTCTACTCCTCCTCCCTTGACCTCCCAGATGCTGGCATTACAGCAAGGAGTCCACACAGTCAGGTAATTTCATAGTGGAGTGTTGCAAACTGAGCTGCCCCACATTTGGCGCCAAAAATGTTGCGGCCCGAGCTGCCCCACTTTGGGGGCCAAAATGTCTTGGACCGTTCTGTCAGTGTTGGAACTGGCACTGCCAAAAGCCTCAGGGGCTAAATTGTTAGAGCCCGCACTACCCCAAGCTGCTCCAGTCCGCGGGTCAGGTTTCAGCAAGAGAGAGAGTGAGGACAAACAGGAAGAATAGAGACCAAACAGAGTGTGATTCAATCTTGTTTATTCTTCAGTCTCTCTTCCTAGTCCAAGTCCCAAGTCTTGAGTTCCTAGTCCCTAGCTCCTAGTCCCTAGTGCCTCCAAGTTCCAAGTTACTTCTTCCAAGTGCTAAGTGCCTAATGTCTAATGATCTTCCAAGTGCCTAATAACTAACTCCAAGTTGTACTGTGTCAAGTAATCTGTTGTCTGGTTCTCTGATCTCTCTTCTGTCAGCCTCTCGACTTTTATATGTCTCATTTCTAAGCCACGCCTCTAAGTCACGCCCTTAAGTGTCAGCTCTAAATCACACCTTTAAGTCTCACACACCCAAGGGAAGATCCTGGATATCTAAAACAAGATGTTATCAGAGTGTGCTCAGCTGTTGTAGGCTAATGTAATCAAGTCTCTTGTCAGAGTATATGGCTCAAGATGGCTGCAAGGGTGATAGCCGCCTTCTGTCAGCTTCTCACAGTGGAGGGACAACCAGTAGCTCATGTAATGAATACAGCAGAGATGGAGTCTGATATGAGATCTTCATATAGATTTTCATATGGAGAAAGTCACCTTGGGGGCATGGATGCAAAGCATAGATGCATCTCTTTCTTTTCTTCCTTTAGAAACAGGATTGAGGTTCATTAGGGCTGGCCTAGAACTTTCTCAGTACCATAGGATGACCTTGAACTCCTGATCTACTTTCAGGTCCAAGATCTCTGCCCAACAGATGTGCAAAGCCTCATGTGAAGGAGCAATATCAGTGTGATGTATCAGAACAGTATGATAGTTTGTATATGCTTGGCCCATGGAGTGGCACTCAGTTCCACTTGCACCATGCCTGCTTGGATGCTGCTTTTGATGGTAATATTTAAAACAGCTGCACCTGATATGTCTTGTGGTATGGGCCACCATCTTTCCAACTAGACAAGGCCTGAGGCCACAAGCAGTGGCTTGTTCTGACCTCTGCTTAGCTCAGGCCACCAGCTCAGGTGGGTCAGAAGTACCTTCCCTGACACCCACAAGTTGCCAGTGTGGGAGATGGCTCTGTCAATCTTCCATGCTGTCTCCACAAGGCTGGGCTGAGCCCAGACCATCCCGCCATCCATGCATTCCTAGAAATGAGAAATGAGACTCTAATGCTTAGATTATCCAAAGGCTTTATAAGTTTGATAATGCTCAACTAACAAGATGCTCACATAATTAGAGGTGTGTCCCAATATCTAATCTTGATATAAGTTGTTACTCTTGACTGCTCTCAATACATGTGTGGTCATCCATGCTTCCATCTCTCCTCCTTTGCTCCTCCTCTTCCTTCTCCTCTTCCTTTCCTTACTCCTCCTACCTTAGCTCCTCCCAACTTTCAGGAAAAATATGCCACTACATGCTACCGTGTTCCTGCCTTGATGATAATGGACTGAACCTCCAAACCTGTAATCCATCCCCAATTAAATGTCACTATAAGAAATGCCTTGGTCATGGTGTCTGTTAACAGCAGTAAAACCCTAAGACAAACAGCCTTCCTAGGTAGCCAATGTCCCATAAAAACCTTGTCTTTTCTGATAGCTCAGAGCTTCCTAGCAATCCTTAATTACTCTTTTGGTAACTCAACATAGATATGCCTGGTGTATAGTCAGAGTTCTCTAGAGTAACAGAGCTTATAGAATGAATGAATGTATGTAAATGTAAAGGGGATGTATGAGAATGACTTTCAGGCTGTAGCCCAGTCAATCCAAAAATGGTTGCCTATGAATGCAAAGTCCACGAATCCAGTAGTTCTTTATTGCTGGATATTTCAACTGGTCCTTAGTAGATACTTAAATCGAGAAAGTGTAGGCTCTAATTCCAGTGAGGTAATGGACTTGCTATCAAAGTGAAAGCAAGCAGGCAACCAGCTAAAGCTTCAGTCTTCCATGTCCTTATATAGGCTTCCAGCAGAAGGCATAGTACAGGTTATATCTGGAGTAAAGGTGTGTCTTCTTTCCTCATATATCTGGATTTGAAGCAGATTTTCTCTTAAACAGAAATCCCTCATAGGTATGCCCTTCACTTTGGGGGTTTTGTTCATTTTAAATGTAGTCAGTTGACAATCAAAAGTAGTCATCACAGTGACCAATCAAGACTCTATTTTTTAAAAAGCAAGTTAACAAGCTGAGGTAATTAATAAGCTGAATGAACCACAAACTAGAAACAGAAGGTATACAGGATAAATAGATGTCTCCTTTGGGTGTTCTGAGTGTCACTGATAAAGAAATCTAAGAATGGACTCAAGTGTAGGTCACAGACAATATTATTAGACTTTAAAATTTTAAATTAATAAATATATAAAACAACTTCAGAGAAGGCAGGTTGTTAACCTCATTAGTTGCTCAGAGGAGGGGATGGAGAAGAAAGAAAAAAAAAATTGACCATGCCTTGTAAGCCGACCAGTAGGTCAGACACACGCCCATGAGCAACCACTCATGGGGGTGAGGGGAACGAGTTTAGAAAAATAGTAAAGAAGCCCAAAATGTGGGGGATTCAAAATTGTTAGAGAGACCAGGATTCAAAAAAGGACAGAGCTAGGCAGTCGTGGCCTAGCACTCAGGAGGCAGGTGGATCTCTATGAGTTTGTGGCTAACCTGGCCTACAGAGGGAGTTCCAGAATAGCCAAGGCTACATAAAGAACCCCTCTCTCAAAAAGAAAATGAAAGGAGAAAAGTATTAAAGCCAACAGACTTCCATGCCATCTGGATGTCTGTAGCCTACATATACTCCCATAAGGGTGGAGATAAAGCCAACAGACTTCCATGCCATATGGATGTCTGTAGCCTACATATATTCCCATAAGGGTGGAGATTCTGTGAAGGAGATAGTAAATATCTCGGTAAAGAGCTAACAGTTCTTCCTGTCTCTTAGCTTGGCCTAAGGTAAGCCAGCCTTCCTGGTGTGCTTCTTTGGCTAAGTGAATGAACCATTCAACTGGAATGTTAAGTCTCCACCCAGGCTAGAGATTTGATTCTTTTGACCAGGACTCTCCTATACTCTAGCACTATGAGAAGGAAGCTCAGGGATCAAAAGTTTCCTGTTAAATCAGCATACTAGCCAGGTGATAGCACACATCTTTAATCCCAGCACTCAGGAGGCAGAACCAGGTAGATCTCTGTGAGTTTGAGGCCAGCCTGGTCTACAGAGTGAATTCCAAGACAGCCAGGGGTACACAGAGAAACTCCATCTTGCAAAACAAAAACAAAAACAAAACAAAAAAAAACCAACAACAAATCAACATGCTAGAAAGGAAGGAGACAGTTGGAGGGGGGCAGGGACAATATTTTAGAAGTTGAGAAATTATCAAGTCTAATGAAAGATCCCATCCATGGATTCCAAGTCCCCCTGAAACTCAAGTAAAACACTGCCTCGGGGCTTGCTACAGTAGAAGTACAAGCATGTAGGCATGAAGGAGACGTTTATCTTAGTCCTCCTGGGTCATCTCTGCTTTCAGTTTGGGTTATCTCTACTTGTACGTTCACACAGAATCTGACTCATTCCTATTTCTTCTTATATTTTTTGTTATATTATGAACATTCTGTCTATGTTAGTACATTTTCTTTTTCAAATGTGTAATCTCTGAAGGCAGCTAAGGTCCAGTCATTTAGGTCACATATGCACTCACACCCAAAATTCTGGTGCTCAGCAGGATAAGGCAGGATAACCAAGATCTGGCCAGCCTGGGCTATAGAGTACTTTGAAGATAGCCCAAGCTACTGTGTGAGGCCCTGTCTCAAAACCCAGACACACACACACAAAAAAAAAAAAAATAGATCCCACCATTTCATTATATGACAATTTGTTTAATCAAAAGCCAATTTTGCAAGCATATCGGTTTTTTTCTCTCCATTTTTCATGCTATGCATATGTGGGTGGACATGTTTTTTGCATGTGTGCAGAGAGTACATTCATGTGGCCAGGGCAGAGGCTGAAAGGTGATGTGGAAAATCAGCCTCAACCTTTCTTCCTCTTTATTCAGTGAGTCGTGGTCTCTTGGTCAAATCAGGAGCTCACAGCCATGATTAACCTTGCTGGGTAGCTTACTCTGGGGATCTCTACCTTCAGAGGTAATCTACAATATCCACCAGACATTTACATAATTTTCTGGGGATCCAAACTCCAGTCCTGAAGTCCCCACTGATTATTTCTTCCTGACAGCTGCGTGGGAGTGAGTTGCTGAAGTGAAGAGATAAAGTCTAACGTGTACCTTACACTTCATTGTTTTCCAGGAAGACTGTCCTCCACCTTGGCCCCTGAGGACCATGTCTTAGCTGTGGAGTAACCACTGTACCCAATTTACATTATCTAACTTTCATGGAGGCTCCTATGCACTAACTGGAAGCCCCAGCCACAGACAGACTAGTAAAAGATGCCCAAAGGAACCCAAGCCCCTCAGAAGCAGACAAATATGAAAATGTGGAAATCCTTTCACTGTCTGTAAGCTTTGGCTCTGTTTTCCAAAACAATGGCACTTCATTTACTTGAACAAAACATGTTAAAGTGCATCTGTCATCCATTCTTTACCCCTGGGCTCCAGGCAGTTTGTTTTATGACAAATGGTGGCCTTAGCTCAGACCACGTGGCAAAAGACATTCAGCTCAGGTCCCAGCCTCTAATCACAGGCCATAATCGAGTTCTCACATTTCCCTCTGGTTATCCTGCTTGACCCTGCTGACCAAAGCACTTTTATTGTACTGCTTAAAAGAACCAGGGATTGAGCAGAAACAAAAGCGAGGACTGAGAATTGTCACACCATGTATCCATCCAGCTCTGCCTTCACATGAATAGAAGTGAGCTAGAGTCCAGTCAGCATCACTTGATGGAAAACTCTGACTTCCAAAATAAATGTTCCTGGTGCTTTTGAAAATGCATCATAGTTAGCCCAGGTTGAAAGGAAGACCCATGTAGTTACCATAAGCACACAGCTGTTTATCATCCCTGGGACCCAGGGTTCCACAGGCCTTTCCTGTATGGTAGTTACTTTAGACATGAAAGCCAAATGGTCCCTTATGCAACCACTCAGTTCTGCTTCTGGCGCAGAAAGTGACCATAGACACCAAGTGTAGCAGTACCCACACAGCATCACCCAGCAGAGGTGGTAGCAGGATTCAGTCTGAGACTTCCTGTTTATAACTGATAGCCCTTCTTGACCTCTCTAACTGTATGAGCAGCCTCAGCCCTGTGGGGTAAGAGTGGCATTTTGGAATTTGGTTGTCCAGTACTGGCTGGAGACAGAGCTGAGAGTCAGAGTGGGCTGAAGAGCGGCCAGTGTGAGGTAGCCTGCCTGGTTCCCATTGTTGCAGATTCCTATGAAACAGGTAAGAGTCAGAATGGACTGCCCACTGATGAGCAGGCACAGCTTTCAAGACAGGAAATAAAATGGCTCTTAGCTCTCCCCTTCACCAACAAAATTCTCAGAAGCAGCATTGCTTTCTCAAGCTTCTGGTCAGCATTTTCAACTCCACGTTCATGCTGACCCAGGGCCTCTGACATCAACCTCCTGTTTCCTCCAGTGCTTCCCCATGGTCTCCCAAGGATGGTGCTGAGGACCGTTCCCCCAAATCTTGTCTCTGTAAGTATGCTTCTTCTTGGTCTCACCTTCTTCTCAGCCCCTGTCTTTGTAATCAGCTCATCTCTTCTCTAGGATTCCAAACCCTACATGCCCAGAAACTGGACTGAGGGTCCACCTGGACAACCTCTTACTCCTGACCACTCTTGGAGTTTGTAGAAACTTATATCAAAACTTTAGTGATACCAGGTGGTGGTGGCACACACCTTTAATCCTATCATTTCAGAGGCAGAAGCAAATGGAACCCTGAGTTTGAGGCTAGCCTGATCTTCAGAGAGAGTTTCAGCACAGCCAGAGCTATTCATCGAAACTTTGTCTCAATGGAGAAAAAAAAAACAGCTTAAGTGACACTACTAAGTTTCCATGACTGTGATATTTCCAAGAGAGTTTAAAAAGAGAAAATGGCTGCCTTGGTGCAGACTCTCAGAGACTCTAGTCCACAGTCACTGAGCTCTATCACTACAGTCCCATGGCAGCATAGAACATTAGGGTGAGAGCTGTGGCAGAGACCAGTTCCCCTCCTGTCAGCCAGGAAACAGAGAGGTAAGAGGGGTTGGGTCTCCATTTCCCTTTCCAGGATATGCTCTCAATGACCTGCCTAGGTCCTACCTCCTAAAAGTTCCTCCACCTTCCAATAGCACCACAGTCTGAAATTCCATCACACACACACACACACACACACACACACACACACACACACACACTCATACTCACACACACCACTCAGAATCTTTTCCTGAGAGTTCCAGTACTCTGTTTCTGTCTCCTTAGTCTTTCACCTGTACTCTCTGTCTATGGACCGTCCTCTCTTCAGCCAGTCTTGAGCAAACTGCCCAGGTTCCTATTTTAAGGGCCCATTTTGAAGTTACTCATTGCTGTGGTTTCAATGTGAAAGTGTCCAAAAGGCTCTTGGTCCCAGCTGGTGACACTGCTTGGGAAAGCTTATTCTAACTCACAGTCAGAGAGGAATCACTCATCAAGGTGGATAAGACACAGTAGCAGTGGCCAGTAGCCACTGGTCACATAGTATCCACTGGACTGGATACAAAATTTCAAGGTTCACTCCCAGTGGTCCACTTTCTCCCAATAATCAATAATAGCCAGGATAATATGATTTCACTAGAACCCAGCAATCCTACCAAAGCAAGCCCTGAATATGGCAACATTGATGAAGCAAAGGAAAAATTCTTTAAAATAGCCTTTATGGATGAGATAGAGGTCCTCAAAGAAGAAATGAGTAAATCGCTTAAAGAAATCTATGAAAACACAAATGGTGGGAGAAAATGAATAAAAAAGCTCAAACATGAAACTGGAAATAGAATCAGTAAAGAAAAGCCAAACCAAGGGAAGCCTGAAAACAAAAAGTTAGGAACTTGAACAGGAACCTCAAAGGCGAACCTCACCAACAGAATACAAGAGATGGAAGAGAGAACATTGGGCATTGAAGACACTGTAAAAGGAACAGATACCTCAGTCAAAAAAATTGTTAAATCCAAAAACTCCTGGCACAAAACATCCAGGAAATCTGGGACACCATGAAAAGACCAAATCTAAGAATAATAGGTAGAGAAGGAAGGAGAAGAAACTCAAGTCAAAGGTCCAAAAAATACTTTCAACAAAATCATAGAAGAAAATTTCTACAATCTAAAGAAGGAAATGCTTACTAAGGTATATGAAGCAGACAGAAGATCAAATAAACTGAGCCAGAAAAGAAATTCTCTACAATACATAATAATCAAAGGATGGAAGATGATATTTCAAGCACATAGATCTAAGAAGCAAGCTGGTGCGGACATTTTAATAGGCTTCAAATCAAAACTAAACCAAAGAAAGAGAGGACACTACATACTCATCAAAAGAAAAAAAACACCAAGAGGACATGAAATTCATAACAGCTATGCACCAAACACAAGGGCACCCAAGTTTGTAAAAGAAACACTACTTACTATATCTTAAATTACATATTGACCCTCACACACTGATAATGGGGGGCTTCAATAATTGACTCCCACCAATAGACAAGTCACCAAGACAAAAATAAAAAACTAAACAGAGATATGTTCAAGCTAATAAAGGTTATAACAAAATGGACCTAAAAGATATTTACAGAACGCTTTGCCCAAATACAAAAGAATAAGCCTTCTTCTTAGAATTTCATGTAATTTTCTCCAAAATTGACCACATACATGGACACAAGACAAGTCTCAACAGATATTAGAAAACTGAATTAACACCTTGCACCCTATCTGACAACCACGAATTAAAGCTGAATATCAGAAACAATAGAAAACTGACAAACTCATGGAAGCCGATTAATTCATTACTGAATAAAAATGGGTCAAGGCAAAAATTAAATATTTTATATAATTAAATGAAAATGAATACACAACATACCTAAACTTATGTGACACAGTGAAGGTAGTTCTAAGAGGCAACTTCATAGTACAGGATGTCTACACAGAACAAAACAGATGGAGTGATCTCACACTAGTAATGTAATAGTACACCTTCTAAAGAAGGAGGAAGAGGAGGAGGAGGAAGAAGAGGAGGAAAAGTCAAAGGAAAAGGAGGAGAAGGAAGAAGTATCAAACCCAAAAGCAGTAGATAGAAAGACCCTGAAAAAAAAAAGAAATTAAAGAAAATATCAGAAGATGGACATATCTCCCATACTAGTGGGATCAGTAGAACTAGTATAATAAAAATGACCTCCCTCCAAAAGAAATCTACAGAATCGATGCAATCCGCATCAAAATTCTAACTCAATTCTTCACAGATCTTGAAAGGGCAATTTTTAGCTTCGTATGGACACACAGACACACACACTAGCTAAAACAGTTTTGAGTAATAAAAAAACTGCTGAAGGTATCACCAGTTTCAATTTCAAGTTCTAGTACAAAGCTTTTTAATAAAGCATTTTGTTAGCACAAAAACAGGCATGCTGATCAATGGAATTGAATTGAAGACCCAGACATAAATCCACATACTAATGGTCATTGCTTTTTGATAAAGAAGTCAAAAATATACATCATCTTTTTTTTTTTACAGAATCTTCAAGAAATGGTCAAACTGGATGAAAGCTTGTAGAAAACTTCAGTGGATCCATACTACTCATGTACAAAACACAACTCCAAGTGCATCAGGGACCTCAGCAATAAAACCAAATATGATGAACATGATAGAAGAGAAAATGGGGAATAGTCTTGATCTCATGTGCATAGAAAGACTTTCTGAACAGAATACTGTTAGCACAGGCACAGAGACCAACAATTATAAGTGGGACCTCATGAAACTGCAAAGCTTCTGCACAGCAAAGGATGCCACCATTTTGACAAAGCAGCAGCTTACAGAATGAAAAAAGAATTTTGCCAACTACACATCTGATAGAGGGCTAATAGCCAAAATATAGAAAGAACTCAAAAAAGAGATATCAAGAAAATAATCCAATTAAAAATAGGGTACTGATCTAAACAGAGAATTCTCAAAAGAGGAATCTCAAATGGCCAAGAAGCACTTAAAGAAATGTTCAGCAACCTTAGTCATTAAGGAAATGCAAATCAAAATTACTTTGAGATTTTTATCTTACACCTGTCAGAATGGCTAAGATCAATAAAACAAGTGACAGCTCGTGTTGGAGAAACTGTAGAGTAAGGGGAACAGTCCTCTATTACTAGTGTGGCAGTTCCTCAGGAAGATGAAACTTGATGTACTTCAAGACCCAGTTTGATCACTCTTGGGTATATACACAAAGGACACTTCATCCTATCACAGAGACACTTGCTCAACCATGTTCACTGTTGCTCTATTCATAATAGTCAAAAATTGGAAACAGCCTAGATATCTAGCAACAGAAGAACGGATAAAGAAAAATAATACATTACATCATGGAGTATTACTCAGATGTTTAAGAAAATGCAATCATAAAATTTGCAGGTACATGGATGGAATAAGAAAAAATTATCCTGAGTGAGGTAACCCAGACCCAGAAAGACAAACGGGGTATATACTTACTTATAAGTGGATATTAGCCGTTAAATCAATGATAAGCATCCATAGAGCCACAGAGGCTAGTTATAGAGTAAGGAACAGGGCCAGATAGATTGGAGGAAAGGAAAATAGAAGGGATAGTTATGAATGAGTGGGGAACTGGAATGAGAGGATCAAGTGTGGAGGAGGAGGGGGGAAGGGGAGACCAGAAAGAGAATGCAGAGGAACAATGTTTTTCTTGTGGTTTCAAGTACAGATTCCTTCCTGCTTTAACAAAGTAAAATACTGCCTCGGAAAACCTAAGACCTAAAGTGGAATGTTTTACTGATAATCTGAATGAAGGCTGTCTGGAATCATTCCTGCTTCTCTCATCATCAGTCTCTGTTTTTTTTGCCTCACTTCCCTGACCTACTGCAGTTCACTAGAATGTGTTTCTGTCAGCCTTTCATGACTGTGCCCATGTCCAGCTGCAGCCTCTTTATTGTGTTTCATTGAAAGCTTGGCCACATGATGGTCTCAGACGGTTCATTCAACCAGGATGGAGAAGCTTCTGGACCAAATCATCAGACTCCAGGAAAAGAAAAAACAAGAAGATAGAGATTTTTAAATAACTACATTTGAGCTCAGAAGGTTTGGTTCTCAGTAGAAATGTGAGTAAAACTTACCTCAGTTTTGAGGGTTTCTAGAATGTACCACAAAGCTGGGATTTTGGGAAAAAAAAAAAAAAAAAAAAAAAAAAAAAAAAGCTGCTTCCCTTTTCTTCTGTGCCCCCTTCTGATAACATCATTCAGAAGAATCCATTATGACCAAAGCAAAAGCTTTTCCTTCCTTCCATGTCGGGGTATGAAGAATGTCGCTAAGGATGCGTGGCAGACACTCACAGGCATCCACATGAAGGCACAAGCTGCTAAAACCTCTGGTTCACCTTTGTGTTGAAACCGTTTTCTTAGCCCAACGAGCAAGCTCGAGTTGATCCAGAGGGCTCAGGAGACAGCAGAGAACAATATATCTCAAATCATAGAAAAATTCAGGTTTAGTAGAGAGGGCAGTGTTGTTCTTGTGACGGTTCAGCCGCTGAATTCCCTAGTGACTAGAGAATTCTGTTTCCATAATAGTAACAGCTACAGCCTTGCCCTACACCTGCTGCCCGATATGGCCCCTGCTGCAGCACCCCACATAGAGCTGTAGCCTGCCTTCACTGAGCCCACGGCATGAGTGCCAAGTGGGTAGGAACGAAATGCTTTTGCTGTCCTCGGATCAAAGGGGGAGACCTCAGTGCTAGCTAACACAGACCGATGTCCTAGACTCTATCTTCTGCGGAAGGCAGGTCCTGGGCCTTTATTTATTGAGTGGGCTGGGGTCCTGAGCCACCTCCCTAAAGACCACCGGGCAGAAGCTGAACTTGCCCTTCCCAGCCTCCTTTTCCACACCCAGCAATCCAAATCAGCCTGTTTACTAAACCTGAACATCCGCTGAGAAATGTGGCTTTATACTTATCTTTCATGTGGGGATCAGAACGGGGTCACATGAAAACCATGAGAATGTGGAAGTCAGAGGATAACTTGCAGGCATTGGTCCTCTCTTTCTACCATGTGGGTCCAAGGAAACTAAGTCATGTCGACCAGCACCTTTATTCATTCAGCCTTCCTGCCTGCCCAGGAAAATGATCTCAAGAAGTACCAACTACTGCAGCTGCTTAGGAATCAACTTTACTCATGACTATCCCTGTTCACTGGACTTTTGCAAAAGTGGTGCTGCCTCTTCACTGATGGCTGCTGCTGAGTTTTGACAGGAAAGACTCTTGTGCCCTCAATAGATGCCATGCTATCAGCCTCTCAAAATCCTAACTTGCTAAATATTTTAATCCTACAAACTCCATCAGTGAGACACAGGCAAAGAAGTAGCCAAGGCCAGCCCTCTGAAGACCAAAGACACCTGCTGTCTCATGTCCCTGAGGATCTGGATCAGAATGAGGCAGATAGAATACCAAGGCCAGGGCACTCTAGGGAGCTCCCTTCCTTCTACAGGACTGGCAATGCATTTAATGGGTAGAAATGTCCCTAAACACCTTGCCTAACTTTGAAAGGCTGGGCCTGGCTCCATCTAGGGCTCTTGCAGGCTACAGGGCACCACTCTGCAAGAGTCCTGGACCTGGGAGAGACTAAAGCCACTGGAAGCAACTAAACAGCCCTTCCTCACACACTCAGACATACATCTTTGGTCAGCAGCTATGGATTGCAGGCTTCTGGTTATGGAATCATCTTCCCTCCCCCTCCCCTTTTACTTGTCTTTCTTTCTTGAGGGGAGTGGTAGGGGGTATATGTGTAAGACAAAGGTCTCAGTTTACATATATAGCCTCAACCTCTCAATCCTCCTGCCTCAGATTCACAAATGCAGGGACAGGTGTCCAATCGTCACATCTGTTGATCTTATCTTCATGAGCTCTGATCTCACCATACACCACAGTTGCTTGTAAGTAGTCACCCAGACTGACGTGACTGAAGACTCAGCTTTTTCTTTCCTCCTCTTTCTCAGAGCTAAGCCAAGGTAGAACTCAAGCATGGCAGATGTGCTAGCACTCTACCACAGAGTTCCACCAGCCCCTCAAACTAAATGTCTGTCATAAGATCTATATGGAAAAAAATCCACTAAAACCTAAAGGATGATGCTGAAATGGGCTCTCTTGGATCCTGGATCCACAGACTTTGTCAAAAGAAGTCACAATTTAATGGCCCCTTCTAGTCTTGCCACAGTATTAAGCTTAGGGACTTAACAATGTAAACTTTTATTGTGTTTTTTGCACTGAGAGCCAATCTGAAATTTCTCTTTCTCCCTCCCCCCCCCACGTGTGTGTGTGTGTGTGTGTGTGTGTGTGTGTTTGTGTGTGTGTGTGTGTGTGTGTGTGTGTGTGTATTCTCCATATTAGAAAATAGCTTTTGTTACAGGAGTAGTGATGTTTCTTAAAGAACAAGCCAAAAAGTCACAAGGCAAACAATGCTGCAATAGAAAACATAGTTCAGAAAAGGGACTTTCCAACAACTAACATTAACCTGCCAGCTGGTGGTGCAACCACAGTCCATGGAACTTTGAATGGAAAGGGATTAATCTGCAAGATAATGATATACTAAGAGGTAAATAAAACAAGAGTATAAGTAAATAAGTAAACAAAGAAAGAAGAAAAAGAACGAAAGAAAGAGAAGTTGTATTATTGCCATCCGAGAGGAAGGCACATGACTCATGGTCTGCCAATATGCAGGAATACCTACCCTCTCAAGAAGACAGTTTTAAAAACGAGACCCAACAGATAAACATTTGCAACCAACCACTTTTGTTAACAAATTAGTGGCTTTGAACCCCACTTAAACAGAATAGGTAGCCCTCTTAAACAAAGGGCATTCCGTCCTTATTGGAGCTTCATTAGAAAATATTGATTTCTCTGTAAATTGTCATCTTGCAATGGAAACCTTGTGGAAACTCCTTTAAGTATTAAGTACCTCATAATATCATTTTTTTTCCTGTTGGTTTTTTTCTTGGGGCCTAGCATATTCTCTGACTCTTTACAGATGCTTACAGATGAGAGTACCGTGCCTTGCTGCTAGCAGCTGTGGCACTGACTGAGCTCTCCCTGCGTGGCTATCACTGGCTCTCCTGTGGCTACTTACCACCTGCCTCCTAGCTTCCAAGACTTCTTGCACACCTCTCTATTATTTTTGACTTGGCATGTACTCACTTGCCATTTTGTTATCAAGAAGAATTCTGGGTCACTAGATTTCCTGCTTCACACCTGGAAGCACTGTACAGTGGCTCCAGAGCACATTTCTAAAACCCCAGATGACATTTCTGCCATCAGCATGTGTGGCACAGGCCTTTTAAACTGTAAGTGATAGTACCACCTTGCAGGTTGTATTAAACAGAAGACACTGGAGTGGTTGCTCTTAATCCCACAGGAATTTTTGCTGGTATAAGGGAGCCTCACACTTTGGGTTAGACACTCAACTCCAGCTTTGGTAAAAAGCACAATTATTACAGCATAAATATGGCCCAGGTGAAGCTCAGCATAGAAATTTAAGTGGAATCTAAAAAAGAAATGTAGGGACAGATCACTGCCTCTGAAACCAGAGGGTAGGGCTTTCAGACTTTGAGATCAAAAAAATACATGTCACCCAGAATAGTAAGGGTTAGATGAGCTTTGTCGAGAATGCCTTTATCTCACTCTATCTACATGCCCTGTTCCTTTAAAGATCTGTGGCTGATTTTGACTAGGTTTCTAACCAATGTTACAAACACAGCTCCTCTAAAGCCCATGCAGACTACTAATCAGGTGCCTACATCTACCCCTAAACCCCAACTCCCTTGTATTGAAATGGAAGGCCTAAATGGAAGGTCTAGGAACTCAGGAGGCAGCAGGAGAGATAGTAGGATACAGTCAGCAGAGATCCAGTAAGACACAGATGCTCAGAGGCACATTCTTATGCATCATTTCAGTCTTAAAAACTTACAAATTCATTCAACAAACATTTTTACACTTATTTTTATGTGCACTAGTGTTTTACATACCTGTATGTCTGTGAGGTTGACAGATTCCCTGGAACTGTTGTTACAGACAGGTTTGAGCTGCCATGTACATTCTGGGAACTGAACCAGGAACCTCTAGAAGAGCAGCCAGTGCCCTTAACCACTGAGACACCCCTACAGCCTTGCAACACTTATTAACACCTAACGTCAGGAGCCATAATGGGACAAGCTAATAATTAGCAGATGATCATCCTGAAATGCTTGTCTTGGATTATTATATAATCTGTGACAAGTGAGCCCTCATCCAAGAAGGCTGTGGAGGACTTATTTTAGGAAAGATTCCTGCTATTAATATGCTTTCCTATTATTATTAAACATATGTAACAATCACTAAGCAATAGCACACACCCTTTGGAGCAGATCTCTGCAGATCCACAAAGATGTACTGTCTTGTAGTGATGCTATATAGACATATAGATGACTTCTTAAGTCTTAATGGTGATCCTATAAAAATTCCTAAAATTTTATCAATGATTAAACTCTTTTATAACGGGACTGCTACTAGGTCCCTCTCTGATAGTCAAAACTGCAATGAGAACTCTGCCAGTCTCCCAAGTGTCATCAGTTAATTGCCCTTAGATAGTAACCAGACTTTCTCCTACTCAGAGCACATTCCAATGAGGTTGTAAAACTATTAACCAAAGGTCACTAAAAGGGAACTCACGATTTATTATAGGTGCGAGGACAGAAGTTAAAATATTGCCTGAGTTTATCTATACAAAACTTCACTAATTTCTCAGTTATAGTTTTAAACCTTCAGTGAACCTGTGGAGCTAGACAGGTGATAGATGTTTAGCTAGATAATTACTCCTAATAGATATTCATGTAAACATTTTGTGTTGTAACTTCTATTTCAAATGATTTGAATTTTGGTGTGAACTTGTGATGAACTTTGTAACATGTGACCATGTACTCTGAAAGATGCATAAGTACTGAAGACAAAGACAAAGACAGGAATAGTCGTAGTAGTAGTCGTAGATGTAGAGGTTTGTTAGGAACTGTTCATCCTTTCCTTTTCTCCTGCCTAGAATTCTTTCCCTTAGAATTTTTCCTTTGTTAGAATTTTTTCCTTTTCCCCACTTAGGACATTTCCACTTTTCCCTTTAGATAGCTTTCACAGGAAACTTTTTACACTTAGCAACGAACTCTATAATAACTTCTACAAGTGTTTTTTCTTCCTGTGACCTCAAACTAGCAGGGGTAAGTTTAGAGCCCAGCAGTTCCTGCTGAGATAGTACAAAGGCTATTTGCCTAATCCTCTGCTGTTAGGCTACAGGTGTTACTCACCTAAGCCTGCAGTCTCTTACATCAGAAGTTTTTATGACTTTTTAGAAGTTGTCATCAGCATTCCAGTACAGGTCAGAGAACCAGAAAGCCATGAGACCCTCAGACTTTAAAGCCATCACCAGAGTCCTACTCTGTGCACCTGCCACTACCCTCTCCGGACCGGAAGGCTCCTGGCAACCTAATATGTGCCAGAACTTTCCTAGGTACTTGCAGTGGGGAGTGGAGGATGACCATAACCCCACTACATTACATCTTCACAAAGTATGGTGTATACTCTGCTCTTGTAGCAAGGAGACACTTAAAACAGAATGGGACAGACATGCACAAATAAATCTCTGAAGACAGAAATCTCACATCTGGGAGATGTTCTCTGCTATTTCCACTTTGCAACTCCTTCTGGACAAAACTGGAAACATGTCAATAGAGATGCTTGGAATTTCAGTCACAGAGACAGAGCTGGTCTCACTGTGAGTTGGTACTAGGTATAGTACATCACTTACAGAAAGGCCCAAGTGCCCACCTTAGCTGACAATCTCCCCAGCTACAGACCATATCCTGGAGGAGGAACCTGGCTCGATGGCCCACTCCATTCTTAGCATGACTAGGTCCCTAAAGGATGGTCAGTTTGCTGAATGAATGATTAGCTCCTGTGGAAAGAATAGCTCTCCACAAAGGTGTCCTTTTTACATACTTAGGCTACAAATGCCCAAAAGGGTGGAAAGTGATTGTTACATTTTAGTGATTCAGAATTCAATAGTGAATCTAAAATTATCACTTGTGTATTTTATTCCTATTTTATGCATTTATAAAATCCAAATGGGGCCAGGCATAGTGGCATACTCCTTCAGTCCCAGCATTTGGGAGGTCGAGGAAGGTGGATCTCTGAGTTAAAAGCCAGCCTGGCCTACATAGTGAGTTCCAAGACAGTCACAGACACATAGTAGACTGTCTCAGAACAAATAAAAAAATTCCAAATGCAAATTTTAGATTTACCTCTACTCTTCCCCCAACCCCCCCAAAAAAGCCTACTTTACTAAAAATACAAATCCATTACATTTCTTATCACCAATCCCTTATTAATAATACTTTAAAATTCTGAAAAAACTTTTTTCCCCACGTCTGTGACAGAAATGGACTTACACTGTGTACAGCATAGCCTATGACAGTCACATTTTTGGTTCTTAACTGCTATAAAGTCTAATAACAAGGTGCTGCCCCAACCCCATTAACATCAATTTGCAGCATGTAATTCACCCTTAAAGATTCTGTATTACAAGATTCCCAAGGACTTTAAATATAGTATGAATGCCACAAAATCGATACCATGCTGTGCACTGCTGCCACCTTCTGACTGCAACTCAGAACTACAAAACTGTGCATTAGAGACAGGCAAAAGGATCAGGCACTGATGAGATGCTATCTCAAGTAACAACAAAAACAAACTATTAATATGTGATCAAAGTGTGAATGTTTCATATTACATAGAGCTAAGAACACACTATGACTTAGTGAGCAGAATTTATTCCAAAAGCAATTGCTGTCGAAACCCCTCTATCAATGTAGAACTAATAACCTGCAACACATTGGACATTAATGTGCTCCACTTTCTGTACAGAACTTAGAAACCGGGTTTCTTTTGATTCACTGTAGCCGAGGTCATTGTATACATGGTTAATACATGGTGAACATTACAGGTCTGAGTGGAAGCTACTTCTTACTCATATACTGGATTGGGCTGAAAGCTGTAGACCAGGGCTTGATACCATCACTGTCCAGAACTACTCTGATCATTTCCACTGGAGTACCTGCAGTCACAGGACAATCTACAACATTCACAGGCAGTGATGGTGTCTTAAACCTAGAGCACGGCAGCAGTCTTTGGGAATACTTCTAGTGTGTTCACAGCCTTCTGAAGATGGGGAGTGCATCCCTAGCTGTTATGTAGGTGTATCTTGTTTAGAAATACTTTGACACACTTTTCCTCTACCTACCCTGGAGAGCAGTTCTGTGGCACACACACATTTAAAAAAAAAAAAAAAAAAAAGTATGTCAAAAGCCAGGCGTGGTGGCACACAGCTTTGATCCTACCATTCAGGTGGCAGAGGCAGGCCAGCAGCCTGGTCTACAGAGCAAGTTCCAGGACAGCCAGGACTACTCAAAAAATCCTGCCTGGATAAACCAAGAGAAAAAAGAAAGTGTGTGGTAAACAGTTTTGTGTTAATAGTGGTGTGCAGTTTTGAGTTGAACTTTAAAACTGGTATGATTTCTGTACTAAAGCTGTTTCAGACCTTCCCCATCTCCAAGAAAACATGCTAAGTGAATCATAAGGATTGACTGTCAATATGTAAGGTGCACTGTAACTAAGCAGTACTGACCTTCAGAAACCTCAAGCCCTGCCATTCTTACTGTCACTATGCTGCAACAGGAAATGGTCAGTTTGAAACGTCAGCTGAGATACCAATGCCTATGCTCTCCAGTCCCACACAAGCTGAGACACTTGGCAACACACGATAAGTCTGGACTCTGTAATGATTCCAAGAACACCCAAAGCCTGAGTGTTGTCATAATGGCCCTTCAACAGTTTTGGATTTTTAAGACCACTGCAGATCTCAGATTTTCAAACTAGGAATGCTTAGTTTGTCACTACTGTCTACAAGTTAAATTTTACCTTGTATTTTGGTCTAAATTCATGAGCTTGTAATTCAGTAATCAGGATATTCCCTTTTATTATAGAAATATTTTCCTATCCAATTCATCTCATCCTGTGTTAAGCACAGTGGTTTATTGATTATCCTTCCAAATATCCATCTTCCAAATGAAGACATAGAGTAGCTGTTTCTACTCCAGCCCCTAACAAGATATTGCCTTGTAGTAGAAATAAGCTTCCAAGCTGGTAATACTCTGGAATTGGTGTGATCTCAAAGACAGCAGAATAGAATTAGCAAACTTCAGTCTACTCTATACATACATAATGGCTTGCCAGGTGTAAAACTGGTAATTCTGTAATTAAGTTAATGAAATTTATTCTTTAAAATGCTTTCACACAGACACAAGTCATGACTTTTTTCTTTTTTGAAGAGAAACTAAAGTAACTTACAGTTAATGGTAGTTTAAAACAAAAGCATAGCCATGTAATGATAACCCTAGAAAATAGCTGGCCAGATAAAAACGTTAATGTTTAGTCCTTTAAGACTATATTTAGAGTACTTAAGACATTTAAGATTGCAGACGAGGTGGTACACACGGTAGAGAACCGCAAACTCAAACTCTCTGTTTTCTGCCCTCTCCATCACTACTGTCCTCTATGCTCCATATAATGAGTTACCCCAGTTTGAAAATCACAATTGGCCAAGATGAAGGGAAGACAGAAAAAGCAGTGTAAATTAGAAAGCACAGAACCAACCATATGCACCCTTCTCCTACTTCAGTATGGACACTCCAATAACCATTCCACTTCATGAAAGAAAAACATGAGTTGCGATTTGAGTAAAAAGTTCTTTTATGGGGGGAAAAAAAAAGGCTGAGCGTCTTGCCTAGAAAAATCCTTTAATATCTCATGTTACCTAATACAGTAAAAGCCTTTTGAAATGCGTTGAGGATTCAATTTGCATGGGAAATCCGCCTGCCTCAGAATAGCTAGTCATCTTTTTCATTGAACGATTTTAAGTGGCAAAATCGTTCAGAACAGAAAAATATAGTATCTTCAATAGACATCTCAAGACAATAAAGTTATATTTACAGGATGCTATCTATAATCAGAAGTCACCGAGAAGTAAAAATAAACTATCATTTCAATGTCCTTTCTCTCAGCAGTCAGTTATGGCCACACACTAAGGACAGCCAAGAATCAAGAAAATGTGTTCCAGGTGAAATAAATTTCCCAGAACAATTCTCATAAAATAGTTTGTTTTTCTTTCCCCCTGAGAATCAAGTAGATCAACCATTGGATTGCATGAGACAAAGACAAGCTCTAAATCCTCTATCATGTACGATCAAAGAGCAGGCATTTCTGCTTAGAAAAGCTAAAATGTACAAACAATAAAAACTAAATAGCAAGACACGGTGCTTAGTAGTACCACGGCAGAAATTTATGGTATTTGGTAAAATATACAAGTGACATTTCTGGGTGAGTTTATTGCTTCTTTGATGGGCTGTAGCACCACTCTGAAGAATAGAAGATGGTTAGGATTAACCAGCCTATGGTTACAATATGCATTTCTAATAAAAGTGCTTCAGAAGGAGCGCTGAAAAGCCAAGAAACATCTGCATTCTGTTGTGTTTCCAGCTTCATTTAACAGGCGAGGGGGTAGGTCTAGCTTAGTGAAGTAAGGAGTTGCTACTATCAGTCTGATGATTCAAATATAAAACCAAGGGACTGAAGTTATTCAAACTTATAAAAATTTAGAACACTATAAATTTTCATGCCAAAAACATTTCAGATAGTTATTGCTTAAGCGAGCAGTGGCTATACCTGTGAAATTTTCAAAATCATGATTGAGAAAATTTCTTTACTGTGCTAAAATTTATGCTCAAGAAGAGAGAAATTGATAGGGGCTATATAGATAGGGTCTAGTCACTATGGAAAACAGGCCAATTTCCCTCAGAACTATTTTGAAAACTAGTATCAACATGGTGATTTCAAGATTCAAAAATAAGAAAGTAACATCACACATGCTATACAAAGTCAGCTAAATAATTGATAATTTTCAAGTACCACTTTACTCAGTCTTCAGAAAGTATAATTTGAAGTAAATTTCCTTATCTAAAAGTTATAAACAGATAAACTGCTATGCAGAAGCACAAAGGTATTTTAAATGTAATCTTCTATAAGAAGTAATTAAAATTTCAAAGCCAAACAACCTAGTACCAAGCACAATTTCCTCTGAAACTGACTTCATCCACCAGCTTTTGTTTCTTCAATCACTTGGATTAATCAGCATTCTCCACTGGTAATATCCTGGATTAATCAGCATTCTCCACTGGTAATATCCATAGGACAATGTGACACTATCTCCCTTCAAGTAGCCTGACTTTCTAAAATGACTATTTCAGGAGTGGCATTTCTAAAAATAACTCTGCCCCATATATGCATCAGTCACTTCTGGAAGCAGGCACAAGAATTCTAATTAGAGCAGTAAAACTTGAGAGTGCTATGCAAGTTGTAATGCAGCATGATCTGTACCGTAACAGGGGGAGGGTCTCAATACTGACGGCTGGCATGAGAAAAGAAAAACAAGAGTCTGATACTGTCACCAGACATTTTACAAAGAAAAATGTCCTAATCTTGTTTTCAAGTTATATCACTCTCTCTCTCTCCCTCTCTCTCTACTTACACATATATACATACTTTTTTTCCTTAAATTGATGGGGTGATGCAGAAAGTCACAAGTGAGAAAAGGACACTAAGTTTTAATAAGGGGAACATGAAGTTGTTTTCACCAGCATAAGTTCACATTACAGAACACCAGTATCGACAGCATTCTCTTGTCTATTTTTGGTACAGAAGATGGCATCTCTCTACATAACCTGGTAAGGCTTCAGTAACTAAAACAAAAAACAAACAAACAAAAATCCAAACAAAACAAAAAACCCAGCCTATTAGTTTACAGTTTATTTTAAAAATTCTGAAAGACACTGCAAGTTCTAAACTTGAGTAGTGCTACCCATACACAACCATCTGGTCAAGAACGCAGTAAAAGCACACCCTCTGAAGGGAGCTTTGCAACAGTAGAGCAGTGCAACAAGAAAAACTTATACATGGCACATTCTCTTCATATTTGTAATGTAAAAAGTTACAAACATACCTAATCAAATAAATAATAATAAAAAAGAATTTGATGTATTTGTTAAGTATCCTAAAACCACTACATAGAATAATGGCAACTTTCACTCACAGATTATTTACATGGTAATACCCAGTGTGGGTACATTGCTACAAAACTCAGAACAGAAGGAGTAAACTTGAAATGTTTTCCTGTAAAGATCTAGCAGCATGACTATCTAATGCTGTGTTATCCCACTGCTTCTGAAATGGTCCTTCTTAGTCTGTGTCTTCATCCAGTTCATAATTGTCTTTATCATAAATATCTTTTACTAGAAGAACCCGTACAAGCATATTTTCCAAGGTGTTCCGGTCCAGAGAAGTAGATGTGTACCAGACAGGGCTGTCTGTAGAACTAGAACATTCTGGTTGCAGATAAAAAACATCCGTTCTCTGATTAAGATTCTGTGGACTTTGAAGGAAAAAAGAAAAAAAGAAAAACAAAAAAAAAAGGTCAATTTCACAAAACATAACAAAATTCCCTGCAAATTATTTCTTTCAAGAATAACTCAGCCCCAAACAATAGATGTACTCAGAGCCTCTGTTTCATTAACTACAATAACAATATTATCAGTAAACTGGTCTTTAAGTTTTTGTAATAAAGGATTAGTTCCCAAATATAATTGAAATTCTTATTTCATAAATCCAAGACTCCATCAATATACATACTATTATTTTAGTCATTATTGTACTGATGCCAATTACAATCTTAATCACATTAAGTATGCAGGTCCATTTCTGGAAAAAGGAAATGCGAAAAATGTGACCTAAAATGATAAAAATATGTACCACATAGAAAGTCTTACTGTACTATAGAATAGAGAAAAAACATTAAATTCCAAAAAAAGAATTCCCACCTGCCAAACTGTTACTAGCACTGGAAATCCACAAAACTAAACTGATGGTCCAGAATAGAGCTGGAAAAAGCCACCCTTATGCCACAGTTAGATACATGGTTGTGCTAGAGGCAGCGTTCATGAGAAGCACCCTGGAAATCACACTATGATTTGGAAAGTTGTTTACAATGTACAATGCAACTCCGTCCTTTCTCTTTCTGGAAGTCAGAGTGCTTACTTAAAACAACACTCCAATGAGAGAGTCCCTGGGCCCTCAGCTCTCCAGCAGTTCCCAGTGTGTGCTGCTTTTACACAGGGGAAGATGGCAGTCATTCAACTAAAAAGTTAAGGGCCTTCCGAAAAAACTGTCTTCAAAGATTCTCCATTCACATCTAAGTACTTTATTTTCATCTCTACTCCTTCTACCTACTTTTAAACACACCTACCTTTGCACTAGCAGCTGGCAAACAATGACCAGCAAACTGTGTAAAGTCATGTGCCATGAACTAGTTAGTATATAGTATGTGGCCTCTTTCTAGTTTAGTAGGACAACTAAATAGATGAAACAAAGACTAAACACCCCAAAAGCATATAATAATTACTTCTCGAAAGAAAGTTTGTATCTCTGCTTGGCAATCAACAGACCTGCTTTAAATTTCTAATGTAAGGAGGATAGGAGTGATTATTTTTTAGTAAAGAGTGATTTCATAATATGGACTAGAATCCTTAAGTACATGTACTAGGTATTTTATAAGTTAGAGCTAAATATAACATTGGAACAAAAACCTCTATTAAAGCAAGGAGAGAAAAATCTTAAAAATTAATTAAATACCTTCATTTCTTAACAGTGTTAAAGTCAACCAACTTCTACAAACATCTTTTACAAGTACCAGGCAGAGGATGTAGCTCAGGAGCAGAGTACTTGTATCCAGTAGGCAGGCGACCCCAAGTGAAATCCCCAGTACCACAAAATTTTAGTCAAATATCATTAATGTTCATTCACCTTTTAGATAAGTAGCATTCAAACATTTTCACAGGACATCTAGAAGGGTTGGCTGTGTTTTCAACTTGTTCAAACACTGGCTCATCATCTTCATGTTTTCGTTTTCCAGTAGCAATTTTATCTTTAACAACAACAACAAAAGTAAGGCTCCTAACACCAATCTTTGTCCTTTCTTGTGAGTATGTGTGTATGTATGACACGTGTGTGAATGTGTGTGTACAAATGCCACAGCATGTGTGCATGTCAGTTCTCGTCGTCCATCTATCCAAGGCAGGGCTCTTTCTGTTTCTGCTACTGCACTGCACTGTATACTCCAGGATAGCTCACCTAGGAGCTTCCTGGTGATTCTGTCTCTCCTCTCCCCACTCTACTGCATGTGGCATTTTATGTGGGCTCCAGGAATTCAATTCAGGTGGTCAGACTTGCACAGCAAATGGTTTTACCAATGAGTTATCCCACAGCCCCCTAAAATTAATTCTAAGGGAGGACATTACTATTTAGCCTTAGTACCTGTTTTAGCAACATAGGACTAGGTGCCCTTCAGGATTTTCTATGTGGCAGCTTTTAGTAATGTACAATTTTTCCAAGAAAAGGATCTGAGAGGATCAGCTTAAAACAGGTGTAATGGTTCATGCCTGTAGCCTTAGAGTAGGGAGGATCACAGATCCAAGGTCATTCTTTGCTGTATGGCTTAAAGCCAGTTTGGACTAGAAATTTTATCTCAAAACGAACTACAATAATAAGATGTAAGACAGTTGAAGGCAGCAAATGGATCTCTAGGAGTTTGAGGCAACCCTAGTCTACACAGAGAGTTCCAGACTAGTCAACACAAGACCCTATCTCAAAAAGAAACAAACAAACAAAATCAAAACAAGAAGACCCAGAATACAGAGTTTGTTGTGTTTTATGAAAGTAATTGTCTTTAGTCTCTTAATAGCAGAAGTGGACTTTAGTAAGGCAAGTTTGAATATTCCTACCATAGACAATCTCCAAATAAAAATGCTATACTATCAGGGCCAATGATGGCTCAGAGGTTAAGAGCACTTATTGCTCTTGCAGAAGACCTGGGTTCAGTTCCCTGCACCTACATGGTGACTCGCAATCATTCATACCCCAGTTCCAGGGAACCCTCGTATGACACCAACAAGCACTGAAATGTGTGATGTACACAAACATTCATGCTGGAAAAACACATTCATGCATATAAAATAGAAATAAAGCTTGTCTTTAAAAAGTTACACTACCTTCATTGTCTGTTCCACATAAGGAAGACACCTGATAGCGAAGACATGCTTTATTTTCCATTGTTAAAGGATTTTTTTTCCAATGCCTAAACACAGTGCCAAAGGAAAGTCTTAAGTGTTGTTCCACTGTTTTCAGGCCAAAATACTTAGTGTTAAAGTAGAAGAGGGTATTCAAAAGTGCCACTGGAGAGTGGGATCCGAGCTGCTTTATCCTCCAGAGATAGTCTTCCTCAACTCGAGAGAATATGGACCCTTAAATAGAAAAAACTACTTTAAAAGAATTATAAGTACCACAAAGAGTTTTAATTTGACTATCTAGAAATAAAGTGAGTTTAAAACAGTCCTATGTCAATCTACTACTCACATTAGATCAATGTGAATGAACCCATAATTACATACTAGCTCTTTTAACAACACATTAAGTTGGGAAGCTGAATAAGAAACCACCATCTCCAGAATAAGGTACAGAATGCTTATTTCTGTCCTTCAGTAAAACAAGGACATTATGATCTGAAAATAATTTAAAATCTGTATAATTTTTAAAAACAACATGATTCTCATAAACATTATATTCACATAAGAATCTACACTGTAGGTCCTAAGACAACATCTAGCATTGTACTACAAAGAAAGTAGGTCACAGGTTTTACTATATTCTTCACAAACGTTAGTTACTATTTATTTGCAAATGAGCTCACATTCACAAGCTCTTACATTGTAACTTAAATTACTTCCTAAACACACTTAACATAGTTTCTGTAAAAGTAACAATTCCATTATCAACTATCAACACATATTTAAAATAGCATTACCATCTGGAAGTATGCTTGGTTGCCAACTTCGGAGTATTTTATTCAGTTCTTGCTCAAACATCTGGTATCCTGGATCAATAAATATGTTGTCCTTTCGATTACTACCACATAAGTACTACAAAAAAATTATTGAAGGAAAACCAGCTAATTATAAACAGTGAATGTATCACACTTTGCATTTCTTAAGAAAAAAAGCTTTATGTTTACAAAAGGCAAGCATTCCAATAAAACATAATAGATTACTGCCCTTGGGTATGTGTGTACAAGTTAAAAAAGCATAAATTCCCAATTAACCTGTTACTTAAAACATGCAAAGCTGGAAAGTATAACACAGAATCCTGAATGTAAAAACTGGATAAGAATTATCAGTGTGGAACCAGTGAGATAGCTCAGCAGGTAAAGCATTTGCTATGCAAAGGCAAATGTCTGACAGCCCAAGTTAAGTTTTCAGAACCCACTCTACAAGATTATCCGCTGACTGCCATCTGTGCAGTGTGGTACACATGGACCTTCAGCGCACACATACCTCTCTCTCTCTCTCTCTCTCTCTCCCTCTCTCTCTCTCTCTCTCTCTCATTAGTCTGTCAGACAATATATAGAATGATATTTTTATATCATACACAGAGAAAAGATATACATTTTAAAGAATAATCAATGATTAAAGGAAAACAATGAAGAGCTGTCTGCCTATGCTTTCCCCTTCCTTTGTAAAAAACTGAAAACTTGAAAATCCTGAGAACCTAATCAGGGATGCAGCACAAGGGGGAGCACATGTCTAGTATACTCAAAGGCTGGGCTTTTATTTCTAGTACAGCAGAAACCAAAACAGAAACAATCTTTATACCTGAAAACTAAACAATTTATAAAAGAATCCAGGCCCTTTCTGGTATGGCTTCACACCTGATATTCCAGCCATGTTAACATGGTTCCTGGGAAACCATGCACTGACTCTGTCTTCTAAGGATGCCTTTCGACTATCATTCCTTCTGTCTGGGAAATTTCTACCTGTGTTTCAAAAAATTCAATTTAAAAAGTCTTCCAAATGTATGTACGTACGTACGTACGTACGTACGTACGTGTGTGTGTGTGTGTGTGTGTGTGTGTGTGTGTGTGTGTGTCCATGTAGAAACCAGAGGTTCTCCATGCTTTTGTGAAACAGGGTCCCTGACTAAACATGGCACTCACTTGGTTCAGGTAGATTGCTTGGCCAGGAAGCCATAGGAGTCTCCTGTCTCCACCTTCCCACACTGGGATTACAAGCAGATAGCAACACAACTGGCTTTTTATAAGGTGCTAGAGATCCACATTCCAGTACTCATGCTTGTTCTGCTAGCAATTTACCAACTGAGCCATCTCCTCAGCCCATTGTTATGCCTTTCACTGAGATACTCGGGTAAAATTTGTTCCAAAACTGTGCTACCAATACTCCTTGGTATAAATATTACAAATACTTGAGTGAAGCTTATTACTGTAGCCTCCTTGCTATTCTCCTTCACGGCCCACACCAACCTCAAACTCACAACCCTCCTGCCTCACATATGTTGGCATGTACCACTATTCCTGGTTTATAAAGATTTTTAAAGTCAAACTGCTTAGATTCTCCTTGATTACTTTGAGACAGGGCTATGTAGCCCAGATAAGCCCATAAACTCACTATGTAGTCCAGGCTGACCTCACACTCATGAGCCTACCTGCCTCAGGCTCCCAGGTACTATGCTGGTCACCTGACCCAGACTTAAACATACAGGCTGTGTATCTTAGATAAGCTACTATTTACTCATCTCTCCTCATCAGAATAAACCAATAGCAGTTAACATTTAGCATAGGTACATAGAAAATCAATTACTAGAAGTCAGCAAATATAATTTATCAACAGGAATATGTTAATTTCCAAAGTTCATGTCAATGACCAGTAAACAGAAAAAAAAATTAAAATAAAGAATTGGCAAAATTCAAGTGCATGTCATAAATATTATAAATTTACTTATAATCTACATAAATGTAATCTTAGAGGCTCACAAATAAAGTTGGTTGGATGTATTTTATAATTACTGAAAACTTCTCATTTGTATAGAATTTAAATTAACTACACAGGCCTTTGTTTTACTGCTTCTTAAATTTAATACATTGTTCGCAGTTTTAAAAAAAATTCTTTACTACATTCTTACCTATAAAATACTCAAGGATAAAATCCTAGAAGAAATTCTGGGATAATGTCAAGTTACTATATAGGGAGGCTGGAGCGACAGCTCAGTTGACAAGAGCCATCCTACCAGCCTAAGGACCTGAATTCAAATCCCAGCACCCACACAGAAAACCAGCAATGGCTGTGTGTGCCTGGAACTTCCATCAGTCAGGGACAGAAGGATTCCTCTAAATCTGGGGTCTACACAAGAGTTACAGACCAGCCTGAACTACATAGTAAAGCCCTTCTTCAACAAAAGAACAGAGCTTCCCTACAGGCATATTTAAACTAGTTACTTATTTAAGAAATTGTATAATGGGGGATATGGAGACTGAGTGGTCACCTCCTATAGCCAACGGGACTTCCAGTGGAGGAAGAAGGACATCAACTCACCCACAAAACCTTAAACCAAAATCTGTCCTGCCTACAAAATACACAGGGATGAAGATGGAGATTGAAGGAATGCAATGACTGGCCCAACTTCAGACCCATCCCATCTAAAAGAGCTAGCCTGACACTGTTAATGACACGTTGCTATGCTTGTAGACAGGAGCCTATCACAACTGTCTCCTGAGAGCCTTCGCCTAGCAACAGATGGAAAAAGACCCACAGTCAAACATCAGGTGAAGCTTGTGAGTCTTATGGAAGAGTTGAGGGGGTAGTATTGAGTGAACAGGAGGGGTCAAGGAAACCACAAGGAGACCTATAAAGTAAACTAACTTGGGGCCAGGGAGCTCACAGAAACTGAACCACCAACCAAAGAGCAGGCAGGAGCTGGATCTAGGCCACCTACACATTTGTAGCAGATGTGCAGCTTGGTCTTCATGTGGGTCCCTAACAATTAAAGTGGGGGCTGTCTCTTGACTGCTACTAGCATTGGATCTCCAATGTAACAGGAAGTTCAATTAACAAAAAAGGTGGTAACATCACACTCAACAGTAAAAGACTGAAGACTTCCCTTCCAAGACCATAAATGAACCAAACGTTTCTTTTCTCATCACTTCCACTCTACAGTGTACTGGGGAAAAGAGGAACGTGTTATTTAAAACAATGCAGAAAAAAGAAAAAGAAAAGAGGTAAGTAACATGATCATATATGCAGAAAGATTAGGAGGAAACAACCAACAAAAACTAGTAGGTATAGAATATTTAAGATGAATATCATGTAAGGTGAATATACGAAAAAGAATTGTTTCTATGTGTAAACAGTGGTAGCTTACATAGCTTAATGTATTTGAAAAAGAAATGAAAAATTGGATGGATAAGATACAAGTGGGACGAAGAAACCACCATTTTGTTCTATGTCTTTTGAAGTCTTATTCTAACGTGAGAATCAACAAAAGTTAGGGATGATGATCCATTAAGAGGCTGAGTGAGTCTTGGACTTAAGGAGATCAACAGCCAGTCTCAAAAGGCCAATCAATGCCCCTTAAACAGAGTGAGTAGGGAGCTGGGGTACATCCTAAAGGAGTAGAAGGAGAGAGAATCTATCAGAATACACTATGAAATTCTTAAAGAATCAAAGTATCATTAAAACAACAAAAAACAAACCCTCCACACTAACCCATCATGTAACCAAAAAACCTAAAAGCTCAATTTTAGGATGTGTTCAGCATGAGGTCCTTTTAAATAAAATTTTATATACAATTCTAATATACCACTGGATAAAAATAACAAGAAAAGTCTAAAATTTTCTCTCCCTTTCCCACTGAACCCTAGTGTTCTGATTCATACAGAAAAATACTTGATCTTAACATCTGCATGGTCAAAAGTAATGTCTCTTTAACTAGACAGATGAAATAGAAACAAGTATAGTTACTTAGCATTGCTAGTGTGGGTTAAGTATATATACTTATGCCCTATACTCATATAAAAACATCAGCAACTCTAAAGGAAACTCTGTAGCTAGTCTATGAATTCATTTACTTGCAACTACTAAAAAGGTATGTCGTCCCCAAATACACGATGTTGTTAGACTGCTCACAGAAGATGCACGAGGCTGAGTGTGGTGGTGCACAGCTAATTTCAGCATGTGAGAGGCAGAGGCAGGTGAATTTCTGTGAGTCTCCGGTCAGCTATTGCTATAGAGTAAAATCCTGTTAAAAGGAGGGGAAGGGAGCACTTGACTTAACTGCTTTTGTCCTAAAGAAATTGAAGGTGTAAGGAGTGTGTGTACTGTGTTATAGAAAAGCACAATACAGCTTAGAAAAATCCCTTATGGAGCCCAAGTATTTCCAAAGACATTATATTCTTGTTTTCCTGGTTAGCCAACAGAAATACTAGAAAACTGAGACTAGAGAGATATCTCACCCAAGAGTATCAGTCAACTATAAGGTTAAGAATTCAGATGTTAGCACTCACATCAGACAGCTCACAAACACCTAGGAACACACTATCTCCAGGGTATCTGACACTCTTTTCTGGCCTCTGGGCAACAAAACACACAATTGTACACATACACACATAAATTAAATAAAAAACTTTTTAAAAGTTCCAGCAAACAAAACTCTACCACAACTTTTCTTAGTAACATCATATATGAAAGCTTACCTCCTGTATGCCAAGGCAGAGATAATAGATGCTGTCAGGTGCATAGTTCTCTCCATTTGGCCGCCGGATCTCATTGACAAAATGGGCTAAACCATAGTTGAGCTCAGCTGTGGTGTGAGAGAGTAGATCTTCTTTTAACTTTACTGATTTAGCTAAAAAGAAACAAAAAATAATCAGTAACTTACGGCTCTACACTTATGTTGCACAGCTCATAACTGCCTTTGATTCCAGCTTTAACTATGGTGTACTCTTTTGGCTTCCACTGGCACACAGGCACACGCCCCCCCCACCTGCCTCTCTCTCTGGCACACAGGCACAGGCACACGCACACACTCTCTCTCTCTCTCTCTCTCTCTCTCTCTCTCTCTCTCTCTCTCTCTCTCTGTCTCTCAGTCACATACACACACACACACACACAGAGGGAGGGAGGGAGGGAGGGAGGGAGGGAGGGAGGGAGGGAGGGAGGGGGAGAGGGGGAGAGAGAGAGAGAGAGAGAGAGAGAGAGAGAGAGAGAGAGAGAGAGAGAGAGGACACATTCATAAACATGCACTCAGATATAAATTAAAACTGAATCATGAGGCTGGAGAGGTGACTCAAATGTTAAGTCAAGACTACTCTTCCATAGGACCCAGGTTGATTCTCAGCACCCACATGGCAGCTCACAACTTTCTGTTCCAGGAAATCCAACATCCTCTTCTGGCCTAGGTTAGACCCCAGGAATGTAGTCAAAACACTCATGCACATTAAGTAATGTGGGGGGAAAATTAAGAAATTAAAACAAAAATATTAAAGGTAATTAAGTACAGAAACAGATTTTTAAACAAAACTTAGGATAACAAAATCAAAATACTTACAGGATTTTAGCTCATCTAATACCAGAAGGTCTTCATCAAGTTGCCTAGTTTTGACCCAATGTTTCCATGCATTTACACCATATGTATACTTGAAAGGAAAGCTGCATTCTGAATTGTCAGAACTATCATCATGAGACTGGTATCCTGATACAGCCTTTCTCTTGGTTCCCTGGTAATAAAATAACACTGTAAATCCTTTCTCTGAGATGACATTATTTCATGACATCTATGCAAGTCATCTTTAAACAAAAGCAACTTAAAAAAATGTGTTAAAATTGGCTAGTACTCTGAGAGCTAATGATAGTTAATCTATACTGCTTCTTGAAATCCAACTCCATGAATATGTTTGTATACAAATCACTTTTACATAATAAAATCAGAATAAAAAGTATAAAATAAAAATAGGATTCTAAATGTCACTTTGAGACTGAAGAACTTTTTAATAAGTTCAACATTTAAGAAATTCACTATTAGCCATCAGTGGTGGCACACAACCTTAATCCTACCTCAGGAGGCAGAGGTAGGTAGATGTCTGAGTTTAACAGACCAGCCTGGTATTCAAAACAAGTTCCAGGACATCCAGGACTACACAGAGAAACCTTGTCTTAAAATAACAAAACAATGAAGAGGAAAAGAAATGTCCTCTCTTGTTTTCTCTTTAGTGCTGTGGATCCAGCCCAACACCATTCACGCTAGGCAATCACACTGCCACTCAGCCACAACCCAGTCCCTTCTTTGGATGTTTGGTGGTAAGGTTGTCTGTCTGTTTTGGAAAAAGGTCTCATGATTTAACCCAGGTGGTCTCCAACTCACTCTGCTCTAACATTCATCACCTTCATCATACTGCAGTCACTCCTTTATTTTCAGTTTTCTTTCCTGAGACAAATTTGTGAAAGCCATTTTCTTAGTGTCTTTTGATCTTGTCTTATGTGAAACAGAAAATTATTGGTAGAATACTAAACAACTTTAGATTCTGTATGTCTGAATGATTGAACTGACTAGTACATACCTGATTTTTTCTTCTTCTTTTGCAGTGTTATTTTAGAGGGTGGGTGGGTGTGTGTGTGTGTGTGTGTGTGTGTGTGTGTGTGTGTGTGTGTATGTGTGAATGAGTGTAACGTTTATTTCAGGCTGGCCTTGAACCACTGATCCTCTAACCTCTTGCTAGAATTAACAGGCATGTATCATCACACCCAGTTTATATAGTGCTAAGAATCAAACCCAGGGCCTCCTATACAGTAGGCAAGCATTCTACCAACTGAACTGCATCCCTAGTCCTCCCCCAAATGTCTTTCTCTTTGTGTTGGAATACTTAAGAATAAACTATACCTCTCTTTATTAATTAACCTCATCAAGACTGATAAAAAATTTAATCCACTGAAAATCATCGATTCCTTCCCCTCTTCTCCTTTCCTTTGAGACAAATGCAGTGGTTACAGATACATGCCACCATGCTCACTCAGAGAATAGTCTCTGTTATTGTCAGAGTTGAATTTCCTTTTTAAATCAACTATTTTCTATTTTGACCTTGTATTAAAATTAATTTTAACATCTATCTTCCCATATTGTCAGGTACAAAAGAAAATCACCAAAGCATCTTTCTCTGGCATGCTGCTACAGAGATATTAAATGAATAAAAGACATAAAAGCGTTAACAAATTCTGTACCTTTTTTTTAGATCGAGGTCTGGGCTGCTCCTCATACTCTTCTCCAAAAACAGGTGGTAATAAAAACTCATTTTCCATATCAAGCTCCTCCGCAGCTGACAAATTAGAAAATATTTCATTTCAAATACAACAGTACAAGCTTGTATTACATAAACATGAAGGGTCATTTAGACATGAGGATAAGTTTCAGCTAGGCTAGGCACAAGGAGACTCATACTTAACCTGGTGTTGAGTTTTGATA
Organism: Rhabdomys pumilio; assembly: GCA_030674055.1. Lineage (NCBI taxonomy): Eukaryota > Metazoa > Chordata > Mammalia > Rodentia > Muridae > Rhabdomys > Rhabdomys pumilio. The sequence goes on along the minus strand of JANHMN010000001.1, from coordinate 200,885,597 downwards.
AACCTTATTTATACTACTAAAAACCATATGTAACAAGTATAAATACGGAAATATCATAGAACTGTATGATATTAGAAAAAGGAAACAACTAAAAATTCAGTTAGAAGATCTAAAATGCCAATCTAGCTTAATCTATTATGCTTCTTTCATCGAATGCTTGACATTTCATTCAATAGGAATTCATAAATTAGGGGGAAATGAGAAAAGGAACACATTCCTCTCTGTCTGCTTGTGGCCTGAGACTCACTTTACAGAGACTACAGCTGATAATCCTCCTACCTTAGTAGTAGAACTACGGGTATACACTATCACAGGAGATTCTGAAACACTTGTCTTTTTAGAGACAGGCCCTTATTAAGTCAGACTGACCTCACAACGTGACAGTAGCTGCCTGTAACAACTCTAACTCAGCCTCCACCTTCAAGTCCTGGGGCTGTAGGAGCATGCCAAGATATCCAGATGAACACTTCTACACTTCATCTGCACTACACAGCAAGAAGCAGTTAAGTGTATGTCTTTTTTTTTTTAAAGATTTATTTAATTTTTATGAGTACACTATAACTGTCTTTATGCACACCAGAAGAGGGCATCAGATCCCATTACAGATGGCTGTGAGCCACCATGTGGTTGCTGGGAACTGAACTCTGGAAGAACTCTTAACTATCTTAGCCATTTCTCCAGCCCCAGGCATATGTCTTTTTAAAAAATTAAGTAAATATACTCTTTTCCTTTAAATGTGAATTTAACTTTCAAGAACATTAAGAAAAATGCCCACCAAACTAGACATGTGATACACACCTACAATCCCAGCATGAGAGGCTGAGAGGAATGCTTGGAGTTGGGGACCAGCCTGGACTATAGAGCAAAACCCTATCATGATCCCTACCTCTACGCCAATACTATCAATACCTCTTGAAAAAAAATATGAGTGTTGTATTCTTCTCTAGTTTCTTAAGTTTCTGTAATTAATTCAGTTTTATTTGGAAAAACAAAAAACAAAGAAAGAAGAATGCAGCTAAGTGGAAAGGCACATCCCCAGTATCCTCCACTGCAAAGGACACATGGGAAAAAAAAAGAAACAATTATGAGGACAAGAGGTAATGATACAAACACTGTTGATCAACTACCTTAAATACAACTATATAACTTGATTTAATAGTGATAAAGTAATATTTAAGTACCTCTGGGGAAATCTATTTCAATATCCAAATCTGGTTCATATGGTACATCAGGCATGTTGGATTGTGTATCTGGGTCAGAGTTCTTTGTAAGATCTGAGCCAATTATGTCTGTCTCAATAATTACACCTGTAACCAAGAAGTAATATCATTAGAAATCAAATTTTAAAAAACTCAACAGTATCTGTACTTAATCTCCAAAAGGAAAAAGTACATACCAATATGTAAGCTACTATAAAATTTATAACTATAATTGGAAACTCTTAATCCTATACATTCTGGCTATCCCTTTTCAAAAGTTAATATAACAATAAAACAATTTCTCTGTTAGAGTATCTGTGTGTGTGGGGGGGGAGAGGGAGGAAAGAGGGGGAAGGAAGGAAGGAAGGAAGGAAGGAAGGAAGGAAGGAAGGAAGGA
>JANHMN010000001.1:200783889-200883991 GCA_030674055.1 Rhabdomys pumilio | reverse complement strand
GGAAGGAAGGAAGGAAGGAAGGAAGGAAGGAAGGAAGGAAGGAAGGAAGGACAAGCAGACAGACACACCATATTATTTGCCAGTGTGACGTAAGTACTTCCACTTAGACAAGAATGCATTTGGAATCTGGAGGCTGATGTCCTGTGTTTTTCTTTGTTGACAGGATCCACTTTCCCTCTTTCCTCTACCCTATCCATTCACACTAGGGTTACAGGTACAAGCCACTGTGCCTGATCTTTGAAATACGTCCTAAAGATCCCGATTCAGGTTCTCATGCTTGTGTGGCAGGCACTTCACTGAGAGGCCATTTCCCCCAAGTCAATATTCATAAAAACAATTATCAGAAATAAACTTACGGAGGTAAATAACTATGATTTTCAAACAGTATTTCTGAATTTTGACCAAGTTTCCACATATTATATGCTTGTTAATAACTACCATATTAATCTTTTTGCTGTACAGTTACAAATGCACTCTATCCAATATATACTACAGAGTGACAATAGGCCTCCAGTCAGAAAAATAAGACAAATGTATACAATTAGGAAACAAAGGTGTTCACAAAACAACCTATCTTTTCTATGAAGGATTCATGACATGGCTTCTCATTCTTCTTCCCATGGGGTATTGTTTTATTATGTACTAGACATACCTAGAATTCACCCTCCAAAACCTGAGCACAAGAACCAAGTGGGTATCTATACTTTATTTTTAATTAAAAACAAACACCAAGCTGGGTGGTGGTGGTACATGCCTCTAATCCCAGCACTTGGGAAGTAGAAACCAGACGATCTCTGTAAGTTCAAGGCCAGCCTAGTCTACAGCACTAGTTCCAGGATAACAAAGGCTACACAAAGAAACACTGTCTCAAAACAAAGAAATAAACAAATGACAATAACAACAACAAAAAAACCCATACCACTAATTAAAATCCACTTCATTTTACAACCTCTGAGAATACTGCAAAACAACTCCTACAACTGACTTCTAGTATAAAGGCAGTCAGGCAGTTCAGGACTAAACTGGATTCTAAGTATTACAAGAAGGCTGAGGGTAGGAATAAATGTTCACAAGAACAGAGTCACCAACAAAACACTCATATTAAATCATGATGCCACTATGTAGCAACTGTGTCCTAACAGTAAGTAGGATAAATTCTGGTTTAGATAAACTAAATTATATTTTATTTGTGTAAAAAAATAAAGTATTACTGGAAATATCTATCACAAAACAAAATCTTAGAAATCTACTAAGAAAAATAACTGAACTGAATTCAAATCAAACAAAACAAAAAAAAAACAAACAAACAAAAAAACAAACAAACAAAACCAGGGAGTGAGTGAATTAGGAGCAATGTCTGCTCTTGCAAAGGATATAAGTTCAGTTCCCAGCCCTTACAGGGTGGCTCACAATCATCTGTAACTACATTTCCAATGTATATAACAATATCTTCTGAGCTCCACAAGTACCAGGCATACACATATGCAACTCCCAAACACATAAATAAATATTGAAAAAAACCTTTTGATTTTTGGAGAATACATGTAGGTGTGGTGGTAGGCAAAAGTAATCTTATGTACTTCAGAAGATGAGGCTGGAAGAGTTTATTGCCCAGGACACATACTAAGTCTCCATCTCAAAATAAAACAAATTATTTCACTAGAGATCAAGCTTAACATTAGAGCATAACTGGCTCAAGATGGAGTGTGTATTTCTCTTTATAAAAAAAAAATTTTTGTTGTTGTTTTATGTGTACAGGAATTGTATATGTATGTATATCTGTGCAGCACTTGCACGTCTTATGCCTGTGAAGGCCAGAAAAGGGCAATGAAACCTCTAGAACTGGAATTAAAGAAATATATAAACATGTAGGTGCTTGGAGCCAAACCTAGGTCTTCTGCAAGAACAACTAGTACTCTTAACCACTGAGCCAAAGTGTGTTACTTCTTAATGTATAATATTTCCGCTATAATGCTTTCTCCCAATGTCTTATTAAGTATTGCTACAGAATATGCCTTAAGTACTGTAATAATGACAATACATAGAACCCATCCCCCAAACCTCTTATTGACAAACTGAGTAGTGTAGCTCACTATTGATGTTGGATGCCTCTGTTTTCCCCTCCTCTTCAGTCATCATATCTGTCATTGTAAGCAATTCTGTATCAAGAGGATCTGAAGAAACTTTGCTTTTGAGGTCCTCAACTGTAGCAGGAATCTTCTCACTGCTTTCCAATGGAGCAGGCAGAAACACAGGAACAGGTACCTAACCAAAGCATTTACTGTTAGGCATACTAAACAATACAAGCTATTTTCCCAAATGAAATGTATGACCTACTATTATATAAATACATTATTGAAGAAAGTCTTTAGCAAGACTAAATATCAAAACTAAGAAGTCTACCATGACAAGAAAATCCCAGAACACAAATACTTTAAAAATAAAATTAAGGAAAAATAAGTCAAGCTCAAACACAATATTCTAAACATTATAGGTGATTAGTGATCAAGTGAACATTTTAAGAACCTCTAGTCTATGCTTCAATTCTAAACTTTATGGCTTCAAAAAAATTCCTTCTAAAAATAAACTCAAATATAAAATACAGTATTGGCACAGCAGATATCACCCATCTGTTCAACTTAACACTCTGCAATGACCATACAAACAAATATAAAAAGCACCAACATGATAACAGGAAGCTGACAAAGTCTAACCATGGAAAAGCAGGACAGATGGCTTCTACTGGGTGTAAATGTCAACAGCACTTCATAGGCTTGTGTATTTGAACATTTGGTCCCCAGCTGCTGGTGCTGTTCTGAAAGGCTGTGGAACCATTAGAAGGTAGAACCTCTTTTGAAGTTCTTAACCATGAACCAAAATGAAAATCCTCCTCCCACTAAATCAGCTTTGTCACAACAACTGTAATTAGTACATCTCTGCCAGTATCACCAAGCTAGTAACCACAAACTAGTTTCCCAAATGGCCTGCAGAAGCTTAGACTAAAGAGTAGAAGCTCACGTACAGGAACAGGAACTGTAGTGGGAACAGGAATGTTCTGGCTGTACATGTGCATAGGTACAGGAACATACACAGGCACAGGAATAGGCACTGGGACATACTCTGTCTTCCAATTCTCATCTGAAAAACAAGACAGGGAAAGAACAACGTGTGGTTTTAAGAAAACATGTCATAATGCCTGGCCTTAACCTCATGGCAATCCTCCTGCCTCAGTCTCTTACATCCTGAGATTATAGGTATGAGCCAACATAATAGCATGTTTTGGTTTTTAAACTTGTTTTGTGGCCAAGCTGGTTGTAAATTAATAGATGCCCTGCTTCTGCCTTCCTAGAAGAGCAATTAAAACATACAGCCACCAAACATGAGTTTATTTTTCACATGGCTTTTTAGTTTCTTTGGTTAACTGATTTCAACAAACAATATTAATAGTATTAATATTAACAATATTAACTGGCAACTTAACAACAAAGGAAAATAACTTTGTACTCATTTAAAAGAAATATCTAGTTTCTATAAGATTTAACAAACTCAAAAGCAACACCTATTCTAACTTAGAAAAACCACTACTTAACACTTCTTTAATAAATGAAAATATATCCTTTAAAAATACACTTCTATATCCAGCACACTGTCCTGACAATTCCCTTCAGTCTATTTACTTAAGCTATTAATAAGGAAACATTGAGCTGCATAATAGTACATTTCTGTAATCCTAGCACTCAAAAGGATTAAATTCAAGGAAAACCTGAGCTATACAGCAAGACAGAATCCCAAAAGAAAAGAATCAAATGAAGAGCAGAAATAGTTAATGCTGCAAATGTGAAATAAGAACCTAAATTATTTTTATCTTTCTGAATAGAAGGAAACAAAACTATCATTGTTATAGACCACAAAGAAACCATTTTCTCAACAGGAAACATGCAACTGTAGCTAGGGTTGGGGATGGGGGGGGGGGGTTATAGGATTGTGTGGTTTTAAACAAGTTATACTGTAGACCTTTAATCATTGACTAACAGATCACAATGTAATTAGTATGCTTTATTCTCAAGGCAATATAAAAAAAAAGAATCAGAGAGGAAAAAAGTCAAAAGAAAAAAAACACAATATCCTAACAAACCTATCCTGTAGCCTTTCACTCTAGAAAAGCACGCACTTTAAATCAGTATGGTCTAAGTAGAAGGAGGTACAATTCAAAAGTTTCCAAGTTACCTGTCTGACAAGATTTGGTCTGCATGTGAGGCTTACAGTAAGTTGCTTTTGTCATTGTTAAAGGTTTGCAAAGAATTGCTTTGTTCTTCATCTCTTTGTTTGGTGTAGGAGAAGGGGGTGGTGCTGAGCCCTACAGAGAAGCAAAGAGAAACATTTTACTTTTGTAATTTTTACATCTTCTCAGTACTGAGCATGTTTTCTTTCCTCTACTCCTCTGTCTTTCTTCTTTTCTTTCTTGAGACAGAGTCTTACTATGTAGTTCTGACTGGCCTAAACTCGGTATGGAGACCAAACTGTCCTCAAACTCATGGAGATTTACATGCCTTTGCCTCCAGAGTGCTGGAGGTATGTGCCAACACGCCCGGGTCATTTTCTGTTTTCCAACTCCTAAGTGAACTTCCACAAAAAGTGGGAAAGTATAACCAAATATTATTACTCCTAGATTACCAGTCATAATCTGTAGGATCAATGTGGATCTAAACACTGGTTAGCAGAAGGAATTCATTCTACAGAGTAATGGCACCTTCAGGAGACACTATAAAGTCCTGAAAATACACAGAACAAAGACTTAGCATTTAAAGTTGAATTATAAATACACTAAGTTTTACTCTGGTAGGGCTTGAGATCTATGATGTAGAGGTATAGTGGTTGATTTTATCTTTCAACCTTGATGAAATTCATAAAACCAAGGGAGAGATTAGTCAAACTAGGGCTTGTGACTTGGCAGCCAGTTTTCCCTCCCAAGCCAACTCTTTTAGTCTTGTATGGTGGGTTGACTTGCCTCCAATCTCTTAAGCATTGTGACTCTGCTGCACAGGGTCATATTTCTCCATAACATTGACAGTCTTTTCAAGACATCTATTCTGTCTGTACCATCTCCTTTTATGTCACCAGAGCCTTTCTTACCCATTTACTGCACAACATAAACTATGTGAATTTTAAAATTTTTTATGTATCTTCATTTCATATATGAGTATTTGCCTGTGTGCACGTCTGTATGTATCATGTGTGAGCCTGGTGCCTGAATAGGTCAGAAATGGGCAACAGATCCCCTGAAACTGGAATTATGAATGGTTATGAGCTACCATGAGTGCTGGAAACCAAACTCAGGTTCACTCCAAGAGCAGTGCTTTTAATTACTGAGCTGTCTCTCCAGCCCCTAAATTACGTTTTAGCATTTCAATTTCCAATTACCAGAATTCAGAGCCTTCAAAACTCTTTAGTTTAACAAACATTTCTCCATCAATTAGCTAACAGTTTGTTTGATGCTGCCCCAGGCTGAGTTAATGTAATAATAACGGGCAGTTGTCCACTGTAGGAGTTTGTTAACACTAAGACTTGCAGCTTCCTCATGCCTTCAAAGTTTGTAGAATGTTGATAGTTTAAAAAAAAATTTATATCCTGGCACACGTTAGGCAAGTGCCCTTCTACTAGGCTATATCATGTAACCTTATTTAATGCAACAAATTTTTTGAGTTGGGTCTCAGTTTCCTAGATTAGCCTTTAGGTTTGAACTTAACTCTGTAAAACTACTTAGGTCTCGATGTTTTGATCCTCCTGCCTCCAACTCCTGAGTATCTGAGACTACAAGTCTCAGCTACATCAAGCCTTAATTTTCAACTTGATTAGACTCTATAGGAGAGAAGTGAATAATTTTGTTTCCAGAAATGATTAGAACCTAAGGATTCTGGCCTAATGAACAAATTAATTCTTCAACTCTGAAGGCCAGGTTCTCTTCCTTCTAGCATGATGCACCTGTAGAACTCCAGAATATTTTAGACATCTCTATGCTTTTTCATGCTATATCCCACGGAATAACATACAGTTCAAAGATTCTGAGCACTGTCAATACAAGTCTGTAAAGTTGTTCAGAGCATTGATCTAATGACAAGGCGGCAAAAGCTGATTAATTTAAAGCTAGATACTTGAAAACTACTAGTAAGTTTACCACTGCTCTTGAGAGCACCAGATACTCCTGTCAGTTCTAGAAAGCTGTTCTTCACATTCTCCTGTAAAACATTTGCCAGATTCTTCCAGTATCTACATAACTTATTTCCTTCAAAAGTTCAACTTTTTCAACATATCAAATGTGCAAACAGCCAGCACTAGCTGAGGTTTAACATTTTGCTAATTCTGATTACCATTCTGTAAGCAGAAAGCTACACACCAATGCTATTCATTACACTTTTTGTAAATAGGTCTTAAGTTTCTAATCTAAAAATAAATTAGTACAATTTTTTAAAAACTGTCAGCTTAACAGCTTGGAAATTCTGATAATACTAAGCACTACTTTAGATTATGGTTGATTATAATGATTATTATGATTAGATTGTGGTTGTGGCTTTTTTATTACTCTAATCCACTGTTTTATATTGTGCATGTGATTATTGCTTACATCACACCTCAAATGAAATTCTATTAATAAATACTGTAAGGGTGTATCTTGAATGTAGAACACATTTCAGCTTATTTCAAAAACCAGATAAGCTTCTCTTTTGACTATGGATAGAGGGCTAAAAGATTACAATGCAAAAAAAGAAAAAAAATGAAGAAAAAGAAAAAAAAAAAAAAGGACACAGATCTTAATAGCCATGATGGCATCCTAACCCAAGGATATGAAGAGCGTATGTCTATAGGTTATTGTCATCTCTACTTTTATATGAGAATCATGTACATAATTTTCTAAATCACAATTTCTGAGTTGGAGTCTAAATATCTCAGAGTTCTAAAAACCTGCTAGGTGAGCTTTGTTGGAGCTACAGATCTTTATTGATTTGTTTAACCACAGAATAAGCTGGTCCACAGGCTTTTTATAATGCCAATGAATAATTCCTTAAGCACAGACCTTTTGAACAAGAATGTCAGAAACTTTAAAAGAGGCGGTATACTGAAGGCAGACTATGCCTCACTGATTTTGATATGGCCAAGCACTACTTATGCTTTCTAGTAATCATTACAGGAATTAAGGATCTGATGCACTGTACCAAAAGAAAGAAAAAGGCTAAACAAAAATAGGATCATAGAGCATATTATGTATTTTTCAGGTTTAAAGGACTTGTAGATTCAGCCATCCACTAAGAGATCTTCATATCACTACTTTCAACTACACTTCCCTTGCTTCCCTCCAAGCGAGATCCATGTTAGGTTGGTCTCTTGTGTGTAGCTCGTGTACTCTGTCCTCTGTTGCTTCTCTTGAAAACCTTCTGACTGTTTACCACTGGCCCAACCATGCCCCAAAATACAGAGAGGGAGCAATCCTATCAAAGCTATTCCTGTGTCAATTCAAGTACCATCTGGGTAGAGGCTATAATGATTCACTTTTATGTTCCTCATTATGTCTAACAATCTCTCCTACTAGTAAGTAAGCTGAATGTTTACACTGTTTCAACACAGTAAAAAAAAAAATAAAATAAAACCTTTCATGGTGATCATATTAACTCAGCCTAATTACTTTCACTTATACTATAAACTACATCACAGCACTAAACTGAGAAATACTCACTGTCATTTTGGTTCGGGACGTCTGACAGCCTTGATCTAAAAAACATAAACATTTAAAAATAAGAAAAATACACTTTCTTGACATCTTTATAAATTCCTGTTTGTCAGTGAGTTTTACCAATTTTGAAAAATTATTTTAAAAAACAATCCCAAATTTACAAACAGTATAAAAAATATGGAGGTAAGTAAATGATTAACTAATTTTTCCCTTTGCCCTCTCTGAATACAGTATGCTTTAGGGAAACTTCTATACTCTAAATAAAATAAAAGAACACAACTTCTAAAAAGTTTTGTTGTTACTTTTAGGCCACAACTAGCACATAATCTGCCTTGAGAACTTTTCATTTAAATTTGAAGTTAGCTGTCACTGGATAGATGATTTTTTTTTTAGACAGTTCTTTTAATTCTGTTTAATTTCTCTGTAATTTAATTCAATGATGCCCAAGACTTTTCATCAAACATGTTTTTAAGGGGGAATAAAATAAGCAATGTATCTATAAAACATTATCATACAGGAGACTTAGACCTAGAGAAAGTATGGTATTTATTTCAATTGTTATTTTTTATCTGTACATATGACAAAGCTGACCTTTTTGGGGAGAAGCTTACTAGGGCTATAAACTATCACCCTTACTCTACCAGTGAGCCATGACCCAGTTCTAATAACTACCTTCAAAATCAACTGTTTATTAACAACACTTGAGACTCTATTTTAAGAATATAAAGAGTTTTCAAGTGGTCACATGACATACCATAATGTAGGTTTTCAGGTCCTTTTTGGGTTGTCATGTTGGGCTCATTTTGTTGACAGTAGAAACGTAGTAAGCAGTGTTGATCACAAAAATGTTTCATTTCTCCACGCCACTGCACTCGCTCTTTCAGAGTGCCTTGGGATTTACAGCAGTCACACCTTGCAGCCTTAATAAAGAGGGAAAACTGCTCAGACATTTTGAATGAGATTTAACATAGCACACAGAGTAGCTGATCGAAGTGATGAGAAAGTACTAAAATGATATCATAGAAAAAATAAAACTGTAAGTCAAACATGAAGACTAAATGTAATACAATTGACAAAATCCAGTCTTATAACGCCAAAGTAAAAAACTTGGAGAGATGGCTCAGCCGTTTCTTGTATTTGCTGTGCTATCTTAAGGACTGAAGTTCTGATTCTGGCATCCATAAAACTAACAGTTCCCCATCAACACCTATAAGCTCAACTGAGAGACCTCATGCCCTCTTATGGTTTTCATATAGAGGTATGTGCACCTGTGTACACACACATACGTGAACCATTAAAAATAATTAAATGAACATGAGTATACAAAATTAGTAGAAATTCACTTGAAATTAAGCATGGTAGTGCATACTTACTATTCCAATAGTCAGCAGGCTAAGGAAAGAAGTTAGCAAGTTTGAGGTCACCATGGGCTACAAAGTAATGCTCTGACTCAAATAAAAACAAACAAAAACTTAAACCAAACAGCAAGTAGCATAAGATAAAGTAATGCTGAAGCCCATAATCATAACAAATAGAAGTCTCTAGCAATTATATTATCTTAAACAGTTCTTATTAATAAGCAGATATCCGGGTGATTTCTTTTAAAAGAAGAAAATTAGTTCACTGACGCACAACAGGACAGCATACTGGGCAATAACAGGAACGATGTCTCCAAGAAGACCAGAATAATTCTGAAACAAGCTCTTAAATGGAACTCAAAAATAACAGCTTAAAATATTTTATTCTCTGACAGTTTAATAAAAAAAGAAGTTAATTTTCTGACAAGCACACAGAAACTACATTGTAAAACACCCAATATTAACGTTAAAAAATAAAATAACTTAGCAAAATATCCATCAGAAGCTGGGCAATGGTGGCATGTGCTCTTAAGCCCAACTATTTGGGAGGCAGAGGAAGGTGGACCAGCCTGGTCTACAGAGTAAGTTCCAGGACAGCCAAGGCTACGCAAAGAAACCTGGTCTTAGAAAAAAATTATTATTAAATAAACAAAGAAAAGATAATCAATCTACAGCTAGGAATATCAATTCCTAGCTATATCAAATCTACAGCTAGGAATACAACAGACCAAAGCAATCTATAACTTCACCTATGTACATATGTGTGTGTGTGTGTGTGTGTGTGCATGCATATTCTTTATCTCACTCTAAAACTCATTCTATTACACTTTAAAGTAGTAACTAAAGAAATATAGTTTCACCTAAATCTTGCCCATACTTAAGACATTTTGATCATTGAATGAACAAAAGATCTAATTAACTCCAAATACAATAATAATTAAGTTTCTGATCTATAATAATTACTGTATTTTTTTAAAAACTGATCATCAGCCGGGCAGTGGTGGCACACGCCTTTAATCCCAGCACTTGGGAGGCAGAGGCAGGCACATTTCTGAGTTCGAGGTCAGCCTGGTCTAACGGCCAGGGCTACACAGTGAAACCCTGTCTCGAAAAAACCAAAAAAAAAAAAAACCTGATCATCAGCTTAACAGCTTGGAAATTCTGATAATGCTAAATATTATTTTACAGTTCATAACTGTGGTCATTACTTTTTCATTACTCTAATCCATAGTTTTATTGTGTGTGGTTATCTCAACTCCTAGCTCTCGTGAAATTCTATTAATAAATACTGTAAGGGTGTACAAATGTACTAAAGTAGAGTACACATGAACTTGTATAAAAAAGTAACTTCCAGTTGGGAGACAATTAACAAAGGATCATATAGGTACACAGGTCTTAAGGAACCAACAAAGCTAGGCCATAATGCACTGCCTTTTTTCTCTAGTTCAGCTCTCTTGCTGAATAAACATTCAACAAGGGAAGCTTCATAGTACAAATTATTAGCAGTAACTGATTCTAATATCATATGCCTTGTCTAAGATTGTACACTGCTGATAGTATTATGTAGTAATAGTATCACAGGGGCATTTAGTATTTAACCTAGGTCATTATATGTTTTTTCAAGTGGAAACACCCACCTTAAATATGGACAACACCCTAGATGTAAGGAAAGCAAAGAAAGGAGCTTTGACTTTGCCCACATGCCTTTGCTCTCAATTAGCATGGTCATCTACCTTGCTACTGCGGCGGCTGCTGCTGCCACCACCCCACCACCATCTTTCGCTCACATCAAAATCTAGATTTTGGGACCTTCCAATAAGGTCTACCCACAGCTCTCCAGGCCTCGAATACCAAACCACAACTACAAAAGTACCCAACTCTGTGAGAGATACTCTCATCAATTAAAGACTACTTTCAAACCACAAACGTGTTTCAGGTTCATTTTCTTTCTGTCCTTGTTTTTATAACCAAGTAGACAAAACACACACAAACACACACACACAAGGAAATGTAGGCTTACCACCATTTAGAAATGAGTCAGAAAACTAGGGAAAAAAAAAATCAAAGCAGTAGCCTGACTACCCCACTTACTAAAAACCTAAGATAGAAGCCTAATGTTGACCTCCTATCTACAGTTCTTACAACAGCCCTGCAAAACAGACACTGAAAACCAACACTCAAAATTTAAACATCTAACACCAAATATTAAAATTGAAATAGCAGGATTCCAGCAGACAAACCAAGTCAAAACCTGTACATTATCTTGACCTCAAGGTACAGACTGGCAAAGGAAAGACAAAATTATTTTATGAATCACTAGAAAATAAAAGAATTAATAAAAGTAAAACACATAAAAAGAGTTCTCCATTTAACATCTAAGCTAAAACTAGGTTTGTGTAAAATTTATCAAATTACCATAGCATAGCATAGCAGTGTAGTACTATGTACTACACTTGTTTTTTAAAAGGTTATCATGATGCTCACTCTTACCTCAAACCTCATCAGCTTGCTTCCATAACCTAAATGCTAGAATTACAGGCATATGCTACTACAGCCAGAAATGTTTATCGAAATTAATGATTCAAAAGAACAAAATTAAATATAACCTATCCAAAAATCTGAATAAAATCAATCCTTCATTCTATAAATCAAACATACTTGCTTTTTTTCCTATAACCAATTTTATTCCAGAAAACTGAAAATAATTTGTCCAAAACAAAACAACAACAGGGCAGGATAATGTCAATTACTCATGAAAACAAAGTAGCCAGTTTTTCAAACTGAAAGAATAACTGAGAACTCAAAACTAACAATTCTAAGTTCAATGACATAAAGTTGTAGAAGGTATAAACTTTTCACTGACTTAGTATCCTAAGTGTTTTAGTGGCAGCATATATGTCTGTGAACCAAGTGCATGTCTAGTGCCCCACGGAAGTCAGAAGAAAGTCAGACCTCTAGAACTGGAGTTACAGGTGGCTCTAACTCAGTAACTGTACCTGGGTGCTAGAAACTGAACTGAGCTCCTCTGCAAGAACAGCAGTGCTCTTAACCACTGAGCCATCTTTCCAACCCCTAAACACAGGGTCTTTCTGTATAAACACAGGCTGGCATCCAACTGGCCACCCACATGTCTCTGACAGTTTGAATTACAGGTGTGTACCACCACACCCAGATAAAACAAATTTTACTCTAAAATTTTTTTGGTTGTCTATCAACACATTTTTCTATTTCAACTGAAAAGAGACAATTTGTATAAAGTCTCATTTTAAATACAGAAGCAACCTGCTGTAAAGATCAGGAAACAGATTATTTAAAATTTCTGATCAAGTAAAAATCATCCGTAGAAGTTGGATGAGAATGCTCCCAACAGGTTTCCACAACTGAACACTTAAGTGCTGGATTGAACACTGTTTGAGGAGGTCTAGAAGATGTAGTCTTGTTTGAAGAAGTCAGTCAGGATGGGCAGGCTTTCAGAGGTAAAATTCTGCCACTTTAAAGTATACTCTCTATTTTGTACTTACAGTTCATGATGTGAGTTTTCAGCACCTTTCTCCAGCCACCATTCCAACCTGGTACCTCTTTCTATTCTGACATTAAGAACTCTAACTTTCTGGAATTGTTAAGCCAAAATAAATTTTTCTATAAGTCATCTTGACCATGTTGTTTTATCAAGGTAACAGAAATAAAACTAATATAACATACTAACAGAAAATTTAAAAGCGTACTGTTCAATATTTCAATAAAATATATTTTTGTGGTACTTGGCATCAGACAGAGACTTTTGCCTACTAAGTAAGCACTGAGCTATACGGCTCTCATTATTAAATTTAAATACTAAAAATATATAAAATTATTTGAATTCCAGATAGTCTCTCAATACTATTATGTATATTGCACAAAGGTTTATGGGTTTTAAATAAGAATTACTATATTGGAACATATTTCATATATATGTAACTGGGCACAAACACACCTCTACCCATCAAAACAGAAATCATTACTTTTGTTTGTCTGTTTGTTTGTTTTTGTTTTGGGCCAATGAGAAATGCCAGTTAATTCCAGAGAAATTTATGCTTTGAGATTTGATTAAATTCTTAGAAAACATTTTCTAAAGCCTACTGCTGATTGTGAAAGCACTTTCCCTTCAAAAAGTTGTCAAGGTGCTTGAAAATGGAGTACCTGGTTGGCAAGAGGTTATGACAGTAACCAGCTTCATCCTTTGAAGCATTGTCAGATTCTTCAAACTTAATCTATGTCACAATATTAGGAGTCATAATATCTATTTTCACATGCTTTAAAACTGGACAGACTTATCACAAACATGATATCCACACAATATCACAAACTTTTATCACTGAGATACTTTTCTATGTTATCAGTGTAGAGATTAGTAATTTCTCCTTGGATAAAATCTGATCATACAAACTCCAAATTTATGTTTATTTTCTTGTCTTTAAAAAAGTCATCAAGAATGAGGGTGCACACCTTTAATCCCAGCAGTCAGAAAGCAGAGATGTGTGATATCAAGGCCAGCCAGTATTACACAGTGAAACATCATCTCAAAAAAAGTAGTTAATACAATGGCCCAAAGGGTATTATTTATTGACTTTTCCACACCTCTGTTCTACAAGGAGATGGGTATATGTGAACCCACGCACACATATAAGCAAAGACTTACAAAACACTAGCTTAACATTTAGAGCTACTACTGCTGTTGTTCAATACTGGTAATGGAGTTATTAAAAATAAATTTAGAGAAATAGCAATTTTATGAAGCTACAGCACTGAAAACACATGAATAGCCTAATGGCTGGTAATACATAAATTAATTCTAAAGAAAAATAATGATAATTCCACTTCAAAATGTAAAAAACAAGCAGGAAAGACAAAAACCATCTTAATGAACAGCACAAACAGGACTAGGCATAGAATACAGAAATTAAAAGAAAGAACAACTGGATTCTATCACAGTGACAGATATAAAACACTTTAGAAGACACCCAAAGGAGCTGCTCTACTGAGGTGCTGCACTTGCCTTGTAATACCACTCCTGGAATTTCTTACAGCAGTCTTCACTGCAGAAGTCTCTGACAACTCCATCAAGTTCTTTAGTGGCTCCCTTCTTACACAGCTGAGAACAATAGTTGCAGGTAACACATCTTAATCCTAATCGTCTTGCAAAATCTTGTTTGTATAATAGCTTGCAGCCTGAAAAATGTTGTATTTTTTAAAAAGAACACATAAAAAGACATTTTAAACTGAGACAAATCTTGTAAGACTTGCTAATTATCAGTTTTAAAATATGTCAAATATATTCACATGTAAAATACTCTTCCCTTCTGACTGAAAACCTCCATGTTTTTATGTGTACATTCAGCTGCACGTGGAAACCAGAGCTTGATGCCAGTGGTCTTCCTCAGTTGCTCTCACTGAACCTAAAGCTTGCCAATATAGCTCAAATGGCTAGCCAACAAGCCTCCAAAGCCTCCTGGTCTCTGCTTCCCCTCCCAGTGCTGGGATTACAGACTGCCATGTCCAAGTTTCACATGAATAATAGGGACCAAACTCAGGCATTCAGGCCGCATGTTTCAACAGCAAGCACTTTACTGACTGAACCTTTTCCCCAGGCCCTCTGAAATACTAGGCCTATTATAACAACACCAACCTGTAAAAATTAGAACATAATATTATTAGAAAACATGTCACCTATCACATAGGTTCAAACAATACTTTTAAGACATTAAAATCTGGTAATGCTTCAGATTTATTTTCTATTTGAATAAAATCACAAATATACATGTGAGTGCATTAGAAAATAAATGCAGACTGCTAAAAAGTTCTGACTAAATTCAGATAAATCTTTAGAAGGCATTATATTCAAGTTTTCTAGATTCCTCCTAACAATCTATTTTCATACAGAAATTCATCAAGAAAATAAAACTCTGCTATCTACTCCTTTAATACCTCTTTATCTTCTTCATAAACATATTTACATATATCTAATTTCCCACCTATACTACCCCTCAGTTAAATAAGCCTCCATATTCTTGCTCTTGCTACTTCACGTAAGTAGAATAATCTACTATTATTTAGGAAATCTGATCTATCTTTTAATAAAAAGCTCAAATTATAATTCTACCATATACAATGTGTTCATGAACCCAAGTGTTTTAAATGTTCTGTCCTATCTGTGAATCTCTGCTTTTGGAAGCTGGGTCTCATTACAATCTAACTCAGGGTGGCTTTGAGCTTTCAATCCTCCTTCCTCAGATGCCTGAAGGTTAAGATTGTAGGCAACTGCCACCATACCTAACTGTACAGTTTTTAAAAATAAAATGTTTTGCAAATCACTATGTAACATTCCATAATTTATTACTATTACCTATATTTTATGTTTAAAATTACATTTATTTGCATATGTAAATATGTATGCATCATGTCACGTCATCATGCTATAGCCTACACATGGCAGTCAAGACAACTATAAAGTCTGTTCTATTATGTGAGTACTGGGAATCAAACTGAAGTCATCAGGCCTGGCACCTTTCCCCATTGAACCATCACCAGTCTTTGAGCTATATTTTAAAATATTTTTTAATATACATCTTCTTTAGTTTTTTGTTGTCGGATGTTTTACGGTTTTGGTTTTTTGTTGTTGTTGTTTTGGGTTTTTTTTTTTTTTAGACAGTCTCTATGTAGCTCTGGCTGTCTTGGAACAACATACTATGTCAATCAAGCTGTTCTGAAACTCACAGGCATCTACCTGCCTTTGGCTCCGGACAGCTGGGATTAAAGGTATATGCCACCACACCTGACCTTTTTTAATTCACTGGATTTGATTGATAGTAAACAGTTTACCCAGGAAACTAGGTTGAGTAACAGAGGACTTCAAAAAACAGAAACAAAACTCATTCAGTAGTAAAAAGAAAGAAAAATACATATCCTTAACACTTTATACCCATTTGAAACTTCCTTCCCAATGAAAATTATGTTTCTAAGTACTATTTAAGATGCACTCTTAAATTAATAAAATCCATTTTAGATTTATAAAAATATAATTTCTATAAGTTCACTGATACATATATTAATAATACTAATATGTTCAGACAGGATAAATTAGACTGTTTTGGAACAAAAATGTAGCCAATGGAATAAATCAACTCAGTATTCATCTTCTGTTGTTTTGTTGTTGTTTTTTCAAGACAGGGTCTCTCTTTATAACAGACCTGGCCATTCTGAACTTGCTTTGTAGACCAGGTGGGCCTTGTCTCACAGAAATATGACCACCTCTGCCCTCCGAATGCTGGGATTAAAGGCGTGTGCCTTCACGCTTTAGAATTGGTCATTTTTACTATAACTTTGCTCATAGATAGTAAATAGTAGAGCATGGTTCTAAGTGGGATGTACCAATTACAACTAAGTAGAAATGTTCTGCTTTGTTAATTAATACCTTCTAACATGCATGCTGTATTGTTTGTAAGATGTATGGAGATACCATTGAACAAACATTTTTTTTCTGTCATTGACTGCTGGCATTCAGAATTACCCAACTTCCCTTTTACCCCAAATTTGATAGAGGAATTCACAGAAAAAGTATAAGCAGGGGACAAAGAGTCCTTGATGGAAAACTAACAGGTTAAAACAACAGATAGGAAGCTTTTTTGTAATAGTATTTATTGCTAATGACTGTAGATTCATAGTTGAGAATGAGAGACAATGAAGGCTTCTATGATTTCTAACTCCCCCTAACAAAACAGAAAATCACTGAAAAAAGACCTTAAGAACTGTGATAGGAAGGGGGCCAGGGATGGACGGTAAGGAGCAACACATCTTTAATCTCAGCACTTGGGTTAGGAAGAGGCAGATGGAGTTCTAGGCCAGTCTGGTCTACACAACAGAACTACACAGAGAAACCCTGTCTGGAAAAAAAAAAAATAATAATAATAATAATAAGGATATACCTCCTCACAGTTGATAGCTTCTAACAGAGCCGTTTTTTTAAGGGGAAAAAAATATATATATATATTTTTTTTGTGTGTGTGTGTGTGTGTGTGTGTGTGTGTGTGTGTGTGTCTGTGTAGGTGTATATCTGTATCTATCTGTATATATGTATGTATACATCTATATCTATATCATATATTTACACATGTATATGTGTATACATATGATATATATGTATATATCTATATAAACTTGAGAAGAAAAAGATATGTCAGTGACCTCAACAAAAGACAAGATAAAGGCAGATTAGAGCAAAAGTGTGACAACTGGAACCACTAACAACAAGCACCTAAAACCCAATCCTGTTTCATCCTGTTTCTATCTCTGGAGAAGTAAATTTAGAACCAGAGTTCATGTCAATAATCTGAATTCTGGTATAAGAGCAATGCAAGTTTAAGTGAAGAGAAAGGACACTTGTGAACTGTGTAACAGAACCCAATGTGTCTCAGACATCATAAACCACAATGTATCCACTCTGCTTGTCACTGTATGTAACTCCTCCCACCTCTCCATCAATGACACTTACTAAAATGCTTTGGGTCAGAGAAATTTCAGATTTGGGGGCTTTTTGTGGGGTATTTGTTTTTAACAGTTGCATGGACTTTAGTGAGTTCCTTAACCTGAAAATCCAAAACCCGAAACTTCTGGAGTATCATGGGTTTCAGATTTTAAGGTCAATGATGATCAATCTATATACTAGAAAACTCTATAGGTGCCAAGCTGGTAGGGGAAATGGCGCTAACACAAAACATTCTTCCTGCTCTTGAAAAATCAACTTTCAGGCTACAATGTACAATTCTAGTTAGTAATAACATGGTATGACAATGCTTTCTTTCATTTTATCCCAAAATTTCTAGAGATGAAACTTTGAGGCCCAGAACTCTAAAAATACATGTAAAACAACAAAAAAAAAGATTCAGTAGAAAAGTAAACTAAGTCTTGTAAAGCCATATTAAAACTGTGTACTTAGTCTGGACATCTGTAATTATATATTCTTTAAATAATTTAGCAAAAACCATTATATATATTGAAAGTTATGAACAATGCTGTATACACACTTGCCTTCACTACAGAAAGGTCTCTTAACGCCAGAGAAATTTACTGTTTCATGCAGAGTCTTCTCCTCTTGGCAGTATTCGCAATATGTAACTATGCAATGCAACTTCTTATAATCATCTGAGCAAGTTTTGCTGCAGAACTGATGCACTTTGTTCTAAATGCACAATGGGAACCTTGGTAAGTATGAGAACCATCTCAAGACCAAGTTTAAGAAATAAACAAGCCACTTTTACAGAAAGTTAAATCATTTGGAGACACATTTGCTAAAGGCCACAGACACCTAGGTTAACCACCTGAGCATTATTAACTACCCCAAGTACTGAGTGACTAAGAGAACAGTCACTAACATAAAGTAACAGCCTAGATACGCTAATGACTTGGAGAAACACAAAGAAAATAATGAAAAATACAATGTAAGCTACAGAAATACAAGATACAACATTTTTAGGTAATGAAACACATTCTTGTCACACTTTAATAAAAACATCTGTTATGTCTAAAGTTTTCAATTTGTAGAGATAACTCAGTGGTTAAGAGCACTGACTGCTCTTCCAAAGGTCCTAAGTTCAATTCCCAGCAACCACGTAGTGACTCACAACCACCTGTAATGAGATTGGATGCCTTCTGGTGTGTCTGAAGACAGCTACAGTGTACTCATATACATAAAAATAAATAAATCTTTTAAAAACACTTTTTATAGGCTCTAAATTGATAAACTTTCCAAATATTTTGGAAATCATGGAGTCTAATTATAGGTATCACTTTTGACCTAAGCATTACATTTTAAGTAACATGTGAACAACCATAGAAAATAGTTTGATTTTAGTTTTACATCTTATATAACTTTTTAAGTATATACCCCATACTCTACCCTCCAACCATCCAATCCACCCAAAAGAAAAGTTAAAGGATGGCCAAAAGTAAACACCATTCAACATAGCAATGGGCAGCCTGGATCATCCATCTATTCATTACTGTCTTCTTAAAGAAACAAACTCACATGGAAACAGCAGAAGAAAAGAATACAACAAAGTAAATAAGTACACTAGAAAAGGAAAATAAAATGAAGAAGATTCACAGGCCTCTACGCCCTGATTAAAATATATTTATTAAAGTATAAGATAGTAAATAACAGCACGGTATCTGCCTTACAAATTCTAATTCTACAATACTGAAAAATATGTTCATAATTCACAGATAATAATGACAAAGAGAGAACAGTATAGTAGTCGGCAGTGACTCTGGGTGTATAAATTGACTTTTATATTTTATTACAAACATACTATTGTGCATGTTACCTTAATAAATTGCTTCCTTGAAATCTATCCTATTGGTTTCACTTCTACAAAGTAAACAAACCAACGACATTATTCTTGTCCACTAAAAAAGAAGTTTCCAAATAGAAATGTCACTTATTTTCTTAGATTCTTGTCTTAGCATTAGATAACACATATAAGGAAACAAGACTTGCCTCCCATTCCAAGATTTCTGGTTTTGAACAAAAGGAATTTTTACAGTAGTTGCATTTCAACTGAATATCACTGGGCGCTACAAACTGGCCATTTGGAGATGACTGCATGCTTAGAGCCTAAAATAAAGAACAAAATACACTTAGTCTGAGAAGTATTTTAGAACTTCTAGCCATAAGAACTATCAAATGTCTATTACATGCAGAAAGCAAGTTTCTTTGCTAATTATTTCTTTAGTACATGAAACAACAATTCTTAATTTTGCCTTTAAAATACACTGTGTCAAAGGATTGAGATACAGTTCAGTGGTAGGATGCTTCAATTTCTAGTATATTTTAAAAAAAAAAAATCACCCCAGTTAGATTTAGAATTGAAATATTTACCAAGAGATTATCTAAATATGAAAACTACAGTTCAATTATTTCAGTTGAAGAAAATGGGAACAGTAAGGTTAGTTTCATGAGTTCTAAACTATAAATAAAATCAGGGAAGAGAAATGAGGAGGGAGGGAGGAAGGGACAAGTCAAGAAGAAGATAGAAAACTACACACTGATCTCTCCAAGGTTCAAATATTAAGTTACAAATTACTTGCATCACTCCCATAACTCTCAATCCAAGTTATCATCAAGAAAAACAGCATGTATTGCTTTTTAAAAAGGTAATCAATTCTTCAGAGTTAGGTGGGGAAAGAGTAAAAGCTGATATTCATATCAGAAATAATTCACAGAATAAGATAGAATATACAAGCATACATGGACTTATAATGCTTTTTTGGTTTTGGCTTTTGTTTGTTTTCTGATTCTTCATTTATGACATGGTCTCCAGACAGTCTCTGATGTCCTGGAACTAGCTATGTAGAGCAGAGATCCTTCTACCTCCCTAATGCTAGGATTAAAGGCAAACACCACCACAAAAGAACTTTTCACTCCCTAATTCCTTTTCTTTCTTTTCCTTTCTTTTCTATTCTTTTCTTTTATTTTCATATCTTTTCTGTGTAGTCCTGGCTGTCCTGGAACTTACTCTGTAGACCACGCTGGCCTTACACTCAAGAGGTTCACTGCCTCTGCCTCCTGAGTATGGGGATTAAAAGTGTAAGCCATCCATGCAAAACTATTTTTTTCTGATTCTTAACCTCAATATACTTGTATTTATCTTTCTTTTGAAGTATATCACATACACATGACATATAACCTTGTGCTTGCATGAAGTAGCTAATAAAATTATTCAACAAACACTGGAGGGAGAAGCAATCATTTTTAAATACCACACAGTACAATTAAAGTCTATTAAAAAAAAAATTAACTATCAGATGACTAAAATGTTACATGTTTTTTGGGTCATCTGATGCAGCTTCATCTACTCAAGGCTAATAAATAAAGGACTTTGAGTCACAAACCTGCAAAAGCTATATTGAATTTTTTAACTTCTAAAACTGTGAACTTACAGCAACTTTTGCTTATAGTAGGTTAAAGAGATAAAGAATACTATTATCATTTTTTACATATTTATTTTTATGCATGTTGGTGTTTTGACTGCATTTATATGAGGGTACCAGATCCCCTGGAAAAGGAATTACAGACAGTGTGAGCTGCCATGAAGGAATTGAACACAGATCTTCTGAAAGAGAACCCTTAAAAATATTTAATGTAGCCAGGCACAGTGGCACACACCTTTAATCCCAGCACTCTGGAAGAAGGAGCAGGCTATCTCTGTGAGTACAAGGACACCATGGTCTACAAAATGAGTCCAGTACAGCCAGGGCTCTGTTACACAGAAAAACCCTACCTCAAAAAACTAGAAGAAAAAACATTTAATGTACATGTACACAGTCTCATCGAACCAGAGCCAACAGAAGTTTCAAGTAAACAGTGATAGTAGTTAGGCTGGTCATAGTGGCTCAAATCTGTAATCCAGCACTTTCAAGTTTGAAACAGGGATATGTACTTCCAGTTCTAGATGAGCCTAAGTTATAGTCTTAATCATCTAAAACTAAGTTTTCATCCACCTTCAATGAGGATAAAACTCAATAAAGCAACAGTCACTCATCTGAATTTAAAACCTCAATTTAAATAGTAGTAACTGTTGTAGTAACTACTATAGCATATTTAAACGAATACAGTTTCAGTTTAAATAAATTAACATAGAGCACAGTACCTGGAATAAAGTAGAACTGTTGGATGAATTAACTCATGAAGCATGGCTTTATGCACTGGTTTGAACCTTTGGACAATACCCTGAAATTTTCACATATAATAGGTAAACCTACTAGTACTACCTAACTACTGCCTGAGTTCACTCTAAACTATTCCCTCAGAATGGTCAACCAATCTAAGTCTAAACACTACCTATAACATTATCCATACTCTAACTCTGAAGAACTATGTCAGACAGTTCAGAACATTTACCAAATCAATACTGTCTTCCTGAAATGGATCGCATACTAAGTTAAGGTCTACTCTAAGAAGTTTAATCCCCTTTTCACAGGTTCATTTCTAATTTGGAAAGCAAATATGCTTAATACTTACAGGCTGAAGACATTTTCATTCATTTATCACAAAACACAGATACTCAAACAAGAAAAGCACTGAATTAAACCATACTAAAACTCACTTTCCTTCAAGCTCTGCATCATAGTAATAATGTACAAAAGTACAGCCAGGCCTTCTGTGATTCAGGCTATAATCTCTACCCTCCTCTCATCAGGCACTCAACAAATTAGAAGTAACAGAAAAGATAAAGCGTATTACACTGTTATCTATGTGCATTTTATGGGGGTAGGGAAAAATAAGTAACGAACCTGAAATTTAGCTACACAACTGGAATTGCAAAAGTTATACAGTTTTCCATCAGGCATTGTAGCTTGGTATTGAGGTAAAGAGTTTCGCTTACAAAAATGGCAAATAATTCCCAAACCTGTAAGAGAAAAGATACATACATGATTTCTTTATAAAGTAAAAGAAGGTTTTCTAAATATGTTAACTGATTTTTTAAAATGGGTCTCTTATAAATTATTCTATTATTTATAACTTAAGTTATTCAAGATTACTTCCATCTTTAAAAAATACTGCCAGTAGTTTAAGAGATGGCTCAGCAGTAAGAGCTCTTTCAAAGAACCAACAGCTCAGTTTCCAGCACCATAGACAGCTAACAACACCTCTAACTCCATTTCCAGATGGCCTTCACCCTCTTCTGACCTCTGTGAGTGCTACATGCACACAGGTGCACAGACACATGTGGGCAAAACACCCAGACACATAAAATAAAAATAATTCATAGAAAAGTACTGCCATAAAAAAATTAAAAATACCTGTCAAATTACCTAAAGTATACATGGATACATAAAAATGTTTTAGCTATTTTGGGATGTAATCAGAGTTTTAGATAAGAATTTCAGAGACAGAGAAAACTTTACTAACTTTTAAAAATTAACAAAAACAGAAATCATCAAAGTTAGATATGGGAAAACAAAACACAGTTAAAACTATATAAAAACAAGATCAGTTTCCTTTTAATAAACAGTCATGTCATTAAGTCTTTAAACTTTCCAAATATCTGAAACTTACTTTGTGATTTTGCATATTTTGTCTTGTGACTGTTCATGCAAGCAGTTGAACAATATGGCTCCATATATCCATTAGGACCTATGCACTGAGTCATGTCAAAAAACCTGCACTGTGTTCGGCAACCAGTACAAGTTGTCAGTTTTCCATATTTCTAAAATTTGAACATAAAAGGATAATTTTAAAACACACAAACACATACATACATTCAACTAGAACCAATTTCCTATCATTTTTTTAAGAGTGAAAGACAGCACTCTACAGAGCCCAGGCCAGCCTCAAAACTTATGGCCTCCCTTCCATAGCCCCACAAGACCTGAGATTGCAGACACATGCCATCATACATGGCTCAAAGCATTTATTACCTATTCAAAGTGACCTATTTCTCTCTTTCATCTAGATGCAAACTAATTTTGCCACTAACTAGATTAAGTATTAACATAGCAATCATCATCATCTAACTCTCCTTCAAAAAACAATGATATGCTAAAATTTAGTTAAAAATCTGGAAAGGGCTTAGTACCATTTTTGTATGTATACAATGATTTGGCACTATGCTCAAGACTGAATCTCTAAGAAACAAGAACCAAGCAAACACTAGGAGTACTAAATCTCAGTGCTTGGAGGTGGGTTGTAGTTTCTGGAGCCCAGAAATTTTACTAAGTTGAGGAAATAAATGAAGCTCTAGACTACTTCAGTTTGGAAAACAAACTAATGAAAAGGAGCTGCATAAAAAGAACAATGGCTACCTAACTACAGGTATCTCAAAGGAGTCTCTGGCTAAGAACTAATATGTGCACCTGTGAGAGACAAAGACATGAAAGAAGATGAAAGTGGCGCTGCATGTCTGAATCTCAGCATGAAGTTGAGGCATGAGACTAGGCTACATAATATGATCCTGTTTCAAAAAGATACAGCAGCTGCAACAATAAAATCATTCCAAAATGAAGTATGGGTAAATGAAATACATATATAGACAAACAGCCTCGCTGGCTAAGAAACAAGGAAAACACCAAGTCAGAGATAGCAGCAGAAGGGTATTATTCATCTCGGTAAATAATACAAAAAGATATCTGAAAAATTTTCTAAGAACACAAGTATTTTCTGACAAATAAGACATGTAAAATTTAGTGGAATTGAAAACTCTATCTTTTAGAGATAAAAATACTCATAATCTGATAAAATTTAAGAAAACAAATTTTAATATATTTATATAACTATTATGCTAAAAATAGATTTTAATTTTTCATATACATTTGACACCACGGATTCACACAGTATAAGGAGGTAACTAATTCCCATAAGTTTTCCTCTGACCTTCATACAACCACCACAGAGTGTGTGCGCGCGCACACACGCACACACACACACACACACACACACAACGGATAGGTCATGTTTGTATGTAATTTTCTAAAATAAAGTCTTAAATCTCACCAACATTTCTGCTCACCTCGGGCTGCATTAAGAAAGAGTCCTGCATATGATCTCGAACTTCCTTCAGGAAGCTTGGGTGGCTACCTACCTAAAACATTTTAAAAGACTTTGTAAGTACATGAAGAAAAGCAGACTGAAAACTGAATGAATATCTATGAAAACTGCTTCAATTATTGACTATTTATAATCTTCTAAGATTCAACAATGCATTTTCTGTTCTGAGCCCACTGTTGATGAGGGAAAATGATAAAACATTAACTTAACAACATAGGAAGAAAAAAAAAAAACAGAGTTTGATTTATCCCTTTCCATACCCTCTAGGTTTTAAAGAACACTCACCCTTTAATAAACACTCTGATATTCTCATTCTCTCCCTCTCTCTCTCTCTCTCCTTTTCTCTCTTTCTCCCTCTCTCTCTCTCTCTCTCCTCCCCCCTCTCTCTCTCACACACACACACACAAGACACACTCCACTCCCCATTGGCCTGGCTGTCCTGACACTCACTATGTAGACAAGACTGGCCTCAAACTCATGGAGATCTGTCTGGCTCTGCCTCCTAAGTGCTGAAACTAAAAACATGAATGAGCTAGTAACCTGGCAAAAT
Source organism: Rhabdomys pumilio (assembly GCA_030674055.1). Classification (NCBI taxonomy): domain Eukaryota; kingdom Metazoa; phylum Chordata; class Mammalia; order Rodentia; family Muridae; genus Rhabdomys; species Rhabdomys pumilio. The sequence goes on along the minus strand of JANHMN010000001.1, from coordinate 200,858,777 downwards.
ATATTAAAATATATCTTAATAATAGATTACACTATTGTGTCTCTTTGAACTTCTGGTCTTTTGCTTTGGTTTGTTTTTTTCCCTCCCCCTTTCTTTTCTTTCAGGCAGGGCCTCACTAATAGAAGCTCCTGAAAAGCAATTAAGCATCATACAATATGCACTACTATGATCCACAGCACTATTGTAACAAAGGAAGATTCTAGAAACTGAGCAGTGAAGACAGATTAAAAAGTCAGCCACTAAGTTTTAGAAGCTATGCTTAGTGCTTCCCACAACTTCAGTTAATTTAGTCATTCTGGATTTCTGACGGCATTGAAGACCTATAGACTCATAGCCAATCCTGGCTATTTACTTTGAGAGGAAAGATCTGAGTGGAGGGTTTTCAGCTGACATTCATTATAAAGCCAAGAAAAAGCCAGGTTCAAAACTAAGTGTTCTAGTCAAGAGAGACGACAGAGGTTCTGGCTAGTCAACAAAAGGATGGACTGGGTATTAAGACTATCTTGTACCTCACTGGTACAAATAGGAATAATTATGCTCTAATTGTATTCTGAGAGAAAAGCTTTATTTTAACAGGAAGGGTAATATGTAGGAGGAGCTAAGGGGGAAGGAGCACCGAGAGGAAAAGATAGAGTAAGGAGAGGAGAAGATGAAGTAGATGAGAAGCTAGGTAATGAGAGAGAAAAAGAGAGAGAAAGAAAGAGGGGGCATGGAGGCAGAAGTTCATGTGTCCACTAGTCAAAGATAGTTTACATAGCTAGGTTAGGTATTAGGTTGCATTTCTGATTGAGCATTACCATACTTATAAAGCCCTTGATTAACATTTAAAAAAAAATTGTATAAAAGCCAAATGGAAAAGGGGGGGCACGGGATAGGGGTTTTCTAGGGAGAGGAAATGGGGAAAGGGATTGGCATCTGAAATGTAAATAAAATATCCAATAAAAAAAATAAAAAAAAAAGTCAGCCACTATGCTGACCTTTAACCTCTGCTTTCAGGAGGCAGAGGCAGGTAGATCTCTATAAATTCAATGTTAGACTGGACTAAAGAGTGAGTTCCAAGACAGTCAGTGCTATGTAGAGAAACCCTAACTCAAAAATTAAATAAATAAATAAATAAATAAATAAATAAAAAAGAAAAACAAAGGACAGCTAACTTCAACTTCAGAGAGACAAAGTTAAAGAGGGAAAAAATAAGAAAGGATGATATAATTTTAGTTCCTAAGCTGCATGAAGATACTGCTTGAACTAGAACATATTATGTTATGGTCTCCAACCTGTCTGCTTACGTCTTGTGATCTTGCATAGACTCCTACCTACTTACTTATGAATGTATGAAAATAACAGCTTAAAGAACATAACATAAAAGTATTTCAAGCAAGTATCTAATTTATTTAACAATAATAGGGCAGTGGGGCTCAGTGACAGGTTCTATGCTTACCTAACACAAAGCTCCACTTGAAAGGCTGAAGGAAAAGGAAAATCACCACGGGTTCCATGACATGTAGTAAACACATGCACACACCAAGAAAAATAGGAAAAAAGAAAAAAGATCCCCAGACTAGGAACCTGAAACTTCAATTAAAAAGAGCAATCCTCACTACCAAAAGCAAACCTAAAACCACATGTTAGAATGGCTAGCTAAGATTTCATAAGCAGTCATAATAATGCTTCAGTAATTACAATATGTTTAAGAAGAAACAAAGTAGAAGCTCTCGGTTTCAAAACAGATACAGAGCCAGGTGTGGTGGTACACACCTCTAACCCGAGCACTTTAGAAGCTAAGGCAGCAGGTCTCTAGAGTTCAATCTGTACCAAGGCTAGTTCAAAAGACAAAGAAATATAAAGAAGAAAGAAAGTGTTAAAAGGTCAGAGAAGTGTAAGACACTAATAGAAACTGCACTATTTTCCTATCTATAAAGCTCTGGAGCACTAGACAGAAAGAGCTAGACAAGAATTCCAAAAAAATACTGCCTGGAGATGCCTAACATCAGGCAGAAGACTAAACCTACAGACAGAAGTTGAGTAAACCCTAGATTAACTTCACCTCCACCCGGGGGTTTGAGGGGGTACACCAACAACAATTTGTTAAAATTAAAGATAAGAAGGAAATCTTGAAATTAGAAAAGGAAACAGTTCTAGAAAAACACAAGAATACCACAATCACAAAATAGAGAGACAAAACACTCAACCCTCTACTCTAGCCCCACCCACAAGAAACGGCAAAGCAGGGAGACTAGATTCCCATCTTACTCTTCGGTAGAAGAGACCTTTCCTAAGAACCCCAATCTAGACACTATTGTGTTAAAGATCAACTCTTTCACTCCACCAGGCAATAATACAGCTTAACAACCAACAACTACTCTTACCCCAAATCCTACTAAGGTGTTCTCACCTAATTCAGTCAAACCAATAACTAGCAGCAATAAGACCAATTAGAGAAGGTAGCTGCATCTCAAACACTAAAAAAACAACAGAACTGGGGATGTATCTCAGTGGAATGTATTTGCAATAAAACCCATAGTGAAGCCCCAGACCCATACAAACACTGTGTTAGTACCTGTCTATAACTGTACTACCTGGAAGGTGGATATAGGAGAACCAGCCTTTCAAAGTCATCTTCACCTATACACAGCAAGTTCAGACTCAACCTAGGATACAAAAAAAAAGAAGGGGGGGAGAGCAGGAGACAGCAGTAGCCACCACAGCTGCTAGGCATGAGCATGAGACTGGATAAGACAGGAAGAATACTTATTTGAGACAATATGGTTCCTTAACAAGAACTTGTCATTTATTCATTAAATCTCAAATCAATACTCCAACTTCCCTTTTAAAAAGGAAAACCAATCAAGTAAACAAGCCTGGCTGTGGTGGTACATACTATTAATCCCAGCACTCAGGAAGCAGAGACAAGCAGATCTCTGAATTCGAGGCCACTGTGACTAGAGAGTGAGTTCCAGGATAGCCAGGGATACACAGAAAAACCCTGTCTTGTGGTGTGGGGGTGGGAGAAGGAGATGACGGAGACTGAAATAAGGGCTTTTCTTACACAGGCAAGCAAGAGGTAAATGTTCTATTACTGAGCTCCAGCAAATAACTACTATAACCTGACAACAGAAAAAAAGAAAACAAAAACCAAGATTAAAGCACGAAAATAGTAAAATAGAATAAAAAAAAAAATAAAATAAAATCAACATAAGTTGATTATTCAAAAAGATAAAGGCCAAACTTGTAGGCTACAAGCCTATAATACCAGCTACTGAGACTGAAGCAGATAGTTTGCTATGAGTTTGAGGCCAGCCTGGAATACACAGTGAGTTCCAAGCAAACCTGGGCCATAGAATGAGAACATGTCTCATTTGAATGAATGAATGAATGAATGAATGAATGAATGAATGAATGAATGAGGAGGGAAGGGGAGACTGGGAAGAAGAATAAATAATGAGAGCACAGGCTGCTCCGTGGGCATCACACACCAATGTGTTGTGCACACCCATACATATAGGTAAAACATCATATATATAAAATTGTTAAATAAGTTAAAATTTAAGAAGTGTTTTTCAACAATTATAAGGAGAAAAGTTTAATCCCTAGCATCCAACTGAAACACCTAAGCATAGTGGCATGCATTTATATTATAGTGCTGGAGAGGTGAAAACAAATGGGTGTTCTCAAGCTTTGGGGCCAGTCAGCCTAGTTTAATTGTGAGCCCTAGATCTCAAGGCAAAGCATTACTTCAAAAACCAAGATGACAGAAGAATGACCCTCAAGATTGACCTGTGGCATGCATACATACATACATAACACACATACATATACATATATACATACATACATACATACATACATACCTGTAAGCATCCTTACATACATAACTGCTCATGCCATCCCCTGCCCCTCAACACACACACACACACACACACACACACACACACACACACACACACAAATATGCAAAGAAAAAGAGATGTGACCACAACTCAGTGGGAAGGCATCTGCCTAACATGTGAGGCCCTAGGTGCAAAAAGGGGGGAAAACATAAAAAACAAACAAACAAACAAAAACCTTTGCTAAATTAACAAAAGACATAAAAGCAGGGGAAATAAACTCCTCCATACACAAACCTGATGTCTTGAGTTCGACCCCTGATGCCCATACTAAAAATACATAAAAGCCAGGCATATTTGTAACAGCACCTAGTAGTTCCCCGGCCCTTGCTCACTGGCCAGGCAGTCTAGAAAACTTGGTGAGCTCCAAATCAGTAAGATAGCATATTTCAAAACATAGGTATATACATATACCAGGTGATCAGCACCTGAAGAAAGACACCCCAAGGTTGACCTATGGCTTACTCACATGCACACATAAGCCCATAACCAAACATGTATACATATATACACCAAAATGGACAGAAAGAACATTAGACATAAATGACATTCGTGTTTTGAAAAAAAAAAGTACAAGAAAGTGGTATGAAAAGTTGTACAAAACAAGTTCAACCTGGATGAAATGGAAAACTTTCTAAAATGACAATTTCCCAAAACAGACACAAAAACCTCCCAAAATGTGTCAAGAGAATTCTATTAAGAGACTTAATCAATCGATGAAAACTCCCTGCCACTGGCATGATGGCTTACAGCTGTGTACCCCTAGCACACAGAAGTCTGAGGCCAGCCTGGAGAACATAACAGGACTCTATTTCAAGACTAAAGCAAATTTTCATCAGAGAAAAGCCCAAGAATAAATAGAGGGTTTCACTACTAAATTCTATAAACAACAGGCATTCTCAATCTCTTCTAAAAAGTGGATGAGACATTTTAACCCACCTTTCCACTGGCCAGCATTACCCTCACTACAAAACATAGATAACTACAAAAGAAAATCAGAGGCATAAGCTTAGTCAGAAGGAGGTAGTAAAGACCAAGTGGGATTTATCCCTATAAAAAGCATCCAAAAAAGGAAATCAATCTACATGCTACAATAATTTCTTTTAATTATCTCAAAGGAACAGAAACAGCATTAAGCCAAATTCAACACCCTTTTATGATTTAAAAAAAAAAATACACTTAATATTAATTTAAAAAAAAACCCTAAACCTTACAATGGTTTAGGTTTACAACTACCAAAAGTAAGCACTGAATTGGTGAAAAACAAAAAGCTTTCCTGTGGGATCACGAACATTTTCTGGTTATTTTCATCATTCCATTAGACGTAACATTAAGTCCTGTCAATAGCAACTGGCAAAGAAAAACACATAAGGCATCCATCCATATTAGAAAATAAGTAAAACTATAATTGACAGGTAGATGGAGTGACTGAAAATTCAGAAAATCTCAAGACAGTAACAGTAAAATTAGAGGTAATAAATACTTTCAGCAAACCTGAAGATCATAAAGGACAATAATTCATCATATTTCTATACATTGGCCATGTGCAGTCTCAAAAGGAAATAAGTGTGTCAATTAACAAGTCCAAGACTACACATGTAGGAACAGCCACAGAAATGAAGACCTACACAGTGAAAATTACAAAACTGCTCAGGAAACAGACTTAAATAAATGCAAAGCCATATGTTTATAAATAAAAAGGCCTAATATTGTCAAGATGTCAACACTAAACAAAGCCACATGTAGATTCTATGCCACCATATTCAAAGTTCTATTTCTGCAAACTTGAAAAGCAACTTCTCGAATTCATACAAAATTAGAATGGGACCAAGATATCCAAACAATCAAGAACTGAATTGAAAGTAGCTAAACAAAATTGTTTCCTGGCTTTAAAATACTATAATCAGGGTAGATATGTAGCTCGGTGGTTCATACCTAGTACCAAAACAAAACAAAAACATAGGAAAGAAAGGCAAAATAGCATAGCAGTGATACAAGATCATAAGATACGAGGCACACATTTGCTCCTGTACAAAGGTTAGCATTTTCCCCACTGCAGACAATAAAAACAGGAGAGGCACACAAGTAATTTCAACAGGGAACATACTTAATGATGGGTAGAACCATATGTCACCCTCAAACAAATGATTCTAAAGCCAACATTAAATTTTTTTGAGGGTGTGTCTTACTATGGATAGTCCTCAAACAACCCTCCTGCTTCAACCTCCCAACTACTGAGATTATAGATACCTATTACCCCCAAATATGGGGTAACAAAATTTCTGTTATTTATCATTCACTATTTTGTAAAAGCAAAAGATGGGTCATAGTTTAAATGCCATCAACAACAAAACTACTACAATACAGGCTTGTACTATCTCTTATATAGTCAATCTCCCAAAATTATAGAAGAAATTATAGACATCTTGATTTACTGGTTAAAAAACACTCCTGCTGTGGCTAATTAAGGTTATTAGCATGGAACTGAGCATGGAATGAGAAGAGATAGAGGCACACTGTTATACATACTGTACTTCCAGCATACAAATATAATGAATGAAAATCACCCAAAAACATAAAAATAAAAGATAATTAAAATGCAATAAATAATGTAGGAATGGTGATGTATGCCTACAATCACAGTAGGTAGGAGGCTGAGACAGGAGTTCAAGGGCAATCTCAGTTCACGATTGTTTAAGTCAGAGTGTGTAGTATATGGTATACAGCAGCTCTAAAGAACTAATTAATACTAATCTAATCACCCATGTGTTTCAATTTAATTTTTAATAATGGGTTCATAAAATTATGATGAAATAGACTATGCTACCATAAAGGCTCAGGTATTTTTTTTTTAAATAATTTAATTGTATTGGTGTTGAAGGTGTCAGATTCCCTGGAACTAGAGTTGCAGTTATGAGCTGCCATGTAGTTGGTGAGAATTAAACTCAGGACCTCTGGAAGAGCGGCCAGGGCTCTTAACCACTGAATCATCTCTCCAGCCCCTATGCTACCATAAAGAATGAAATGTATCTATCCAGGTATTGATAGGGAATGAGTTAAGAGACATAATGAACAATACATAAAGATACCTTCTGTTTATAACTAATGAAACTTAACAATGAAGTTAGCTATTTCCTTAATTTTTCAAAAAGAATACAGAACAAAACTGTAGACTGAGAAGCACTACTTACAAATAATGCATAAGAGTCGAGGAGAAAACAAAATAGCAGATAAACTAAAGCTCATCTTATAATGCATGTTACTTCTACGTGTATTTACAAACTCAAATGAGACCTAACACTAGAAATTAATCTGAAAGCTTAAAATATGAAGGTAATCATTCTCAACCCAAGTTCTAACAGTGTGAAAATTCCTATCCAACCCCCCAAAAAAGAAAATTCAAGAGAAACTGCACTAATAGCAATTACTAGTACATGTATAATTACTAGCTAATTTCCATATATATATATGTGTGTGTGTGTGTGTATCGCCACACACACACACATACACACATACATATACTCTAATTGATTTGAGGTGGGCCCTCTTCAGATGAAGACAACCATAAGATTACCTGAGATTCCAAGATAAACATACTTAAACCCTCCTACATTAATCAGCACTACTACAATGCTTCCAAATCTACCCAAAAGACCTGGTTGGTTTGGTTTTTAGCACATAAATTACCTGTTTGTATTCAGTAACACAACTCTGACAGCAAAATCTTTTCTGCTGACCATCAATCACCAGAACATTATTTCCAGCACCTTTACTGGGCAAATACTCTCCGCACTGTTCACAGCAATTCATTATCAGACCATTGGCCATTCTATATCTGTTAAAGCAGTGGTCACTGCACAGTTTATGAGTCATGTTTTTAAAACTAACTTCATGGCGAATCTAAAAGAAAAACAAACAGAAGTTTTAAGAGTTTATCTGTTTTCAAGTAGTTAAAAAGGTAACAAAGACACTATACCCCAAGAAGACTAATTTGAGGAAAAAATCCAAATACATTTCATGTCTTTGAACTGTTTATATATGAAAGAATATATGTACACATGCATGGCACTGAAAAAAAATGAATGACCACAGTAATTATCACTATAATCTCTTTGAAGATAAAAATAACAGAAAAGCCACCTGTTTTAAATCTTCAAACAACAAAAAAAAAAATGACAAAGTACGCAGTACTGGCAAGAAAGAAAAAAATGACACTACTACAATCAACTCAAACAAGGTATTATATACACACTGCTCTAACATCATAATTAATAATGTAAATTTTTAAAAATGCTTCCAATTCTTTTTGCCTGCAAGTGTTTGTCTTTCTCATATAATCCGTCTATTTGTATAAATAAGTGTATTATTAGACCAATAAAAAAGGAAAAGCAATCATAATACTATGACTTTTTTTCTGTGACTAAATGAACAAGGTTAATCATTCCTGAGTGAGTTTCCTTGGAAGACTAGAATTATACAATCCTAGTCTTATAAACCCTAGTCTTGGAAATCATCATTCTGAGGACACATGCATCAATATAGAGTACAGGAAAACTGTCAAAATCTAACCTCATCTCTCATACGAGAAAGTAAGAAGTACAGAAGTACAAACCTCAGTCAATTTGCCACAGATTGTGCATCTCGATTTATTTAGAGCTCCTTTAGCAGGACTCTGTTTGTCCTCATAGAGAGACAAACAAGATGTACTACAAAATTCTTGGAAGGACTCACTTGAGTCCACTTGAGCAACAATGGTTCCTTTCATTGTAGTTATATCTCTGAAAAACAAGAGGTATAACTTAAAGCTCTATTTCATAAGAAACCAAAAATAAAGGTTATAACTAATATTTTTAACCACAGATTGAATCATGGAAATCAAACACCATTTTTAGATCCAGGAAATCACTTTTAGTATAAAATATGAACTTGTAGAAAAGATTAAAAGTCAAAATATTTGAAGCTAAAAAAAAAAAAAAAAAAAATGGATCCTATCACTAATAATCTTCAAATGCACTAACAAGGCTTTCAGATATTGGAAACATTAAAATAAAATTTCTACAACAACATGACTAATTTAAACTGACACTGCCTATTCAATTCCCCTTCCCAACTGATTAATAGGTAAACATGAGATTACTAGATCATGGAATTTAACATCAAGAGAGACTACACAAAATAGTCTACTTAAATGCACTACTTGCCAGGCATGATAGCTCATACCTATAATCTGAACACTTAGAAGGTGGAGGTTTGAAAAGATACTGAAATCTATTATCAAAGAAATAGTTTTACTTCTCCAGTAACCTAATACTTAGAAGGATTGCAGAGTTCAAGGTCTCAGTATATAGCCAACCTAGATTACATGAGACCATGTTTGAACATAAATGAATGTATGAATGAATGAATGAATGAATGAGCAAACAGATAAATAAATAGAAGGTGGGGCATGCACCTGTAATCCTAACTCTTGGGAGAAGTAATGGGACTGCCACAAATTTGCAGCTAGGATGACTTATATCAAGTCCCAAGATTGCCTGGACTACATAACAAGATATCTCAAAGAAACACCCCCCCAAAAAAAAAAATCTAAATAATAATCATATGATAGTATTGACATTTCTTTGAAACAACTAAATTCCTAAACACTCTATTACAGTAATTAAAACAATCTAAACACTATAGAACAATTGTTTCTGTGCTTAGATTTACTACAAGAATAAAGCACGGAGCCCTTCACAGAGGTCTAACGGCTAAAAACAGCTTCAGACTTGGGCTTCTCCAAAGAGTACAGAAAATTCATCTGATTTAACCCTGTAATATATTATATCATCTATACTTGCTTGTAATCAGTGAGAATGGTTCCCAAAAAAAAAAAAAAAAAAAAAAAAAAAAAAAAAAAAAAAAAAAAAAAAGGGCAGAAGCTGTATTTTCAAGGCTAGAAAAAAAAGGTATCTGGGTCATAAAACTAGAAGTCTTTAATAATATTCAAAACATAAATACCCAAAAACCAAAGCTTTACCTACTGAAAAAACCACATTCCAAAGATATTATAAAATGCGGCATATTATAATATAGAATGTACTATATATGTATTCTATTATCATAAATATAAATACATAGCTGTCTAACATTAAGCTATATTCTTAAATTTAATAATGAATTTAGTAGTTGAGTGCCTCTGTGAGGTGAGACTCTAGACTTGCTCCCTAGCCCTGTAAAAACAAAAAATATAAAACAGGGTAAATATTCAGATTATTTCAAATAATTACAGTCAAAATAACTACAAGGACCTAGACAATCAGCCCCGAGCCTATCAAATAAGAAGCCACTTGGGCTTCAAAGATTCAAAGTAGCTTACCGATTTTTAAAACATGAATTCATCACCAAAACAAATCTCTAAAACTTTTTATGATCAGTATTCAATGACATGGAATTGTGTGAAAGGTTAATCTTACTTTTTACACATAACGCAGAGTTTCTTTGGAGCGGGCTTATGAGAGAAAGAAGAAAGGCAGGTGGTTGAACAAAAGAGGTGAGCTGATCCTTTTCGCTGGTAAGCTGTCTGCCCCTTCTGCAGAGGTTTTTTGCAGTTTGCACAAGTGACTTTAACTGGTTTAGTGGGTTGTTGGTTTGAGGGCTGGAATATCTGTTTAGGAAGTGAGGCCACTGGTGATAAAGAATCCACCCCTTGTTGTTTCTGGTTACGAGGAAATGATGCTGACTGGGAGATCCAAGAATCTTAAAAACAAAATACATAGAAAAGAATAATCAAACAAGTATTTAAAGACACTGAAATCTATTATCAAAGAAATAGTTTTACTTTCCCAGTTTGCCCAAGCTTATGATACTAATATTAAAGACACACATGATAGATCATGCCTGGAAAACTCAAACAAAAGAACTGTCGTGAATTTAAGACTATCCTGAGCTCTGAAGTAAGAGACTTGTCTCAGATGTTAATGAAGTATCAACTTTGCAGAGAGGAAGTGTTTGCCAGTAAGATTGTCTGCTTTCTATAAAGTCTTAAAAACAGCAAAGGAGTATATAATGTATGCTATAATGTATGATTAGCTTGATTTAGCCATTCTACAATTTATACATACTTCTAATCAACATGTTCTCTAAGATAAACACATATTATTTCTGTTTGTCAGTTAAAAAAAAAAAAAAGCATGGAGCTGGAAGACCACTCAGATGTTAACTATTTGGCTGCAGAAGCATACACATCAGAGTTCAATCCCCAGAACTCACATATTTTTTTGTTTTTTGTTTGTTTTGTTTTCTTTTAAAAGCAAGCCAAGTATGGTATACACACTCATGGCCCCAAAACTGAAGAGATAAAGGCAGATCCCCAGGGCTCACTGGCCAGCTAGCCTAGGCAAATGAGAAGATCTTGTCTCAAAGAGTAAGATAGACAATGCTGGAGAACAACACTCAAGATTAATCTTTGGCTCCCACAGCAATGCACATGTACCTTATGCAAATACCCATGCACATACAACAAACATGTAAAAACAATTTTAAAGTAATAGTTTGTTTTCTGAGTTCGAGGCCAGCCTGGTCTACAGAGTGACTCGCAGGACAGCCAGGGCTATACAGAGAAACCTTGTGTTGAAAAAGGAAAAAAAAAAAAGTAATAGTTTGTATTCTACTACTTCTAAAATTGGTATTCTACGATTAAAAAAAAAATGTGTTTCACTCTTCTCTAAACTAGAAATAACATAGAATATTAAATGTGCTAATACTGTAACAAACCAGAGACTAGCATACAAGAAGCACTAAAAATGTCACTGGTATGAAACAGGAAGTATAGATGCATTTAGAAGGAACACATATATCAACATATGGAATAATGCATGGTGGCACATGCTTTTAATCCCAGCATTTAGAAAGCAGAGGCAGGCAAATGTCTGTGAGTGTAAGGCCAGCCTGGTCTACAAAGCTAGTCCAGAACAACCAGAACTTGTTACACAGAGAAACACTGTCTCAAAAAACAAACAAAAAAAATGAAGATGTTAGGACCTTGAACAAATGCAACATGGTTGAAAAGACATAAACTATTTTCAAACATCTTTTTAAATTTTTTCTATTATATCTATTATTTGACTCTACATATGCACGTGCCATAGGCCAAAAATCTCTTCTTCAGAATAACTTTCCAGGAGAGGTGAGACAGAGGGACTTGGAAGAATAGAGGGCAAGCTTTGAGTGGGATGTGTAAAGTAAATAAATAATTAGTAATTTAAAAAAAAAAAGAGGTTTCCAGAGAAAATCTTTCTTGAAAGCCAAAAAGAAAAATACAGAAGTTGTCCAGGGTGAGGCAGGTGAGGCAGTGGTGATACAAGCCTTTAATCCCAGCAGTAGGGAGATAGAGACAGATGGATCTCTTGAGTCTAAGCCCAGCACGGTACATACAGAGTGAGTTTCAGGACAGCCAGGGCTACTTACACAGAGAAACCCAATCTCAAAAAAAAAAAAAAAAAAATTTAAATTAATGTCTGCAGAATAAAAAGTAGCTTTCTTTATATATCAGGTCTTACATTTCCCCTACTTCCAGGTTTTCATTTCCCCCAATACTTAAAAACATTTAGAAACAGGCAAGAATGGTAATTAACCTAAACCCTCAGTTTTATATAAAAAGATAACAAAATAACAGTAACATTTTTCCAAATAACACCAGTAGAAGAATTGGTATAAATAGCAAGATTTTATAACTTTCTTTTTTTAATCAGGGTAGCCTCAAAATCTCTATGTACCTGCCCCTCATTCTTAATTAAGCATTTTGTAAACGTTCTTCAATAATCAGATACTAATGGTGAAGTAAATAAAGAAAACTAACAGGCTGGAAAGATAGCTTACAGGTTAAGAGTAGCTGCCTGCACTTTCAGAGGACTTAAGTTCAATTCCCAGCACCTACATGGAGGCTCACAGCCATCTATATAACTCCAGTTCCAGTGGGTTCTAGTCCCTCTTTTGGCCTTCACAAGCTCATGGTGCAGATGCACACATACAGGCGAATACTCATACACATTAAGAAATAAATTGGTTTTTAAAAACTCATGTATCAAAGAGCACTGCATATCAGCTACATTTTAGTTATCCCACATTAACTTTACACAATTCCTAAGTGTTTAAAGTTGCTAATGAGGCTAAATAATGAAGTGGAGATAAACACACAGAAACTGAGGTAGAAAGACATAACTTCATGCAGAGAAGAGGAGCATACACAGTTAGTTGTGAAAAGGCCAGTTTTGTATGTTGGTCTGTTTGAGGAGAGACCTTTTCGAGATAGTGTCTAACTGTAGCCTAAGATGCCCTCAAATGTGCTATGTAGCAGAGGTTAGCTTTGAATTCTTCATCCTTCTGCCTTCATCTCTCAAGGCCTGAAACTACAGGCATGTGCCACTACACCCAGCTAAGGCCAGTCATTATAATATTTGTATTTTAATATTTTTCAAGGAGCAAAGCAGCTCATAAAAAGGAAACTTCCAATAGTCAAGAAAGATTCCAGCTCAGCCAGGCAGACGCCTGCCTTTAGTCCCGCACTTGGGAAGCAGAGGCAGACAGAGGATGGCGGACCTCTGAGTTTGAGGCCAACCTGGTCTACAGAGTGAGTTCCAGGACAACCATGGATGTAGAGAAACCCTGACTCAGAAAAAAAAAAAAGAAAAGAAAAGAAAAGAAAATATACCAACTTTGATAAATAATAAATGAAGGGTTTACACTGGAAAACATAAAATAAAAACCTAACACTAAATGAGCAATCAAAACAAGCACAAGGCATGTATACACAGGCCTTTAATCCCAGCACTCAAGACAGAGGCAAGGAAATCTGAGTCCAAGGTCACCCTGGTTTAACACAGCAAGTTCCAAGTCAGTCAATGCCTCAGAGTGAGACCCTATGTCAAAGAACAAAGATAGTAACAAGCAAACAAAGCACAAGGCTCCAAAGTCATTGAGTTGAATATAGCAAACAGGTACAGTTTTGCATGTCGATCATCCCTTAGGATAATTTAAAACTGAAAACTGTGTTTTGCTTTCTTCAAAAGATAGGAAATTTAAAAAAAACATAGTCAATTCTTTAATAAAAACATGAAAAACATGCAGAAAAATAAGAGAATAAGTAGAATTTATTGTACAATGTTTTTAAGTATGTTATTAATCTACATATTAAAACATTATTAGCAAAAAGCAATCTATAAAAATATGCTAAATTTATACAGTATTTTTAATTCATTAAACAAAATCATACTGCTACTAATATTCTACTTCACAAACACTATACATTTCACAATTCATTAAAATTTTAAACTTTAATGTTAACAAAATTAAAACATTTTCTATATGAAGACACTAAATAACACTTTTATTTCAATGAAAAAGTACCTGACAAAATATTAAATTCATTTTTATGAAGCAGAATATTACTTCTTACCAGGATTATGATGAGGTGCAGACTCTCCATTCTGAAATACATCTCCAGCAACATTCATCCTACCAGGATTAAAAGGTCCTACTCCAGTCTTGGTCTGTGAAGTTAGAGATGGGGTGTACGTTTGTATATTCACACCAAAGTTACTGGACTGAAGTCCGTTAGAGCCGTCTCCCAGGCTGGTGTTATGCAGTGACGTCACATGAGTAATCATTAAGTTCATATCTCTCCCATCAGTACTTTCTAGTTGGCCATCACTCACAGAGCTTACGCCTGCTTCTAAGGTCGTAACATTCGCAATCTGAATTTCAGAGTCTGGTTCTGTGGTAATACCACTGTTACTCATTCCTGCGTTTACTTTACTTCTTGAAAAAGTGGAACTAGAGAAATCCACATCATTTGTTCTGTTTTTAGTTTCAGAAGGTCTCCTTTCAATAAAATTTGAGGCATTCTTCTCTTGCCCTTGATTTGTTTCCATGTCCTCTTCATCATCAATAACAATTGTCTCACTTACACTGCCCTTTTGCGGGGCCAACTCTTTCGATGAAGGAAGAATTTTGGGATCGTTTCCTTGTAGTTCTTCATTTTTTGAAGATGTAAATGTTATGGGTCTTTGATCAGCAACCAAAGGTGCAGAAGATGAAGGAGGTTGTACAGGTTCAATAAAAACAACATCATCATCATCTTCCACTGATGAGTTCTGAAACTTACTAGATCTAGACACTAAAGCATTAGGTGGGCCACTAAATGAATTTCCTACGTTCGAGAGACTAGTTGCCATGGCTGTACTTCCTAATAAAACAGGAGTTTGATCAGTCAACTCTAATGTTCCCACTGAACTTGTGTCCATGCCAAAGAACCTGTTCAGGGAAATGAAAGAATATAAATGTGAGTATGTGACTTTTTTTTTTCAAAGACGCATTTATTTTCTGTTATAAGACTCCTGCAGGATCTTCTGTGGTCTCAAGCATTTTGTAATTTATGTATCCATATACCTACGTGCAGGGTAACAAGGAACACAGCCAATTTTCAGTAATTATGAATACTACACTTCTACTGCCACTTTCTAGAGATATACTATTTACTCCATAAAGTTTGCTCAAAATGCAAATAATTATATGTCACCAGAAACTCCAAAACTAACATGATAATATGAAAGTAAGGGATCCACATCAGGTATCTTCCTCTCTCTCTTTCTTGTTTTTCAAGATGAAATCTTTACCTGGAACTCACTGACTTTTTGGTCCTCGGACATTCAGAAATCTTTTACTAGTTTTTCACAACCACCCAGTTTAAAAAGTTTGGCAGGTCCTAGGTCTTCCAAAGTAAGCTTGGTACTACTGACACCTTGATTTAATCCGGGCCAGATTTTTTTCTTTACCTTGTTTTTTTTTAATTAACATCTATTTTTATTGTTACTTATGGGTATGTGTATTGAATGTATGCCACATATGCGCAGTTACCCACAGGGGTCAAAAGAAGGCATCAATGTCCTGGATGTGGAGTGCAACCTGGAGCTGCAGTGAAAGGCAGCTGTAAGCTATTCAACATGAGTCCAAGGAACAAGCTCAAGTCCTCTGAAACAGGAAGCAGCAGCCTTAACCACTGAGTCATCTCTCCAATACTTTTCACCTCAATTTTTAAATCTCTCACTAACTAACAGAGCTCACCAATTTGATTAGATTGACTGGCTAGCAAGTTCCAAAGATCCTGCTGTCTCTACCTTTCCATTGCTAGGATGACAGACACACACACAGCTTCTTATGTGGGTGTTCAAACTCAGGTCCTCATGCGTGCATGCTTATGCAGCATGCAATTTCTCATCTGAGCCATCACCCCAACCCCTGGTTATGTAAATCTTAAAAGCCTGGCTTAAAATACATAAAGTACAAAGAGCTAACAGGATAGAGGACATAAATGTAATTATCACTTCAACTAATGGGTGACAGGGGTAGAGAATGTGTTCACTGTTTATCATTTTCCTAATTTTTACATCACATAGTTTTCATCTTTTAAGCTGAATTTATTGGTGAGGAGGGGGATCCTTGGCTTTTACGTTTCATACGGAGGGCCTTGCAGGTTACCCTGGTCTATAAGGCTAGTTCCATTATGGCTAAGGCTACACAGAGAACCAGTCTCAAAAATACAATCACTAAATCAATCAATCAATAAAAATAAATATTGAGAGAGATAACAATAGAAAAATATATAATTGAGGGTCAGAAACTTTATTCTAAAACACAGTTGAAAAGTATAAATTGAGTAACCATTAACTGATGAAGAAATCAAAAGGTTCACAATGAGAGTTGACTATAATAGAAGTGTTCAGCAGTGCTAATAGCTTTACAGTGAAAACACATTGACAATTAATTTACAGATAAACTTCAACATTCCTACTAATTGTGAATTCATAAATCATTCCATGACTTTGTGAGTGGAAGATCTTTGCTCTAAATTTTATTCTACCTCTTTGGTATTGAATAAGAAAAGCTATATACCAGCAGACTTCAGCTTTAGTGACGCCTGTCTATTTCCCCATTAATTTAAACTTCTTACTAAAGACAACTCAGGTTTAAAAGATATATGAATGTTTTGTTACTCTATGAACCATAAACAAGAGGTAATTTGATTACGGCTAATTTACTATCATTCATACCTTGCTAACAATTATCCATAACTTGCTTAACTATGAAATTCAAGTGTCACAGTGTGAGACCCTGTCTCAAAATAAAAGCAAATTATCATCATCTTCTCACTTATAAGCCTACCAGTGAAAGCCTGTTTCAATTTTTAAAAAAGAACAAGAGAAAGAATACTTTCCTCTTTAAAAACCTACCTAAAAATTTTATAAGTACCATGAAGAAATTATAGGAGGCTAAGACAAATTTTCTACAACAAGAGAGTACCAGCTTATGTGTTTGTTGTACCTACTATAGTTTTCAATATAGTGAATTTAAAATTAATAATCCCTAATAAAATAGAAAAATGAGTTGTAAAACATTAATTTAGCAAAACAAAATATCAAATAAAATATATTTAAAACATCGTAAGAGGATGACAAAAATAATCCTTTTTTTTTCTTTTTTTTTTTTGAGACAGGGTTTCTCTGTGTCCTGGCTGTCCTGGAACTCACTCTGAAGACCAGGCTGGCCTTAAACTCAGAAATCCACCTGCCTCTGCCTCCCAAGTGCTAGGATTAAAGGCAAGAGCCACCACTGCCCAGCAAGAATAATCTTTATTATCACAGTGTAGCACTATTCTGGAAATAATATCCATCAATACAAATATAATAGCAATCAATACAAACACAAATCAATACAAATATGAGTGCTTATTTATCATTCAGGAAACCCCAGGCTCTATCCTCAGCACAACAAAAAACAGGTCCACTGTCACATGCCTGTGATCCAAGCATTGTAGGGCAGAGATAAGGCTCCCCAGAGTCATCTGAACAAACAAGAATGAACAAAAAAAAAGAAAAGAAAAATCCTCTCAAATCAATAAGAAGCAAAGAAATAGCAACAACAACAAAAGAAGCACCCTAAGCCTGCATTCATAATGGAAGGAGATGATGATGATGATGATGATGATGATGATGATGATGATGATGATTACTGAAGAAATAAACAGAAATTAAAACAGGAAAAAAAGCAATGGTTCATTCTTTAGAGAAAGAAGTAAACTATGCTAAAAAAAAAAAAAAGTACTGTCTATTTAAGAGGGAAAAATCCTCAAATTACTAAAATGGGAAATAAAAATACAAGGTGTCACTAGTTTTACAGAGAAAGAATTTATAAAGAATGACATAAGCAATTCATCATATGTCAAACTGGATAACAAAGATAAAATGAAAAAGTATCCTTAATACTCACACAAAGGAAGAATATGAAATCTGAGTAGACCTAAAAGACTCAAAGTTGATTAAGTCAGTAATCAGAAGCATCTCAGCAAAAAATAAATTGGGAGCGTGGGAGGACTAAAGAAATGGCTCAGTAGTTAAAAGCACTGAATGCTCTTCCAGAGATCCTGAGTTCAATTCCCAGCAACCATACAGTGGCTCACAACTATCCATAAAGTGATCTGATGCCTTCTTCTGGTCTGGTGTGTCTTCAGACAGCTACAGTGTACTCATATACATAAAATAAATAAATATATCTTATAAATAAATAAGGACATAGCTTTACTTATGAATTCTATCAACATTTCAAAATAATCAACAACTCAAATCTCTTCTAAAAATAATGAAAATGGACCCCAGGCAGTCTTGGCATAAGCCTTTAATCCCAGCAGAGGCAGGCAGATCTCAGTTCTAGGCCAGCTTGGTCTATAGAACAAGTTCCAGGACAGCAAGGTCTACACAGAAAAAACCTTGTTTCAAAAAAAAAAAAAAAAAAAAAAACCAACGGCGATGATGCTGGTGATGATGGTGGTGCTGGCGATGGTGGTGAGGGTGATGATGAAGAAAAAGAACAAAAAGAAAAAGGGAACATCTCCAAACTCTCTTTTTGAATCCAGAATTACCTGGATATATAATTCTGGCAAAAAAAAAATTATACGTAACTTATAATTAGTTTGTAATCTTTGCACAACACTAGCACTGAGAGGCTGAGTAAAGAGACTAATATGGTCTACATATCATCTCCAGTATATCCAGGACTACAGAGAGACCCTGCTTCAAAAAACAAACACAAACAACAAAAAGACAGATCCACAAGTCCTTAACAAAGAAGTGAATAGGTGAATGAATAAAGAATATAGTATACAAAAAATATTCCAGCATAAATAATTTACAGGAAAATGGATGAACTAGAGGAAATTTTTATAGCCAGTGGTTACAGGATGTTTGATCACACTGTGAACCTCAAGATTGTGTTGATTACTGGAAAAACCTGTTTCTGGTTGTGGTGTGGCTCAGCCTTAGCACACACCTTTAATTTCTCTGGCTTGAATATAGACAGGCCATTAGTACACACTTTTAATACCAAACAATGAAGTAAAACTAGTTTGTAGAAGAAAGGACCCATGTTTGAAAGTGATGTCTAACTGAGTGGCAGACAAAGTTACAAGTCAGAGAAAATCTGACGGACTAGGATATATGCCCAACTCTCCTGAGAGGAGGAAAGGGAAGCTCCTTTAGGAGCAGTGCAGAGAGAGGGGGAGGACAGTTGTAGAGAAACAAATTGTAAAGAGACAAAGAGAGACCAGGCTAGATACACCTGAAGACAGAATGAGAAGGCGCAGAGAATGAGAAGCCAGAAAATTAGAACATATTAACAAAGTCAGTATGAAGCCAAGCAGAGAAATTCAGGAGGCGCTAAGAGAGAAGAGTCAGACTGAATCAGTCAGCTTAGAAAAGAGTTTAAGCTAAAACAGCTGAGTTGAACCAGCAAGTCAGAGTTCAGAAAGAGTTAGAAAGGGTGAGTTTATTCAGCAGTAATTCTCAGAGGCTGAAAACATTCTAGGCCTAGATTAGATTTTACAGAAGCTAGAAGCTTCCAGGACTAGGCCCAAGTCAGCAGATGGAAGCAGTCAGTTTCCAAGACGACAATTACTGCAGGAGAATAAAAGTTACTTTTACAGCCAGTCCTGTGCTTTCTTTCTTATATGGAAACAAAAACAGAAAGATAATCTGAAGGAGAGAAAAAACTCGAAAAACTGGTCCTTCATTTATACCATATACAATACATAAATAAATCTAAAAAAGAAGCAAGATCTAAATAGAAGTCAACAAAAAAAACCTCTGAAAGCTAATTTCATGGATTTGTCATTCTAGATGACACCAAATAGGTAAGAAAAAAAAAAAACCATACTAAACTGTTCAAGATTCACAATATTGTGCCAAGAACATTACCAAGGAAATAAAGACAATGCAGAGAGAAAATACCTCCAAAAATCAACAAGGAAAGGTAGGTAGGTAGGTGTAGGTGGAACTTAAAATGAACAGTGTACTTAACACTTTGCCAGAAGACACACAAAGGACCCATAACTAAATCAAAAGATGGCCCATTATCAGTCATTAGGCACGTGTATAAAACCAAGAAATCTCAACTTGATGGCCTGCTATCTGTAATCTCAGAGCTCTGGAGACTGCGTTAGAAGTTTCAGGCCAGCTTGAGCTACATTTTGATATGTCTTAAAAAACTATCCAAAGGGACCAGCAAAATGGCTTGATGACTGCCGGGCAGTGGTGGTGCACACCTTTAATCTCAGAACTTGGGAGGCAGAGGCAGGCAGATTTCTGAGTTCGAGGCCAGCCTGGTCTACAGAGTGAGTTCCATGACAGCCAGGACTATACAGAGAAACCCTGTCTCAAAAACAAAAACAAAAAAACAAAACAAACAAACAAAAAAGGGCTTGGTGACCACCTGAAACACACAAGGTAGAAGGAGAGAATCATATCCATTACAAGTCAGCGGTAATTTCTTTGAAAAACTACCATTAAGTAAACGTGCAAGCTTTCTTTCTATTCTACTCAGAGTATGTCCTTCAAAATACTCCATAATGTTTACCACATATTAAAATACATGTAACTTTTTTAATTACTGAAAAGAATGAAAAAAAATCAAATCTTCTTAGCACTGTTGGAAATGTAAACTAATGTAACTATTAAATTTTTTTTTACCAAAGATAAAAAGACATCCTAGCATAAAGCTGGTATGGAACCCCACACCTGTAGCTCACCCTTACGCAGCAGAAGCCACAAGATGAGAAGCTTCGGTACTCAGGGGGGCAGAGGCAGGCAGATCTCTTAGTTCAAGGCCAGCCTGGTCCACAGAGCAAGTTCCAGGACCATCAGGGCTACATAGAGAAACCCTGTCATGAGAAGGGGGGTGGGGGGGAATGATCAAGGTATGAAGAATCTTCAATGACTTTTAAAAAACTGTATTATGATAAGTGTGCAAATGCATTATATGTGTGTGTCTATGTATATGTGTGTACTAGGCACACACATGGTACACATACATGCATATAAGCAAAACATTGATACACATAAAATAAACCTAAAATTTTAAGTAATAATAAATATTTTTTAAATGTCACAAATTTCCCCCTTCCCTTCCCCCCCCCTCCCCCCCGGCCCCAATCACTCCGAGTAAGTACACTGTAGCTATCCCTCAGACACCCCATAAGTCATCAGATCTCATTACAGATGGTTGTGAGGCACCATGTGGTTGCTGGGAATTTGAACACATGACCTCTGTAAGAATAGTCAGTGCTCCTAACTGGTGAGCCATCTCACCAACCCCTAAATGTCACAAATTAAACAAAAAAAAAAAAAAAAAAAAAGAAAGAAAGAAAGAAAGAAAGACGAATGGACAGACAGACAGACAGACAGACAACTAACTATATGGGGAGGACAGAATGACCAATTAGGGAAAAAAAAACAAATACATTAAAGTTTCTCCAATACTCCCACTGAAAAATCAATACAGAAAACCTGTGACCAAATGTAGAGGAGGGTTTCCCCTAACACCAGCAAGATCCCTTCTGATTTAGCTTTATTCTGATACCATCTTTCTAGAGACATCAGTTAGATCCCACAGGTTGAGGACTCATGTATGTATCTTCCATGTCAGATTGCAAGCCACAGGTTTGTTTTACCATGTTTCTTATTAACCAGCTCTAAACTGGGGGTCCGCAAGATCTTCTAGTTAGGTCCAAACTTTGCTAAAGTTATCCATAAAACTCAATTTGGGATTTACACGTAACAGTTTACTTTATATAAATGGTATTTTGAAGACTATAGACGAGATCTGGAAAACAAGAGCAAAAGAGCCCCCTGCCCCTCCCAGAGTGCCATCCTCCAGGGATCTCTAAAAGCTCCCTGAACCTTTTCTTTTAGTTTTTTATAAAAGCTTGCAAACATTGATGATAAAGTTAACTGTTATTCTCTCCTTTCCCCAGAAGTAACAGTTTGGAACTGAAAAATTCCAACCCTCTTACCCTGGTCTTTTCAACTACCAGTACCTTGCCCTACCCATATTCTGAAAACAACAGGACTACCAGCCATCAGAAATACCTCATTAGCACACATATCATTTGAGATTCATAAATTTCAGTCAGGAAATAGGGAGCAAATAGTACTTTAACTGAAAATAGTACTTTTCAGTTAAAGTGAACATAAACAATTGAAAATAGGCACCAAGAGGCCCAGAAGTTATGAACACTGGGCTCCCCTTCCAGAGATCTAGATTCTATTTCCAGCATCCACAAGGGTAACACTCACATCTGTAACTCTCCAGCTACAGAGAATCAGACATCCTCTTCTGGTCTCCATGGGCACCAGACACAAACAAAGTACACAAATGTGCACACAAAATACCCTTACACAAAAAAACAATAAAACAGTAATTTTTTAAAACTTAAAAAAAAAAGCTACCAAGAAGAATAAAAGAACTACTTGTATTAAGTAAATATAAATTATCTTATTCTACTGACAAAGATAAAAAGACTCAATTAATACTTTTACATTATACTATGTATGGTTGTCTGAAAGAGCAGGAAAAGATCTTAACCACTGCGTCATCTCTCCACTCCACGATACTATCTTTTTGTTTTTAAATTATTTGTCTTAACACAGGGTCTCACTATGTATCCTTGGCTAGCCTGAAACTCATGTACAGCAAACTGGCATTGAATTCACAGAGACCTACCTGCCTCTGCCTCTGAGTTCTAGAATCAAAGGTGTGCACCACCTACCTAAAAATATAGTGAAAAGAAAAACTGCCTCAAAAATTTTGACAGAGAACAATTGAGAAGACACCCAACATCAACCTTTGGCATATACACATACACACACACAAATGTACACATAAATACAACACACACGCTCACACATATGTGCCATGAGGAAAGGTTTAATCATAGCCAAAAATAGAAGTTATTTCTTCTAATTTTCAATGGACTGTTAGGAACTTAAAATAGGAAAATCCTAGTCAGGCAAGCTAACAAACTCCTGCAATCCCAGTACTTAGAAAGGAGGCTGAAGTTAATATGGACACAATGATACCCTGTATCCTAGTCAGTCGCAGCTGCCAACGTAACATATCCAGAGTAATCTAAGGGAAAGTCTCAGCTGAGTGACTGTTCAAATCAATTTGGGCTGTGCCATGTCTTGTCTTGACTGATGAATGATATGGGAGGGCCCAGCCCAACATGGGCAGCAACACATCATCTCTGGGGCAAGTGAGCCTGGACTGTTTAAGAAAACTAGTTAGCTGGACAGTGGTGGTGCATGCCTTTAATCCTAGCACTCTGGAGGCAGAGGCAGGTGGCTCTCTGTAACTTGAATGATAGTCAACCTTACCTTGAAAAACCAAAATAGAAAAGAAAACTAGATAAACATTAACATGTGAGCAAGCCAGAGATTGAGTAAGGAAGAGTGTTCCTCCGTCGTTTCTGCTTCCAGTTGGTGCCCCAACTTCCCTCAACAATGGGATGTATCCTTACAAGTATAAGCCAAACCAATTCTTCTTCAAAATTGCTCTTGGTAAGAGTATTATTTTTAACACCACCACCACCACAACAACAAAAAAAAAGACAAAACAGAACTGAATCTGGCATTAGGAGTGAGACTGTAGCTACAATGAACCTGACCATAAAGCTTTTTATGCTTTTTATTTTTTATGCTATTTATTTAGCTAGAGAATTATGGAGAATTTTCAAACTTTGAGTTGGAAAGCCATTGCAAACCAATGCTTAATAAATGGGCTATAAATGGAGCTTAGAAGATAAAAATACTGAAACTTTTGTCTTGTCTGAAGTTTCAGAGGGAAGCAAAGACTCTTAACAGGATCATTTGTGCTGCATTTTGAATTATCATTCTGTGGTTCCTGATCAGCTAGGACCGAATAATCATTAGTGATGGATAAGATGTCAGGATCACTAAGGCAACTCTGCAAGGCAGTTATTTCTTCAGTGTCAGCATACAGAAGGGAGTTGGGGGCGGGGTAGAGTTGTGGATTCGACATGATACCAAGGCTGTATGTATCATCCAACTGGTAGCCAAAACTAGGCAACTCATAAAAATCAGACCACCTGGTACTGGTTCTGAAGGCATAAAAGTTGTAGGATTGAGAGGTTCATGGAAAATGGCTGAGGCCTGGCACCATGTGGCAGAGGCAGCAGAGTCAATAAAGAGAGGTCAGGAGAAGCCATCGATGAAAGTGCAGTCACAGTTGCAGTGGAGAACTAGGATGTGTTAGATCCATAGCCATAAAACTTCCGCAGAGAACAAGAGCAAGTGTGAATGAAGCAGAGTTGGCCTGGCCCTAAAAGACAAGTTATATGTGCTATGGATGACATAGCTGAAGAGGTAAGTTGTCAAGCCCTTTGGCATTCAGAAGGTAATTAAGTCTTAGATGCCAAACCCTGAGCTTCATAATCTGGATTTATACTGCTGGATTTTGGGTTTGCTGTGATCTGAGTACAAATATGCCTAGTTCTTCCCACTGAGAGTAAGAATGAATATTACTGGTTTTTAATTTTATAGAGCCCACAGTTAAGAAACTTTGGACATTTAAAGAGATTAAACTTTTCAAGTATTGGAAATTTTTAAAGACTGTGACTTTGAAAGTTGGATTACATTTTGTTTTATGATATTAATGAAATATCAGAAACAAGGAAAGAGTTGAAAGGCTATGGCTTCAAGTGATATGTTTATGTGTCAAGTAGACAAGGAATGGAGTATCCTAGTTATTTAGTTTCAACTGTCAATATGACACAGCCTGGAGTCATCTAAGTATCAAATGAAGAGCTGCCCAGATCAGATTGTGCCGTGCCATGTCTGTGTGAAATTGTCTTGACTTGTATTTGATGTGGGAGGGTACCAGCCAACTCTAGGCAACACCATCTCTGAGCAGGGAGGCCTAGCCTAAGCTATATAAAACTAGCTGAATAGGGCATAAATGCATAGCCTTTAATAACAATCTGGAACCAAAAGCAGAGGCAGGCAGGTATCTATGAGTTTGAGTGCAGTCTGGTCTACATAGGAAGTTCAAAGCCAGAAAAGCTATACATTGAAATTCTGTCAAGAAAGGAAAAAAAAAAAAAAGAGAAGAGTGGAAAAGAGGGAGGCGGAGGAGGACACACTCCAGCAACATTCCTTCTTGGTTCCTGCTTGAGTTCCTACCCTGACTCCCCTCAAAGATAAATTGTGATCTACAAGTGTAAAATAAATAAATCCTTTCCTCCCCTAAGTTGTTTTTTGATCTGTATTTTAATCACAGCAAGAGAAGCTAGGACACTGTGTTTGAAAAAAAAAATAAAATAAAATAACAAACAAACCACATGTGATCAAGTATTTGTGGAACCTAATCAATTTTCTAACACTAAAATGGATTTTTAATGGTGAAAAATTGTTAAAGATTTTAACTTCATTTTTTAAACTGATATGCTTAAGATGATTTATATATTTTTATGTGCATTTGTCTGAGGATGTCAGATCTTCTAGAAGCCGAGTTGTAGACAGTTGTGAGCTATCATGCGGGTGCTGGAAACTGAACCCAGGTCCTCTGGAAAAATGGTCAGTGCTCTTAACCACTGAGCAGCCTCTCCAGTCCCTAAACTGATGTTTTTAAACAAAATAAAAGGTGTGTTATAATTCACCCTTTAAGATGATCAGCTATCTTTTTACCATGAATTTAGCACGGATATCAATGAAGATGCACTTGCTTTCTATGTGTTTAAAAAAAAAAAAAAAAAAAAAACAAAAACAAAAAAAACAAAAAAACTTAAAATGACAATTATTTTAAAACTAAAAAAATCCAACCAGGTACAGTAAAATTGTCTATATTGTATACAAAAAACACTGTAAATGTTGTTCTGAAGCTCATACTTGAAACTCATGCATTTATCCAGCAGCAATATCTTCTCACTGGCAACTTTATGAGTTACGTGTATTGGGATCTGCAGAGCTTCTGGATTTGAGTATGGTCAATCTAAAATCCTTGTTATATACTGTTAGTAACAGAAAAAAAATCAATCAAGTAAAATTCAAATAAAAATGTACTAAGCATGGAGTCCAGGCAATCTATTTCCTAGTGAGAGACATTCCAGAAACACAGCCTGTCTCTGTCTGCCTGTCTCTCTCTTAAGGTATCAAGATACTACTGTGATGATCACACATATAACTCCAGCGGGATAAGACATTAGTTTGACCTTTCCTTACAGTCCCTAAAGACACACAGAAGTGAATTATTACAATTTCTTATAATAAGTGCCATTTAACATAATAAACTATGTGTTAATGTTATCAGTGAAATAGGGACAGATATCAAAGGATAAAGAGACAAAATTAAAACTTTACCAAATCTTTTGACAACAAAGAGTTATAGTATTTCATACATTTTTTTCCTATCACAGTAATACCAGAGCATAAGAGCCAAAGATTCATTTTGTCACAATAGCAGTTTTGTATACTTCCGTACTTCAAACAAGCAAAACAGAATAAAAGCCTACAAAATAAATCCAATTATACAAATCTACAGTCTGACAAGCTCATATCCATGCAAGCTAGAAATGTTCTTATGTCAACTTCTGTGAACCACCGAAGTGACTGACAAAGGACTGACAGTCAGGCCATGTCCAGTGACACGTATCTATAATCCTAGGTAATCCTCACACAAGACTGAGGCAGGAGAGAGAACTGCTGTAAAGTCTAGGCCAGCCTGAGCAATATTTACACACACACACACACACACACACACACACATACACACACTCACACACCCCTCAAGACTGTCTCAAAAAACAACCAAACAAAACCAAAGTTAAGAAAAAGGGGAGGAGGGTTGGAGAGATGGCTCAGCTGTTAAAGGCTAAGCTCACAATCAAAAATGTAAGAAAAAGGGGAGGAGGAAAGATAAGTTAAGCATTCATGACACTATAAACAGCATTCACATGAAAGGTACTCAAATGTACTGAGTGAGTTAATTCCTAAAAGGACTTCACACTCATTAGAGGTTTATAGTCAAACTAAGCATAGAGGTAGACACCTGAAATCCTAGTACTTGGAAGGCTGAGGCAGGTGTACCTCTCAGAGTTCTCTGAGTTGGTCTACAAAGTGAGTTCCAGAACTGTACAGTAAAACCTCATCTCAAATAATAATAAAGTTCCTTCAAATTTTCAGACTAATCTAGACATACACTGCAAAAAAATTACACTGATACAAACAGTCTCTACTGGAGTTGAAATAAGGTAGTAAAAAATCTAAGTGGAGCAGGTCATGGTGGCACATGCCTGAAACCCACCAACTAGAAAAAAAGGCACAAAGAACAGTCCAAAGACAGCATGTTCTACACAGTGAATTCAAGGCCAGCCTGGACCATAATCCTAGTCTAAATTAAATTAAATAAGTAAATAAATAACTATGGGTCATTCGCCCACCCCTCAGAGATCCTCTATGTAGCCCAGGCTATGCTGGAACTCACTCTATAGACCAGGGTGGCTTCAAACTAACAGATTTGCCTCTGCCTCCTGGGTGCTGGATTAAAGGTGTACACCACCACCACCTGGCATTTTCTATTTTTTAAAAAGAACTGGACAGAATTCAAGCACTTTTTATGTTTCTATTTCCAAGCAAGAAATGGTTATTTTGACTTGGTTTTGAAATTTGAGCTCTATGACATGAGAATCATAAAGTACAGTACAGTTGCTGATGTTGGCCTTTGTCATCACACTGCTTATGTTCAGAACCTGCTTTACTAAATACTTCCCAGTATCTTTCTATGGCTATTTCCTCCTCTGCAAATTCAGAATAAAAACAGTATTCAGAAGGGAAAAATATTAGCTATACTACCAAGTTCTCCTGTGGAGTAAATTACTTAATACAAGTTTAAAATGTTTAACGTTAGGTTGTCGAGATGGCTCAACAGTTAAAAGTACTTGTTCTTACAAGGTTCGGTTTTCAGTACCCACACAGTGGCTCACAACATCCCATACCCTTTTCGGACATCCTTGGCCACCAAGTAAACGTATTTCGCACATACATTCAAGCAAGTAAAAATCATACACATTAAACAGAAACCGTAAGCATCTATACTTTTACCATACCTTTGAAAGTACACAAGGAACAACCAGAGCTGCACTGAGCTCAAGAGTAACATTTGGGACAGAAATGTAGCACAGTTGGTAAAGTACTTGCTAGCATACAAGAGGCTGGGTTTGATTCCCAGCACCACATAAATCTAGCAAGAGGGCACGGGTGTAATCCTAGCACTTGGGAAGTTGAGACAGAGGGATCACAAGTTCGAAGTCATTCTAGGCTATGCAACTAAAGTTCAAGGTCAACATGGGATACATTAGACCCCATCTCTAAATAAGTGACAGGGCTGGCAAGATGGCTGAGTGGATAAAGGCACTTGCCTAACAACCTGAGCTGGATCCACAGAACTGATTAAACAGTGAAGGGTAGAACCAACTCCAAAAGTTGTCCTGACCTACATGCTGGTACTGTGGCATGTGCACCAACACAAATACATCATGCACTCCCACACTATAAAAATCTTTGGAAATTTAGAAGAAGTGTGACTTAATAGAAGATTGGTCAACACCAGAAACGAAAGACTAAGTAAAGGACTACACAGGTCTAAGCAGCATCTACTAGTTGAGATGAAACAACAGATGCAAAGAACAGATATTGTGTTCTTTCTTAACCACATCCACCTTAATGGTCAAATTCTATCATTCAGATCAGACATGTTAAGCAGCTCTCCCTAGTTGTCCAATACCTGAGGTCCACTAACCATTATGACAAGAAAAATGTCAAAAATGGTTGCGTGCACTTCAAACCAAATAACATTAATTCCCACTCTGTAACTCTAGAGGGCACCAGAAATATGCCCTCCTTCATAACACCCCTCCTCCGCCGGTAACGTGAGCAGCTGCAGAAGCCCATCGTCTGGTTGCTGGGGTTGGTATTACAGCAGCAGCAGTGATGTCTGCAGCGGTGGAAACAGCAGCGCCCACTCCCAGCTGCCTCACCAGGCATCACTAGACCTTCTCCCCAAGAGCAGCTGCCACCCAAGAGAAGCTCCTCCCCTTAAGAACAACCAGAAGGGCCAAGTCCCATAGCTGAACCCCTATAATCCGACGATGTCCTCTGTAATAAGCAACAAATTAGAAGCAAAGGACTCACAATGGTGTTTTCCTCACTTTCTGCCAAAGATGCACCAGATAGGGTTGAACAAAATTTCTGGTCCTGGGATAAAAGAAAAAAAGAGAGAGAGAGAGAAATGGATGAACACTCAATCTAGTAGGAGCACCAAGCCTATCTCACCAGGAGGAGGCAGAGAAGGGACTAAGAGGTCAAGGAGGTTCGGCGCTTCTATTATTACCCCAAAGCCCACCCAAAACGGCCCACTCCTACCCAAGTGGAGTGAAATATTTTATTGGGGCCAATTACCTATGTGTAAGCAACAATCTGCATGGAAAAGGACTTGAAGGCATCAAGCCTGCTACAGGGTAGGGAGGGGGAAGGGCAAACATTGCCCCGACGCCAGCAAGGGACTTGCACTCCCTCGCAAATCTTACCACTACCGTCATTCCAGTCAAACTCAGCACCAATTTACAGGTAAGAAACCGTTTATGTCAACGATGGGCTAATATTGCCCATATTTGCCCCAAGCAGTTGCCCTGGGCCCGAGGTTTGCCCCCCCTGCAGTCGGAGACCGGCAGCGCTGCCTCCCCGTCCGCCATTAGAGACCCAGCCAAACAATACGTGAGGAGCAAGAGCCGCGCAGCACAGCGCCGGGGAGGAGACCAGCGACGAAGAGGACCTGGCAAGACTCAAAAGGAGCCCCTCGCCAACGAAAACTTGGGGTCTCGGTCGGGCAGACAGGGTGCGAGTGCGGCCCCCAGGCGGGAGGGCCACAGGGCCCCTCCCCGGCCCGCCCGCCCGCCAGCCCGCAGCACAGAAAGGAAAACACCCCGCGACCTCCGGCCGCCGCCACCGCCCGCACCCCGAGGCCCCCGCGCCCCTCGCCCCGGCGGCCGCCTCACCCAGCCCGCCCGGCCGCGCCCGCGCTCCCTCACCCCTCGGGCCCCACGCGAAGCCGCCCTGGACACCAGCGCGGCCCCCAGCGCACCCCGAGGCCCAGACGCAGCAGCGGCGACGCCGGCCGCCGCGGGCTGCTAAGCCCGGCTCGGTGGGAGGCTCCCGACGCTGCCCTCACCCATCTCCGCCTCCCCAGTCGCCCCCGCCTCCGCCTCCTCCTCCCGAGGCTGCGCTGCTCCCAGCCACCCCCACTCTCCGCGTCCCTCGACAGGAAAGACAGCGGGGAGAAGCCTCACCCGGTTCAGGCTGCAGCTCCGCGGAACGAACCTCCCCTCCCCCGGCCCACCCCCCTTCGGCGACACGCACAACTCCGCTCGGTCCAGTCCCGGCTTTAGCGCTGGTGAGGAGGAGGCAGAGGAGGCGGCGGCGCGGCGGAGCCCGGGGAGGCCCCGCCCTCCGCACGCTCATTGGCGGAAGGCGAGGGCGGCCCGGAATGCCTCGGGCAGGTTCCATTGGCCCAGTCGGCCTTCTTTCAGGATCCTCCTCGGCGAGGTAGTCACAGCGGCTGTCCGTCAGACCTGGGCCACGCCCTCGGGCATGCCGGCCCTCCCCCCACCCCCCACCCTCCACCCCCGCCGACAGCCCCGGGCTGGGCCGGCCCGCTCTCCCTCCTTCCCTCCCTCCCTCCTTCCCTCCCTCCCTCCCTCCGTGCCCCCGCCCCGCCCCGCCCCCACTCGCGGGGTCCGCCGGGGTCAGGAGCCCGAGTGGCGCTGCCCGCAGTACCGCTCGCGCTTCGGCCTCGAGGCGGGTGTTCGTCGTCGAGGCTTCCCGCGGGCCGGGATCAGGACACTGGGCCTTGGCCTCCAGACGGTCGCCGCGGCCCCCTACCACTCTGTCTTAGGAGAGACGCGCCCTCGATGTCCCCGCGTCCTCCCTGTCCAGGCCCCGGCGACTGGCGAGCCCGGCAGTGCCTGCGGCGGACCTAGGGGCGAGCCCGGCCGCGGCTGCTAAGGGACTGGTGCGCGGGCGGCCGTGCAGGCGCTGCCACCTTGCCTGGCCCGTGGGAAGAGTGTCCCACCTCCGCCATGCCTGCGGCGAGAGGAGACGTCGGCCTCCATTTTGTAGGATCTGTTGGGAAAACTTGGAGCCCATCAGAACCGAACCCATGGGGACAAGATACTTGGCCCGAACGGCCCGGATCGCGCTCCACCACAGGCCTTGCCCTCGGCCCCTAAGGCCGTGCGCGCCTAGATTGCGGCGGAGCCACACGACGGTACGGGTGCCCAGACTCTGCCGCCGGGCAAGATGGAGCCGCGGGCTCACGCCTCTGGGACCTGGGCTGTCTGGGCTCGGCCGTCGGCGCCTGGCCGAGCACGCGCTCCCAGGCCTGCCCGGTGCCTGTCCTCCACCTTGACGGGCCTCGGGACACCGCGTGCCTTCGCTACAGTCTCAGCCCCGTGGGCAGTGATTCTCACGGGAGTCCCACTGGGAGCATTTGGAGCGGAGCTGCTGGAGGGCGGGCGGCACGAGGGTCTTTTGTTCCTCGTTCTACACCTACGTCTTTGGACGAAGACTTGGCGACTGATTTCCAAGACTCTGTAACCTAAGAAATGCACCTCGCCCTGGTGGTGGTTAGCGGCATTACAACGGATGTTGTTGGTTCCTTCCCCAGCCAAATGGATGGATTGGATTAAATTAGACCTCTGAATTTACGAATTGACAATACCGCCTATTAATGAGTCATATGACGTTATATTTTAAAGCTCTTCAGGATGATAATGAACATGAAAATTTTAATAAGGTGAATTACTGATTGAGGTCTCAGACTAATGTGTAGACTGCAGTGGATACCATTTACAAAGAATAACTTGGTAGAAACATTCATTTTCAATAAAACAATGCTTTCACCCTCGTTTAAATTCCACATATAAATTGATCTCCTTTACCAGTTGAAGAAAAAAACCTACAACACATATGAATCAGCTTTTCAGAGAGTATTTTTCAGAAAACTTTAAAAAAATTATTTTTGTTTTCTATACACTAATTCTTGTGAAATTTCATATTTCACAATACCATTTGACTTTGACATGCTTGATGTCACTATCAAAAAAGGAGCATCTTAATAAATGTGAGGAATGATAAAATTCACTGACAACATGGAAATATATGAGAATATGCCATCTAGGGCCATATGCTATTTTTCTTTAACATTTTTTCATACAATATATTTTCATGTTTTCCCTTCCCCCAGTTTCTCAAACCCTCCTCATCACCTTCCTACCCCAACTTCCTGTTCTTTCTCTCAAAAAGAGAAAGAAATCAAAACAAATAGGAAACTGATAAGACAAGGAAAACAATGTGCCAGACAGAGGTGGCACACCCCTTTCATCTCAGAGCAAAGACTTGGGAGCAGAGATAGACAGATCTCCAAGCTCAAGGCCAGCCTGTTCTACAGAATGAGTTCCAGGACAGCCAGTGCTGTTACACAGAGAAACCCTATCTTGAAAAACCTAATAATACAAAAACAAAATATGAAAGTCCACAAGAAAAGCATGGAGTTGGTTTGTGTTGGCCAATATTCCTGGGCACCTGGCCTACCCTGAAGGTTGGTTGATACACTCTATGACACTCCAGTGGAAAAACTTGAGTTTCTGTTTGCCAGCAGACACTAGTTGCAAATAGCTTTTTGATTAGGAGTGGAACCCCAGGTCTGCTTCCCCCTTACAGTGCTGAAATTTGAACCCCAGCAGGTCCTATGAGTTCAGTATCAGCCTCTCTGAAAGGTCAGTCCTGGTGTTCCTTGGAGCCATTCCCACCTCTGGCTCTTACAATCTGTCCTCTACTGAATGCATCCCTGAGCCTGGAAGGAGGGATCTAATGAAGATATTAGGGTCCTATCTTAAATCAACTCACTGAATTTATTGTTAGAAGTGGTTTTAGGTGGCAAGCATTGATTGGTTTGCCACAAGCTGTTTACAGGGGAGCAGCTTTATACTGCCACCAATTTCCTGATGTTATTGCTATCTTATACTTCTTAATTCTCTGGTGACCTGAGTTCAATCTCCGTAACCCACATGGTAGAAGACGTGTGCATCACCTTTCCTAGAAGATATACAAGTGTTTAATTGATTAGTTAAAACAAATTCTTACACTCTAGGATGGCCTAGAACTCAAATATGTAGCTAAAGAGGACCTTGAATTATTGGTCCTTCTGCCTCTACCTCCCAAAACCTGGGATAAGCATGTGCCACCAAGCATGTCTCAAATGACTCATATATTCCAGGCAGGCCTGGAACATACACCACAGCTGAGGATGATGTTTAACTGCTGTGAACAAACACCATAACCAAGGCAACTCTTATAAAAACAATATTTAATTGGGGCTGGCTTACAGGTTCAGAGGTTCAGTCCATTATCATCAAGACAGGAGCATGGCAAAGTCCAGGCAGGCATGTTGCAGGAGGAGCTGAGAGTTCTACATCTTTATCTGAAGGTCTCTAGAAGACTAACATCCAAACAACTATGACTAGGGTCTTAAATCCCACACCCACAGTGACACACCTACTCCAACAAGGCCACACCTTTAAATAGTGCAGCTCCCTGGGCCGAGCATATACAAACCATCACAGATGACTTTGGACACTTGATCTTGCCTATACCTCATAAGTTCAAAGATTACCAAGATGTGCACATGTGTGTGCGCACATGCACATACACATATACACACACTCACACTGATCAAACTTTAAAAAACAAAATATGTGGAAGATTAGATATAATAATTTGTTCATCATTTTCTCTTGTCCACAAGACTTAACAATTTATTAGGGTTTTTGTTTCATTTTGTTTTAAGAAAATCTTTCACTGTGTAGCCTGACTGGCCTGAAACTCAATATGTAGACCAGGCTGCCCTAGAACTCACAGAGATTCTCCTACCTAAGCCTGCAGAGTACAGAGCTTAAAGGCATGTACTATCACACCCAGCCAGTTATAAGAATTCTGAACCACATATGATGTGGATTTCTCCTAGAGAGAGGAAAAAATACCCATTCACCCCTGGTAGGGTACCAAAGTCAAACCAAAAAAATGAGTCCACACAAGTAGAACATTGTAAGTGATGGGTTTAATTATGACTACTTACAAGAACATAGGCAATTTACATTGAAGAAAAGTCTTCCCAAAAGCTGTTATAATATTTTATACCATCCTGGAGGGCAGCACCTCCAGAGCTCCCCAACACCCCCATCAACTATTAACTACCTACTTATTCTTAGAAAGCCACAGGGCCTTGGGAACCCCTCCCCCATCAGCTGTTAACTGCCCATATATTCTTAGGATGAACCAGGGTTTTGTGAGCCCTTCCCCCAACCAACTGTTAACTGCCTATATATCTACAAGGGGAGGAGATTATGAACCTCTTACCACCAATATGATAAACAGTAATAGGCCAAATCTTGCACAGGTCTTATATAAGTAATTACAATTGCTCAGAGTTCGAGAGTGCAAGTACTAAGTCATGGCAAGAGGACATCATTCCACAACATTAGGGTGGAGTTAGTACATGATAATTTAAATACAAAGTACACTCAATTTTGTTTGAAAGTTCATTTTATAATGACCATTTTCTAACAGAGCCCCAGACCTCAGCACAACTGACTCCATGATTGAAGTGCCATTCAGGCATAAGACGCAGCATGTAGACAGCAGCACAAGCCAAAACAAAGACCAATCTATCAAAGTCCATAGTTCTGAGAAAGTCTCTAAATGTACTAAGTTTGCTTTTTTCTGTGGTTCCACTTCTAGCTAATAGTCCTAGTTAACAAAAGTCTGTCAACCCAGAACATGGTTTTGTGCTTAAAAGCTCACCCTGAAAAAGGCTGAGAGCTGCACTGGGATCCTGAACACTTAGTGTAGTCATTGGCCAGTTAATAACGACTTTCTATTGGCTTAAACCTATGTCTGAGCTGTCTTCTCTGCTGAATACCTGACAACAATGTATGGTGATGTCAGTCCTTGGAAAGCAGAGGTAAACAAATCTCCAGTTCAAGGATAGCTTTATCTACATAGGGAGTTCCTGGACTGCCAGGGCTACATTAAGAGAAAAAAGAAATCTAAGCTGGCAGTGTATCACTATATAACCCAGTCTGGCCTTGAATTCTGGCACAAGCATTTAATCCCAGCACTCAGAAGGCAGACAGATCTCTGAGTGTTGAGGCCAACCTGGTCTACAGAGTGAGTTCCAAGTTAGCCAGAGTTACACAAAGAAACCTTTTCTGGGGAAAGGTGTGAGAAGGACAGAAAAGGAAAACCAAAAATGAATAAGTAAAAGATTCAAAATAATAGTAGCAGTAAAATAAACATTTGAGGGCTAAGACTGTAGACCTGTGGGTGGAAAAACACTGATACAGCATAAGCCAGATGCAGTGGCACATGCTTGTAATCCTCCAACTTAGGGGGTGTAGACAAGAAAATCAAGAAGCCAAAGTCATCCCCAGCTACCTTGTAAATTCAAGACCAGATTGAAGTACGTGAGGTTTTTTAGCAGGGCTTGAGGTACATGCTTATCTCAGAATTTGAGAGGTAGAAAGATCAGGAATTCAAGGTCTTCCTCAGCTTTATAATTCTAGGCCATTCTGAACTACATAAGAATCTGTTTCAACTAACCAAATAAGCATTTGAATATTATCCAAGTATGGTGGTGCACATCTGGGATCCTAACACTTAGGAGAGGGAAACAGAAGGATCAGGAGTTCAAGGCCAGCCTGAGACCTCATGAGACCATGTCTCAAAAATCATAGAGGACACTGACGACATGGCTTATCAGTTATGAGCACTTACTGCTTTTGCAGAGGACCTTTTTTCTGATTTGAGGGAGAATGGCTTCCATAGACTCTTATATTTGACACTTGGTGGCACTGTTTGGGCAAGCTTAGGAGCCTTGCTCCTTGGGCAAGCCTTGCTGGAGGTAACACGTTACTGGGAATGCATTTTGAGAGCTAAAGGTCTTGCCCTGCTCCCAGTTTACTCTCTCTGCTAATGATTGCAGTTAAAGCTTCAAGTTCTCAGCTTCCTGACTTGGCACCAAGGCTGCTTATCTCTATGGAGTGGTAATTTCAAATAGACTCTTCCTTCTGGATGTTACTTCTGCCTACAGTGTATTATCACAGCAACAGAAACGTAACTAATGAGATGTGGATTCAGTGTCCATCTCACGGCTGACTGTAACTCCAGCTCCAGGGTATCTAACACCCTCTCTGGCCTCTCTCAGCACCAGGCACACAGTGCACATAGCTGTACATAGTACACATAAATGCAGCAAATTAGTCACATCCATAAAAGAAAAGTAAATTAAAAAAAAGGGGGGGGGGCTACTGCCTGCTGAGATAGCTCAGAGAATAAAGGAACTTGACACAAAGTCCAGTGACCAAAATTAGATCCCTCAAACCCATGTGGTGGAAGAGTCAAACCAAAGCTGTCCTCTGACCTCTGAATATGACCCACATAATATATAAATAAATCTTTAACTTTTTAAAGAAAAAGCATCTGGATGTTCATAACAGTATTGTTCATAATTTCAAAAAGTTATAAACCAACAGAATGTTCACCAACTGATGAATGGATAAAACCTGGGATAGCCGTATGATTGAATATCACACAGCCATAAAGAGGAACAAAGTTCCGATAAATGTGTAGACGACCCTTCAATACCTTCAATAGATTGTCTTTTTTTTTTTTTTTTTTTTTTTTTTTTGGTTTTTCGAGACAGGGTTTCTCTGTGTAGCCCTGGCTGTCCTGGAAGTCACTCTGTACACCAGGCTGGCCTAGAACTCAGAAATCCGCCTGCCTCTGCCTCCCAAGTGCTGGGATTGAAGGCGTGCGCCACCACTGCCTGGCCAATAGATTGTCTTAAATGAAATAAGCTAGACCCAAAAGACTATATACTGTACAATTCCATTTATGTGAAATGTCCCAAATAGGTGACAAATTGCTTAGCTGTTCCTTAAAGCTGAGGAGGTAGGGTGCATGTCACAGTGGGGAGATATGCCAGGGGAGGCTCGATTTAAAAAAGGTGGGAAAGTGAGCAAAATATGGTAATTTTTTATGAAAAGATTAAAATGTTCTAAAAATCAATTGAAGTGATAGCTTTGACTGATCTGAAAATCATTTAACTACACACTTTGATTTTTTTTTTGTAATGCTTTTATTTTGGGAAATGAGATAGAATATTACTGTATAGTCCAGTCTGGCCTTGAATTCTGTTTCAAAATTAATATGTTTATCTATTTACATACTTATTTAATGTATGTAGGCACGTGTGTACCACGGTGTGTGGAGGTCAGAATATAATTTGAGGAGACAGTTCTCTCCTTCAATCATGTGGGTCCTAGGGATAAGATCAAGATCTTTAGGGCTGATAGCACGAGCCTTTACCCAACAAGTCGCCTCTACGGCTAGTCTTGGGCTCTTGATTCTCTTGCCATAGACTCTCCAGAGCTGAGATTATAGGTATAAGCCACCACACCTGGCTTACCTATACATTCATAAAAGTAAATAAAGCCAAGTGCTGTGGTTTATACCTGTGACCTCAGCACTGAGGAGGTGGAAGCAGTAGCTTCAGGAACTTGAGGTTATCTATATATATCTATAGCTACATATCAAGTTTGAGAGCAGCCTACATAAGACTTGTATCCAAAAAAAAGGTGTGGAGGGAGTAAATAGCATGGTCTACCAAGTATGTTTCAACGAATTAGTAATTTAAAATCTGTGTATATGGAGTTACTCTGTACCAACACAAAACATGCTAAAACATAATTAATTGTAAACAGGAAGAAAGGAACTAAGAATTAAACAAATGTATCCTGCATTAAAGAAAAGACACAAGACTGAATAGTTTATACTTAAAAATAGCACCATGAGACTAGAAAGATTGCTGAATAAAGGTACATTCTGTTGGGTTTCAGACCTCAGACAAGGGGCTGAAGTGGATATTTTACATCCCAAAGCAGACCTGGCCTCTAGGTTCCCCCAGCATCCTTCAGTCCCTACTTGGCATATCCAACCCCGATTCTTGAACTTTTCAGCCCAGGAGCTGGGCTGCCCTTCCCCCAGAGGCTCCTTCCTATATAATCCAGACATTTTGGTCTCTCTCCCTGTTTTTCCTTCTTTTTATCCATGCGCTTTCTCTCTCTCCCTTTCCCCTCCCTGACTTCCTCCCATGGTGAATTCCCCGAGAACTCAAACTCACCCACTTGAGAGCAGTATCCCAATAACACTGCGTGCGTGTGTGTGTGTGTGTGTGTGTGTGTGTGTGTGTGTGTGTGTGTGTATCTCACTTGCCACTAAGCCTAAAGACCCCAAGAACATGAGACTATCATGGTGGAAGATGACAAACAACACCCACAGGTTGCCCACTGACCTCCATATGTGTACTATGGCACTCATGTAACCACACACAGACACACAGACACACACAGACACACAGACACACACACACACATCAGTAAACCTTTAAAATTTAGAATGTTATCATGTGGGGATGATTAAATACAATCTGAAGTTTTCATGCAAAAAAAAAAAAAAAAAAAAAAAAAAAAAAAAAAACCTAGGCCGCACATGGAGTAAACCAGAGGTAGAAGTGAGAAGGAAAGACTGGCTGGCACTTAGAGCTTTCTTCCAGATTAGGTGGATGTTGTCCGTTGAATGAGAATGCTCCCATGGTATTGTGTGCTTGAATACTTGGTCCCCTGCTAACATGGGCCTTGGGTCCATACCTATAAATAGTGGGTCATTGAGGGGAGGCCTTGAAGCTTCTCACCCAGAACTCTTGTTGTTGCCCTGCTGACTGAGCATTTGATGAAACCACCCTCTTTCTGCTTCTGCTGCGAGTTCTTCCCCATCTTCAAGAACTCTAACCTCTAATACTGTAAGCTGAAATAAATGTTAGCTGCTTCTTGTCACAACCATATTACTGGCCCCAAGAAAATTAACTAGTGTTAATACGCTGGGCTTTCTGGTCTCCTCACAGATCACTCTTGAACCTGAGGGATAAAATTTGCAGCAACAATGCTTGTTGGTTACAAAACTGGTGAAAAACATGAACAACTGTATTCCAGAACTTTTTCAGATCTGCTAGCAGTATAAGTAAAACATGGAAGCTACTAATAAAGTTTAAAGCTTAGGCCTTTTGCTTGGGCAGTCTCCCAGTTAGCTCATTTAACTTAACCCAACTGCCTAGCCTACAACCTGACATGTGGCTAGCTCTATATTTTTCTGTTCCACTCCGGTCTGTGTCTGTTCCCCTCCCTGTCTGGTTTTGAATCTCCTGCTTCTGCTTGTTTCTCCCTGCATCACTCCTCTGCCTAAAAGTTTCACCCTCCTCCTTGCCCTAGCTAATTGGTTGTCAAGTCTTTATTACAACCAATCAGCACTAAGACAAAACCAGAACAACTCTTGATTGATTGCCTTTAGATGGGTAAGGATAGAAGAATATTTACAAATGGGAAAAACTCTGTGATGGGCCATAGAAATGACAATACCAGAAGCCTGTGGGTACATCTTTCTTTGATGGTACAGAAATAACAATTGATAATACAGAGATACACAGTCACGCAATATGAAGAAAGGTTGCCCCAACACAACTGAGTAAATAGCAGATAAAAGACTTAGCATTAGCCAGGTGGTGGTGGCGTACGCCTTTTAATCCCAGCACTTGGGAGGCAGAGGCAGGCAGATTTCTGAGTTCGAGGCCAGCCTGGTCTACAGAGTGAGTTCCAGGACAGTCAGGGATACACAGAGAAACCCTGTCTCGAAAAACCAAAAAAAAAAAAAAAAAAAAAAAGACTTAGCATTTAGCCGAGCATAGTAACAAAGACCTATAAACCCAGCACTCAGGAGGCAGAGAGAGACGATCTCTGAGTTTGACACTAGTATGGTCTATGTAACAAGTCCTGGGCCAATGGGAATTACACAATAAAACACTGTCCAAGAAAAGAAAAGGAAGAGGCTGTACAGAAAAATGACTCAGTATGGACAAATTTTAATTCAGCAACTTGACTGCTCTGGCAAGGGATCACATCCAAACACCTCCTATGTCTCTGTGATCTAGCTGGAATGACACACCTTTATTCCTTTTGGCTGGAATACACACTTGACCTTAGTACATACTTTTTATCCCAAACAATGAAGGAAGAAGGGATATTTGAAAGTGGCTTCTAATTGAGGGACAGACAAAATGACAAATCGGAGAAACACTTGACAGAATGAGTCAGAGATAGGATATGCACAACTCACAGGAGATCAGACAGGAGAGAGTAGTGTAGAGAGCGAGTTCAGACACAGTTATTACTGGGACAGTTTTACAGAGACTGGTTGCAGTCACAGATGAAGACAAAACAAGCCAGAAAATAAGAATAAACATGAAAATAGGAACATATTGCTAGACTTAGCTTGAAGCCAAGCAAAGCACTTCAGTCAGAAGCCAAGAGAAGCCTGTTTGAATCAGTCAACTTGAAGAGGAGTCTGAGCCAGAACAGTTGTGTTGAACCAGTTCAGAAAGGGTAAGCTTATTTCAGCAGTAAGCCTCCTAGATGAAAATAGCATCTGGTTAACAAAAGTTACTTTTACAACCCTGTAGGTAAAGGTGCCTGACAACCTGAGTTCCATCCCTAGAATCCTCAAGGTGGAAAGAGAGAGAAGAGGTCACACACATCCTTGACCTCTACAAGTTGACTGGGGCACATATACCCTTACACACACATGCCATAATAGTCTTACATGACTCCTTTAAGTGTACAGCTTGAGAGAGTCTTCATTCCTCTCATCTGCCCACATCAAACCTCAAAAGGATCTCCTTTGTGAGTCCCAAGAGAGAAAAGTTATTCTCAGCACAGGTCATTTCTAAATTGGAGTTTCTATTCTCATCATTATTTATCATGGCACACCTGTAGACGGAGGACAAAATTGTTGTGTTTTCCTATATGTACAACTTGTAAACTTCAATAAATGCTTATGTTTTTGAGTTTCATTGCTATGAAGAGACACCATGACCAAGGCAACTGTTATAAAGGAAAATATTTCACTGGCGCTGGCTTACAGTTTCAGAAATTTAGTTTGTTATCATTGTGATGGTAAGCATGGCAGCATGCAGGTAGACATGGAGCTGAGGGACCCAAGAGTTTTACATCTTGAACCACAGTCAGCAGAAGGGGACGGTGTGCCACACTGGGTGGAGCTTGAGCATAGGCAACCTCAAAGCCACTCCCACAATGACACACTTCTGCCAACAAGGCCATATCTCCTAATAACTGTTACTCCCTATGGGCCAACCATTCAAACACATGAGTCTATGGGGACCATAGCTATTCAAACCACCACAACTTGTCATAATTGGCTCAGTAGATTATTAGAGATATAATTTTTAGCTAGGCTTAATGGTATATACCTACAATTCTGACACTTATAAGGCAGAGGCAGGACTGTACCAGTCAGTTTTAATCAATTTCACACAAGTTAGGGTCATCTGACTTAGAGGGAATCACAATTGAGAAAATGCCTTCATTAGGCTGACCTGTGGGCACGACTGTAGAGCAGCATTTTCTTGATTAATAATTGATATGGGAGGTCTTAAGCCTCTGAGGGGCTCTGGCATGTAGTTCTGGATTGTGTAAGGAAGCAGTCTGAAGAGGCTGGGGGAGCAA
This sequence comes from Rhabdomys pumilio, assembly GCA_030674055.1. Classification (NCBI taxonomy): domain Eukaryota; kingdom Metazoa; phylum Chordata; class Mammalia; order Rodentia; family Muridae; genus Rhabdomys; species Rhabdomys pumilio. The sequence goes on along the minus strand of JANHMN010000001.1, from coordinate 200,816,771 downwards.
GTCAATAAACATTGTTCCTCCTGTTTAAGTTGCTGCCTCCAGATTCCTATTTTGAGTTCTTGTCCCGACTTCCCTCCATAATGGGCTGTGATTGGGATGTGTAGGTCAAATAAACCCTTTCCTTACCAACTTGGTTCTGATCCAAATGTTACAGCATACATATCATGAGTTTAAGACCAGCCTGAGCTACGTAGGAAGACCATGTCACAAAGAAAAAAGTGCTAGGCTTACAGAACGTTGCTGTCTCACTTGGGCAGAAAAAAAAAATATGTATACTAGCTTATGGGGTCTATATTGGGATATTTACCACCAACACTATGCTCATATGTAAGCAAGACGATAACTGAAAACAGATAGAGTAGTGCTTTAAAGGAAATGCATTTTTTTCTTTCTAAAAGTTTAGTATAACTTTTCTTTTCTTTTTGTTTTTTTTTTCAAGACAGGGTTTCTCTGTGTAGCCCTGGCTGTCCTTTAACTCACTCTGTAGACCAGGCTGGCCTCAAACTCAGAAATCTGCCTGCTTCTGCCTCCCAAGTGCTGGGATTAAAGGTGTGCGCCATCACTGCCTGGCCAGTGTAACTTTTCTTAAGGTAAAAGACAAGGTTATGTATGTTCTGCAGTGAACACGTTGTGTATGACAGGAACAAAGAGCTTTCCTGCTAATGTAATCTATCCCATCTTCCCAATATGGGGACTAGAAGATTAGCAGTTCTAGTCTAAAAGTTGTTTGAGCCTGGTTAGTTAACTAACATAGACTTACACATTGGATTTTTCCCATTGAAAAGAAAGAAATCCTACAAACATAGAAGAACTAAGGAGATTTTTTTTTTAAAGGGGAGAATGTAACTTCAGTTTTTTAAAACCTACTTTTAATGATGGTTCTTAAAAGCTTTAACCTCCCTTCTAGCCCACCACCCAACAGAGGTAGTGGGAAAGAAAGGATATGAGGGAAGTGGAACTGTTTAGAAAGGTTCTTTGGAGCAAATCTCATCTGTGTTGTCAGAAAATCGACAGTTCAGTTCACAGGAAAGCAGCAGCTCAATCCACTCGCAAACACTTCACGGATATACCAGCAGTCCAGTTCAGTAGTATCAGGATAATCAAACACGAGTCAGCAGCAGTGGCACTACCTAACAGAGACAGCCACGCCTCAGCCAAATTGGCATGAGTCAGCAAGAAGTGCCAGGGCCGACAAGCATTGAACAGGAATCTCTATAAGCAAGCCTAACCCAGCCTCCATCACTGTCCGTGGAGTCCTATTTATACTCCCTCCAAACATTATGTGTCCTCCACAGATCTTGCCTCACTATGTGTCTTGCCTCAGCATGTGAATCTGTCTCAGCGGATATCACTCTGCTAATCAGCTTGAATGCTTGGAAGTAGCAAGAAGCGGAAGCACATCACCAGAAGTTTTTTGGTGCGTTTTTCTGTGGAGTGCCAACAAATGGAGCTCAACTACACAATGTAAGGTGGACCAATACATGCTCGTGTTAGCAAAGAATCCTTCATCACATGTCCTTTCACATGCTTGCTTTAGCAGTACATCCTTTCACCTGTCTACTTCAGCTAAGCAGTTCTTCAAGTGTTTGCTCCAGGAAAACACCATCTAACTGAGCTAACTTTCCAAAGAACCCTTAAGTTTCTACTTCAGGAGAAGAAAGACATAAAAACAAGTTTAACATGGCTGATTATTGCATAGAAATCCTATTCCTGGATGGGGCAGGGGCATGATGGCACATGTGTATAATCTCAGCTCCTGAGAAATTGAGGCAGGCTAACCCTCCTTTAATCCCAGCACAAGAGGCTGGGTGCAGAGGTAAACAAATCTCTGAGTTTGAGGCCAGCCTGGTCTACAGAGTGAGTTCCAGGGCAGCCAACGTTACAATAGGAAACCCTGTCTCGGAAAAAACAAACAAACAAACAAATGAGGCAAGAAGATTAGGCATTCTCAGTTAATTTTAGGTACATAGTAAATTCGAGGCTAGTCTGGATTATACAAACCTTGTAGAAGGAGGAAGAGGAAAAGGAGAAGGAGGGGGAGGGGCAGGGGGAGGGGGAAGAGAAAGAGAAAGAGGAAGAGGAAGAGGAAGAGGAAGAGGAAGAGGAAGAGGAAGAGGAAGCCTCTTGCCTAAGAAGGGCTCCTTAGACTTCTGTCTGGAGGAAGAAAGCAGTAAGTTGGCTTCTAGTGTCTGTATATAGTGGCCTTGGTAATTTCACAGATCAGGTACGGAGATAAACTATCTTTATCTCTTAAAGCAAAAACAAGCAAAATGTCTGGAGAAGTAACAAGAGTCGGGAGGACTGGAAGAATGCCTCATCGTCTGAAGATGATGCTGATTCCACTGTCTGCTAAGCCTGTGGCTGTCTGCCTGTTCTGAAGGCCACAGCAGAGTTCCAGATGCTGCATAATTTATAGACTGGAAATGTATTGTTGTAGCTGTGGGCCTTTCGATGCCTGCCCCAGTTCCCGAATAATGACACGGAGGCTTATATTTATTTACAATGCTTTTGCCCTTAACATAAGCTTGCTCCCCAACCAACTCTTCACTTATATTTTCCCATTTACTCTCATCTAAACTTTGCTACCTGGTTACATCTCCTCAGTTTCATTCCGCACCTCCATGGCGAATCTCCCTCGCCTGATTCTTTCCCAGAGTTCCTCTCTCTGCCCGATGTCCCACCTTCTAGTCTGCCTTTTGCTATAGGTCATAGGCTTCTTATTTTAACCAATCAGAAGATGCCTTAGGCAGGCAAGGAAGGGCAGAGACACATCTTCACACGGTGCCTGTAAACTTTATCCCTACGTATTAGCTCATTCTAGATTTGGGGAAGTTCTTCAAGGTGCCAAGTGGGAAGAGCCATCTAGCTGCTTCAGTATGGACAGTAACACACTGCTAAAGAGCAGAGACCCCAAAAAGCAAATAAGTGACCACACTCCTAGATAAGGAACCCGTAACTGCCAAAAGTTATCAAATCAATATATAAAGGGAGAAACCCCCCCATGTAAACTCTAACTCCTCTTAGTACTGTCAAAATAGCAATACAATTTGAACTTATGTGATATTCTCCCCCCCCCCCCCCCCCCCCCCAGTCTCTGAAACTGACTCTGCTATAGCCATCCTGGCCTTGAACTCACTATATAACAGCTAGATAACAGTGAGTTCTGATTGTTCTGCCTCTATTTCCTGAATGACAGACATGGTGACCATGAGTTCTACAGGAAAAAAAAAAAAAACATTGTAACAATGAATCTTTTGGAGCTTGAGTTTCTTCACTAAAATGAGAGAATTACAAGTTCTATGTTCCTTGAAAGAAAGCTTTTGGTTTTCGTCTATTCTGATCGGTGGGAGCCAATCCCAGCACCTTGGCCACTTCCTTCTCATTCCCCTGATTTATTGCTAATACCTTTCCTTTTCTTCTTTGTGGCTTTATTATTTTTTAAATAGTTATTTACAATCACTTTGTGTGTAGGAGTGTTTTGTGTTGTGGGATATCTACCAGAGATGACTACTCAAACATAGGTTTAAGCCATAGAAGTCTTTATTAGCCTATAGGCAACAACCCTGGGTGTTTAGGATCTCAGTCCAGCACTCAGTCTTTCTCAGAACGAGCTTTTAAGCACAAAAACATGTTCTGGGTTGTCACACTTCAGTTAACAAGAACCATTAACCAGAAGGGAATTTACAGAAGCCAAAAAGCAAGGTTAGAACACTTAGAGACTTTTCCCAGAACTATGAACTTTGTTTTCACACACACACACACACACACACACACACACACACATATATATATATATGCTGAGTTGTATGGCTTGCCTGGTACTTCCATCATGGAGTCAGTTGTGCTAAAGTCTGGGAGCTTATTAAGATCTGGAGCCCTTGCCTGGCAGTGGTGGCTCATGCCTTTAATTCCAGCACTTGGGAGGCAGAGGCAGGCAGATTTCTGAGTTCGAGGCCAGCCTGGTCTACCGACTGAGTTCCAGGACAGCCAGGGCTACACAGAGAAACCCTGTCTCAAAAAACCAAAAAGAAAAAAATTATTTATTTTTTAATTGGATATTTTATTTACATTTCAGATGTGATCCCCTTTCCCTATTTTCCCTCACCCAAGAACCACCCTATCCCAACCCCTCTCCTCCTGCTTCTATGAGAATGTGTCCCCACCCACGAATTCCCCCACACTGGGGCATCCAGCCTTTACTGGACCAAGGACTTCCTCTCCCACCTATGCCCAACAATGCCATCTTCCCCTACATATACAGATGGAGTCATGGGTCCTCCCTATGTGCTCCCAGACTGGTGGTTTAGACCCTGGGGAGCTCTGGTTGGTTGGAATTGTTGCTCTCCCCATGGAGCCAAAAACTCCTTCAGTTCCTTCAGTCTTCTCTTTAACTCCCCCATTGGGAACCCCATGATCAGTTCAATGGTTAGCTGTGATTATCCGCCTCAGGCTCTGGCAGACCTCTAAAGAGACAGCTATATCAAGCTTTTGTCAGCATGCACTTCCTGACATCCACATCAGTGTCTACCTTTGGTGACTGCACCTGGGATGGATACCCAGGTGGAACAGTCTCCAGACGGCCCCTCCTTCAGTTTCTGTTCCACGCTTTGTCTCCATATTTGCTCCCATGAGTATTTTGTTACTCTTTCTAAGAAGGATTGAAGCGCCCTCACTTTGGTCTTCTTTGTTCATGAGCTTCATGTGGTCTGTGAGTTGTATCTTGAATATTGTGAGATTTTGGGCTAATATCCAATTATCAGCGAGTGAATACCATGTGTGTTCTTTTGTGACTGAGTTACCTCACTCAGGATGATATTTTCTAGTTCCATCCATTTGCCTAAGAATTTCTCAAATTCATTGTTTTTAATAGCTGAGTAGTATTCCATTGTGTAAATGTACCACATTTTTTTATCCATTCCCCTGTTGAAGGACATCTGGGTTCTTTCCAGCTTCTGGCTATTATAAATAAGGCTGCTATGCACATAGTGGAGCATATGTCCTTGTTATATGTTGGAGCATTTTCTGGTTATATGCCCAGGAGTGGTATAGCTGGGTCCTCAGCTAATGCTATGTCTAATTTTCTGAGGACCCGCCAGACTGATTTCCAGAGTGGTTGTACCAGTTTGCAATCTCACCAACAATGGAGGAGTGTTCCTCTTTCTCCACATCCTCACCAGCATCTGCTGTCACCTGAGTTTTTGATCTTAGCCATTCTGACTGGTGTGAGGTGGTATCTCAGGGTTGTTTTGATTTGCATTTCCCTGATAACTAAAGATGCTGAACATTTCTTAAGATGCTTCTCCGCCATTCAAGTTTCCTTAGTTGAGAATTCTTTGTTTAGCTCTGTACCCCATTTTTAATAGGGTTATTTGGTTGTCTGGAGTCTAATTTCTTGAGTTCTTTGTATATTTCTTTGTATAGTTCTTTGTATAGTTCTTTGTATTGGATATTAGCCCTCTATCAGTGTAGGATTGGTAAAGATCTTTTCCCAATCTGTTGGTTGCCGTTTTGTCTTATTGACAGTGTCCTTTGCCTTACAGAAGCTTTGCAATTTTATGAAGTTCCATTTGTCAATTCTTGATCTTAGAGCATAAGCCATTGGTGTTCTGTTCAGGAAAATTTCCCCTGTGCCTAGGTATTCAAGGGTCTTCCTCACCTTCTCTTCTATTAGTTTCTCTTCTATTGGTTTTATGTGAAGATCCTTTATCATTCACTTGGACTTGAGCTTTGTACAAGGAGATAAGAATGGATCAATTTTCATCCTTCTACATGCTGACCTCCAGTTGAACCAGCACCATTTGTTGAAAATGCTGTCCTTTTTCCACTGGACAATTTTAGCTCCTTTGTCAAAGATCAAGTGACCATAGATGTGTGGGTTCATTTCTGGGTCTTCAATTCTATTCCATTGATCTTTCTGCCTGTCTCTGTACCAATACCATGCAGTTTTTATCACTATTGCTCTGTAGTACAGCTTGAGGTCAGAGATGGTGATTCCCCTTTTATTGTTGAGAATAGTTCTCGCTATCCTGGGTTTTTTCTTATTCCAAATGAATTTGCAAATTGCTCTTTCTATCTCTATGAAGAATTGATTTGGAATTTTGATGGGGTAGGAGTAGGGTCTTAAAGCCCATGCCCACAGTGAGACACCTACTCTAACAAGGCCACACCTCCAAATAGTGCCATTCCCCAGGCCAAGCATATACAAACCATCACAAAAGAAAAAAAAAAACAAAAACAAAAACAAAAAAAAACCTTCTAAACCTAGATCATTTTGTATGAAGGCTGGAAGCTTCTATGACTAGCCTTAGCTTAACAGACAGAGGCTATAAGTCTTTGAGACAACAATTACTACAGGAAAATAAAAGTTACTGCTACATTCCTTCTCCAACAATATGTCTTCCTGCATGCTGATAGTAGACTAAATGTCTGAACTATAAGGTAGCTCCAATTAAATGTCTTCATTTATAAGAGTTGCCTTGTTCATAGTGTCTCTTTACAACAATAAAGCCCAACTAAGACAGAAGTTGGTACTTGGGACTGGAGTACTGCTGCGATAGGTCTGACTATGCTTTTTGTGGAGGAATATGGAACACTCTGTGGCTTTGGACTAGAAAAGCAATTGATCATTGTACACAGGGCTTAATGGGATATAGTAGTAGGAGCATGAAAGAGAGTGGTGCTGTGAGTGGTTTGAACTGTGAGGCTCAGCTCAAGAGGTTTCAGAGGAGAAACATAGGAGTGTGTTGCCTAGAGATCATTCTTGTGATATTTTGGTGAAGAATGTGGCTGCATTCTGCCCTTTTCCAAAAAAAAAAAAAAATCTGCCTGGGACTAAATTGAAAAGTTATGATTGACGGCTTTGGCAGAGGAAATTTCCAGACAGCCTAGTACCAACTGTGTTGCTTGGTTTTAAGTGGCCATGCTTATGTAGATTTATAATGAGAAGGAGCAAGCTAACCAAGGAAAAATACAAAATGTACAGTTAGAGGTGAAAAGGAGCATCAGGAAGTATAAACAAATTAAAGAAAAGCCTGGTGCTAAGAGGAACGAAGGAATGTACTACACCCAGCTAAGCTTCCAACTTAGAAAAAGGAATTAAAGAATAGTTTAGGGCCAAGTGTGATGATGCACATTTTTAATCCCAGCACTCCGGAGGCAGAGGCAGATAGATCTCTGAGTTTGAGGCTAGCCTGGTCTACAGAGCAAATGCAGGACAGCCAAGCTCAGACAGTGAAGGAAAACATCAAAAATAGAAGTCTGGCAAAAATGTATTAGAATTCAGGAGGCCATATAACAGCCCCAACATGCAGCAGAACTTTGCAGTGTTGTGCCAGGAAGCATTTATGAACCCCAAAAGACCACCAAGGAGCTGTTTCCGATGTAATCACATTGAAGTCTCTTTATTACAAACTCAAGTTTGGGCTTACTCACCTCCAGCCCACCGGACAGTTTGGTGAAGCAGCCCCAAACTCTCATCAGGACAAGGTTTATAGAAAAATGGGAGCAAGTGAGGGGGTGTCCAACCTGGCAAACATCTAACTGAATATCTATTGCAAGCCGACAGGTGGGTGCTCTGAAGTAAGACCATACATAAGTACAAAAAGGGTCTGAAAGTACATCTAAAACAATCAGACTAATCTTTGATTAACTGTTGCTATGAAGTAGCCAAGGAATAGCCCTGGCCAAGGATAAACTGTGGGGTCCTTCCTGGTACTTGAATGCAACTTGGGTTCAGCTGCAGGTTGAGTTCTTTTTATTTCATTTTATTTTTTTTTTTCTTTTAAGATGGAGGCTGGTTCCAAGATGGAGTAGGTTTGACCTCTCAGCAGCTTCAGCCATGTGGTTCTGGCTTTAGAATCAAGTGTATAAAAAAGGGTGTTGTGGAATCTTCCTCGGTGACTAAGGAAAGTCACTGAGGCCAGGCATGTGTCAGGTGTGTCCCTGCATGGAGGCCCATGGAGGCCATTGCAAGAAACTGTGAAGGTGAAGCCTGGATTACCTTGGAGATCCCAAAAGGTTAGCAATGCCAGAGCTGTAGGATACCTGCCAAAGAAAGCTACTAATAGGGTGTAGAACCAGTCCAAGAGAGAGAAGTCTGATGCAGTCAACAAAACTGAAAAGAGTTGGCAATCTGAAGAGCACTTTGACATCAAACATGAAGGTGCAGTTTGGAATTTGCCCTGCTGGTTTTTGATCTTGTTTCTGTCATTATGTCATTTCTTCATTATGTCCCCTTTCTTCACTTTTGGAATGGTAATGTGTATCCTGTGCCATTATATGTTAGAAGTATGTGATCTGCTTTTTTATTTTGTAAGTAATTACAGTTAAGAGATTACCATGAGTCTCAGAAGAGACGTTTAACTTTGAACTTTTAAACAGTATTGATATTGTGATAGACTATGGGGACTTTTGAAGTTGGACTATGACATGATTACAAGGGTCAGGAAGTGGAATGTGGTAATTTGAGTGGCAATGACCCTATAGTCCCATAGAGAGTAGCACTATTAGGAGGCGTGTTCTTGTTGGAGAAAATATGTCATTAGGGGTAGGCTTTGAGGTCTCAGAAGCTCAAGCCAGTCCCAGTGACTCACTGTCTCTTCCTGATGCCTGCAGATCCAGACATAGAAATCTTAGCTCCTTCTCCATCCAGTACCATGTCTGGCTGCATGCTGCCATGCTTTAGGCCACAACAATAATGGACTAAACCTCTGAACTGTAAGCCAGCCCCAATTAAATGTTTTCCTTTGTAAGAGTTACCATGGTCATGGTGTCTCTTCACAGCAATAAAATCCTAACTAAGACATGTGGATGCTGGAATCCAAACCCAGGTCCTGTGCAAAGTTCAGCAAATGTTCTTTACTGTTGAGTCATTTCTCTTGCCTCCCAGAATATAACTGTGAAAGACAATATTATATTAGATTATTTCAGAGATCATTTTAATCAATCAAAATTTATGAGCTTAAAAAATAAACTAAGGTCAGGTATGAAACATTCCTATAATCCTAGCACTCAGCAGGTAGAGGCAGAAGGATCAGTATTTCCAGGTCTTCCTTAGCTACAGAGTTCAGCCTAGGCTACATGACACCTTATTTCAAAAATAAATAAATAAATAAATAAATAAATAAATAAATAAATACGATGATGATAACTACGCAGGGCATGAGAATGCCTGTAATTCCACGACTTGAATGGCAGAAGCTGGAGGGTCACAAGCCAAGTGAAGCTCAGCATGATTTACATAGGAAGTTCCAGGTCAACCAGGGCTATATAGTGACTCTGTGTCTCAAAAGATCAAACTAATGACTATAATAATAATTAATAACATGAAAACAATTCTTTCAAAGATAAAGTTCAAGCCACTATAGTAGTCAATTTTTCATCACTATGACAAATTATCTGAAATAAACCAACTTACATAGAAGGAAGGATTTGTCTTGGTTTGCATTTTCAGAGGTTTCAGTTCATGATCAGCTGACTCGGTTGCCTTAGAGCCTGTAGTAAAGCAAACTCCGTGAGTAGAGAGCCTGGTAGAGGAAAGTTGTTGACTTCCTGACTAATGAGAGCAGAGAGAGGAAGAGGTCAAGGCCACACAGTCCCTTTCAAGGCCCCTAACTTACACTAAGTAGGTTCTACCTTTGATAGGTTCCACCACCTCTCAATAGTGTCCAGGTCATAGGCCATGTTTTATCATGTGTGCTTTTGGGGACACCTAAAGTATAAGCATAGCACCCACTTAATCTTCCCTTATATTGTCAACTACCAGTCATTGAATATCTGCATTGGATACCTCTTCTCTAAGATAAAAAGGCCTAAAATGAAGCAGATCCAACAGTTTTGAATTTTCCTGTTACAAAATACTTTTCCCAAACTATAAATATAAAGTCAATGACTTTCAGAAAAAAAGACACAAAAATAGAGCTACATATAAGAAAACCCAAAACCACAACAGAAAACACAACCAATAAAACTGGCATTCACACATGACTCCTATAATATTTCCTGAACATTTTTAGGTTCCTACCAATTAAAGCAAAAAAGGGACTTCCCATGGGTCATTCACCATGTAATGGTTTGAATAAGTATGGCTCTCACAGACTCATATGTTTGAATGTTTGGCCATAAGAAGTGGCACTATGAGGAAGTGTAGCCTTGATGAAGTAGATATGGCCTTGTTGGAGGAAGTGTGTCACTGTGGAAGTGGACTTTGAGGTTATATATGCTCAAACCTTACCCAGTGTGGCACAGAGTCTTCTGCTGCCTTCAGATCAAGATGTAGAACTCTCAGCTGCCACACTTCTGAGAATGATGATAGTGTACTAAACCTCTGAAACTGTAAGTCAGCCTCAATTAAATGTTTTCTTTACAAGAGTTGGCATGGTCATGGTGTCTCTTTGCAGCAATGAGAACCCTACCTAAGACACACCCCTATACTTGTACAACCTCCCCATCATCTACATCCCTGAAGAGTATGTATTGACAATAAAAGTTCCTTTTGGTCTCATCAGCATTCAGGACTTTCCACATTTTGGATTCTTGCCGTCTAGATATATCATTGTATCTTACTGTTGTAACTTACTGTTGTTCTCTCTCTCTCTCTCTCTCTCTCTCTCTCTTTCATTTTTTGTTTGTTCATTTGCTTGCTTTTGTTAGAGACAGGGTCTCTCTCTGTTATAGTCCTGGCTATTCTGAAGTTCAGTTTTATAAACCAAGCTGGCCTCAAATCCAGATATCCACCTAACTCTGCCTCCTGAATGCTAGGATTAAAGGTATGTGCCACAATGCTCAGCTGTTGTTGTTTTCCATATTAATGTTAGATAAAGCAATATTTTTTTACGTATACAACTCCAAAAGATCTGCACTGCCCATTTTCTTTATAAAACAATGCTATGACTCGAGTGTGGTGTATCTCTCCAGGTTTATGCTATGAAGGTCTTGTTCTCTTGGTAACCCCACTGAAATAAAGAGGAACCTCCATGAGATGAGGACTTGTGGTAGGTCCTAGGACAACTGAGAAATACCATTGGAGGATTTGAGGGTTCCAACCTAACAGAGGGCGTGGAGGTCTGACCAAGCCTGCTCAGTCAGTCAACAGGTTCTCCAGCGCATGAGTGAGGATTAAAAGAAAAGAAACAATTAGACAATATTATAGCATGACCACAGTCAATTTTGAGGCTGAAAGCTGAGGCAGGTTTATTTTTTCCCAATTTTCTTTTAAACTATTTTAATTACATGCAAGTATTTAGGTCAGTTCTAGGTTGAGGAACTAGCAATACAATAGATGTAAATAGTCAAGAAACAAACAAGGCAATAAGCAAAGTCCCGTGATCACTCCTGTGATCACCGTTTCTAAGGGCTTATCATGATGACCAAAATATTTGAGCCTACTTCCCTGTCCTAGCCCAAAGGCATATTCATGCCTGAAGCCTACTTCTTTGTTCTAGCCTAAGACTTAGATTCCTGACTAAAATTACTTCTCTGGTTTAGCCTAAAATTAGATTCCTGCCTGAACTTACTTCTTTGTCATGGCCTAAATGTCAGATTCCTGCCTAAAGCCCATTTCCTTGTCCTTGGCCAATGTCAGATTCCTGTCAAGCATCACCAAAAGCTCTCCACATTCCCCTCCCTCTTTATTTTATTTAACAAGACTGAGCCTGTCTTAGGTCATTTGACAAGAACGCCCCCCCTTACCCATCATCGAATATGCATTATCAAAAGCAGTGCACCTATGTCTTAGGTTGGTAAGGCACTGCAGAAGGTTGCCCATCCTTAGCTTACCAGCCTGTTAAATTTGGGGGTCAATTTTTAGTTTCAAGCCATGTATTTTGGCTGCCAACATGTTGATGTTGTTAAAGACAAGCTTTAACATGATGGGCAAGAATAAAAGTATTTCCAGGACCAAAAGGGCTAGTATGATCAAGCTATGCCATTCTTGAAGCTTGACCAAGATGGAAATACTGACATCAGGCCATGAATAATTTTATCAGCAGTATCTGCTGGATCAAAGCTCAGTGGAGCATCATTCTTTAAATTTATAATCTCAGTGTGTAAAGGTAAAACATCTAGAGAGGTATTAGAATTATGTCAAATACCCTGTAAGTGTCTTTGAACCTTTTCCCAACTATAGTGGTTATCATTGTAAATTTCAGAAGTAACACAAATCTATTGGTATTTGGCATGGCACTCTAGATGGCTCTTTACATTTAAACCTTGAACCTCTTCTCTAATAATTTGAATAGTATCAAAAAGAGCATCAATTTGTTGTTCCAAATGTCTAAATCCTCTTGAATACTTAGAACATTAGTAACATTTTTGCTAAATGATTAAAAAATGGAGCTGTCTTAACTTCTTTTGTCAAAGCAATTGTGAAAGCAGTGGCACTAGCTATTAGTGTAATCAAAACTACTATGCCAACAATAATTAAGCCCACTACCCTCTTGCTTCTGCTTTAAGCCTGACTCACTTCTTTTAGTACTTGCAAACTTTTTTCAAAATACCATGCTCTTGTAATATTCACAGGCAATAAAACAAAAGCTGGTTGATAGATCACTATAACAGACATACCAGGTTTCAACACACTAACACAATTAAAAAGTGTACAATCAATATAACTTACATTGAATACTGTAGAAGAAACAAAAGTGTTGACAATTAAAAGACATGACAATTACAAAAGCCTTAACACATACATTAACACTTGTTTCAAATTCAGATCCTGCCCCAACTTTATCTATTGCTAACATCAAAGAGAACTACAGCTAACTTCCAAATATGTCTCTGAAAATGTTCAGAACTAGCCTTCCAAATGAAGACTGTCATTTCCAATACTGGATTGATTTCTAGACCAGTCCGAGAATGAGTCAGAATAACTGGGCACATTAAAGAAAGTAAAAGAATCACAATAACTTCTCTTTTTGATTCTCTGTTCCACAAGGTCTAAAAGCTTGAAACAAGGCAGCTTGTCCAATCTGGGATATAGTTAAGCAAAGATGGGTCAGGAACATGTGTCCAATACAGCTTCCCAGTCACCATTGTCAGGGTATTCAACAAGTTATATTCATGCTTGAAGCCTACTTCTTTGTTCTAGCCTAAGACTTAGATTCCTGACTAAAACTACTTCTCTGTTTTAGCCTAAAATTAGATTCCTGCCTGAACTTACTTCCTTGTCATGGCCCAATGTTAGATTCCTGCCTAAAGCCCATTTCCTTGTCCTTGGCCAATGTCAGATTCCTGTCAAGCAGCATCAAAAGCTCTCCACAGAGGTCTTTGTGCTCACAGACACATGCTAGGGGAACATGAAAATCAAGTACACAGAATTGTTCCTCCAAGGGAAATAATGCAGAACCTGATTTCTGCACAGATGTCTGGAGCAAGCATGCTTTCTAGGCTGGTGACCTTTGTGCAATCTATGTGGCTGAAGAATTTCAGTCACAGGAACTTTCTCCAGTCCCAGTCTCATAAAGTCGTTTCTGTCAACAACATATAGAACCTATTTTTATGGACATTACAAAGAGTTTTGGTAGTCATGTCTGATCCATATTTAACTTACTTTGTCTGTTCGTCAAAGAGATTTATGTATACTTTATTAGAGCAGGATTGTGTCATCACCAGAATAGTTTTCCCCAAATTGTGCTATGCTTAAATATGTCTAAAATAAACCACTCTGGGTCAGACTCCTGCAGTTTGAACCAATACCAGATACTGAGTTCAGTTGTGCTGAACAGCCTTCTTGTCTCCTGAAGATTGTCTCTCTGCTTCCTCCGAAGTTTGAAGAGAACCCCACACCTCCTCCCACCCAAGTCTCTCTCTGACTTCTTGTTTTAGTGTGGTTCCTTCCTTAAGCCCATGATTCACTGTCCACTATGGACCCTGTTATAGTCCACAGCACATTTGACCTTCCAGCCCGTGAACTTTCCTTATACAATTAGCAGCCACAGATATTTCATAGACGTGACATTAACGGGCACAGAAGAGAGTAAAGAAGAGATTTTGTAAAGAGCTGATGATGTTTAGAAAAATAAAATTGTCCCAGAAATAAGTAATCATCGTCATTTTGCTCTTGATGGGTAGTGTCCTGGCTGGTTTTGTTTGTTTGTTTTTCAAGCCAATACAAGCTAAAGTTATCTGAGAAGAAGAGCCTAGAGTTTAGAAAAGGTCTCCATCAGACTGGCCTGTGGGAGTGCTTTCTTCAAAGTCCCTCCAGGGTGTTTACTTCAGTTACTGCTGCCACATTACTGCCCTGACCTCCCCAGTGATGGACTGTAAAGTGTTAGGTGAAACAAACCCACTCCTCTTGGAGTTGCTTTTGGTCAGAGCTGTCAGTTTCTATCTATCATAGCAATAGGAAACTGAGACAGATAAGTAAAAAGATCATAAGAAGAAATACATGCAGAAACAAGTAAGATGTGATTACTAAAAGCGCCATACCATGACAGCCTTTTGCTTCTGAAAGGTTAGGCTTCTGAAAGGTTAGTAAGAAATCAGATCTGAGGATACATTCATGGGAAAATGACATTCAACACAGACAGCACCCAAGAGAAGGCAGGAAGAGGAAAGCATTACAGAGACTTTTATTGATTATACAGTGACATAAAATAAATGGGTCTATGGGAAATGATGTTGAGAGGCTGCACCTATGGTTAGGAGCCCGTTCTACACGTATTTATCCCATGCAGGCCTGAAACGTTTGCCAAGGATTATCATCTCCCATCTCTAGTCATCTTACTTTAGATGTGGCATAATGATTCTAACACTTACTTATTCATTGTTATTAATACAAAGTAGAATTTTTTATTGTTGTTTTTTCAAGACAAGGTTTTTTCTGTATAACCCTGACTGTCCTGGAACTTGTTCTGTAGATCAGACTAACCTCAAACAAACAGACATCCACCTGCCTTTGCCTCCCAAGTGTTGGAATTAAAGGCATGGGCCACCACTGCCCAGTTAGAATTTTTGTATATTTAGTTTTTTAGATTTATCTATTTTATTTCATGTGAATGAGTGTTTTATCTGTATGTACAGAGATTCGGAGATTCAACACCCTCTTCTGGACTCTACAGACACCCACACTCAAACATACACACATACACACACACACACACACACACACACACACACACCCTAAATAAAGATTAAAAGGCCAGCCCCATTCCAAGTGGTTCAGAGACAGAAAATACCTTGATTATAGAATTTTCTTTCTTTATTCCCTGGCCCTCTCCCCCAATAAAGGGTTTCTTTGTGTAGCTCTGGTTATCCTGGAACTCTGTAGATCAGACTGGCCTTGAACTCAGAGATTCTCCTGCCTCTGCCTTCCAAGTACTGGGTTTAGAGACATTCAGCACCACACAGTAATTATTGAATTTTCCTGTCCTGGGCCATAGTTAAGGCTTCTATCTGCATACTGTGACATGCATTTTCCCTTCTTTTGGATTAAAGGCCCGTCTGAGGTGTATCATCTATCACTTCTCTCTTGCTCTATCCCTCTTCACTGTGATTCCTTCTGTAGGTGTCAAGTTTTGGAACTCCAGGAATGGCCATTTAGCACAGATGTAACTTGTACTCTCTTTTGTTTGTGTCCAACCCATCAAAATCCCAACACAATTCTTCGAAGATCTTGAAAGGACAATTTTCAGCTTTATATGGAAACATACGACTACCACCACCATCACCACCACCACCAACAACAACAACAACAACAACAACAACAACGCCAGGATAGCTAAATTAAATAATATGAATCAATGAATCTGAACTGAAGAGCCATATAAGTTCACATATCTATGGGCAGTGGATTTTAAACAAAAAAAAAATCTAGGAATACACACTGGAAAAAGGACAGCATCTTCAACAAATAGTATTGAGCAAAGTGGATGGCTACATGTAGAAGAATGCAAATAGGTTCATATTTATTGCCCTGCTCAAAACTCAACATCAAATGAATCAAGGACCTCAACATTAAGCCATATATCCTGAATTTGATAAAAGAGAAAGTAGGAAATATTATACTGACAAATTGACACAGAAAAAGACTTTCTTAACAGAATGGCATTAGCATAGGCACTAAGAGTATCAATTTATAAATGAGGCCTCATGACACTGAAAATGATGGTAAAAGACACCATCGTTCAGACAAAATGACAGAACACAAGATGGGAAAAGATCTTTACCAATTATATGTCTGATAGAAGACTAATTTCCAAAATATATCAAGAACCTGGACATCAAAGAAAACAAATAACCGAATTTAAAAAATGGAATATAGATCTAATCAGACAGTTCTGAAAAAAAAAAAAGAAATAAAAATCTCTGTGAACTAATTAAAGAAATATTTAACATCCTTAGTTGTCAGGGAAATGCAAATCAAAACTACTTTGATATTTCATCTTACTTCACTCAGAATGGCCACAATCAATAAAAACAAATGACAACTCATGCTGATGAGGATGTGGGATAAAGCGAACAGTTATTCATTGCAGGTGGGAGTATAGACTTATATGCCAGGTCCAGCACAGGTATTGTGACACAATCCTGTCTGTGGAACAGGGACAGCAGGACTTCAAGTGCTGATGGATGCTGTAGGTATGAGGCTTGTTTGTATAATAATGTATATATTTTACTTCAAATTCCTCCTCCAGGGAATGGTCTCCTTGCCAAGGTTATTGAGGAATGTTCTCTCTGCTAAGGTTAATGACTCCATAATAATCAGAAGCGGCACAATTCTGGGAGTCAGGGGTGTGTTTAATGTTCCTCAGTAAAATGGTAGTGCTGTAACCTTCAGGATATCTCTTAAGGCTATGGAAAAGAACTCTGAAAACATGAGTTCAAGAATATATAAGCAGGATATCTGAACTATGCAAAATATAAGGATGTGTGCCCTCCCCCCAGCCTTGAGCAGGCCTAAAGACCTTGTTTACTACAATAGACCAAATAATAGGACCCAGGTGGAGTTACCCACCTTGGCTGCATGTACAGCCTGCTACAGGGACTTAGAAGAATAAACTGCCCACTGAGCTTGCTTGAGACATCTCCGGCAGTGACTAAGGATGGGTTCTCCCACCCATCTCCAGCGGTGACCAAGGATGGGTTTTCCTACCCATCTCTGGCTGAAACAAGAAGGGGTTCAGTGGGGCTTCCCCTTTAAATTGAAGAGCTGAACATTAAACTTTGAGCCTTGATCAGAGGACTTCGTCTTGGCTTCATCTTTCTCTCTCCCTCCATCCCTTTCTTTCTTTCCAGCCCCCCTTTCAGGAGAACCCTGTTGGTCCGTGGCAGCAGGCAGTCAGAAGGATGCAATATGAATTGTATGAGGGACTTCTTGAACCAGAAAGAACAGAGGCAGCTACACTAATGAGATGCTAAAGGAAAAGGAATAGTTAAAAATAAATGTATTAGTCACAGAACTCACAGGTAGTCTCTAGATAGTAAAGGAATGTGTTGATGACTTACAGTCTGTAGTCCAACTCCACAGCAGTGGTCAGCAGCAGCTGTGAATGGAAGTCCAAGGATCTAGCAGTTGCTCAGTCCCACAAGGCAAGAAGGCAAAGAAGAGAGGCTTCCTTCTTCTAACATCCTTATGTAGGTCTCCAGCACAAGGTATGGCCCAGATAAAAGGTGCAAACCACAAACCTGGATCTGGAACTTGCTTTGTTCCAGATGACCTTGAACTGAGAGATCTCCTTGCCTTAGTCTCCTGGGATTCATGCCAAGATCCAGGTCAAAAACTTGTATCTCCCAGCCTCAAGATCAGGATCACAGATAAGCCTTCCAATTCTGGATTGTAGTTCATTTCAGATATAGTCAAGTTGACAACCAGGAATAGCCACTACAATAAACAAAAAAACCAACTAACTAACTAACTAACTAACAAGGCTCATGGTTCAAGTAGTAAAGAGGCACCAGGAAGTAAAGGAGTGGTAATCTCAGGGTAGGATCCACTCAGCTAAGTTTATTGTTTGTGTTTACAAAGGCAAGCAGATCTCTGAGCTCAATGTCTGTCTATAGAGCAAGTTCCAGGACAGCCAAGTTTAGTTAGTGAAGGGGTTGTACTGTATTAATTATTTATTAACAAATACCATTGCTAGGTTGCTTCCCACCTCAATGGTTTATGTTCCCAAATGAAAGACACACATACACACAGCCTTTATATTTTAGTATGCCCTAAGCAGCACAATAGCTGGGTAACTGCTTTCCCTCCATGCTGTTAGAATCTACTTCCCACCAATAATTCCAAGTCACGACTTACTAATTTCTATGTTCCATCTTGGCTGCTCTGGATCCAACTGAGCAGCCCTCTGGACTGTTCTCTTGGCCCTCTTACATGGCAACTCGGCACTCTCCTGTCCACCCTTCAGGCGTGGCATCTCTCCTCCCTTTTCCTTCTCCTAGCAGTCTCAAGCCCAGGAACTCTAAACCTGGACTCTCTCTCTCTCTCTCTCTCTCTCTCTCTCTCTCTCTCTCTCTCTCTCTTCCTCAGCTATTATTAGCTACCAGAATCTTTATTTACTAATCAGATATAACTGGGGGCAGGTTCCCAGAAGCTATGTGTAGACCCTCTCCTGCAAACTGATTTGCGGGAACCAATTAGTATTACAATATAAGTAGCTATAGAGCTGGAAAACAGAAAGCTAACTTTCTCACATAAAAATAGCCTCTCTGTGTAGATTTGGCAAACACTAATGCTCTGTCCAGTGAACCGCATAGGACTTACTATGTTAAAAAAAATGTACTTGCGGTCTTTTTCTAAGAATCAGGGGGCTAAGGTCATAAAATGATGATTCGTGGGATAATCAAAGGGGAACCTGGGTTAAATGACTGAATTAATATGCAAATAAATGACTAGGCTTTGGTATGCAATTGCTGAGCTATCTAGAGAGGTAATGTAGCTCTTTAAGAATTCTCCTAACAAATTTTCTGACTTTGTCCAGAAAACCCAGAAGCTATGCAGAGAACTATTAGAGCTCCTTTGGAATTTTTTGAGGTTTTTCTGACTTTGGTCAAAAACCCATGAGCTACTTAGAGAGAGCTATTGAGACAACTATCTTGAGTAGACTACAGAACTGTCAGCTTGTACCCCATCACTGACTTTGAGCCATTTCTTCTGCCACTCCCATCACCCCTTCCTCAGGACCCACAACCAAGCCAAGATTGGTCCTTGGCATTTATACAGCCACTGTGGAAATCAGTATGGCAGTTAGAAAGCTGGGAGTGAATCTGTAGCAGTATATCTAGCCCCCACTACATTTTACAATAAACTTGGTAATTTGGGAGGAGCTAATGTAGGAGGAGTAAGGAAAGGAAGAGAAGGAGCTAGGAAGAGGAGGAGGGAGAGATGTAGGAGCCATGGAGAACCATGGGTCCAGGACGGTCTAGGGTAACAATTTATATCTTAAGGTTAAATATTGGGAAACAACTCTAATTGTGTGAGCAAACTGGTTTTTTGTTTTTGTTTTTGTTTTTTGTATTTTGTTTTTTCAAGACAGGGTTTCTCTGTATAGCCTTCCCTAGCTGTCCTGGAACTCACTCTGTAGACCAGGCTGGCCTCGAACTCAGAAATCCTCCTGCCTCTGCCTCCCAAGTGCTAAGATCAAAGGCTTGCGCCACCACTGCCCGGCGTGTGGGCAAATTGTTAATCGAGCGTTTCTAAATATATAAAGCCTTTGGATAATAATTAAGCTTTAGAGTCTCATTTCTACTGGGTACCGCATGGATGGCTGGATGGTCTGGATTCAGTCAAGCATTGTGGAGACAGCGTGGAAGATTGGCAGAGCCATCTCCCACGCTGGCATCTCATGGGTGCCAGGGTGCCAGGGCTGGTGCTTCTGGCCAGCCTGAGCGCAACAGTGAGAACATGCCACTCATGGCCTCAGGCCTAGCCTAGTCAGGAACATGGTGGTCCTATAACAACAAGCCAGGTTGGATGCCGCTGTTTTATAAATCTACCTCAAAATCCAGCTAGACCATTCGTGGGCATATACTCAAAGGACTCTACAGCCTACTAGAGAGACACTTCCTCATCTGTGCTCATTGCTGCTCCACTCACAGTAGCCAGAAATTGGAAAGAACCTAGTTGCTAATCAACTGAGGAATGGATAGTAAAAATATAGCTTAGTTATACAGGTAATATTATTTATCTATTTTTTTAAAAAAGTGAAATTATGAAATTTGCAGGTAAATGGATGGAGCTAGAAAAAGAAAATTATCCTAAGTGATATAACACAGACCCAAAAAGATAAATATGGTATGTATGTATTCATTTTTTTAAAGATTTATTTATTTTATTATATTTATATGAGTACACTGTAGCTGTATTCAGACACACCAGAAGAAAGCATCAGATCACATTAGAAATGGCTGTGAGCCACCATGTGGTTGCTGTGAACTGAACTCAGGACCTCTGAAAAAGTAATCAATACTCTTAACTGCTGAGCCATCTTACCAACCCCATATGTATTTTTTATATGTGAATGTTAGCTGTTCAGTCTTCTGTAGACATGCTATAATCCATATAATCAGGCTGGTGAGATGACTCAGCAGTTAAGAGCACTGACTGCTCTTCCAGAGGTCATGAGTTCAAATTCCAGCAATCACATGGTGGGTCACAACCATCCGTAATGAGATCTGATACCTTCATATGGGTGTCTGAAGACAGCTACAGTGTACTTTGGGCCAGATTGAGTGGGTAGGATCAAGCAGGGCAGGAGCAAGAGGGAGAAGAAAAGGGGAAGAAAAAAAGAGAAAGAAAAAAAAAGAATCCATATAACCATAGAAGTTAAGTACATAGAGTAAGGGACTGTACTGGCTGGTTTTGTCTGTCAACTTGACACAAGCTAGAGTTATCACAGAGAAAGGATCCTCAGTTGAGAAAATGCCTTCATGAGATCTACTTGTAAGGCATTTTCTCAAGAGGGAAGGCTCCCAACCCCTTGTGGGTGGTGCCATCCCTGGGCTGGTAGTCCTTTGTTCTATAAGAAAGCAAGCTGAGCAAAGCAGAGGAAACAAGCCAGTAAGTAACATTCTCCCATGGCCTCTGCATCAGTTCTTGCCTCCAGGTTCTTGCTTGCCCTGTGTGAGTTCTTGTCCTGACTTCCTTTGGTGATAAACAGCAATGGGGAAGTGTAAGCTGAATAAACCCTTTCCTCCCCAATTTGCTTCTTGGTCATGATGTTTTGTGCAAGAATACAAACCCTGACTAAGACAGGAACTATGGTAGGATGGAAAGATCTCTCAAGGAAGGGAAAATAAAATATTTAGTTATGAAAAATGAAGAGGACCATAATTAGAGGATTAAATGGAGAGGAAGAGGGAAGAGGGGATAAGCAAAGGAAAGCAGGAGGGAGAGCTAAAACTAAGAGCCATCTAAAGGGTCATATGGAAACCTACTATAATAGATTTTTCCTAAAATATATACATACATGAAAGAAACATAAATGTAGTCACCAAGCAACAAGGGAGACAAAGCTACAACTAGACTTCTCTTGTAACCAAGTGAGACCTCTAATGCCAACAATGGGTTACATCTAATTGAGTTGTTGGCCGAAAGAGCCCCATAGAAACCCCCAAACAACTCAGGCTCTTTTGAAGACTATTGCTTGCTCTCCACAAACTAATGGTAAAAGCCTACTACTGAAGACAATACCTTCATATCCCATTGAACATGGAGAAGTTGAGCTGGCGTCTAACTAGAGCCTTTACTCAAAATAACTAGAGTTCATGGTACTGAAAGGCACCTTACAACACTACCAGAGGAGAACGATAAACACCAACCCAGCTACAAACCCTTTGATCTATAATAGCGACCTGACTGAATGATAAGCCTGGTGTAATAGCGTAACAAACATTGTGGAAGTGACCAACCACTATCTGACTTGATTTAAAGCCCATTCCATGAGATGGAACCCATGCCTGGCACTGCTTGGGTGCCCAAGAATCTGAGACTAGATAGACCATGACCTAGGGAGAAACCAAAAGCTATTGAACTGCTAAAAGGGCATAGCAATATAGTGACTCCAAATCACATTCAGCTGTACCCACATATCAGGTCTCATCCATCACCAGAGAGGCTTCCACATACAGTAGATGAGAACAAATACAGAGTCCCACAAGCGGCTAATGTGCAGGGAGTGAGTGGCCTTGGAACACTCAGTTTTTTGTTGGTGGTGGTATTGGTTTGTTTTTGTTGTTCTTATTAGCGTTTTTGTTTTGTTTTGGGTTTTGATTTTTTGGTTGACATTTTTTTTGGGGGGGGGGGGTTTGGTTTGGTTTTCCATTTTTGGTTTTAGGTTTGTTTTGGTTTGGTTTTTTTTTTTTTTTTTTTTTTTTTTTAGAAAAGGTTTCTCTTTGTAGCCCTGGCTATCCTGAAACTTCCTTTGTAGATCAGGCCGGCCTTGAACTCTGAGGTCTTCCTACCTCTGCCTCCTGAGTGATGTGATTAAAGGTGTGTGCCACCACGCCTGGCTGGAACACTCAATCTTAAATGGAATATCTTCATCAAACTCCTCCTGTGGGGCAAGTGGATCCATGTCACCAGACAAAAACTTGGTAAGGTCTAGTGGATTCAGAAACCTGAGGCTGCTAGGAGTTTCATCTACCAGATTCCTGTCCTGGAACACATGATCCCAACACCCCCATGGAGAGGACAGTGACACAGAGGGGCAGTGCCTGAAGCCCCTCCACATGCAGATGAGGCATTCCTAACATCTCAGACCAAGTCAATAGAAAGCATCTGCTCACAGACCCCAACCCACCCCAACATGTATACAAGACCCTGTCCACAAGGAATAAAACACACTCGAATTATTTCATCAAGGATGTCCAAGAGCCTCTGTCTTATGGAGAATTCTCTCCTGAAACTTTCATCACTGGAAGCTGCTCGATCCCACCACAGTTTCTTCCTGCTCCCTGGCTCTGACCTTGGCTCCCAGCTGCCTGCAGAGCTCCACCAGCTGGCTGCCACACCACACCACACCACACCACACCACACCACACCACACCACACCACACCACACCACACCACACCAACTCTAGAGCAGCTTCGACTGAGAGAGAGGCCTGGCAGTTCGCCTTGATCCAACTCCCTTCCCCTTCCAGGCCAGAGTCCCACAGATCTCTACAGATAGGGTCTAGTAAACAGGCCAGCACCCTCCCTCAGGGCTCAGGGAACTTTGTGGAAAAGGCATAAAGATTCTAAGAGCCAGTGGTCATATGGCTCTTAGAATACATATATGCCAGCCAAAAATGTTACATCAACAACTAAGGAAATCTCTTACCGCATCATTTTTTAAGGTTTATTTATTTTATGTATGTGAATACAGTGTCACTCTCTTCAGACACTCCAGAAGAGGGCCTCAGATCCTATTACAGATGGTTGTGAGCCACCATGTGGTTGCTGGGAATTTAACTCAGGACCTCTGGAAGAACAGTCAGTGTTCTTAACCAATGAGCCATCTCTCCAGCCTCGGGACCAGTCTTATATAGGATTTATACAAGAAATCACAGCTGCTGAGAGTTCAAAAGGACAATGACCATGTCATGTCTGGAGGACAGGATTCCACAACAGAGGGATGTGTGTGTGTGTGTGTGTGTGTGTGTGTGTATGCATATGTGTGTGTATATGAGTATGTGTATGTCTGCATATGTGTATCTGAGTGTGTGTGTATGTGTGTATATGCATGTGTAAGTCTGTAAGTGTGTATGAGTGTGAATGTGCAAATGTATGTGTAAGTGTGTGTGAGAGTATATGTGAATATGTATATGGTATGGGAATATGTGCATGAGAGTATTGTGTGAGTGTGTATATGAATATGGGTGTAAGTGTATGTTTGTGAGTATTGAGGGAATGTGTGTAAGTATGTGTGTGAATGTGTGTGTGTGTGTGTGTGTGTGTGTGTGTGTGTGTGTGTGTTGACATAGGGTCTCAGGTTAAACATTGTGGTGGTTGACTTTTGTCACCTTAGCACAAACTTAGACATATTTGGGAAGAGAGAACTTCAGTTGATAAAATGTCCCAACTAGCTTGGCCTATGGTGCATTTTCTTGATGATGATTCATGTGGGAGGGCATAGCTCATCATAGATGACTCAGAATGATGATCCAGGATTCTTTAAGAAAGCATGTTGAGCAAACCAGTAAGCAGTTTCCATGGCTTCTACATCATTTAACAGCCCTGAGTTCCTGCCCTGAATTATTCCCCGGATGATGGGTGACTACAGGTTGTAAGATGAAATAAATCCTTTCTTCCCCAACTTTCTTTTTGTCATGGTGTTTTGTCACAACAACAGAAACCCTAACTAAGATAGTTTTTTTCTTTTTCTTTTTCTTTTTCTTTTTCTTTTTCTTTTTTTTTTCTTTTTTTTAATTGGATATTATATTTACATTTCAGATTTTATCCCCTTATCCCATTCCCCTCTCACCCAGGAACCCACTATCCAATACCCAAACCCCTCTCCTCCTGCTTCTATGAGGATGTGCCCCCACCTACCCCCTCACTCCCACCTCCCCACCCTCAAATTCCTCCCCCCAACTGGGTGTCCAGCCTTCATGGGAACAAGGATCTCCTCTCCCACCTATGCTGGACAAGGCCATCCGCCCCTACATATACAGCTGAAGTCATGGGTCCTTCCCTATGTGCTCCCAGGCTGGTGGTTTAGACCCTGGGGAGCTGCCGGGTGGTGGTGGCGCACACCTTTATTTAATCCCAGCACTTAGGAGGCAGAGGCAGGCGGATTTCTGAGTTCAAAGCCAACCTGGTCCAGGACAGCCAGGGCTACACAGAGAAACCCTGTCTCGAAAAAACCAAAAAGAGAAAAAGACCCTGAGGAGCTCTGATTGGTTGGTATTGTTGCTTTCCTCATGGGGCCACAAACCCTTTCAGCTCTTTTAGTCTTCTATCTAGCTGTGAACATCCACCTCTGAATATGTCTGGCAGACCTCTAAGGAGACAGCTATATCAGGCTCTTGTGCAGCATGGACTTCCTGACATCCACATCAGTCTACCTTTGGTGACTGCACACAGGATGGATACCCAAGTAGAATGGTCTCCAAACAGCCCCTCCTTCAGTTTCTGTCCCACACTTTGTCTCCATATTTGCTCCCATGAGTATTTTGTTACTCCTTCTCAGTAGGATGGAGGCATCCACACTTGGTTGGTCTTCCTTCATGTGGTCAGTGAGTTGAATCTTGGCTATTTCAAACTTTTGGGCTAATATCCAATTATCAGTGAGTGCATACCATGTGTGTTCTTTTGTGACTGAGTTACCTCACTCAGGATGATATTTTCTAGTTCCATCTATTTGCCTAAGAATTTCTCAAATTCATTGTTTTTAATAGCTAAGTAGTACTCCATTGTGTAAATATACCACATTTTTTTGTATCCATTTCTCTGTTGAAGGACATCTGGGTTCTTTCCAGCTTCTGGCTATTATAAATAAGGCTGCTATGAACATAGTGGAGCATATGTCCTTGTTATAGGTTGGAGCATCTTCTGGGTATATGGCCAGGAGTGGTATAGCTGAATCCTTGGGTAACGCTATGTCCAATTTTCTGAGGACCCGCCAGATTGATTTCCAGAGTGGTTGTGCCAGTTTGCAATCCCACAAGCAATGGAGGAGTGTTCCTCTTTCTCCACATCCTACCCAGCATCTACTATCACCTGAGTTTTTGATCTTAGCCATTCTAACTGGTATGAGGTGGTATCTCAAGATTGTTTTGATTTGCATTTCCCTGATGACTAAGGATGTTGAGCATTTCTTAAGGTGCTTCTCAGCCATTTGAGTTTCCTCAGTTGAAAATTCTTTGTTTAGCTCTCTTCCCCATTTTTAATAGGGTTATTTGGTTGTCTGGAGTCTAATTTCTTATATTTCTGTACATACTGGATATTAGCCCTCTATCAGATGTAGGATTGGTAATGATCTTTTCCCAATCTGTTGGGTAACCAAGGATGACCTTGAACTTCTAACCTTTCTCCTTTCACCTCCAGAGTGCTGGGATAAAAGCAGTACTCTACAGCTACTGTTTTATGCAGTCTTAAGCATCAACCTAAAGCTTAATGCATTTCTGAAAACACTCTGCCAACTGAGCCAAGAAAAGAAGCCAGATGGCCAGAGAGGCAGAGAGATCAGGTAAACAAAGTATCTGTATTATATAGGAAAAAGCCTCTTGAGGAAGAGCAGCCCAGTCCCTGGGCTGGAAGGTTCAGGGTAAAGGGTAGGGTTTTCCAGTCATATTCTGTAACAGGTAGGAACTGAGTGATGCTGGGACAACCTGGAGGCTAGGTCCACTTTGATATATTAAATAGACACCTTCTCCTCCCCCTCCTCCCACATGGTTCAGGGTCACGTCCACCCTGGATTCTCCCAGCTGTGTCTGCCTCTGGCTATGCTCTTACATATCTATAATAAACTTTCTCCTCCTCCATACTCTCTTAGGAGCAATCACATCCTTTCCTTTCCTTTTTACTTCTTTTTTTCATTCAACCATAAAATAAAGAATGGTATTATAGGGTCACAGCATTGGGAAGGTTGACAACCACTGCTAATTCCAGCACTTCAGTGGTAGAGGCAGGCAGATCTCTGAGTTTGAGGCCAGCCTTATCTACAAAGAGAGTTCCAGGACAGCCAGGGCTACACAGAGAAACCCTGTCTCAAGAAGAAAAGAAGAGGAGGAGGAAGAGAAGAAAGGGGAGGGGAGGGAGAAGGGGAAGAGAAGAAAGAGGGTGGGTGGAGAAAGAGAAAGAAAAAAGAGAAAGGGAGGGGGAGGGAGGGAGGAAGGAAGAGAGGAAGGAAGGAAGGAAGGAAAAGGAAAAATAGGAGGAAGGAAACCAACCCAAAAGTTACTGTGGTGCATTTTCAGCCAATGAGGATGAGTTATTCTGCACTGCATCTCCTGAACAGCATGTTTTGGCTTGTCAACATTTAGCCATTCCACTCTTCCAGGGCTGTCTCTGGCCTGAAGGTGTGCTAGGTTACATTCAGACTCTCTGACGAGTGATTGCTCTCTCTTCTCAGGTCCTAGGGACTGCTCAGTTTTAGACATTCAGATCCCTCACAAAGGGACATGTGATATCCCCTTCTGCTATCCACTGAAGCAGTTTTGGTACACTGTCTTCTCAAAACTCAGCTGGCTTTAGGGCTGTGGAGGGGTGCTGCTTGTCTGATGTTTGGGACAGCCACTATCTTACCAGAGCTCCCTGGCAGGCCTTGTGGATCAGGCATTGTAAGAACCAAATGTAAGTATTTCAGGTCTCAGCTTGAACTTAAAATTAAAAGATGCTTAAATTTGAGTCAAATATTAGCTGCCCCCAGGCACATCCCGGGAAGAGTACATTCCAAAGACTCAAACAAACATACCAGGAAAAAAGACCCAAGATAGGAGTTTATGAGCCCTTAACACAGTAAACATGGGTAAATAGAAGCTACTTAAGCTGACCTTCTTTGTGGTAAAAAGATAAGGTGCAAATTTGAGTAACTTAGAAACTAGGCCTGAGAAGGGAAACCAGGCCTGGGAACGGAAACCCAGCCTGGGAATGGCTGTTAGAGTTTGGCCTTTATGGTTATTGTTTAAGAAGTAATTGTATAAATGCCCTCGTAAATTCTGTAAAAATAGTATATAAGCTGCCCTCAGCTTTAATTCAGGGTTCTTCTAGCCTGCATGCAGGAGAACCCCAGTATACTGGTTGTCATCTTATCATCTTATCATCAATAATCTCATGTCATTACAGCGAATCTTGTCCATGAGTGTCTCTGGAGGAGCATGTCCCCTGGTTTTGGATCTTTAGAGTCCAACAGTATCTGCCTCCTCTCACCTCTGTGAGAAGCACTCCAGCTGGAGCTGTGTCTTTCTGTGTCTTGCTCTTGCTAGCCTTGTTTCTCCCTTGCTTTGCAGTTTTATGGTACCTTTGTGATTTTCCAAAGCTCTTTCCTCTTCTCTGTTTAAAATAAAGTCTCTTATTTTACTGGTTGTTCATCTTAATACTTGGAGGTAGTTTCTAGTTTACCATTCATTAATTACTCTTTTTGTTTTTTGGTTTGTTTATTTGTTTGTTTGTTTGAGATAAGGTCTTACTCTTGAGCAAGGTATGGCCTGGTGTTCACTCAAAATCGATTTGACTCTACAGCATCTTTTTATGTCTTTGTTTGTTTGTTTGTTTGTTTGTCTGTTTGAGACAGGCTCTTTCTATGTATCCCTGGTTGTTCTGGAACTCATTATGTAGACCAAGCTGATCTCAAACTTAAAAAAAACTGGCCTATCTCTGCCTCCCAGTGCTGGAATTCAAGGCACAAGCAACCACACACAGTTCAATCTGCTTCCTTATACCAATCAAGGCTGGACCCTTCGTAAGAAAGAAAATGCTAATTTTATGGAGTCATTTTCTCAACTTAGGTTCTCTTATCCCAGTTGACCCTAGCTTATATCAAGTTGACAAAACACTAGGCAGCACAATGGTTAGTGTTTATCCTAAACCTTGACACACAAATATATCACTATTAAACAGAACCTTTACTTTTTCTCTTTATCCACCGAGATCTCATCTTAATATCACAATGTGGTATAGCTTTAAAAATTCCACTGTCTTTAAAATGTTCAACACTCAAGAAGCCCAAGTTCTCTTTCAAACCCAGTGTCACTGGGCCTAATGGTGCACAGATTAATTCCAGCACTGGAAGGCAGAGGCAGATGGATCTCTGAGTCAAACCAGCCTGGTTTCCATAGTGACCAGGTCTACATAGTGAGTTTCAGGACAGCCAGGACTAATTAGATCCTGTCCTGGCCCCAAATAGGCTTTTCAGACTTCCCTCAGAAATTTCACAAATCAGGACTCCATCATCTGTATTTCTATCCATGTTCTTATCTTCCAGTTTCCCATAATAGTTGATTATGCTTTGAGCACTCGATGGTCTTTTTAAGCTCAAAATTCCAAGCTTCCTCCATAACCTTCCCCAAAACAACATGATAAAGTCTATCACATGATATTCCACAATCCTGATACCAATTAGTCTGTCTGCCTTCTATTGCTGTGATAAAACACCATAGTCAGAAGCAATTTGGGGGGGAAAAGGCTTAGTGACCTTACATCATATAGTTCATCATAAAAGGAAGGTAGAGCAGCAACTCAGGCAGGAGGTGAAGTGTTGGCCATGGGAGATTGCTGCTTACTGGTGATAGCTTTCTGTCTCAGATAGTAAGGTTCTCTGCCAACAAAATAAACCAAATCAATACAAATTTTAAAAGTGAAAAAAAAAAACAGTTTTATTGGGAGTAGGTTCAGTGGTCTCAGAGAATGAAGACAGAGAAGTCACCATGGAGACACAGAGAGGGGGACTGGACAGGGAAAAGGCAGAGAGAAAGAACAGAGAGAGAAAGACAGAGAGAGAGAGAGAGAGAGAGAGAGAGAGAGAGAGAGAGAGAGAGACAGAGACAGAGACAGAGACAGAGACAGAGACAGAGACAGAGGCTGAAATGGCTGCAGGCCCTTTATCTGAAACACACCTGTGCACCTGGTGGTGGCATGTGATGACATAACAGCATCTGCTATGTATCTGAGAGCAGGCCACTGTATACTGTTATCGTTCCTTTAGGCTCTGCCCTACACTTACCTAGCAACAGCTGCTCGCCAAGTATGAAAGGACTGTTCAGCTTCTCTTCCTCCCTTTCTCCCTCCCTCCTTCCTTTTCCATTCCCCTCCCCTTCCCTTCTCCCTCTCTCTTCCCTATGTGCCCCTGGCCTGTCTCTTCCCCTCTTCCTCTTTTCCTCTCTCTTCTGTCTTTTTCTGTCCCCCTTTATTTGCCTCTCCCCACTTCTCCAAGTCCTCTTTCCTGTCCTGGCAATAAACCTTTATATTAGGTATGTCACATGGCTTGGTTGTTCAGGGGACACCTTGGCTGGGCCCGCTGAGGTACTTCCTCCACCCTACTCCCCATTAAACCACCACTGTTTTATAAAACATAACACTAACAACTGGCTTACTTCCCAAGGCTTGCTCAGCCTGCTTTCTTTTAACCAGCCAGGACCACCTGCCACAGTGGGCTGGGTCCTCCCACATCAGTCATTAATCAAGAAAATGCTCTACAGACTCTAACTGATAGAGGTGTTTTCTCAACCAAGAATCTTTCTCACCTCAAGGAAGACTCAAGGATACACCGGGAGTGGGAACACCCAGAGTAATCACTAGTAGGCTAATAAAGACTTTCCATTGGCTTAAATCTGTGTCCTAGCAGTCTTCTCTGGTGAATACCTCACAAGAGAAACAAGAGAATATAGCCCAACATTTAATCTCTTCTTGTTTTTTTCTGGGGTGCTTAAAAGTATGTATTATTTTATGTGTATGGAATATATTGCCTGCATGTATGCCTGTACATCATGTGCCTGAAAAGGCCAGAAGAAGGACTTGGCTCCATGGAACTAGAGTTACAGACAGTTGTGAGAAATAGTGTGGGAACTAAGAATCAAACCTAAGTCCTCTGGAAAAGAAACCACTTCTTTTAAATTACTTTAATAAATTATTTTAAATTTTATGTATGTATGTATGTATGTATGTATGTATGTATGTATGTATGTGTCTCTGTGTAGGTATGTGTATGGGAACACAGGTGCCACCAAAGGCCAATCAGATGCCCCCTGAGCTCCATTTACAGGTGGTTGTGAGCTGCCTGGGGTGACTGTTGGGAATCCAGCTTAGGTCTGCTGGAAGATTGGTATGTGCTCTTAACTGCTGAGCCACCTCTGTAGCCCTGAGCTGCTGCTGCTGCTGCTGTTTTTGGTTGGTTGGTTGAGTTATTTTGTAGTTGTTGGTTGTTTTCAGAAAGGGTCTCACATGGAGCAGGCTGGCCTTGAACTGATTCCCCTGCCACCTCCCAAGGGCTAGGAGTACAGCTGTGAGCCGTCATGACCGGATTTCTTTGTTGTTCTTACTACACATTTAACCATGTTTTTACTTTAGCATCGTTTTTTATTTATTTATTTGTGTGTGTGAGCACATGTGTGTGCATGTGTGATATTATGAGCATACAGAAGTCAGAGGACAACTTCATGGAGCTGATTTTTTTCCCTCCATCTTTATCTGGTTTCAAGAATCAACCTCAGATCACTGGGTTCTACCCGATGATCCACTTCCATACATTCAGATAATTTTATTTATGTAGTCATTATTTAAATTTTTTAAAGATTTATTTATATATGTGAGTACACTGTTGCTCTCTTCAGACACACCAGAAGAGGACATCAGATCCCATTGCACATGGTTGTGAGCCATCATGTGGTTGCTGGAAATTGAACTCAGGACCTCTGAAGAGCAGTCAGTGCTCTTAACCACTGAGTCATCTCTCCAGCTCCCATTATTTAAATTTTTTTATTTATTTCTTTTTCTTTTTTCCATTTTGCCCTCTATTACCCTCCTCTTCGTAAATACTAATAGTATTTTAACTTTACATTACTAAGGTTTTTTTAAGATTTAAAGGAAATTTATTTGCGCATTTATGTGAGTTTGTGCCACATGTGTACGGGTGCCCAGAAAGGTCTGAAGAGGATGTTGGATTTCTTGTAGCTGGAGTTACAGTTGAGTATAAGGCCCTAACATGGGTGTACACTTTCTGTGTATGTATTGCCTTCAAGTATTGTGGTGGTTTGAATGTGCTTGGCCCAGGGAGTGGCACTATTAGGAGCTGCGGCCTTGTTGGAGGAAGTGTGTCACTGTGAGGGTGGGCTTTGAGAGACCTTCCTCCTAGCTGCTCAGAAACCAGTTTTTTTCCTATTTGCCTTCAGAACAAGATATTAAACTCTCAGCTCCTCCTGCACCATGCCTGCCTGGATGCTGCTATGCTCCCACCTGGATGATAATGGACTGAACCTCTGAACTTGTAAGCCAGCCCCAATTAAATGTTGTCCTTATAAGAGTTGCCTTAGTCATGGTGTCTCTTCACAGCAGTATACACTCTAACTAAAGCATGCATGTGTGCCTATGAGTGTCTGGTGCCCATGGAGTTCAAAAGAGGCATAAGATACTCTGGACTTATGGGTAGCTGAGACACCATGTATGGAGCTGGGAAGCAAACCTGGGTCCTCTGCAAGAGCAGAAAGTGCTCTTAACCACTGAACCATATCTCCAGCCACAGATTTATTCTCTTTCAATAATGCTCGTGTGTGTGCATGTTTGTATGCGTGTGCATTTGTCCCTGCCCACAGAAGTCAAAAGTGTCACACTGGAGATGGAGTTACACAGATTGTGAACCACTCAGTATGACTGCAGGGAATAGAACTCTGGAAGAGCAGCAGGAATGAGTCATTTCTATAGCCTCTCGGTTTTCATGTTTTTATTTTTTATGCCATATGTTATACATATCTAATTTTACTTCCAAACTTTCTCATTTCTTGTCAATATTTTTTCTTTTCCTTTTGTTTTAGGGTTTTTAAGTTTTTTTTTTCATCTTGTTTCTTTTTCTTTTCTCTTTTTTGATTGGAGAGGCTCTCTCCATGTAGCCCTGGCTCACCTCACACTTAATAGAAATGGTTATGCTGAGACTACACGTGTGAGCTGTCATAGCTGTCATTTGCTTGGTAGTTTTTCCTGAGAAAGATTCTCATATAGCCAGGTTGTCCTCAAATTCAACTTGAACTCTTTATTCTACCCTAATCTCACAGATGTGATTGCTGGCATGAGCCTCCAGTTCCTGGTTTAAATTTTTTCTGTTTCTTTGTTTGTTTTGTTTTGTTTTGTTTTTGTTTTTAGTCTTTTCTTTTTTCTTTTTTTCTTTTTTTCTTTTTTTCTTTTTTTTTTTTTTTTTTTTTTTTTGGTTTTTCGAGACAGGGTTTCTCTGAGTAGCCCTGGCTGTCCTGGAACTCACTCTGTAGACCAGGCTGGCCTTGAACTCAGAAATCCGCCTGCCTCTGCCTCCCAA